>JARQOC010000002.1:272160645-272760645 GCA_033576535.1 Allobates femoralis | reverse complement strand
GGGAGGATCAACCTTTTTTTAAAATTTGACAGACATCATAATAAATTTCATCATCTTTAGATGGTCATTTCCAATTACGATAGTGTGGCACCCCACTCCACGGTTTGGTTGCCACAGCAACACCTGGAGCAGGGAAGGATTTCCACATCAGGTAAGCCCACACACAACCAGGGCTGTGGAGTCGGTAAATCAAACCACCGACTCCAACTCCGACTCCTGAATTTCCCTGGCTCCGACTCCAACTCCGACTCCGACTCCTTCAGTCATGGCTCGTTTTTAAGTGATAAAATTATTGTAGGTCAATGGTAACATTAGGCTTAAATCATTATAATGACATATTAATCAAGATATTTAGTTAGAACATAATAATAAATCATAATATTCAGCACATTCTGCATTGAACTACTATTATATATTTTAGGAGTCGGAGTCGGAACATTTTCTACCGACTCCAACTCCGACTCCATCATAATGGGCAGCGACTCCGACTCCACAGCCCTGCACACAACACCTTCCACCCCAGACCTGAGGGGCAGCTCTACTTGCTGACTTCAGGTAAGGTCCCCTACAAATTCAGGCCCGGGGGCGGAGTTAGGCAGTTCAGTACGGAGCAGTATTGAGGAAGACACCTGGTGAAGCCTAGCCAGTGTAAGGGACTCAAGAGTGAGGGTCAGAGGCGAATTCGCAATGGGGAGCGGAGCCATGCCAGTTCGCCCCTGAAGAGCTACGTTGACAGCCCGGACACCGGAGTCCGAGACTGCATGGATCCACTCAGCCCAGCAGTAAAGACCAGAAGCCAAGGAGATTTCAAGTATTCTGGTATAGCACTGGAAGCACAGCCACCAAGCAGAGGATACAGCGGTGCCCGCAGCAGGACTCTCACAGCCTGCCATAGAAGTGAGGACACAGGAGAGAGTCAGGGCCTAGCTTCAGACAGCCCACGACTAAAGTACACACACACACACACACACACACACACACAGTAAAAGGGAGGCCTCATAACTCATCAGATGTGGAGATCCCGAATTGCTCCTAGCCTACCCGGACTGTACCCTGGACTTAACCTTTAACAGCAACATCAGTAAAGGGATGGAAACAACAACCCCGTGTGTGTGTGACTGTCATTGTAGCACCTGATCCTACTCCCTCCATAGACTGTTCCATAACTCCCATCACCCACTACTGCCCCAGGGATCCCGCTCCACCTACGGGGAGTGAAACCACCTTGCTGCTTCAGCATCACCCCGGAGGTCTATTCTGCAGCGTCTGTAACATTACCGGAACCGTAGGTTGCATCACAAAACACTTATTTTCTTTTTATTGACTCTTTTCAGCGACCACCAGGGCCACGGGACCGGGCACAGGCCATGAGACATCCCCCGTGAACTATAACACCCCACACTGCGTACCCCACGGCCCTGGGGCAGGTCAATACTATTTAATTATTTCAAAAAGCTGACTAAGTGTTGTCCAAAAATTGAAAGGCAGGTAACTTACATTGAAAAGCTGAAGTAACTTACGTTACAAAACTGATGGTAACTTATGTTAGAATAAGTTTACTTCATACAGAAACTGTGAAACTTTTAGCAGCAACATGAAACTTAGTGAATAGTTAATACATTATGCAATATAAGAACTCTGAATGTTACAACTTAATTTATGCTTAGTTCTCAATGCTACAAAAACAATTTTTTTGGTAACTTGTGTTACTGAGAAAATGTCTACAATGAATATGTGCAAAATTTCTGGTAAACAATCTTACAGAACCAAAGATATTACAGTATTTTTGTTTAACAGTACTTCTTTTATATTTACTCAACTTAAGTTATGCATGTTGCTAGTTAATAGTAATCCACTTACCAATATAGCCTGTTAGTCTGGTTTCACATAACGATTTTGTGCCTGTCCGTGGGATCCGACTTTGAAGGGGGATCCCACGGACAGACACGGATCCATACGGATCCCTGCAATCGGATGGCAAATAGCCATCCGATCTGCAGGATCCGTGTGGATCCTTAGGTCCCCTGTCTCGCCCTACTCCTGCCTCCTCCATCTTCTTCCCTCTCCTATGCTACTCTGTCCCCCCGCTATTCTTTGCTGTGCCCCCGCTATTCTATCCTCCTCTATCCCTATCCTGTCCCCTGTCCTCTCCCTGTGTGTAAAAAAACTCCTCCCGGAGGATACATCACCTCACAGGCTCCACGCTGCAGCACCATCAGGACTGAAGGACCTGTGATGATGTCAGAGTCAGCTGACCGAGTCTCTTACATCATCACAGGCTCTTCAGTCCTGATCGTGTGCAGCGTTGGAGCCGGTGACAGGTGATGTATACCCCGGGAGGAGGTTTTTTTATTTTATTTTTTTTTTTTACACACAGGGAGAGGACAGGGGACAGGATAGGGATAGAGGCGGATAGAATAGCGGGGGACACAAAATAGAATAGCGGGGGCACAGCATATAGAATAGGAGAGGGCAGAAGATGGAGGAGCAGAAGCAGGGAAAGACAGGGGATACGGAGCCGACATCGGATCCGAGGTGAGCTCGGATCCGATGTCCATAGGCTCCCATGTTGTGGGCACTAGGATCAGCCTCGGATCAGCAGTGATCCGATGCTGTCCGATGTGAGTCACGGACACAAAATCGTAGTTGGCTACGATTTTGTGCCCGTGATTACATCGGATGGGATAAGATGGTGCCAAAATCGGATGCCAATAGTGGCACATCCGATCCCATCCGATTCCCATAGGGGAACATGGGGTCCGATTTCGGATCCGATTGTATCCGTTTCGAAACGGATACAATCGGATGACCGAAAATCGTTATGTGAAAGCAGCCTTACTGTATGATTCCAGTAAGAACAGTAGGTGTTCACATGCAACCCTCTGCCATCTTGGAAATATATGGAATTTGAAAGAAACAGTGTTGCCACCTTATGCTGTGTTTAATGAAGTACCAACTTACAAAAAATTAACTATTTCTAAAATATTTTGAAAAAAATCCTTCTCAGCATGGACTGACCCTTTGGGTTTTCATTGGCTGTAAGTCATAATCATTAACATTAACATAAATAAACACTTAAAATAAATCCCTATGTAATGACTATATAATATATAAAAATATTAGCATCTGAGAGTCCTCAGTGGTTGATACCTTTTAATGGCTAACTGAAAAGATGGTAAATAATAACAAGCTTTCAAGACTCTGAAGTCTCTTCATCAGGCTTAATAATGACAAATTCTGAATACACACATATACACAAATAGAGGGTGGGACAATGTAGTAAATAAGGCAGGTGAGGTAAAGCAGAACACAGAATGATCAGTGTTGGGAGAGGGCAGCTGGGGTAGAAAATGTAGAGCCCACTGGGACGGGGTACTCTGTACCAGGCCGGGGTATCACAGGGGGCATCACTGCGGTCCTTGGTCCGGACCGTGTCCTGAGCCCACAAGTAATGGGGGGATATATACAGGGGAGTTTGTCATGACGCCACCCACAGGTTGTGGTCAGGGTGACCACCACTGCTGCAGAACCTCCGGGGATGATGTTTGGCAGCTGGGGATGTAATGGCTCTTCGCAGGTAGAGCTTGGTTCCCCGTGGCCGAGATAGTAACAGTTTATAGATTGTGCTATGGATATTGCAGGATAGGGGTAGTAGTAGAGATGATAGCTGCTTGTGAGGTAACGCAGGCTTTGAGCACAAGGATCACACAAACTCACGGTTTTTAAGTTTTCCAAGACTTTACTGCAGATGATGTTGTTAGAGTACTGTCCACGGAGTCTGTACCGGGGCTGGGTTGCTCCCACCCTGTCCGGGTCCTCAGCTTCCCTCTCCTGCACTGTGTGTATGGCCCTGCTGCCGCTCCCGCTAGGCTGCTGGCCTGTCTCTCCTCACAGGTACCCTCTTTGCTAGGCAACTTGAGTCTTTCCTATGTATTTCTGACCCCGCCGTGTTGCCTCTCTAAGGTACAGTGTAGATATATAACCTTCACTAGTCTGGTGTTTACTGTGCTGCCTGTGTCAGTCACCATTTTGGATCCAGCATCCGGTCTGTACGCTCATCCGGGGCGAGTTATGAGGCAACTCAGTCTCCCAGATGTGTTCTCCTGTTTCTCATACTCCTTCCCTCAGGCCCTGGCTGGGCCTGAAAGTGGGTAGCAGGCTGTGGAGAGGCCTAAGGCAGCCCCTTTACACCACCAGTCTTTCTTCCTCAGTCCTCCCAGGAACTGAACTAACTCCAACTGACTGTCACTGCCACTCTGAGGTAAACAACATTAGCTCCTCCCACCACTCTGCTCTTCCCCACTTCCTCTCCACACCAGAATATATAGGGAAGCAGCTTTAGCTCCCCCTTCTGGCCTGGAGGCGCTAGTGTAGTGTTGTGGGTTGTGTGGGGAGTTAACCCTTTGTGGTGTTACTGTGGCACATTAACCCCTGGGGTGCCACAAAAAGATCAGTGATCCAGAAATAAGAAGCACATAGTTTTATGTCCTTTGATTAGTGGTTGGTCCAAGAATTGAAAAGTCCTCAGTTGATGTAGAAAGACATAAATCCATGCAACACTTTCATTCCTGCTCTGATTCTGTCAAAGGTCATCATAAATTTATATTCCCATACTTTCCTGATTCTTTGGGATTTAAAATCACCTTTCAAAACTAGTACCGTATATACTCGTGTATAAGCCGACCCCCTACTTTTGCCCCCAAAACCTGTGAAAACCTATTGACTCGTGCATAAGCCGAGGGTGGACCCCAGCACAGGTATACAGCCCCCAGCACTGTGGTATACAGCAGCCTCCCCAGTGGTATATACAGGCCCCAGCAGTATTACAGAAGCCTCCCCAGTGGTATATACAGACCCCAGCAGTATTACAGCAGCCTCCCCAGTGGTATATACAGCCCCCAGGGGTAATACAGCAGCCCCCAGGGGTAATACAGCAGCCCCCAGGGGTAATACAGCAGCCCCCAAATGCTGGCACTCGCCCCCCCTGTGTGGTAAGGGCCCCCTGCTGCTTAACTTACCATTCCTGGTCTTCTGGACTGCACCGCGCCGGTCTTCTGTGCTCCGTCCTCCATGCTCCCGTCCGGCTGCATCCGGGATCCCCGGGGGGGGGGGGGGGGGCAGCATTTGGGGGCCATTACCGTATTGACACGTGTATAAGCCGAGGGGGGAACTTTTCAGCCCAATTTTTGGGCTGAAAAACTTGGCTTATACACGAGTATATACGGTAATTTCATATCCATTATGGTGTGACCAGGGCTACATAAATGATTGGCTACAGGTAGGTGCATACATCTTTTTTGTTTTTTTTTTTATTGTGTGGCGATGAGGATTCACTCTTGCTCTATGCTTCTTTCCTGTCTCCCCTACATACAGACCCTCTGTTGTACATTTGGTAGATATAATTAAATACACCACATTGCTTGTGATGCAGCTGAAGTTACCTGGGATCTTGTAGTCCTGATCTGTGCTGGGAATCTTCATCTTGCAAACATATACAATTGGAGTTTGCCATTATTATTTTTATACAAACATTTTTTACTTCATCTAAATAATATATGCATTTCACGTTTTGTATTGAATTATTGAAATAAATTAACTTTTTGATGATATTCTAATTCATTGAGGTGCACCTGTATAATGACATTTACAAGCCCACACACTCGTAATACTGAATTATTTTTACTATAGCTTTCAGTGTATTTGTCCACAAGATTCTTCACAGTGTTGAATGGAGCGTGTTCCAATTATATATTGCCGACCGATGACAATCATGATACAAGTTTTCCTGCCAAGCTTTCAGAAAGAAATCCCTTTGTTCACATGGGAATGTATACATTATTCATTATTTAATGCTACATTTACTTTGCTGTGTCAGTCAGGAATATTGCAACTAAGCACTATCCACTGCTCATAACTGGGACACAATGTTGCCACAGGCACAATAACGGCCTTATCAACAATTGGTAGACAGATTTAATACTGCTGTTTTCTTAACTAATGACAACATTCAGTGCAATATTACAATAAGAAACATTTGATGAGCAAGTTGGTGATCGAGGGGGTATGAGTTATGGAAGATGAGGAATCACTGAATTATCACTTCTAGAAGTAAAATGGCAAAACACTACTCTCCATGTAACAGTCAGGTGCCAACAGCACCATATGATAACAGGGATGAGATCATAGACTATTTTCAGACACCATCTAATGACTGGGTTTTAATGCGAGTAAGGGCTCATTCACACATCAGTATTTTCCACCAGTGTTTGCTGAATGCCATAGCCCGGGGTGGAATTAGGAAGTTAAAGGGAACCAACCACCCCAAATGACCCCCCCGGACTATTAATATGGTTCCCTACACCCAGCACACACATTTTTTTTAGCAAAAAAGCTTGCAGCAAAACTGTTTAGGAGAAGTGAAGAAGTAGCTTTGTGAAGTTTATAACATTCTGACGAGTGGGCGTAACTTAGCTTGGTCTACAGCCGAGATTCCTCTGCCAGTCATCTTCCTGTCCACATCGCTGCAGTAAACCCCAGCCCTTTTTTCAACGTCACAGGCTGGTGCACGGGATCTTATGCCCTGCACACGTCATCAGCTAGAGCCGGGTCACGAGCACACGCTCTGACTTCCTGCGCTCAGCTATTGCAGCACTACAATGCCCGCCTGCAGTGAACACTAACATAATGTCCAATCGCTGCAGCCTGGTGTAATGCACAGCTGAGCGCAGAAAGTCAGAGCGTGTGCTCGTGACCCGGCTCTAGCTGATGACGTGTGCACGGGCATAAGATCCCGTGCACCAGCCTGTGACGTTGAAAAAAGGGCTGGGCTTTACTGCAGCGATGTGGACAGGAAGATGACTGGCAGAGGAATCTCGGCTGTAGAACAAGCTAAGTTACGCCCACTCGTCAGAATGTTATAAACTTCACAAAGCTACTTCTTCACTTCTCCTAAACAGTTTTTTTTAGCAAAAAAGCTTGCAGCAAATGTGTGTGCTGGGTGTAGGGAACCATATTAATAGTCCGGGGGGGTCATTTGGGGTGGTTGGTTCCCTTTAACACACGTTCCGAGAGGCATGCGTGTTACTTGCACGAGTCTCACATGACTCACCCGGGATGGCTGGCAGCTCTATAGGGAGGAACATGTCAGCTGCATGTGTTTCTATGCAGCTCCACGCTCCTGTCCAGAGAGAGGGAGGCCATCCCGGGTGAGTCATGCGAGACTTGTGCAAGTAACTAACATGCATCTCAGAACAAGTGTTTCCAGCTTTATAGAGAAAAACAATAATTGAAGGATTGACATCTGTTCTGTGTTTTGCCATACAAATACTGATCAATAATAACTGATGTATGAATGAGACCCAAGGAAACCTTCGGGACTTTCCTGATCTACTGAAGCAGCAAAAAATACTATCTAGCTTTGGCACTAGAGGCGAGTATGGCTGTTATTTTACTGAGGAGAAACACAGGGATTGAGAAGGGGTTGTTCGAGTAGTGGACAACCCCTTTTCAGCCTCCTTCATACATCAGTGTTTCTAGTAGATGTGGCATCCGTATTTTCTGTAAGACAACACACGTACCCATTATAATCTGAGGCACCCTTTACATAACATTTTTATATGGTCAGACGTCCGTGCAAAACACACGAAAACATGTCCTTTTTTTTCTGACAGCACAGATGACACGGGCCAATACATGTCTGATGGTGGGTTTACACACACCAATTTATCTGTTCAATATCTGAACAGATCTCTGGTTGCAGTGAAATCATGGACATATAGGTCAATTTTGTGGCTGTGTACAAATGATACAATGTGTCCATGATTTCACTGCAACCAGAGATCTGTTCAGATATTGAACAGATAAATTGGTGTGTGTAAACCCACCATAAGGGTATGTGCCCACAGGATGTTTTTGCTGCGTTTTCTGCATGCAGTTTATTATTGGTTTTATGGTAATGTATGCTAATTTGTTCCTGGGGTTGGGCTTCCCCACAAAACCAATGTGTTTCACAGAAACGCTGTGCCCACACTTTGGTTTTACAGGTGTCAAGAACTGTCAAATCCCTGCGGATGGGAGAGAATTAACATGTTCTATTTTCCTGCGTTTTTGCTGCCGTCAATGGCAAAAACTAGGAAAACTGCAGCATCAAAAATGCACAAAAAAAACCATGCAAAAAACGCGATAAAACCACAGGACCTGAACACCGCAAATCTCCTGGCAAGGACTCTAGGATCCTTGAAACCAGTACAGGTTTTGCTGCGTTCAGGACTGCTGGTAAAACATCCTGTGGGCACATACCGTTACACACGGCAATATTGCTAGGCAATTTGCTGGTTGCAGTGAAATAACGGGCACATTGTTCTATTTGTACACGGCAACAAAATAGAACAATGTGTCCATGATTTCACTGCAACCAGCAAATTGCCAGTGAAATTGCCTAGCAATATTGCGTCGTTTAACGGTACTCTAAGGGTACCTTTACACGCCGCAATATCTGCTGGGAATCCTGACGGCGATATGTCGCCCTGAAACTATCATCGTCAAATTTCCTCCCAGTTGCGGCGTATAATTGGGGAATTTGGCGGCGATAAATCGCCTGTCGCGTGGTTCCTGATTTCAGAGCACTGCTCCAAAATCAGAGGCAATCATGAAGGCGAGATTCCCGGCTTTTGGCGCGTGATAGGGCGATAGTGATGGAATCTGCGTCGCCTGTTGATTTCCCGTAGGCGTGCCACAGCGTTCTGGAGTCCGCCCCCCGTCAGCGATGATTGGTGGTGTCTACTGTGTTCCCATTTGCTGTCAGTTCACAAGGCGCCATATTTGAAGAGCTGTCCGTTCAGCAACACACACATCTTCAATGGTGTCATGTATTAGCCAGCCTTCCAGAGCACGCTGCCCAATCATAACGCCATTGCGCTGTCCAATGAGCGTGTTTGGGGCACGATGTAAACCATTCTGGCACACCTATGCTCTCACCGTGCTTAACATGTACGCCCACATTGCTTTGGGGATTGCGGCGTGTGAAGCGGCGCTGGAAGTTGACCGGATTGGTTCCGCTGTGGGTGAGGCGATTTCCGGGGCGACATATCGCCTTAGGTTGAGGGCAAAATTGCAGCATGTAATGGTGCAATCGGCGATCTGAGGTGACCATGAAAAACGTGCAGGACCTTCAACCATGTGACAGCCTGAGTCACGTGACCAGTCACATGACGCAGGTCCTGGAAGGATGATACATACAGCTTCTGCCAATGCATGGAGAACTGTTCTGGAAATCACAGTAAAAAAGCATCACAAATGGGCTGTGGGAATACCAATCTGTTATGGCCCCTTTACACGCAGCTACAGGTGACAGGTTTTCCACAGGTAACTTACTGGTTGCAGTGAAATCATGGAGACATAGTTCTATCTTGGTGCTGTGTACAAATGGAACTATGTCTCCATGATTTCACTGCAACTAGTAAGTTACCTGTGGAAAACCTGTCACCTGTAGCTGCGTGTAAAGGGGCCATTATGGTGGGTTTACACGTCCCGATATCGGGCAGATATCGTAGCCAACGACGCGGGAGCGCGCTTTTTGAGCGCGCTTTTCCCTGCATCGCATCGCCGGTTTAGACAGCCCGATATCGGGATACACATCCCGACGATGTGTACGCCCCCCAACCCAGGAACGACCATTTAACATGGGAGTGAATGGGTGACGTGGCAGTACACATCGGAGTTGGGCTGTCAGACGGGACGATGCGGCTACAACTGGCATCCGATATCGGGCGGTTGAATAGCACGCTCATTCGATCCCTGATATCAGTTTGCCATCGTTCCTGCATCGTATCGGATATTCAGACCGTACAACGCAGGAACGATATCGGGTCCAACTCACGAACCACGTGACTTTAGGTCGGAGTTGGAGGCCGATATTGCAACGTGTAAACCCACCATTAGTGATGCTTTTGGGAAGGGGGGGGGGGGGGGGGGGGGGAGGGTTAAAATGGAGTCTATGAGGAAAACGCAGGCCAAAAACAGTCATGTTGATTGATAGAGACTTTTATAAATGCAGGCGACTTCTGCAGCAAAATTGCAGCACCCACAAACACATGCGGTCACAGCTTATTGAAAATCACATTGACTGTAATGGTAAATATGTTGGTGCTGCAAAAACACGCAGCACAAACGCACAGTGGGCGCAAAGCCTTAAGGTACCTTTACACGCCGCTACCGAAGGTTAGAAACCACCGGGTGTCGGAGACAATTGTATCTTGTACCGTCAAAACACCACGAGGTAGCGGCGTGTAATTCAGGTTGTTGCCACCGGTCACTGTCGACACCTGTCTTTCAGCAGTGCTCAAAAACAGGTAGGTTTAAACCCTATGGTAGCGGCGTGTAATCGAGGAACAGGAAGGTATTTTCGTCACCTAGTGAACTCCCTGGGGCGTGACACAGTCTCCGGGATACCGCGCCCCATCAGCGATCATTGGTGGAAGCTCCTGCGTTACGATTGGTTGTCCCTGCATAGGGCGGCATATTTAAGGAGATGACCAGTCACACTACACAATTGCAATAGCATCCTGTATTAGCCAGCCTTCCTGCGCTGGCTGGCCAATCATGATGTTACTGCTTTGTCAAATCATCGTACGAGCGTCTCGTAATCCACAACTCTGGCACACCTATGTGTTGTCCCTGCTGCCCCAGGTCCTCCCATATTGCCTTGTGGTAGCGGCGTGTAAATGAGGGAAGGTGCTCTACAGAAGGTAACCTGCGGCACCCGTCGGTGCATCCAGGGATAGAAAAAAACTACTGTGGAGCACCTTGTAGCGGCGTGTAAATGCGGTATCAGGTACCGTTAGGAACCGTTGAAACGTGCACGTGAGACACCCAGTGGTTTCTAACCTTCTGTAGCGGCGTGTAAAGGTACCTTCACAGATGGAAATTACATCAGCATAATTGTGACCCACACAGGACAATGAAGTTGATTTGTCAGGCAGTTTCTTATTCAAGTTGATTTCACATTCAGCAGGGAATAAACTTATAAGCAACAACAAAAAATGGCAGTGGCAGAAAACCTGGGCAATGAACGGTTTTATGAAAAGGGTTTAATGGCTGTGGGCCACTGATCTCACACGGCAAACACACAAAGGGAAGCCTTGCACCAAATTCACGTCACTCCAGCATGGCCCCAATGGGTTCTGGCATTGGGAAATAGGCCAATTAGATACAAATCTACTGTTTTAAAAGGTTTAAAAGACTTAGGCCGGCTTCACACCACGATTTTAAGGATCCAGGGCTGTCCGCTTGATCCGATTTTGGCCCCATAGCATTCCTATGGATCCGGATGGCAGTGATTTGCCATTCGGTTCCCTGCTGTCAGGTGGAATCTGGCAGAATTAGTTTTTCTTTTCTCCAGACACAAAATTGCAGTTTGCTGCGTTTTTGTGTCCAGGGCAAAAATTTGACAAAATCGGATCCTTCCGGATTCGGTGCGGTCCGGCGCCCCCCCCAACATGGGAGGCTATGGGTGCGGATCACACCGGATCCAACAGAAAATCGGATCCGGCTGCCGGACGCCGGGTGCTGAAGCTCAGCGGCGGCCAGCACTGAACTTCAGTATCAGGAGAGCTCCCGGCTGAAATTTCAGAACCGCGGCTAGCTCCCCTCAAGCAACGATCCTGAAATGTCAGGACTGGACAGCGGCAGCAGCCGCACAGTCCTGATTCCGGCAGAAAACATATTTGCCCTCCGTTCTGTTTGTCCGGAGCTGTCAGGCTTTGTCCAGTGCTCCCTGCAAAACACCAGACACAGTCTGACAGCAGAAAGCCGTTGTGTGAAGCCGGTTGGTGAAGAGCCACTGATCTCACATACCTGTTAGAAAGTAAAGAGTTAAAGTTAACTAGTGATAATTTGTGGATATCAGCACCGCGGTCATTAACCCATTTTTAGCTTCTCCTAGACATACATTAACTGCTGGGGACTGCGGCAGCTGTTTGACACCATTACAGTGACTTCTCACAACCACACACAAGTTGATATTCTGCTAAATAAATCGTATGACATACTAAGCCTCAGATAAGACACTATTTGCGCTTTATCTTTCTAAGGCCGCTTGCAGCGGTTTTTTTCGCGGCCACACCTGCCGCAAGTGCCGAAACCGCACTTGCCGCACCCTTACCGTAAGCCCCATAGACATTGCATGGGGCTTGCCGCAAGTGTCGCGGTAATCGCGGCAGATGCGTTTTTTTCACAGCATCTGCCGCGATGTGAAAAAACTGCTAGTGTGAAAGCACCCTAAGCAGTTTTTCTCAGGAAGAAAAAATGTGTGTGTCATATTGGTGTAAAATCAGTGGCCCCGAGTCAATTAGGCATACTTGCATTTTTAGATGGCTGTAAGATAGTGGGTGGATGTAGCTTGGTAGTTTCTAATGCGAAAGGATTAAGTATTAATTTTTAAGTCCCTGCAGTCGTGGAGTTGATTATAATACAAGCAGGAGTTTAAGAGTAAGACCCTCAGGCGGGGAGGGTGTACAGGGGGAGGCAAACTCCCCTGTTGCATTGTTAAAGTGCACCAGTGGTTGTGACCGGCTTAGTTGGTTGGCGTGGTGGAGTGGCCGTCCAAGTGCTATAATTGATCATGTGGGGTGGCTTGAATGTGCCCCCAACCCCTGCATCTATTATGATCAACTCCACAAACGTACAGATTTAAAAGCCACACCTACCACCTAAGCTGCTCACATTCGCTAACTTACCACCACCCCATTCTGTAAGTATGTGGTCATTTAAACCTTTAAAAACCCCAGTCATTCAAACCTGTGAACATTGGCAGCCAGACCACTTTGATGCCCAGCACTGGCTGCACCAGGCTGTAGTGACCCACGTGTGATGCAGGGATTCCTTATCTGCCTAAGGGTGCTTTCACATCAGTGGTTTTTGCAAATTCGGCAAAATTCAGGTTTTTTTTTCTTCAAAAACCGCATCCTGCAAAAGTGCGGCAAGACTGCATTCAGCCTAATGCATTCCCTATGGGATTTGCCGTGATCCACAAATGCAGTGTTTAAAAGTGCAGCTAGATGCGTTTTTTTGTGTTACCACATGTGCCGGATTGCAGCAGAACCACAAGTACCGCCCATGTTTGCAAGTCCTATAGGAAATGCATTAGGCCAGTGATGGGCAACCTTTTGAGCTTGGTGTGTCAAAATTCGCCAAAAAACCGCGCATAAATCGGGAGGTGTGTCACCTTGAGAAAAAAAACCCTAATTTTACGATATTTATAGTTTAAATAACAAATATGTTTAATATTTAACTTACCTGCTTAGTGACTTCTTTGTTAATCTGTCAGTGGGTTTCTTTTGTTGGTCTTGCTGTTATTTAACTTGTGTGGGGTGCCATGAACTAAGTCAGATAAGTGAGGGGGAGGGGGAATTCTTCCAGTGATGGCGAACCTGTGGCAGTCCAGCAACAGCTGGACTGCCACAGGTTCGCCATCACTGATTTAGTGACTTTTTTGTTGCTGAATTTCTGCTTACTACCGTTTCACTACAAAGAACGCAAAATGATCTGCCATTTTTTTCTATAATGCCATACATCTCAGTCCATGTCTCTTGAAAGGGTCGGCTACTGCTACTACCACTTCCTTTACTTAAACTTGTTTTTTTTGGCTTCTCCATCAGAGGGGCAGTGACAGAAGATTTATAGATAGCCCTGCAGGCAATTAGGGGTTAACTGTCTTTTAGGAAAGGGCAGAAATAGGGATTAATAGGGTGTGCAACAATAATATAGTGGTGAAATGGAGTCTGTACTATGCTGCAAGATGGCGTTCCTTATGTAAATTAATGGCGGGAAACGGCACCCATAGCACAGGCCTCTTCCAGCCTCCCCCTCACTTATCTCAGTAATGGCCAATCACACATTCATGACACCCAGCCCAGATTCTGCCCAGAACCTTTCACTGGAGGATGGTTGCTGTAGTAATCACTGGACCTCCAGACAGACCTCCAGACAGCGATCACAGGGCCTCAGATCTGTGTCCCCCACAGCGTTCCGCTGCTCCCTGCTGCGCCAGCCAACCAGCAAGTTCCGCCTACCGGAAGTCCCAGGACTAGACGCTCTGTGCCGGAGCTCTGCTGTTCTGGCCTACAGACCTCCAGCACATTTTTTTTTCCTCAGCTACTGCACCTGGCCCTGTAATCGCAGATGTCTCGGAAAGCGCTCGCATTGCCGTGTCGGAAGCCCGACTCGCAACAGTTTTTTGCTGCCGTGTCTATGGTTTTTATCCAAATAGCGAGTCTAGCGAGTGAGAAGTACTGAATCCTACTTGTAGTTTCTCCGGCGGCCGCGTGTCACTGAAAATGGCTACGCGTGTCAGTGCTGACACGCGTGTCATAGGTTCGCCATCACTGCATTAGGCAGAACACAGTCTTGCCGTGATCCTGCCACAAGTGTCCCGACCTCTGGCAGATCAGGCAAATCTGAGGTCAAGAGTTCAAGATTGCCTGTTCTGCCACGATAGCTACAATCCGCTGATGTGAACGCAGCCTTACAATGGTGTAACATGAGTGACCCACATTCATTTAACCCTTTATGAACACCAGTTACACTCCTGCCCAGAGCCAGTTTGGGCAGAAGAGTGAACCATGGTCGCTCCAAAGCATCTGTGGGTCTGTGGTGTGAGATCAGGGACCCAAAGTCAGTGATGTCCACCTTGGTGGCCATTTTTGTGTCATTCATGCTGCTTTTCCGTGTATTCACACCAGGGTGGGTGTGCGTTTTTATTGCGCTCCTTTCTCCTTTAGCTTTGAATTGTAGCTACACATCAACAGATACAGAAACTTATAGGACGACTCTAGCAGGTGGTAATACAGAACCTAGGAGCAGTAATAACGCAGAGCAGCGAGCCCCAGTGTGACCAGTGTCTGATAGAGCTGCACACACAATGGAGAGCTATGTGCAGCCGCACAGCCCTGGGCAGTCACACAGGACGGTAATAGCTCCCTATGGGCAGTGCTCCCGCAGGCGGCCGCTGGAGGGCGCACTCTCACCTGCACGGGGGACCCCTGGCTGCAGGATGACCGCCTCATGCTTCCACAGACGCAGCACCCAGGTGCGATGTCTGCCGAGCCCTGGAAACGCCATAGCTACACCGACAGTCCGTGAGCCCCGCCCACTCCGGACGGCCCCGGAAGCCGGCACAAGACTGGGGCCACGTGACCTGGCGGGAGAGTGCCCGGGGCTTATTCCTGCCTCATAAACTCGGCGTGAACGTTAGGCCTCGTTACGTTATGGCTGCTATGGGCAATTGCTCCGTTATACCCATTACATTAATTAGTCTGTCATGATGCCGACAGGGGCAGTGTAGAGGCAGGGCTGAGGTGGGACGTACAGCATGTCACACAGTATATTGCGCTCCTCTGCACTGGACATGAGAGAAGCACCAAGCTGAGTGGTGGCGCTCTGGAGACCCCAGGATGGCCATGGCAGGCTATGTGATGTCCTGGACATCGGTGACCTCTGCGGGGTGAACTCTGCCCCCTCTGCCCGCAGTCAGTGTTCGGGGTCATGGTGGTTTTCCCTGCATTCACCCACCGAGATCGCCTCCAACTCCGCAGCAATGAATTGACCTGCTTCGGTCAGGAAGCTGCCCTCCACTGAGAAGAAAACAACTACAGTGGGCAGATTTCTGTAAATCCCATCCACTCTGCTCGTACTGTCCAACACTGTGTCCAAACCACTGCAATCACTGATCGTGGGAACGTACCTTAGGCTTCTCTTCACACGTGGCGTATTTGCCGCGTATTTTTGCAGTGGCGCTTTTTTGCACACGTATGGCACAACTGCATTCACACTGCGTTTTTGTCTGCATACTTTTCCAAAGCCCATTTTATCATGTGGCCTATGGGAAAAACGCGCTGAAAAAAGCGCAAAGAATTGACATGGTCATTCTTTCTACATGCGAGCTTTTGCAACATGTGAACGCAGTTCTGCAAAACCCACAGGTTTTGCAGGACTGCGTATCCATTATTATGTTCCACTGCATTTACAGGAGCACAAAAAAGTGCTGCGCAAATGCGGGAATAGGCGGCAAATGCAGTATAATGGGCATACATATAGTATAATGGTCCCTACTATCCACCCAAATAGTATAATGGTCCCAACATAACCCTCCGCACAGTATGATGGACCCACACAGCCCTCCATGCAGTATAATGGACCTACATACAGTACAGTCATGGCCAAAAGTTTTGAGAATGATACAAATATACATTTTTACAAAGTCTACTGCTTCAGTTTTTCTAATGACAATTTGCATATACTCCAGAATGTCATAAAGAGTGATCAGCTTAACAGCAATTACTTGCCAAGTCAATATTTGCCTAGGAAATGAAGTTTAACCCCCAAAACACATTTCAACATCATTGCAGTCCTGCCTTAAAAGGAGCAGCTAACATCGTTTTAGTGATTGTTCCATTAACACAGGTGTGGGTGTTGATGAGGACAGGGCTGGCAATCAATCAGTCATGATTAATTAAGAATGACACCACTGGACACTTTAAAAATAGGCTGGTGCTTGGTATCATTGTTTCTCTTCAGTTAACCATGGTTATCTCTAAAGAAACACGTGCAGCCATCATTGCACTGCACAAAAATGGCCTAACAGGGAAGAGTATCGCAGCTACAAAGATTGCACCTCAGTCAACAATCTATCGCATCATCAAGAACTTCAAGGAGAGAGCTTCCATTGTTGTCAAAAAGGCTACAGGGCGCCCAAGAAAGACCAGCAAGCGCCAGGACCGTATCTTAAAACTGTTTCAGCTGCGGGATCGGACCACCAGCAGTGCCGAGCTTGCTCAGGAATGGCAGCAGGCTGGTGTGAGTGCTTCTGCACGCACTGGGAGGCGGAGACTCTTTGAGCAAGGCCTGGTTTCAAGGAGGGCAGCAAAGAAGCCACTTCTCTCCAGAAAAAACATCAGGGACCGACTGATATTCTGCAAAAGGTACAGGGAGTGGACTGCTGAGGACTGGGGTAAACTAATTTTCTCTGATGAATCCCCTTTTCGATTGTTTGGGACATCTGGAAAACAGCTTATTCGGAGAAGAAGAGGTGAACGCTACCACCAGTCTTGTCTCATGCCAACTGTAAAGCATCCTGAAACCATTCATGTGTGGGGTTGCTTCTCAGCCAAGGGAATCGGCTCACTCACAGTCTTGCCTAAAAACACAGCCATGAATAAAGAATGGTACCAGAATGTCCTCCAAGAGCAACTTCTCCCAACCGTTCAGGAGTAGTTTGGCGTCCAACAATGCCTTTTCCAGCATGATGGAGCACCTTGCCATAAAGCAAAGGTGATAACTAAATGGCTCAGAGAACAAAACATAGAGATTTTGGGTCCATGGCCTGGAAACTCCCCAGATCTTAATCCCATTGAGAACTTGTGGTCAATCATCAAGAGACGGGTGGACAAACAAAATCCAACAAATTCTGCCAAAATGCAAGCATTGATTATGCAAGAATGGACTGCTATCAGTCAGGATTTGGTCCAGAAGTTGATTGAGAGCATGCCAGGGAGAATTGCAGAGGTCCTGAAGAAGAAGGGTCAACACTGCAAATATTGACTTGCTGCATTAACTCATTCTGTCAATATAACCTTTTGGTACTCATAATATGATTGCAATTATTATTATTTATTTATATAGCGCCATTATGTTCCATGGCGCTTTACATGAGGATAGGGGAGACAAGAACAATTACAATAACTCTAGACAATCAAGACATATAGGTACAGGAGGGGAGGAGACCCTGTCCACAAGGGCTCACAGTCTACGAGGGGCGGGTGGGGATACAGTAGGCTGGGGGAGTGTCAGTCATAGGGCCGTCGCCTGGGTCTCATGGCAGGTTGTAGGCTTGACGGAATAGGTGAGTCTTCAGGTGACACTTGAAGCTTCTCAGGGTTGGAGAATGACGTGTTGGGGCAGGGAGTTCCAGAGTTTGGCAGATGCCCGAGCAAAGTCCTGGACGCAATTGTGCGAGGAGGAGATGAGGGGGGAGCATAGGAGGAGTTCTTGTGAGGAATGGAAGTTGCGTGAGGGTAGGTATCGGGAGACCAGGGCGGAGATGTATGGTGGGGACAGGTTGTGTATCGCTTTGTATGCCATGGTTAGTGTTTTGAACTGGGATCTCTTGGAGGCGGGGAGCCAGTGAAGGGCTTGGCAGAGGGGGGAGACGGGAGTAGCGGGGGGACAGATGGATTAGTCGGGCAGCAGAATTGAGGATAGATTGGAGAGGTGTGAGGGAGTTGGATGGGAGGCCAGTGAGATGGAGGTTGCAGTAGTCAAGGCGGGAGATGATGAGGGCATGAATAAGTGTTTTAGTGGTGTCGTGGGTAAGGAAGGAGCGGATCCGTGAGATGTTTCTAAGCGGGAGCCGGAGGGATGTGGAGATGGCTTCGATGTGGGGCTTGAAGGATAGGGAGGAGTCAAGGATTACTCCAAGGCACTTGGCTTGGGAGACTGGGGAGAGGGTGCAGTCGTTGACACAAATGGATAGGTTGGGAAGTGGGGGGGAATTTCTTGGGGGGAAGACTATGAATTCATTTTTGTCCATGTTGAGTTTAAGGAAGCGAGCAGAGAAAAAGGATGAGATGGCGGAAAGGCATTGTAGGATTTTGGAGAGTAGGGAGGTGATGTCAGGGCCGGACAAGTAGATTTGGGTGTCGTTGTCATAGAGGTGGTACTGGAGGCCGTGGGACTCAATTAGTTGCCCTAGGCCGAGAGTGTATATGGAGAAAAGTAGTGGACCCAGGACCGAACCTTGGGGGACTCTGACAGAAAGAGGATAGGGCAAGAAGGAGGTGTGGGAGGCACTGAAGGTCCGGTCTGCTAGGTATGAGGAGATCCAAGAGAGGGCAAGGTGGGTGATGCCGAGGGATTCCAGGATCTGGAGAAGAAGGGAGTGGTCAACCGTGTCGAACGCGGCCGACAGGTCGAGGAGGAGGAGGATGGAGTAGTGGCGTTTGTTCTTGGTGGCAAGTAGGTCGTTGGTGACTTTGGTCAGGGCTGTTTCTGTGGAATGGAGGGGTCGGAAGCCGGACTGTAGGCGGTCGAAGTGGGAGCAGGAGGATAGGTGAGAGGACAGTTCAGAGTGGACGTGCTGTTCGAGTAGCTTAGAGGCGAATGGGAGAAGAGATATGGGGCGATAGTTGGCGACAGAGGTAGGGTCGAGGGAGGGTAACTATATTTCTGTATGTGATATAAACATCAGGCAATCACAAATAAAAACCAGAGGGCAGCAGATCATGTGAAAATATAATTTTGGTGTCATTCTCAAAACTTTTGGCCATGACTGTATATTGGTCCTTACTATCCCTCCAAATAGTATAATGGACCCCACACAGCCCTCCGCACAGTATGATGGACCCACACAAACCTTCACACTGTATAGTTGCTTGCATATAGTATAATGTCCCACAAATAGTCCTCCATATAGTATAAAGGCTCCCTCATAGCCCTCCAAATATTATAATTGACCCATCATAGCCCTCCAAGTAGTATATTGGGTCCAACATAGACCTGCATATATTATAATGCACCCTGAATAGTCCTCCATTATAATACACCCCCATAGCCCTCCAATTATTATAGTGCTCCCCTATATTCCTCCATGTATTATAGTGCTCCCCATATTCCTCCATGTATTATAGTGCTCCCCCATATTTCTCGATGTATTATAGTGCACCCCATAGTCCTATAATTATTACAGTGCTCCCACAACATCCATGTATTATGGTTGCTTGTGAGCTCTCATCAAAGGCAGGGAGGTGACCAATGACATACCTATACTTCATTGATCGTGAAGTGGTTAATAGTATTCCCACTATTAATACAGAGCTTCACACTGTAAGCAAAATGAAGTGAGGTCTCTAATAAAGTACCTGCTGTGCCCTATACACAATGCCCTCTATATGGCATACAGAGAAGTCTCCAACACCAGTGTCATACACTCCATACTCACAAATCGTCATACATTTAAAGGGGTAATTCCCCCTTTTCAATTTGCTGGCTTATCCTTAGAACAGGTTCTTATCACATTAGTGAGGATCCATCTGTTGGCGACTATATAACGTTCTACATGGTGGACCATTTATATGGATATACCTAAATAAAATGGGAATGGTTGGTGATATCAACTTCCTGTTTGAGGCACATTAGTATATGGGAGGGGGAAAACTTTTCCAGATGGGTGGTGGCCATGGCGGCCATTTTGAAGTTGGCCATTTTGGATCAAACTTTATTTTTTTTCAATGGGAAGAGGGTCATGTGACACATCAAACGTATTGAGAATTTCATGTAGCAATTTCAGATATCCAGTGGCATTGCGGTTTCCATTGATGAAGAATGTCCCCACTATCTTTGTACCCCATATACCACATCATACCATCAATTTTTGTGTTCCAACAGTCTTGGAAGGATCAATCCACTGTGGGTTAGTGTCAGACCAATAGTGGTGGTTTGTATGTTAACTTCACCATTCACAAAAAAGTTTGCCTCCTCACTCATCTAAAGGCAATTGTCTATGCTGTGAAGATACAAGATGTGCAGCATCTGAAACAACAGATACTAGAAGCCTATACTAGCTTTTCTTCTGCGGTGTTGCTATCAGTGTGTCAAGAGTGGGAGAAGAGGGTTACATTGACAATCCAACACAATGGGCAGCACTTTGAACACATTTTATAAGTGGTCATAAACTTGTAAATAAATCATAAAACAATAAAGTTATGTTAAAACCAAGCACACCATTGTTTTTTTTTATGAAGTTCTCAATCTGTTTGATGTGTCACATGACCCTCTACAAATGGATCCAAAATGGCTGCCATAGTCACCACCCATCTGGAAAAGATTTCCCCCTCCCATATACCAATGTGCCACAAACAGGAAGTTGATATCACCAACCATTCCCATTTTATTTAGGTGCATCCATATAAATGACCCACCCTGTACAGCATTGTACCTTTGATGTGAATAGAACAACGCTGTGAAACCTTCAAGGACCTCTTAGAAAAGGGCAAACCAGCGACAAAGTAACAATGGCTGACGCTTATTGAGTACCGCAGTGCTGGCAAACAGCGGATCAGTTGGGACCAACAAACTAAAGATCTCCATAGTGAACAATACGAAAAATAGTCAGGCCAAAGCCCCTCACAGTAATTAGTGATACATTTACTGCCTACACAAACAGTAAATAGTGCAAATCTATAAAGATCTCTAAATATTTTTTTTAGTAATACTTCTAAAAAGTTACTGTACAACACCAAGACCAATATTACTACTATAAATTGCAAAATAATTCCGCCACAACATGACCATATATTATCACCACATAAAGTATGAATATAACTGCCATCCTGTTACAGAACTAAACCCACAGTCCCAAGACCAATGGGTTCACACTGCAAATCGCCAAAAATCTGCAATGTCTGAACTCGGTCTAAAGTGGCTATGTCCTCCTTCATACCCCTCCCCACACACAATATAAATGTCCAACTCCATTTCCCCATATAATAATTATGCTCATGATTCCCTTTATGACCTTTCATACTATAGTAAATCTGCACACAGAACAGGGATAATACACACAATAATGTCACAATACAGAGGTAATACACAGTGATGTCACAGTACAGGGATAATACACACAGTGATGTTATAGTACCAAGATAACATATACAATGATGTCACAGTGCAGGAATAATACACAGTGCTGAGGGGACACATACCAGTGGCCCAGGATGGGGGGCATATCCCAGCGAGCGAGGATGGAAGGACATATACCAGGGGCTCAGCATGATGGACATGTACCAGGGGCCCAGGATGGGGAAGATATACCAGGGGCTCAGAATAGGGGAACATGCACCAGGGGCCCAAGATGGGGGACATATACCAGGGGCCAGGATGGGGAATATATACCAGGGTACCAGAATTGGGGGACATATACCAGGGCAACAGGATGGCGGGACATATACCAGGTACCCACAATGGGGGACATATACCAGGTACCCAGGATGGGGGAACATATACCAGGGGTCAGGATGGGGGGACATATACCAGGGGCCCAGGATGGGGGGGGGACATATAGCAGGGGCCGAGGATTGGGGACATATGCCATGGGCCCAGGAAGTGGGGACATATACAAGGGGCCTAGAATGGGGGACATACACCAGGGGCCCAGGATGGGGGTCATATATCAGGGGCCCAGGATGGGAGATATATACCAGTTACCAGGTGTCCAGGATGGAGGAGCATATATCGGAGGCCCAGGATGGAGGACATATACCAGGGGTCCAGAATGGGGAGCACATATATCATTATAAGGGACCTATATGCCAGGAAGGACTCAGGATGGGGTCATATATATCAGGATGGGGAGCATATATGCCAGGTTGGTTCAAGATGGGGACATATATATCAGGAAGGGACCCTGGATGGGGACATATATACCAGGATGGGCCACGTATATGCCAGGATGGAGGCAGGGGAGCAATATATGTTTTTATAAATTTAGAAAGCTACAAGGGCCCATACATCTGACATGCGGGGGGGGGGAGGTAAGAATGGGGAGGGGGGAAGCAGATGCAAATCTTGCATCAGGGTCCATCAGACTCTAGTTACAAGACTGCTGTGGGGGGCTCTTATATAGTGTGAGGGACATTTTACAGTGTGTGAACCATTGTTTTGAGGGAGCTGTGGACCCATCATACTGTGCATAGGGGAGGTGTAGGGACATCATACTTTATATAGGAAGGGTATAGGGGCTGTGTACATGGGGGGAGTCAGGGGAGATTGTTAAATGTTAAGTAGGCACTTAACAATTCTTGTTATAGGGGTACTCAGGCTATTGTGAATGTGAAAAGGTAAACATGGGGCATTATTACTTTCTAGGATCAAAATGTGGACTCCTTTCTACAGCACTTGCACTTGTGGTTCACAGTGGTGGCATTATTATGTGGAGGGGACAGTGGTGACATTATGTGGGGACACAGTGGTGGTATTATTATGTGGGGGGCACAGTGGTGGTATTATTATGTGCGGGGCACAGTGGTGGTATTATTATGTGGACGGCATAGTGGTGACAGTATGGCCTAAGGATAAGTGATGTTATTTATTGGTGCGAGTCAGACTGCTCAATGTGCAACTTTTATCCCCATTACGTATTAAAAAAAATAGAAAAAAGTTCCAGCATCAAGTACAGAGATATACCGTATTTTTTGGACCATAAGACGCACTTCTGTTCCTCCACATTTGGGAGGAAAGTGTGGGGTGCATCTTTCTTATGGTCCAAATGTAACATGCCTGTGGGGAGCGGACAGCGGCGAACTGCAATCATAGGAGGTAGGGAGAGGACACCGCTGCAGGAATCCGGTGCTGGGGAAACCATGTGGTCCCAATGCTTAAAGCGAAGGAACATTAATTAGCTGTTTCCCGCCCACCTGTCAGTGCCAAGCACTGGGAGGTGAGCAGCAAATGAATATTCCTTTACTTAAACATTGGACACACATGGTTGCCCCAGCGCTGGATTTCTGCAGCAGCTGTGGAGTTCGTGTGTCTAGTGGGGAAGGAGGCAGCAGGACTGCGGATCACTGCAGTCACAAGGCCAGGCACGGCATACTTGCAGCACAGCGCGGTCTGCTCAATGGTAGGACCTGAGGTGATGTAATGAAGAGGGTGGGCTGGAGCAGCACTTGACAGCAAAGGGCCCTCCCTTCTTCATTACATCACCGCAGGTCCTACTTCCACTGCACTACAAATAAGGGAGTCTTTCATCTAGATCAGGAGGACCTGCAGTGATGTAATGAAGAGGGAGCACTGTAGCAGCATATGTCATCACAGAGCCCTCCCTATTCATTATGTCACTGCAGGTCATACAGCCACTGCACTAGAAAAACTGAATTAGTCCTTACCGGTAATTCCTTTTCTTGGAGCCTTCCACGACAGCATTGGAGGATGTCATCCACGCCCTATTGGGGGACAGGAACACAGAGAGGTTAAAAGCCCCTCCCCTTCCTCAGTACTTCAGTGTTTACCAAGATCACCCTTAGCCATGGATCACCTGATACAAACTGGAACCAAACACCAACAAGGGGGGGAACTGATGCTGTCGTGGAAGGCTCCAAGAAAAGGAATTACCGGTAAGGACTAATTCAGTTTTCTCCATTCGCCTTCCACGACAGCATTGGAGGAATACCACGGATACTCCTCAGGGTGAGACTATTGCCTGTAGGACTTTCCTACCAAAGGACAGATCCCGACTGAATGACAGATCTAACCTATAGTGGCGAGAAAAAGTGAGGAGAGAATACCACGTAGCCGCTCTGCAAATCAGCTCCGATGAAGCTCCAGCCTGCTCCGCCCAGGACGTAGCAGCAGCCCGAGTTGAAGGAGCCTTCAACTCCACCGGAGGAGCAAGGACCGGAGCGACGTAGGCCTCACAGATCACCTTCGTGATCCAGTAAGCGATGGTAGCCTTGGAAGTCTTCTTCCCTGTATTTTTCCCAAAATGCTGAACAAAACAGGTTGTGATCTAACCTCCAGGAAGCGGTCTCTCGGAGGTAGTGGAGGACAGTCCGATGAACATCGAAGGAGTGAAACACGGCCTCAGCCACATTAGCAGGAGATTGACAAAATGAAGGCAGAACCACATCCTGGGAACGATGTAAAGCCGACACAACTTTCGGAAGAAAAAATGAATGCAACCGAAGCGTAATGCGAACAGCGGACACCACAAGGCACGGAGCCCGGACAGAGAGTGCCTGCAGTTCTCCAGCTCTGGGAGCAGAAGTGATGGCCACCAAAAACGCCACCTTGTGAGAGACGTAAGGGATGCAGCAGACAAGGGTGCACAGGGACTTTGAGAAAGCCCTTGGAGAACAATCATCAAATCTCAGGGAGGGACAGAAGGCCGAATCCGGGGATGCCGCCCCCAAGCAGAAGTAAAAAAACTTTACCATCGATGGGAAGCAAAATCCTGGGCAAAAACCACCCCAAGTGCCGACACCTGGACTTAAAGAGTGCTCGGCCGAAGCCCCAAATCCAAGCCACGCTGCAAAAATCCAAGAGTTGGGCTACATTAGGATGATGCATGGCCGGGATGGAAGGAGCACACCAGGACAGGAACCGATTCCAGGCCTCCCATAAATAGCGTGCGTCACAGGCTGCCTGCCCTGCCGAAGCGTGCAGATCACTGCATGGGAGAGACCCTTGGTCCTGAGGATCCCGGCCGCAATAGCCAGGCCACCAGATTGAGCCACTGAGGGGCCGGTGAAACAGAGGACCCTGGGACAGTAGGTTGAGATTGTGGGGCAACACAATCGGTCCCTCCAGGCCCAGGTCTCGGATGGCGTCATACCACGCCCGTTTGGGCCACAGGGGAGCCACCAGGATAGTCGTCACCCCCTCCGCCCGAATCTGTTGCAACGTCTTGGGAAGTAGCAGGATTGGAGGAAATGCATACACCAAACGGAAGTCCCAGGGATGGGAAAAGGCGTCCAGCCTCCGAGCACGGTCCGACCGCGTCAGGGAGAAAAAAGGTCGGCACCTTTGTATTCGAGGCCGAAGCGCACAGGTCGATTGAAGGGACACCCCACCTGCCCATAAGAGAGCGAAATACTTCCGGATGAAGGCACCATTCTCCTGTGTGGACCTCCGTGCGGCTCAAAAAACCTGCCTGTACATTGGCCATTCCCTTCAGATGTACTGCCGAGGAGGAGAGAAGATGGCGTACTGCCCACGAAAAGATCAGTCTTGCCAGCCCCTGCAAGTGTAAGCCTCGAGTACCGCCTTGGTGCCGCACGAAGGCAACTGTAGTCACGTCTGACAGGATCTTGACATGATGACCCCAGAGAACGTGACCTGCAGCATGAAGCGCTTCCTCCACTGCCAGAAGTTCCTGGAAGTTTGAAGACTGGCGACTGACTGAGCGACTCCAAATCCCCTGGAACGGTGTGCGATCCACCATCGCTCCCCAACCGGAATCGCTGGCATCAGTGGTAACGGAGGTCACAGGAGCCTGCAGCCAGGCCACCCCCGTCCGAAGGTGTCTGGGATTCATCCACCAGGAAAGCGAGGTTACCACCCGCCCCGGGGTCCGGACCCGCGAGTTTAAGGAATCCTGACGTCTGTCCCAGGAACTCAGTATGTGTTCCTGGAGCAATCGGGAAGGAGCCTGAGCCCATGTTACTGACTGAATGCAGGCCGTCATGGCCCATAACAGGGACATTGCTTCCCGCAAAGAGGGCGACCCCCTTGCCCGAAAGCGGGTCAGATTCACACAGCGCAGAAGCTGATGTCCTGCAGGAAGGAACGAGGTCTGTCTGGAGGAGGCCAGCAAGACTCCCCAAAAATTGACGTCAGGTTGCCGGCACCCGTTCCGATTCCCGAAGATTGGGCACCCACCCCATGGACTGAAGAATCTCCAACGTTTTGGAGACCTGTGTGCGCAGAACCACTGCCGAAGGAGCCACCATCAACATGTCGTCTAAATAGGGAAGCACACATATCCCCTGGGTCTGGATGAATGTGATCACTTCCCCCATGAGTTTGGTAAACTCTGGGGGCCGACGAAATCCCGAAGGGCAGCACATTAAACCAATAATGGACTGTTCCGCCTGCCCCGGAGATCACGAATAGCAGAAAGTGCTTGTGGGACGGGTGAATGGGGACATGATAATACACGTTCTGGAGGTCCACAAACAACCTGGAGTAGTGCCCCTGGCCCTCCTCTCCAGGAGGAACCTGGGACCCCACACCTGAATCCAACACGTTTCGCAGACCCGACAAGAAAAAACGTGCAAGAGTTCCCTGAGGAAGGGAGGGGACTCGAAGAAACGGAGGGGCTGGCTCTCGAATTCCAAGCGCAGACCCTCCCAAATGGTTGAGAGGATCCAAGGGCACGAGGAGATTGCTTGCCACTGTGGGAGAAACCGCAGGAGCCGCCCCGCAATGAGGAAGGCGGCCTTGTTTTGGGGGCGGCTGGTGATGCCGCTGCTGGGGGAGCAAAATATTACGGGTCTTGTCCCCTTTCTGGAATGCCCAGCGACCAGACTTACCCTTCCCTTTAGACTGGGAGGGTTGGCTGCGCTCAGGCCGAAAGGACTGCCTCCGAAAGGGCTTCTGTTCCCGGAGACACATTTTCCGGTCTGACACCTTTTCCAGGATGTCATCCAATGCCGGACCATAGACAAAAGACCTTTGAAAGGAGAGGCCACACAGCTAGAGCGTAGACGTGACCTCCCCATTCCACATTGTAAGCCACACTGCTCTGCAAGCTGTGTTAGCCAACACTGCGCACCTGGCGCCAATGCGGATCGACTCAGCAGAGGCATCGGCCAGGAAGCCCATAGCACGTCTCAGAAGTGGAATGGAGTCCAAAGCTCCTCCCTGGGAGTACCCTGCAGGAGGAATTCTTCCAGCTGGGTGATCCACTTAAAGAGAGACCTGGCCACACATGTAGAGGAAATGTTCACCTTTAAAGACATAGCTGCTGTCTCCCAGGAGTTTTTGAGGACACTCTCCATCTTATGATCGAGGGGGTCCTTAAACTAGGAGGAATCTTCAAAAGGCAACACGGTCTTATATGCCCTGGCCACCTGGATGTACACCTTCGGGACCTCCCAGACAAAGTCATCACCCTCCAATCCACTGAGATGGGGTGAGCAGCCAGTGTTCTGGAGACTCCCACTCCCGGCGGATGAGATCCCGGATGACCTCATGGTCAGGGAAGCCCAACTGCCGCTTAGCCGTCAGGCCTCTGAACATTTAGTCCTGCACAGAAGAAGGGGATTCCACCACTTCTACTCCCATGGTACTATGGACAGTGTCCACCAATTCACCATTGGACTCCGTGGAAAAATAGTAGTGTCCAGATTCTCGTGTCTGGACAGAGGCAACAGAGGCAATATCCTCGCCATCCTCTGATGCTGAGCTCTGGCCAGCCTCCATGAGATCCACAGAGTCACAATCCTGGAGCTTCCTCTCTTTTGGAGGGGAAGGCCTGGAAGCTGCAGCAAAACCCGGCACCTCTTCCCTAATGGATTGGAGCTCCTCAAGCAGGGATGGAGAGTCCATCCTGACAACACTGTCAGTCATGGCAGACACCTTTTTGTAGGAAGAGGGAAATTTCGTGCCGCAGCCACATTTCCTGGACGGGTTTTTGCTCCCTTTCACAGGCGGCCCTTGTCTCCCTATAGAAAAAAAGGGAAGAGAAGGGGGTCTCAGTGTAAGTGCAAGACCTAAATAACTCTACCCCTTGTGACCACCCCCAGAAACACTTACATGAGCTGGGGGAACGCTGGGCTCTGCAGAAGCAGAGGTGGAAGCCTGTCACCCTCCATGTTTCAGGCAGGGATCAGCCTTACCTGGGTGTAGCTTCCGGTGGGTACTTATCCAGAAGTACCGTGCCTCCAACGAGGAACACCTGTTCCCTCCCACCTCCTGGTCACCGGCCGCGAGCAGTAGCGCGCAATAGGCCTGCTGGGTTCCCTGGACTGCACCCAGCCTGCCACAGCCCGTACAGGAGCCGCCGCCCGGAGCCGGAAGTGCCATCCCGGAACCGGAGTGTCCCATCCAAAACCTGGAAGTGCCTCCACAGCACCTCTGATGCATGCCCCAGGGACCGCAGCTGGAGGAGGGAGACGCCGGAACGCTGAAGAGGCCTCCGGCGCTGCAATACACAGCCTGCTTTGCCCCGTAGGACCCAGGAGGGCCGGATGGTCCCACCACGGGAGCCCCGAGAAGGAGGAGGAGGCCGCCCCCGACGTCCATCCCTGGCCCGGCTGTAAGTACACCCCAATGCTACCTCTGCCGGCCTGACAGCACTGGAACCTCTCCATGCCCCAAGGGGGACAGGAAGACACTGGAGTACTGAGGAAGGGAAGGGGCTTTTAACCTCTCTGTGTTCCTGTCCCCCAAAGGGCGTGGACGACATCCTCCAATGCTGTCGTGGAAGGCGAATGGAGAAAAAGGGAGTTTTCATCTAGACCAGGAGGACCAGCAGTGATGTAATGAAGAGGGAGTGTGGCGCCCCACTAAGAGTGCATCACAAAAGGGTACTGCACCCCTGACTGAAGGTGCCGTATGCTTTGTTTTGGTAACAAGTAGAATTAGCCTGAAGTTCCAGTACCACATGCAAACATCTAGCGGAAGAGGACCAATTAGATACCCGTTACCAGGGAGAGGCTAGGTGAAAAAGCAGTGGGGAAAGCAGCAAGGAGTTAGTTAGAAGTGAGTGCAGTGCAGTCAGAAGTTAGTGAAAGAAGCGGGAAGGAGAAGCTGCAGATGACCACGAGGGCCACAGCCTCAGGCACCGCCACCCGTGACCTCCAGACTACGCCTAAGCTCTGAGTCCCCTGGCCTGGGTGAGTCAGGAGCACTGGAGCATCATATGTCAGCACAGAGCCCTCTCTATTCATTACATCACCACAGGTCATACAGCCACCGCACTAGAAAAAAGGGAGTCTTTCATCTAGATCAGGAGGACCTGCAGTGATGTAATCAGGGGAGGGCTCCGTACTGTCATGTGATGCTCCAGCCCTCTTCATTACATCACTAAAGGTCTTTAAGTAGATGAGACTCCCTTGTTTCTGCTGCAGGACCTACAACTGTTGTGATCGCACAATGTAAGCAGTAAGAATTAATTAAAAGTTTATAAAATACAGTACATAAAAACAACTCCACTCCTGTGATGAACTATAACTTCCAGAATCTGCAGAACATGCTGGGAGTTATAGTTCTCCCATGGGATCTTAAAGCAACCCCCCCCCTAGTGTTTTTTTTTCAGCACTGGAGTGGAGCTTTACATATAAACCCTGTGTCCCCATTCTTATACTCACCTTCCAGTGTTTTCATATGGTACTTTACTGACACCATGTTCTGCCCGTAGCTTCCAACTAAATAACATTCTATCTTACATATAAAACCCGAAGGCCACTTCCGGCCAATCCGGCCAATCCGGCCAACTTCCATGATGGACTCCGGACCTGTGTAATAAGGCCGGAACCGGAAGTGGGCGCTTTAGCACCCACCAGAATCACGAGCAGTGAGCGCGTAGCGCTCACCGCTCACCGCTGTCAAAACGGCACAGCGGCTCGCGGTGGCCGCTAAAGCGCCACCACTCGCCGCTATCCCGCCACCGGCCCCGCACAGAGCCTCGTGTGCGCCCACCCACATCCGGGAACCAGCCCGGCCCGGCCCACACTCCGGTGTGCGGCCTCCGCCGGCACTGCCCACAGCCCTGCCGCTCACCGCCCACTCTCCTCCTCCATCAAGGACCGCCATCTCGCCACCGGCCCCGCACACAGCCCGGTGTGCGCCCACCCACATCCTGGAACCGGCCCGCCCCGGCCCACACTCCAGTGTGCGGCCTCCGCCGGCACCGCTCCCAGTCCTGCCGCTCACCGCACACACCCGGTGACTCTCCTCCTCCATCAGGGAGCCGGCCCCGCCCACACTCCGGTGGGCGGCCGCCAGCACTGCCGCTGACCGCCGACAGCCCAGTGAGTGTTCAGCCCTCCAGCCTCCCCTCTCCTCTGCCCTCCAGCCTCCCCTCTCCTCTGCCCTCCAGCCTCCCCTCTCCTCTGCCCTCCAGCCTCCCCTTGATATGGATTAATATTTCATAATATTAATGAGTTGCCTGCCCCTGACCAAATCAATATAGACCAAGCGCCGGCATTGAAAAAGTAGACACCAGACACAGAGTCAGATGTACACCCTTCCTTGGTCAGACCCAAGCTCCAAGTGTCTGTTTATTATAAGACATGAGGTTTTTCCCCAGTAAAGGGCTTGGTCAGCCCTACTCAGATGTATTCATTGGTCAGTGGGTTAGTCCATGGGCGGATCCATGGGGTCATCAGGGGGTGAGGTCTTGATCAGTCCTTCTATGGAATTCAGCTTCTGTGATTGGTCAGTCTTCCCTGGACTCCATCTTCGGTGATTGGTCAGTCTTCTTTGGACTCCATTTTGCTCTCAGAGCATGGTGTGATGTGGCAGGAAATGGCAGCTATGTTTAAATCACAACTTATACAATGTAAAATAATACACTCTATAGATCATTTCTCCCATCCCCTTATGTCTTAAGGTTAATTAAGTATTTGATCCTATGGCTCTCCTCAACACCCTCTCCACTGCCCTCCAGCCTCGCTCTCCTCTGCCCTCCAGCCTCCGCTCTCCTCTGCCCTCCAGCCTCTGCTCTCCTCTGCCCTCCAGCCTCTGCTCTCCTCTGCCCTCCAGCCTCACTCTCCTCTGCCCTCCAGCCTCCTCTGCCCTCCTGCCTCTCCCCCTCCTCTGCCCTCCAGCCTCCGCTCTCCTCTGCCCTCCAGCCTCCGCTCTCCTCTGCCCTCCAGCCTCCTCTGCCCTCCAGCCTCTGCTCTCCTCTGCCCTCCAGCCTCTGCTCTCCTCTGCCCTCCAGCCTCCGCTCTCCTCTGCCCTCCAGCCTCCTCTGCCCTCCAGCCTCCCCTCTCCTCTGCCCTCCAGCCTCCGCTCTCCTCTGCCCTCCAGCCTCCGCTCTCCTCTGCCTCCGCTCTCCTCTGCCTCCGCTCTCCTCTGCCCTCCAGCCTCCGCTCTCCTCTGCCTCCGCTCTCCTCTGCCCTCCAGCCTCTGCTCTCCTCTGCCTCTGCTTTCCTCTGCATCCGCTCTCCTCTGCCTCTGCTCTCCTCTGCCTCCGCTCTCCTCTGCCCTCCAGCCTCCTCTGCACTCCACCCTCCGCTCTCCTCTGCCCTCCAGCCTTCGCTCTCCTCTGCCCTCCAGCCTCCGCTCTCCTCAGCCTCCGCTCTCCTCTGCCTCCGCTCTTCTCTGCTTCCGCTCTCCTCTGCCCTCCAGCCTCCGCTCTCCTCTGCCTCCGCTTTCCTCTGCCTCCCCTCTCCTCTGCCTCCCCTCTCCTCTGCCACCCCTCTCCTCTGCCTCCCCTCTGCCTCCAGCCTCCTCTGCCTCCGCTCTCCTCTGCCCTCCAGCCTCCGCTCTCCTCTGCCTCCGCTCTCTTCTGCCTCCGCTCTCCTCTGCCCTCCAGCCTCCGCTCTCCTCTGCCTCCCCTATTCTCTGCAATCCAGCCTCCTCTGCCCTCCAGCCTCCCCTCTCCTCTGTCCCCCAGCCTCCGCTCTCCTCTGCCCTCCAGCCTCCGCTCTGCTCTGCCCTCCAGCCTCCGCTCTCCTCTGCCTCCGCTCTCCTCTGCCTCTGCTCTCCTCTGCCCTCCAGCCTCACCTCTCCTCTGCCCTCCAGCCTCCGCTCTCCTCTGCCTCCGCTCTCCTCTGCACTCCACCCTCTGCTCTCCTCTGCCCTCCAGCCTCCGCTCTCCTCAGCCTCCGCTCTCCTCTGCCTCCGCTCTCCTCTGCCTCCGTTCTCCTCTGCCCTCCAGCCTCCGCTCTCCTCTGCCTCCGCTCTCCTCTGTCTCCGCTTTCCTCTGCCTCCCCTCTCCTCTGCCACCCCTCTCCTCTGCCTCCCCTCTGCCTCCGCTCTCCTCTGCCCTCCAGCCTCCTCTGCCTCCGCTCTCTTCTGCCCTCCAGCCTCCGCTCTCCTCTGCCTCCGCTCTCCTCTGCCTCCGCTCTCCTCTGCCCTCCAGCCTCCACTCTCCTCTGCCCTCCAGCCTCCACTCTCCTCTGCCCTCCAGCCTCCACTCTCCTCTGCCCTCCAGCCTCCGCTCTCCTCTGCCCTCCAGTCTCCACTCTCCTCTGCCCTCCAGCCTCCACTCTCCTCATATATATATGTTTGTATATAATATACATGTGTGTTTGTGTATATGCAACTAATGTGTGTATATACCTCTACAACTATATAGATTTGTGTGTGTGTATGTGTGTATGTGTATAGCGGAGTGTGTGTATGTGTGTATATGTGTGCTGACCACTCTGCCCACGCCGCTGCACTGACCATTTTTACCGCACTCGCTGCTAACCACTGAGCCACCGCGCAGTGCTAACCACTGAGCCACCGCGCAGTGCTAACCACTGAGCCACCGCGCAGTGCTAACCACTGAGCCACCGCGCAGTGCTAACCACTGAGCCACCACGCAGTGCTAACCACTGAGCCACCGCGCAGTGCTAACCACTGAGCCACCGTATACTGTGCTACCCACAGACCCGCCTGTATACACACAATTCATTTCACCGCACTCCCGTAACTATTAGTAAATAAACTATCTACGGATTCTAGACTACCCGATTCTTTAGAATCGGGCCGCCATCTAGTTATATATAATAACATAACATATAATAATATGTTATTAAGCATTTTACCACATTTTTTGCTTCAAATCTTTTTTTTCCCCTATTTTCAACTTCTAAAATGTGGGCGCATCTTGTAGTCCGAAAAATACGGTACATCCTTAAAAATTCATTTTATTAGAAAGAAACATTAAAACGCATATTAAACACATTAAAATCATCGTCTTTAAAGATGGTCCTGTCATAGGTTTGTTTTCTTCCCATTAGATTAAAGCTGATGTATAGCCTACCCACTGATCCGTTCATTGTGATCGCTGTGTTTGGCTTTTTCTGGAAGCCCCAATGATGATAAATGGAGCTGCGGTCACATCATTAACAGCCGCTGCATTTTATAATGGGGAGAAAAGTGACACATTCTTCTGACGGTGCAGTTTCCACTGGTCGGATTCCACCAATCAATAAGTGATCACCTTCCCAACCTTTGAATCATTGATAACTTGTTTTCACTAAAGAATCCCTTTAATGCAAATTACTATAATTGCACATCGCAGTTATGGTGAGCGCACAGTGATGTGCAGGAGCTATAATGGGTACAACGGCTAACAGGTATTTGAATATAACTGAAGAGTGGGTGGATCCCTGGAGTCAATTTCTCTAGTGGGCCCCAGATACCCCAGTCCGACCCTGAGTTAAGGGATAATACACACAGTGATGTCACATGAAGGGGGGCTCAGTATTGTTACAGACAAACATTTGTACATTATACTCACCTGTCATGTCCTGGAAATGCTTCCTGGCTCCATGCTGCTTTCACCGTGGGCTCCTCCTGTGTTGTTTAGATCTCATTTTCTTCTTTGTTTGCTCTCCATTCCTTGCACTCTGATTCTTCTTTGCTGCTTCCTCCCTACTTGATGCTCTTTCCTCTTCTCTCTGCTTCTTCACTTTCTTCCTGCAGTGTTTTCCTTTTCCTCATGTTTTTTTTCTCCTGTGCTGCACAGGCTCCGCCCCCTGTCCTGATTGGCTGTTTCATTCCTGGCATCACTCACAGCTGCTGGTGCCCTGCTCTGTACATCATGGCAAAATAGCAAAGGGGGCCCTGATTGGCTGTTGGTAGGGCCCAGCCCCCTGGTAACCAGTGGGATGCAGTGATTGGGGAACATCCTGCACCCCAACACTGTGAATGCGCAGCTCCTCTCCGGCTCTCTCCTTCAGCAGTCGGCCGTACACAAGGTGCAGTGTGTGTCTGCATCTCTGTGTTACGGCTAACCTGCACTGGAGGCGTCTCTATGAGAACAGCTGACGGGGCCGCCAGAGATCCCGGGCCCCATAGCAATGGAGTGGTCTACCTTTATGGACGGTACGCCACTGGTCTCCTCTCCTGCAGAGATGGGGTGTGGCTTGGACATGGAACTGTGAGGAAGCACCTTTCACGAGTTCCAGCTTTCTCAGGCCCTTATAGCCTATAATCAGCCTTTACTGCCTGCCTAACATGGACTAAATGAAGGGGAAGACTGGCCTCTGCTGCTAGGCACCCCATGAGCCCGCTGCGGGTCCTGGGGGAGCAGGAATTACCAAATATCTGGCGGTGCCCGGCGGTGCGGGAAAAAGACCTGTGCCTTCAACAATGGCGGCTGCAGCGTCGGCTCCCTCCCTGCTTCCGCTTCATGGGAAGCGATCTTCACCACCTACAGTGGCTCCTCGCAGCAGCACAGGCGCTGCTCCCAAGTCCGCAGACGGCGGTAGGGTCCAGGGTCTTATCAGCGGCGGAGGATGTGACTGAAGTGACGCCAGGAGCCAGAGACCTGACAGGAGCTGCAGAGGTGAGGGTTAACCCTTCTCCCTCCCCCCTCCCTCCTGTCCCGGCCATCTTGCACATGGAGCGAGAGCTCGGAGCACTGCTGCTCCTCCTACTGCCTTTGTCTGTCAGCCCTTGGAGCCTGGAGGATCCCCGCAATTAGTAGGGGCTGACCATACTGAGGGAGACCCCTCTAACAGTAGATCCATGCCTAATCTGTCCCCCACCGATATGGAATTGCAGAGCTCTCCCCCATGTGTGAGAGGTGAGACCTATGCACATCTTTCCATGGATGCTTTGGATCTAAAAGCACGGCTAAATGCTATACACACTAAAATGGACATGGAGGGCTACATACAGAGGTTGGAGGCAGTGTGTAGAGGGGAGCTGGGGACTCTTAAGGAAGATGTGTCTACCCTCCACTCTAATGTCACTACCTTGGAGGCCACAGTGGAGAGGCTCTTTTCGCAAGTACAGTCTCAGCAACAGCTTCTTGATCTCCATTCGAGTAACTTTCACTTGTTGTTAGATATGATGGAAGAGGCAGAAAACAGAAATCGCCGAAATAATATTCGGCTCCGTGGAATTCCAGAGTCAGTCGCACCACGTGGCCTGGAGACGGCCTTCCATGGTATCTTTAACTCCTTGCTGTGAAGAGAAGCGGATATGCACATAGAAATAGATAGAGCCCATTGATCCCTGGGTCCCAAAAATCCTGATGCTACCAGACCAAGGGATGTCATTTGTCGCATTCACTATTATAGAATTAAAGACGACGTCAGCGGGGTCTACGTCGCACTGGAGGTCGCTCGGTCGGGCCTTTGAATAAGAGGCAAAGAAGTCAACTTCGCCGTCGCAGATCCTTTGACTGTCCTGCGGACACCTGATTTTTCAACAATACCTTGACAGTTTGAAGTTTGCTTTCCCTTTATACTGGGATTCTTGGTCTTCCTGCCCCTTCCGCGAGAGCTGTGAGTCGGTGCCCATGACTTTCATGGGCTCCAACAATAACATTATATGGTAGAGCCATTAGGGAGGTTCTCAGAACTTTGGATCTCCTGCTTTGTGGTTTGTTTGAGGGGGGATGTGAGTTTTGTTTGAAGCTATACCGTGCTGATTGTCCTTATGCTTTGTTTAGAGACTTATCTACGTGAAATACGGAGGGTTAATATCGATATATAGATGTATACCTAAGTGCATCCTAATTAACCTAATATGTGCAAAAAGTTTATGTTCCATTATTGGGGTTCTCAATAGTATATGTCCACGTGGGCTTACTGTACTTGTAGTTTTTTTGTTTGTTGTGATGGCTGTGGGCGCCGAGCTGGTTGCTTGGTGTCCAACCACCTCTCATACATGGGGCGTGTCCTTGACACATTTGTTCAGAGTTTTCTCTGACTTGACAGATTCTCATTGAACCTGGGGGCTTAGATGCCTCCTGGTTCCTCAGACAGACTACTGTTCTCTGTCTGATCAACTTTCTAACCTTTTCTACCCCCCTTTTTCTTCTTTTTTTCTTCTCTTTCTCTTGTGCTTTCCCTTTCTTCATTCCCCCCCCCCCCCCCCCCTCCAGCCCACCTCTCCCCTCTTTTTTTTCTTTTTTGTTCTTTGTCCTGGTCTGGCTGCGAGATAGGATCTGGGGTTCCCATGGCGAGTCTGCAGCTCTGTTCCCTGAATGTCAGGAGATTTAATGTCCCTGAAAAACGCTCGAAAGTGTTATATCATATGCACAAGAAGCGGGTAAATGTTCTCCTCCTTCAGGAGACGCATTTCAGGACGGGTAAAATTCCTGCTCTTGGTCATAGATATTACACACAATGGTTCTATGCTGGTAATCCAAAGTCTAAATCTAGGGGGGTTAGCATAGCATTGCATAAGAATCTGCGGGCTCAGGTACTGGCCTCTAGATCAGATCCTAATGGCAGATATTTGTTTGTCAAACTCAGAATTGATAAGGACACTTTTACTGTCGCTAATTTTTACCTGCCTAATCAGGACCAGGCTCGGACATGCAAGTGGTACCTCCGCGATCTCTCAGCATTTGTTGATGGATATGTGATAGCGGGAGGTGGCTTTAATATGGTGTTGGATCGTGCCATGGACTCTTCCTTGGGTGGGTCGTCGGTGTCCCCTTCGCAGCTGGAGAGCCTGAAACGCGTGTTAATAGACATGCGACTGGTAGATGTCTGGTGGATCATGCACCCCACGGACACAGACTACACTTATTTTTCTACAGTCCATAATTCTCATAGTCGGATTGACTACTTTCTGGTGAGCCATGGGCTCTTGTCCTTTGACCTGCAGAGAAAAATTGATGTAACAATCTGGTCGGACTATGCTCCGGTGATGCTGTCCCTTCGGCTGCCGGGCTCGACCATGGGAGAGTGGACCTGGTCCCTGAACCCAGGATTACTGAGCGACCCTTCTTGCCTGCAGGTGGTTCGGAGGGCAATTTCAGCGAGCATCTTTAACACAACTGGGGTTGAGGTCCGGGTTACTTTAAAAGATTTTTGCTTTGTATCAGGGCCCCACAGCACGACTCAAAATCAATGGCATTTTCTCGACACCCATCTCAATTCATAATGGCACCAGACAGGGTTGTCCTCTATCCCCTGTACTTTATGTGATTGCCATGCAGCACTTAGCGGTGGCCCTCCGTGGTTCACCTGATATTGATGGAGTACGGATCGGTCAGCATAACTTTAAGCTATCGTTATATGCGGACGAATTGCTTTTATATGTTACTAACGCGCTCATACCTTTTCCGGTGCTCATCAGGGAATTTAGGAAGTTTGGGGACATCTCGAACTTTAAGGTTAATTACTCTAAAACAGAGGTACTTAATATATCCTTCTCTGGTGACCTAGTATCGCGGCTCCAGGCGTCCTTTTCTTTTAAGTGGAAAACCTCTGCATTAAAGTACGGTATTTGGGTGTGTTGATCTCTACAGATTTAAATGAAATTTATGAGCTAAACTATATCCCACTTCTGAGGAGGACGATCCTGGACCTGGCGAAATATGACAAGCCTCGGCTTTCCTGGTTTGGGCGCATGAGCGTCATTAAAATGGACGTTCTGCCCGGTTTTTGTACCTTTTCCAAACTGCCCCGATAAATATCCCAGATAGTTTCTTTCGACGTCTACAATCGACGATTAATAACTTTGTCTGGGGGAACAGAAGACCTAGGATCCGATTCTCAATTTTAACTAGACTAAAATATTATCACGCGGTTTTTGCTTTCCAGGCTCGTAGACTGGAGGTTTAATAGTGTTCATAAGCAATGGGTGACTCTGGAGGGTCTCCTTTCCCCTGTATCTCTGTATTGGCTCCCCTGGCTTGATAAGGTCTCGTGGTCTCCTATGGCGGATTGGTTCCCACTCACTCAGACGGTTCGAAGACATTGGGATAAGATTAATCATAAATTGTACTTGACCTCTAGACCGAGTAGGCAGAGTCCCCCTTGCGATGACTAGATCGACCTTTCTGTGTTGGTCGGTGTGTGACCGGGTATGTCTAGGACAGGTCGCAGATAGACTTGCGGGGCTCTCTGGCGTGGGGGGGCTCCGGGACCGGACCTGTGAGGCTCCGCTCTCGTGGATAGAGTTCATCCAGATAATGGATTATCTTTCAGGAGTTCCCTTGGGGGTGCCGACACCATTTGAGTTACTGATGCTCTCATCAGAGGGCCCTTCCCATGTGGTATCCATGCTCTATGTCCTGGTTCTGTCTGGGTTGGTTTCCGACCCTCTTGGATACATGGAGGCTTGGGAGAGAGAACTGCAGATCACCTTATCTGAGACCGATCGTCAAAAAAATCTTTATACTCACTCACAAAATGACGGTCTCATGTGCTGCTCAAGAACGGAACTACAAAATTCTAATACGCTGGTACCGTTGCCCCACTTTTCTCCACAGGCTTGACCCTGGAGTTTCAGATGCTTGTTGGAGATGTGGGAGGGAGAGTGGCTCTATGCTCCATATCTGGTGGTCGTGCGGTCTCCTCCAACCCTTCTGGGGTCTGGTCTTTGAGGCCTTTCGCCTGATGTCTGGGGTACATCATGAGCCTTCCCCCCAGATTGCTCTCTTGTCCTTGATTCCTACCTCTAGCAGTAAAAAACGGGATTCTGAGATTTTGTTCACTGGCGGCTAGGGCTGTCATCCCTAGACATTGGAGGTTGACTGAGGTCCCCTCCGCACTGGAGTGGATAGCTGAGATGAATAAACCGAGCCGTATAGAATCTCTGATGGCTGATGATTATGGCACCAGATCAGACAGGAGCAGCACATGGTTTCTCTGGCACTCCTTCAAGGAGAGCCTGGAGTTTGCGGAGTGGCTGTTGCGGTCCTCTGTTCCTTCTTGATCTAGATTAACCAGGTCTCCCCTCCTCTTCCACTGTTTCCCCTCTTCTCTGCCCCTACTTTCCTTCTGCCCCCCCCCCCCCCCTTCTGCACCTTTTTCTCCTTACCTTTTTTCCTCTTCTATTTTTACTTTTGACTTGTGCATTCCATGTAAAGTCCGATGGGATGTCGGATATGCTTGGATGGCCAATGAGCAGCAAGAAACTTCTTCCATTTGATTTCAAGTACCAACTTTATGTGAATATAATTGGAGAATTGTATGTCTTATGGTTTACAGAGCCAGGTGCCGGGGTCTTCGCATCGGTGATGGAATGCGTTTTCTGTCACACCCTGGACTATGTATGTTTATGTAGTTCTTTATGTTAGAATTGCACTTTTTTCCTTGTCTATATGAAAACTAATAAATACATTTATTGAAAAAAAATTGTGATCATTTGTATATCACTACACCATGTTCCAAATTATTATGCAAATTGTTTTTTTTATTTTATAACAAATTTTTATTGAAGTTTTTCAAATATTACACAATCCAAAGCATGCAACATTGTCAGTTGTGATACTTGTTAAACATCATCCAACAACAACTTTCCTCCCTCCCCCATCTGATCATTACTCAGCAATATATCGCCACTCCGTCGGCAATAAGGCATATGACCATAAGGTCGTTGTCCTCAGTGGTGTAGTCCTTCGTATCAGGTCTCACCATTTGCTCCCTCTATATTTAACTTTCCCAGCGACCCTTGAAGGCTTTCCAGAAGGTACCATTCCGTATTTCGAAATGGCGTTACAGATCGCACAATTTCAGCCCTAGATAAGTAGGAAGACATAAACATTCGCCATTTAGCAAAAAATTTTCCAGATTTAGTATCCCTCTCACACATCGTTACAATTCTTTCTGACTCTAAAGCTCTTTTCAACTCTTCTACTAGTTCCGATTTTGTCGGGATTACATTGTCCAGCCAGTGCCGCAATAACAGCCTCTTGTAGGCCAATGCAATCATGTGGAACATTTTCTTTGATTCTGTTGAAAAGTTGACGTCAGGCGCGTAATGGAAAACCCAAGCCCTGTGTTCCATGGGCGGTCCGAGACCACATGACCGCAGAGTCACGTCCCTTGCAGCGGTCCATCCCTTCTTTACTCTATCACATTCCCATATCCCATGAAATATGTCAGATTTCGTCAATCCACATTTTGGGCAGGCCTGTTTCCTATCCGTCTGGGCGTCGGGGGAATGGTGAAACCCATTACGGCCCTGTGCATTAGCCTGTATTGCGAATCTTTCCATCTTTCACTAATTACATTTTTCTTCACTACCGCCCACCCTTCCAGTATGATTTGGCCTATGTCCTCCTCCCCCAATCTAGACACCCAAGCCCTGAAAGTTTCTGAACCGCCCGAAAGCAGAAGAGCCACCCCCAGGGCAGTATAGACTGTAGAAATCGAAATTGGGCCCAAGTCTCCCCTGAGCAAGTAGTCCCAGGGCGAGTCCCCACATTCCCGTGTTACATCCACCAACGACCCCAACAGATGGTGTCTCAGCTGATTGTATTGTAAATCATGCACCAGTCCTAGTTGCCATTTCTTTCGTACCTCTTCCTCTGTCATCCATCTTCCCTCCTGACGGTGTAGGATGTCTCCCAGTGTCTTAACCCCTTTGTCTCTCCAAATCCTGAACAAGGCATTTTCCCTTCCCAGCTCAAAGTCTGGGTGGCGCCAAGGACTAAGATATTTAGATATCTTCCAGGACAGTCCCAGTTTCCTTCTTATCGCCTTCCATGCTCCCCTAGTATCCCGGAACAATACCGAGTTTTTGATGTGGAGTTCCAGTCGGGCGTTGGAGGAATGCAGAAGGGTTACCGGATCCCAGGGCGCACATATCGCAGATTCCAGGTCATAGTCCGAAAATCCGCTTGATTTCTTAAACCAATCAAAAATGTGTCTTGCCAGACAGGCCAAATTATAGCCCCTGACATCCGGCACCCCCAGCCCCCCTCGGCCCCCCGGAGCATTAACGTTCTGAGTCGGATTCGGGGTCTCCTGTTCCTCCACAGGAATCGTGAGAACGCCCTATTGAGCCTTTTGACATCTGTGTGTTTAAGAAGGAAAGGGATGGTCTGTAGGGGATACAGAAGCCTAGGAAAACTGATCATTTTGATCAGGTGGCTCCTTCCCAGAAGCGATAAGGGGAGCCCTTCCCATCTAACCAATTCCCCCTCAATTTTCGTGACCAGAGGGTTGTAGTTCAGATTATAGTTAGCCCCGGAGTTCTTCCCATGTGAATTCCCAGATATTTAATTGATGAGTGGGCTATGGGGATACCGTGTAGATGTCGTCTATCTCCCGAACGTCCACAACCCCCCCCATTCTGTTGTCTGAGGAACATAAGCTCGCATTTTGATATATTTAACCGAAAGCCCGAGAAAGACCCAAACTGCTGTATAGCAGCCAATAAACCGGGCAAGTCTCCTCTGGGGTCCGACATATACAGGATGATATCGTCGGCGAAAAACCCTGATTTGAGCTCCTGGCCCCCCACTTCTATGCCCTTAAAGAGTGTTGTATCATTTAGGTAGCGCGACAGGGGCTCCACAGCCAAGTTGAAGAGGAGTGGAGAAAGCGGACACCCCTGCCGCGTATCCCTCTCCAACTTTATTACATCAGACAGGAAACCCGGTATATGGACTCTCACTTTGGAGTTATCATATAAAGAGTCCAGAAACACCTTGAAGGCCCCTTTGATGCCTATGTGGTTCAAGACCACATCTAACCATGACCAGCTTACTGAATCAAAGGCCTTCTCAGCATCTAATAATACTGAGGCCGGTTCATCTGCCCCGTTGGTCCTACCCAATCTCACCTCCTCGATCACCGCTAGAGTCCTTCTGATGTTTCCCACCGCCGACCTCCCTTTGACGAAACCAGCCTGCTGGCGCCCCACCAGACCTGGCAATAAACTCGCCAGTTGCTCCGCCATTATTTTTGCTAGTATCTTCAGATCAACATTGATCAGAGATATAGGGCGAAAGCCAGCCGGGTCGTCAAGCGGTTTACCCTCCTTCGGTAAGAGCTTAATGTATGCCTATCAGGGATAGGCTGTCCAGTCAGGATGACATTGTACAGCCTTTGCAAGGGGAATGCCACCTGTTCCCTCAAGATCTTGTAGAATCCCCCCCAAACCCATCCGGGCCAGGTGCTTTCCGTGGGTTTAATCCTGCTATGGTGGTCAATACTTCCTCTGCCGAGACCTCGGCATTCAGTCTTTGAAGATCCTCTTCCTCGACTTTAGGTAGTCTAAGGTCTTTTAGCCACTCTCTTCCCAATGATATATTAGCTGGTGTGGATTTATAGAGGGATGTGTAAAATTTACCCATTATGTCGGCAATCGCCTTAGGGTCATTGGTGGATCCCCCCCCAGGCCTCTTCATAGACATGCCATGTCTGACAGTATGCTTTCCTCTCGCCAGATTAGCTAGTATCTTCCCCGCTTTGTCTCCATGTCTGTACAAGTCTGCTTCCCAATGCGCCCTATTGAGTTGTTCCCTTTGTCTAGCCCAGTTATCAAAGTCGTTTTTTGCCTTTTGCCATGCCTCCCTTGTTTGGGGGGAATTAGTCGCCAGGAAGTCAGTATACGCTCTGCGTACTGCTGCACTGGACTCCTGAAAGTGTTTCCTCGTTCTTTTCTTGATGGTCAGAGTGTATGCAATTATTCTACCCCTAAGTACCGCCTTGGCTGTTTCCCAGAATAGGCCAGGTTCCCCCTCATGTGTCAAAACTCGTCCACTATTCCCCCAGCAGCTTGTGGAAATCCTGGTCCCTTTGCAGAAAGTATGGGAACCGCCACAGGACATCCGTCCCCCTCGGGTATGCGTCTTGGAGATCTATGAGTACCGGGCTATGGTCCGATATGACAAGATCCCCTATTTCAGAATGACGTATTCTGTGTAACACTCCCGGACTCACCAGTAGCATGTCTATACGGGACCAGCTTCCGTGCGGATGGGAGAAGTGTGTAAAGTCCCTATCCATAGGGTGGTGGATTCTCCACACGTCTTCTAGGAGTAGGTCTGAAGCAAAGTCTCTCAAGTCTCCTCTCTCTCCACCCTGTCTGTGCACGTGTACTTGATGGGTATATTTTCTGTCTTCCCAGTCAGACATGACCATATTAAAGTCACCCCTAGTATTACATTATCACCAGTATCCGACAAGAAGGAAGTCCGCATTTTCCTAAGGAAGGGCATTTGTGCGGAGTTTGGGGCATATATATTATGGATGCTAATGGGTCCCCCCTGGGTGTTCAAAAGAACATGGACGTGTCTTCCCTCGTCATCGTTTGCGTTCGAGATTACCGTGTGAGGGAGAGCTTTGTTTATTAAGATGAGGACCCCTGCCTACAGCTCCCGAGCCATATACGGCCCCAACCCACATTCTGTGCATGCGGAACATTTCTGATGCTTTGAGATGGGTCTCCTGCAGGAGGACCATGTCTCCTTTCAGCTTTCGCAAATGACATAAGACCATGGAACGTTTCTCTGGGGTACGAAGACCCTTAACATTCCAAGAGATCACTCTAACCATGGTCCCGGAAATGTAGATCTAAGACGCGATCAGAGTGAGCCTGGATGAAGTCGTGTTCGAAAGCTGATTTCATCATCAGTTGAGTATGATCAGATACCCGATACATTAATTCGTTTCCAACATATAACAACAAGATTCCCCTGTGTAACACCAAACCTCCCTCCCCCTTCCCCCCCAAAAGTTATATACTTCCATTTTTTCCAGCGTGTGACGCCACCCTTGGTTCCTCCCGACGGCCCTGAAAGTTCGACCATAGGAGGCCACTCTAGATCTGAAACAAGTCGGTCGCTCAAAAAGTACAAATTAAAGATCACGTACGTGGCTCGCAAAAAAAAAAAAAAAAAAAAAGGGAGAAAAAACAAACAGAAGGGGGTACAATTTTTGATAGAGGAACAAGACCTCCAATCCGTCCGAGGAGGTCGTCATTAGGGGTGGAGGGCCACCGAAGAATAAAAAGGTCCCGTCACTTGGCCTGCACTGTAGTCAGACCGCTCTTCACAATGTCATATCGGCCCACCCCTCCTCTAAAACAATTAAAACTCACAAGTCTTCCAAGGCTCTCGCAAATCCTCACTCGATCAGGTCGTCTTCGTCTAGGTCTTCTGTACCCCTCGGACTGTGGATCTCTTCCCGTCGGGGTGAAATGCGATGCTGCCTTTGCTCCTTCGGCACCCCCAGAGCTTCTTCTCCCTCCAATTCGGTCCGCGAACGTGGAGACTGTGGTAGCCGGTTTGGGGATTTCCGTCGGGGATCCGAGTGGTCCGACCTTCCAAGGCCGTCTGGTTTGCCATGTTTTGATGCAGAGTGTCGTCGCAGGCCCTCAGAGGTTTCCACTCCATATCGTTTCATTGCCTCCCTGGGGTCTTTCATATAATATATCTCACCGTCTTCCCCCTTGACCTTCAGGGTGGCTGGATATAGTAGCTGGAACGGCACATTACGTTGATACAGGAGATTGCAGACAGCGCTAAATTCTTTACGTTTCTTGGCAACCACAGCAGAATAGTCGCCAAACAGAAGGACCTTATGGCCCCGGATCATTAGGGGCTGACGTCTGTTTCTGTAAAGACGGAGCAATTGTTCCTTGTCCTTATAGTCAAGAAACTTCATTATAATCTGGCGATGGTATTGGCCGCTGGCTCGCCGTCCCTCTTTCGTCCCTCGTATCCCTCCGGCGAACCCGGGATTTCCTCCTGGGGGACCCACCCGGTGAGCTCGTTCCACTCTGCATTTACCTTGTGCACCCAGAGCTTTAGGTAGTTCCATCTCGCAGATGTCATTGAGATGTTGGTGGGTGATGGATTCTGGTAGGCCTACAATCCGCAAGTTATTTCTTCTTGATCTGTTTTCCAGATCATCTAGCTTGTCGTGCAGCCATTTTGTTTGCTTGTGGGATTCTGCCAATTCCTGCTCCATCATCATTATCCTATCCTCCGCCTCAGAGAGTCTCTGCTCCAGCTCCTCCAGTCTGCTGGTATGCTGTGCTGCTGTTGCCTGCAGATCAATGATGGCATCTTTCACTGCCTCCTTTACTGCAGCTTTGATGTCCTCCTTGAGGTAAACGGCCACCTCCCTGGCCAGTTTTTGGTGCTCCTCCATTACCCCCGAGGTCTGCGCTGTCCCTGGGGCCACTTTCACCTGCTTGTCTGGCCTGGTAGTCCCCGGGCTCTTCCCTGACAGTTTCTGCAGGGGCTGCTGCGCCTGGTCTCTCCTCCTGCTCCCCTGCAGCGCCGCCATCTTACCCCTCTCAGAGGCCGGTGCGGAGGTCCTTGGCGCTGTCTGTGGGTGCCTTGTTGCGTTCCAGAGCCACCGGTCCATGCGCCGCCCGATGACCTCCGGTGTTTGCGGGACGGTGTGTGCTGGTCTGTAAAGTGTGCTCTGTGGCTGTCGGGAGCGGGAGCCCCTTCTCTACATGTGCATCCCGCTGGCGCAGGAACCGGAAGTCGCAAATTGGTTTTAAGTGTCATAGGGTTGTTTATTTTTTTTTTTTCCAATGAAACCCATTGATGGTATTGTGTCTCAGGGTTCTTTGAATCACTGAAATCAATCTCAGATACCTGTGATAATTAGTTTGGCAGGTGAGCCCAATAAAAGGAAAACTGGGTGTTCCACAATATTAAGCAGGCCACAGTTTTCAAGTAACATGGGAAAGAAAAAGGATCCCTCTGCTGCCGAAAAGCAACAAATAGTGCAATGCCTTGGACATGAAAACATTAGGTATTTCAAGAAAACTTAAGCGTGATCATCGTACTGTGAAGAGATTTGTGGCTAATTCTGAGCACAGAAGTGTTTGTGCAGATAAAAGCAGAATGAGGAAGGTTTCTGCCAGGCAAGTTCATCGGATTAAGAGAGCAGCTGCTAAAAAGGCCTTACAAACCAACAGATATTTGAAGCTGCTGGTGCCTCTGGAGTCCCTCGAACCTCAAGATGTAGGATCCTTCAAAGGCTTGCTGTGGTGCATAAACCTACTATTCGGCCACCCCTAAACAGTGCTCACAAGCAGAAACAGTTGCAGTGGGCCCATGAAGACTAATTTTCAAAGAGTCTTGTTTTCTGATGAGTGCCGAGCAACACTGGATGGCCAGATGGATGGTTGGTGGATGGCACCATGTCCCAATAAGCCTGCGGCGTGAGAAAGGAGGTGGAGGAGTCATGTTTTGGGTCGGAATCATTGGGAAACAGCTGGTAGGCCCCTTTAAGGTTCCTGAAGGTGTGAAAATGACCTCTGCAAAGTATATAAAGTTTCTGACTGAGAAATTTCTTCCATGGTACAAAAAGCAGAAATGTGTCTTCAGGAGCAAAATCATCTTCATGCATGACAATGCACCATCTCATGCTGCAAAGGATACCTCTGTGCCATTGGCTGCTATGGGCATAAAAGGAGATAAACTCATGGTGTGGTCACCATATTCCCCTGACCTCAACCCTATAGAGAACCTTTGGAGTATAATAAAGCAAAAGATCTATGAGGGTGGGAAGCAGTTCACATCAAAACATCAGCTCTGGGAGGCTATTCTGACATCATGAAAAGTTATACAAGCCGAAACTCTCCAGAAACTCACAAGTTCAATGGGTGAAAGAATTGTGAAGGTGAGATCAAAGAAGGGTTCCTATGTTAACATGTAACGTTGCCTGTTAGGATCTTTTGGAGTTAAATAGCTTTTTATTTCAGTGAATGTGACCTCCTAATGCTGCAACTTCAGTAAATGAGCATTTTCAGTTCTTTCAAACATATCAAATGTTTAGAAACTCTACTGTGCGTAATAATTTGGAACAGTGCATTTAGAGTTTTTTTTTCATTTTAAAGACTATACTGTTATTATTGGGGGTTTCCTCAATAAAATTCGATGTATACTCTAACGGGTGATGGCTTTTATTACACTGTCTGTCATTTGTACCGACCATTTAGGAAAATCAGAGAAGAAGAACATTTGCATAATAATTTGGAACATGGTGTATATATCCTGTCATTTGTAGAATTGCATCACTTTTCCTTCTTGGAGTTGTAATTTTTCAGTGTTAATAGAAGTACGGTTCTAATCATCTTTGCAAATCTAATGATTTTACACATGTCTGGAGGCATGAAATACAATTGTTCCACCATTATTATGTATGTATCCAATGTATATCATAAATGAGATCAAAATATATTTTATTCTAATGTGTTTTGTGGCTGTACAAAACAAATTGCTTATGTAGCTTCAATTTCACAATTACAGTAAAGGTACCGTCACACGCGGCAATATTGCTAGGCAATTTCACTGGCAATTTGCTGGTTGCAGTGAAATCATGGACACATTGTTCCATTTGTACACGGCAACAAAATAGAACAATGTGTCCATGACTTCACTGCAACCAGCAAATTGCCAGTGAAATTGCCTAGCAATATTGCCGCGTGTGACGGTACCTTAAGGAACCACAAAACATATTCTGAAAAATTCTAAGGCCCCTTCACATCATGTTTTTTGTGGATCCGTGTCTATCCGTTGTAAAACGGATAGCCACGGATGCGATTTGGCCTCCATGTATCCCTATAGGCACGGAAGTGCACAGATTGGTCCTTATTGGCATCTGATTGTGTCAGTTTTGTGATGGATTAGTTTGTGTCAGCTTTTTTCCTGTCCCCAAAATAGGAGCCTGCTCCCATTTTGGTCTGCCTTGAAAAAAATCGGACAGGAACGGATCCGTTGCTGTCCGTTTTAAATATGCTCTATGGTGACAGATCAAAACGGATCCGGAAAACTGATCCGATTGTGCCTGTATTGCACATGCTCAGAAGCAAGGTACAGCTCTATCTCTGCTAACTGAAGACGGATCCGTGGAAAACATGGATCCGTGGGCATCAGTGGCATCTATTGGCACAGATCCGTGCCTGTACCTGAAATTCAAGGATCACCACGGATGTGCAAAAAACGTGAGGTGAAGGGGGCCTTGCATGCAATTCTAGGTAAAAATGCCATGTCACTTGACACTGGGAAGTACCCATAGCATTTGACATGAAGATGAGGGTCGTGGCTGAGTGTGGGACTTGTACTATGGGAGCATTATGTCCTTGCTGGTCGCATGATGCCAATGGCTTAGCTGACCAAGATGAAATGTTAACCAGTTTAACAAATGTTTTACTTGAAGGGAACCTGTCGCATCTTCTGGTTGTGAGCACATATCATAATTCATTGCCTAACAGTCCCTCCATTTACTTGCAAACATAAGCAGATCTTTAGAAAAAGTATTTCTAAAGACCGTTTATGCTAAATAGGGTTTTGACTACTCGAAGGAGTGTTAGTTCCTACACTACTCAGCCCATTTAGCATGCCATCACTCCTCTGTGGACATGCTAGTTTTTTTGTTAGATAACCTGGCATCCTCACTTGCACCACACAAAGCCGCACATGCGCGTAGCTTTATTCACCTCACAGCACTTAGCTTCTGAAGCCAGGTTGGACGTGTCCTGGTTTCAGAGAGGCTCACTGCACATGATCAAATGTTGTACGCACTTCTGATTATACACAGTGACCCTCTCTGGAACCAGGACACATACACCCAGTGTCAAAAGCTTAGTGCTGTGAGGAGAACAAAGCTGTGGCCATGCGTGAGCTTTGTATAGCGTTGGTGAGGACACTGGTTTATGTAAAGCATAATATCACACCCACAGTGAATAACATGCTAGATGGGCTGACTAGTCTGCAGAACTAACGCTCCCTCGAATAGTCAAAGCCCTAATTAGCATCTCATAAACTGACTTTGGAAATACTTTTTCTAAAGAGCTTTTTATATATGCTACAACACCAAGAAACTGTTAGGCTACATCCACACACAACGTTTTTGTTGCCTTTTTTTGCAGATCTGTTTTGCATTAAAAACGTATCCACGTCTGTGTTGACAACAAAGTGAATGAATTTCCAAGACTTTCTATTCAGACACAGCATGTTTTTGCATCCACTTTTGGGGTAGAAAATGGGTTCGTAAAAAAAATCAACATGTCAATTTGTGTAGCACGTTTCCTTCATAGGCTCCATTCTAAAGAAAATAAAGCTGCTATAACAAATTGCTATTCACACAATCCGCTATTACAGCACTTTTCCAGCCAAAAACAGAGTACTTACAGGATGTGATGTCACACGGGAACAGGAACAGGAAAAACAGAAATTGGAAATTCCACCATGTTGGAATTTTCTCTTCCTGTTCCCGTGTGAGATAAATGTGTGTATGTGTGTTTAGGGTGAACAGCAGCTGTACTTCCTTTTAGCAGTGCATGTAACACAGGCAGCTTCTGGCTGCAACCCCCCGCTGCCTGTGCTACATGCGCTGCTAAACAAAGACAAGACTAGAAAATAAAAATTAAAAAAACCATACTTGTGGCACCCCAGCAGTCTGGTCACCACTAAGGGGTACTGCACCCAGACCTGGGGGTATTATTCCTGTCTGCGGCAACCAGGTTTGGTAAGTCTAGTCACCCACAAACACACCCAACAAACCTGGTCCCAGGGAAAGCGGGTGAACCCAGATAGTGGGACTGCTCAGGCATCCCGTGGGATGGCGGGGGTGAGGAAGGTGGTGGGTGGACAGGGAGCAGGAAATGGTCATGGAAAGGAAAGGAACAAAGGAAAAACACCAAAGGAAGTTGGAGGAGGTTAGCAAGGAGATAGGACAGAGAGAAAGGACCCGGAGGAGGTGAGCAACGATGTGGCTCATACCGAGTCCAGAGACCACGAGGAGATGCAGGGAGCCCTAGGGACACAGGCAGTGAGCGATCCACCCGTGCGCCCGAATCTGAACTAAAGCAGAGAGAGACAGGTCAAGAACCTGGGGCTAGGCCATGAAAGGTGGCGAGGAGACTCCAAGCTCCAACCACAGCACCCAGGTGGCCATGAGATGTTGAGGAGCTGTGGCCAACTCCCGGCACATCCGCCGAGAAGGCAGCCTTACGGGGGCCAGGGGGACACAGCAAGTCACCGCACCAAGGCCCGTGGCTTCTGGATTGGGGCTCTGTGCGCAGAGGCATGTGTGGGAGGGAGGAGAACAAGCAGCGCTGAGGAAGAGAGGCCTGTGAGGAAAGGTGTACTGGATAAGCCATCCTGGTTGCTAAGGACTACCCGGACCATCACTGTACTTGAGCTGTAACTTGTGTTGCGTGTGGAAGAGAGCTCAGTAAACCAGGTTTGCAACTCAACATTGTGTCAGACTGTTTATTTCCTGCTTGAAGAGCCATAGACTGCCACGCTGAGCAAGCAGCCTGCCTGAGAGAAGTTCTGATCCTATCCCGCAGCCAGCTCAGCGCTGCTGGCTCTCCAGCAGCCCAATATCCCCCTTTCTCCGGATGCCCTGGGGACCCCACTCCACTCGTTGGGAGCAATACCATCACTGCTGCCATCCCATGATCCCCAGAGGTCCTGGTCTGCAGCAGCGGTCACCAGCAGCTGCATACCACGGGTGGCGTCACGACAACCACCCCCCACAAATCCCTTAATCCAAAAACTATTTTCCCCTTTTTACTGACCGCCCATCCCGGGTAGCCACAGACTGGGTCACGCCACCGTGACAGCCCCCTAATGCTCAAGGACGTCAAGAGAGGCCTGGCTACGAGTACTCCACGGCCCCCACTGGGGATGTGAGAGGTAAAGTCCAGTCCCGAGATCATGTGACAGAATCCGGCAGCGGAGAACCAATCACCTGAATCTGTCAGCTGACTGGCAAAACAAATCAGCTGATGTGCACACGCTCAGCTGAATCAGCTGATTGCTTCTCTGCCGATGAACCAATCAGCTGATTCAGTCAGCTGACCGGTGGGCACATCAGCTGATCTGTTTGGCGGTCAGCATACAGAATTAGCTGATTGGTTCTTCACCACTGTATTCTATACCTCAACTTACCGTTCACGACATCTGAGATTTCAGAAGTCATAGGACAATCGAAAGTGGGCAAATCACCCGGCCATGACGGATTCCAAAATGAGCTCTACAAAACCTTCACAGATTTATTGTCCCCGTATGTTACCAGATTGGCCAATTACTCTGCTACCCACGGACACCTACCACCTGAAATGCTCGAAGCTGTTATTACGGTGATACCCAAAGGAAGGGGAGACCCGGCAGATACCAAGAACTATAGGCCGATCTCCCTCCTGAATTCGGACACGAAATTCTTAGCTAAAATAGCAGCTAATAGAATCAAAAATTACATTACCAAATTAATACACCCTGATCAGGCAGGCTTCATCCCAGGCCGTAATACGGCTGACGCCACTAGGAGAGCCCTGGATCTAATCACCTCTATAGAGAATTCAAAACAACCCTCAGTCTTCTTGGCCTTAGATGCCGAGAAGGCCTTTGATAGGGTCCAGTGGAACTTCTTATTTCGCACCCTGCGGAGGTTTGGGTTCCAAGGCAATATCCTTCGTTTCATATCATCAATGTATGCCAATCCCACAGCAAGAGTATACTCCAACAATTTCCTGTCTCAAAAATTCCCCTTGACAAATGGCACGAGGCAGGGGTGCCCACTCTCCCCTATCCTCTTTGCCCTATTCATTGAGCCACTTGCATCTAGCATCAGAGACAATGACAATATTAGAGGAATCCCGTTAAATCAACGCCAACACAAAATATCTCTGTTTGCAGATGACATCCTCCTTTCAATTACTAATCCCCTCAAATCCCTCAGGCACCTGTCAAGGGTCATTGAGAGATTCTCCCAGCTCTCCTTCTACAAAATAAACGAAACAAAATCCCAGATCCTGGACTTTAATATAGAGGAAACACTACTCAAGTACCTCAAAGAGTTTAACTATACATGGATGGAAAAGGAGATTTCTTATTTAGGGATTACTTTGACCAAACCCTGTTCAGCCACGGTACAGACGAACCTAACAAACCTATTTAACTCGTTCCATCAGGCCTACTTACGTCTTTCAAAAGTTGAACTATCCTGGCTGAGCAGGATTGAAGCTTTCAAAATGACACTGCTCCCGAAATTCTTGTACATAATTAGATCCATCCCTTTGTTCATCCCGAAGAGATGGTTCATTAAACTCCAATCACAACTCCGTGCGTTCATTTGGCTCAATAAGCGCCCAAGAGTGGCCAGACTATCCCTCGAGAGGCACAAGAGTGTAGCAGGCCTAGGAGTTCCCAACTTGCACAACTACTACTTGGCATCCATCGCCAAACTCTCACAAAAATGGCTTATAGGCCCGAACGATTCGCCCTGGATCTCTATAGAAGGAACGATCACTAACAATAATCAAAAAGCTCTAATCATGGCTTACCTAGTAAATCCCTCCAAACCTCCTCCTACTCACCCAATTACTAGAGCAACTATTCTAGCCTGGAGAGACCTTGTCAAAAAGGCAGCCAAATACTACACTTCTTCCACTCTCAACAAAATCCCTCTAGAAACTCTTGAAATTCTGATGCCGAACCTGGACCTCTCTCTCTGGAGGGATAAGGAGATTCTTTATGTTAATGATCTGCTTTCAGGAAACTCTATCCTCCCCTTCCACAACCTCCAAGACAAATTCCCCCTCACCAGGGATGACCGAACTAACTGGAGAGTCATAGCCAACTACCTAAGCACTCACAATATCAAACTCACAGTTCCGCAAGTAATTGACGAACTTATAAACACCCCGCGGAAAGCCTCCCTTTGGGGAACGAGCTCTCTCTATAGAATCTTCAACGAAGAAGTCGAATTACTAAACCTCTCATTCTTTGGAGCTTGGGAGGAGGAGTTGGGTATCCGCGTGGACCTGGGGAAAATGGCTAAAACTATTAAGATCGTGTATTCCAGCTCATCTTGTGCCACCCTCCATGAGTCTTACTATAAGGTCCTCTCACGATGGTACTATACCCCTATCAAACTATATCATATGAACCCCAATCACGACCCATCTTGCTGGAGAGGCTGTGGAAACCTGGGAACCCTCTCACATATTTTCTGGCACTGTCCCGTCCTGACCAATTACTGGAGAGATGTCAAATCTCTAATTACAAATGTCACTGGGATTCAAATAAAATTCACCCCAGAATTAATATTACTACTGATTGGCACAGAGGACCTCCCTCACCACATACGCTTCTTAACATCCCACATTATTTTGACTGCTAGAGTCCTGATAGCCTCGAGGTGGAACAAACCAGAACTCCCCACAGTGGATGACCTGATTGAAAGAGTGTCAACTCACTGTACTTTCGAGTACAATTTCGCTATACGCGCAAACAGGTTCCCAAAATTCCTAGGGCGTTGGGAGGCATGGTTGACAACCTTTTCCCCATCCCTCCTGCAATAGGCCGCTAACATAAAAATTTGATGATTTGACTGTATCTTCCCCACAATGCTTTCAAGCTTGCATTACGATTTGCGACAAAATGCACAGAGTGTGTTCGGACTATTCAGTATTCGGACATTCATTTGTACCTTTCCAATTTTCTCTCTTTTTGTACGAGCGCTGTATTTGAATTTGCATATGCACTTACGACTTGTACCGTTCATGTTATTTGTTGGTTTGTTTACTTGTTATGTTTATTACCCTTCCCCTTCCCCCCTCCCCCTCCCTCTTTATTTATGTATCTAATTCCCTCCCCTCCCCCCCTCCCTTGAAATTTCAATAAAGATATTTGGACAACCACTGTATTCTGTCAGCTGATCTTGGGACCAGTTTTGACTCATCACTGGACGCTGGATTATGTCAGAGGGAATTTGTGGGTATTTAATAAAAGGGTGAATGAGGTGTCTGATTTTTTTTTTCAATAAAGGATTTTTCTGGTGTCTGTCTTTTTTTTCTTTTTTTAACTCTTTCACTATTGCTAATGGCCGGCTCTCATATTCATGGCTGACATTAGGGGCTTGGTGTCAGCTGCTATAAAAAGCTGTCACCAACTCCATTAATACCAGTCTGCCACTGTTACATGGCAGCTGGAACAGCAGAGTAGCCCACAGTTTTGGCATCTCTCATGGAGGCACCAATTCTGGGACAGATGTTAGCTGCGATTTTCAGCATGGGGCGGAACATAAAGCTTGGGTCTTACCATGCTGAGAATTACAACCCCAGCTGCCTGGGTTACCTTTGCTGGTAATAGAAAATACAGCGAAGCCCACATCATTTTTTTATATTTATTTAAATAACTAAAAAAAAAATGGGCTCCCCTGTATTTTTCATTGCCAGCAAAGGTAACACCAGGCAGCGGGGGTTAGCAGTTAATAGTTGCCTGGGTTACCCTTAGCTTGCAATAGAAAATACAGCAAAGCCCACACCAATTTTTTTTTTAGTTATTTATTTAAATAACTTAAAATGGTTTTCCCTGAGAAGAAAGGAAATTACATCATGGACCCTTTTTTCCTCAACTATCTTTAACCACTGTCTTTTTAAGTGCACAGTGCCTCAAAAAACGCATCAAAAACGCAATGTTTTTTTTAGACCTGTTTTCAAAAACAGATCCTTTGTGGTGTTGAGGCCACTAGATGGCAATACTCGTGGGGCTCTGTCCGTCAGGTACTAGAACTCTGGTCTGTTCCCTAGGAGCTAGATAATATGGGTACCACATAGGTACCCTCTATCTTTCTTTTTTCCCCCTAAAGCTGATCAACCTTTGACTTCGCGATAATCTACTTTTATAGTCCCTGGCTTCTTGAATATTGCATTTATATGTAGATTATGTTGACCATAGGGGTGGTGTGCAGTGGTGTACCTACCGCGGTCGCAGCGGTCGCGACTGCGACCGGGCCCGCGCCCCCCTGGGGGGCCCCGCGCCTCCCCGGGTGGCCCCGTGACCCGTGCTGACAGCCGGCCGCCGCGACCGCGATAGAGCTGGCCGGAGAGGAGGGAGGACGGGAAGTGAGAGAAAGCTCACTTCCTGCTGCTGTGCCCGCCCCTCCTCTCCTCCTCACTGCAGACCGCGGGACAGTGGTGAGTGTGACTAGCAGCAGACAAAACCGCTAGCACCCCCCACCCCCGGTCCTCTGACAGCACGAGGGGAGCACCGGAGACACCGGAGGGTGAGGAGATTGATATATATACACCACACAGAGCCAGAGCTGCACTCCCTGTACTGCACATATACTCCAGAGCTGCACTCACTATTCTGCTGCTGGTGCAGTCACTGTGTACATACATTACATTACTGATCCTGAGTTACCTCCTTTATTATACTCCAGAGCTGCACTCACTATTCTGCTGGTGCAGTCAGTGTGTACATACATTACTGATCCCGAGTTACCTCCTGTATTATACTCCAGAGCTGCACTCACTATTCTGCTGGTGCAGTCAGTGTGTACATACATTACATTACTGATCCTGAGTTACCTCCTGTATTATACCCCAGAGCTGCACTCACTATTCTGCTGGTGGAGTCACTGTGTACATACATTACATTACTGATCCTGAGTTACCTCCTGTATTATACCCCAGAGCTGCACTCACTATTCTGCTGGTGGAGTCACTGTGTACATACATTACATTACTGATCCTGAGTTACCTCCTGTATTATACTCCAGAGCTGCACTCACTATTCTGCTGGTGCAGTCACTGTGTACATAGAGCAGTCAGTGATGGTGAGAGCAGTCGGTGATGATGTGAGCAGTCAGTGATGGTGAGAGCAGTCAGTGATGATGTGAGCAGTCAGTGATGATGAGAGCAGTCAATGATGATGAGAGCAGTCAGTGAGATGTGAGCAGTCAGTGATGATGAGAGCAGTCAGTGATGATGAGAGCAGTCAGTGATATGTGAGCAGTCAGTGATGATGAGAGCAGTCAGTGATGATGTGAGCAGTCAGTGATGATGAGAGCAGTCAGTGATGATGTGAGCAGTCAGTGATGATGTGAGCAGTCAGTGATGATGTGAGCAGTCAGTGATGATGAGAGCAGTCAGTGATGATGAGAGCAGTCAGTGATGATGTGAGCAGTCAGTGATGATGAGAGCAGTCAGTGATGATGAGAGCAGTCAGTAATGATGTGAGCAGTCAATGTGATGTGAGCAGTCAGTGATGATGTGAGCAGTCAGTGATGGTGAGAGCAGTCAGTGTGGTGAGAGCAGTCAGTGATGATGTGAGCAGTCAGTGTGATGTGAGCAGTCAGTGATGATGTGAGCAGTCAGTGATGGTGAGAGCAGTCAGTGTGGTGAGAGCAGTCAGTGATGATGTGAGCAGTCAGTGTGATGTGAGCAGTCAGTGTGATGTCACTGCTGCAGACCATCACTGAGGTATGTGGAGCTGATGATGATGGGGAGTATATGGGGATGGGGAGTATGTGGAGCTGATGCTGGAGATGGGGAATATGTGGAGCTGATGCTGGGGATGGGGAGTATGTGGAGCTGATGCTGGGGATGGGGAGTATGTGAAGCTGATGCTGGGGATGAGGAGTATGTGGAGCTGATGCTGGGGATGGGGAGTATGTGGAGCTGATGCTGGGGATGGGGAGTATGTGGAGCTGATGCTGGGGATGGGGAGTATGTGGAGCTGATGCTGGGGATGGGGAGTATGTGGAGCTGATGCTGGGGATGGGGAGTATGTGGAGCTGATGCTGGGGATGGGGAGTATGTGGAGCTGACGCTGGGGATGGGGACTATATGGAGCAGACATTGGAGCTGGGAATGGGGAGTATGTGGACCTGATGCTGGGGATGCGTAGTATCTAGAGCTGATGTTTGCGATGAGGAGTATGTGGAGCTGATGCTGGGGATGGGGAGTATGTGGAGCTGATAATGAGAGATGGGTAGTATGTGGATCTGGGGATGGGGAGTATATGGAGTTGGGATGGGGATTATATGGAGCTGATGATGGGGATGGGTAGTATTTGGAACTGATGATGGGGAGTATATGGAGCTGACAGTGGAGCTGGGGATGGTTAGTATGTGGAGCTGATAATGGGGATGGGGACATATGTGGAGCTGGGGATGGGGAGTATGTGGAACTGGGGATGGGGAGTTTGTGGAGCTGATGCTGGAGCTGGGGATGGGGAATATGTGGAGCTGGGGATGGGGAGTATGTGGCCTTTAGGTATTTCAGTGTTTGGGCCTCACTCTCCTAAAATCCTGCTGCATTACGGCCTGTCTTTAGAGTGCTCAGCCTAGATCATCACCCGTTATGGAGACATTGTGCCTCAAGACTGGTGATAAATACTGATAACTGAGTGATGGGGTCAGCAGAGAGCGGAAACATTACTGAGGTCATGCAGGCGTCAGGGCAGGGGCGTAACTACAATAGGTGCAGGGGTTGCGATCGCACCTGGGCCCTGCAGCCTAGGGGGGCCCCAAACGTCCCTTTAGCCCATAGAAAAAGACTAATACTATTAAAGATTTGCAATAATTGGGGGCCCCGTTGGAGCTTTCGCATCGGGGCCCCGAGGCCTGAAGTTACGCCACTGGTGGTGTGGTTGGTTTTGGATGGTATAAACTAACCCTATTATTTTTGGATTTTCCTAGCACCTCTGTCTGTAGAAACACACAAATGACCTTTGTTTTACTCTGATTATATGGTCAGTTCATCCCCACCCTGATCCACACCTGAAACCTCTTTAGCTGCACATATACTCAGAACCACAAGTCTGATCCAGACTTTAGTCTGATCCATGTATCTTTCAAACTACATCTTTCAAAGTACATTTTCTAAGTACAATACTTAGAAATAGACTAGAAATGGACTGGAAAAGACTGGCAGGTAAAGGAATATAAAGCCACCACAATGTTTCCCTTCTAATCTCTACCACCCTTGCTACTTCATTTCATATTAACTCCTTCAATCCCTTCCACAAGTAAAAATCTAGTCATCAGTCAACCCATCCTCCCCAGCCATCTTACCTCCTCTTGACTACTACTTATCCCCATACTGGCTGCATCACCTTGTCCTCGGCTCCACCATCCTGTCCTGGACTGCTACATCTCGTCCCCAGCCACATCTCCACTGGACTGTAGCTCATACCTTGATGGCACTCTGAACCGTGGATGCCTCACTTGTCCCACGGCTGCTCCACTAGCCAACCCCGCAATCTCCTCTGTCACCCCCAACTGCCTCGACCGATCCCCCAACTGCCCCATCTGGCCCATCCATCCGACCCCCCGCCTTGCATCTCATCCCCGGTCATCACCTCATCCCGTGACCGCTCCCCACTGATGAACAATCACCCACTACCACAACTTTCCCCACTCTGCTTCTGACCCCTGCTGCCACACTCACTCCCTGCCCTCCGTATGCAATGTTCCCGCTACTCCTCACTCTCACTCCCATCCTTCTCCACTTCCTACTACCCCCACTTATACCCCCTCCTAGCAACGAAATACTGCTCTCACCCTCCATCCTGCCGAACCACCTCACCCACTTCACCAACCTTTTCATTCACTTTCAAGCCTCAATCACCAAACAAGCACGCCCGCCTCGCAAGCTGTCATGCTCCCACCTGCTAACCCTCTGCCTACTCCTCCTCCTTGCCAGTGACATCTCCCCCAATCCTGGCCCCCCCGCCACATCCCCACAACAACCTTCATCCCACGACCCACTGCCAACCCTCGCAACCTCACCACCACTAGCCCTCGCAACCCCACCAACATCAGACCCATTCCCCCAACCCATGCCCCACCTACCGCCCTACCCGGCGCACTTTGGAATGCCCGCTCAGTGTGCAACAAACTCCATGACATCCATGATCTCTTTATCTCCAGGAAACTGTCATTCCTTGGCCTCACCGAGACCTGGCTGATCCCCTCAGACACAGCCTCCCCTGCTGCACTATCCTACGGCGGCCTCAGCCTGTCCCACACCCCCCGTCCCTCTGGCAAACACGGCGGTGGAGTCGGCATACTGCTGTCCAACTCTTGCACCTTCAGCCCTATCCCCCCGCCCCCATCCGTCACTGTCCCTTCCTTCGAAGCCCAATCGGTCCGAATCTTCTCCCCCTGCAACCTCCAACTAGCCATCATCTACCGCCCCCCCCGGATCCATCACCTCCTTCTTTGACCACTTCACCGCCTGGCTACTTCACTTCCTCTCCGCTGACATCCCCACCATCATCATGGGCGACTTCAATATCCCCATTGACACTCCCCGCCCAGCCGCCTCCAACCTTCTTTCCTTGACCACTTCCCTAGGGCTCTCCCAATGGTCCTCCTCTCCCACCCACGAACAAGGCCACATGCTTGACTTCATCTTTACCCGCCTTTGCTCCCTCTCTAACCTCACAACCTCGGAACTCACACTGTCCGTTCATCATCTCTTGACCTTCTTCGCCCTCTCCTCCCTTGCCACACTACCCCCTCTCCGCAAACTTGATCACCCTCGCCGAAACCTAAAAGATCTTGATCTTCCTTTATTCTCTGAATCCCTCCTCCCTCTCACCGACATACCCTCCGCTGACGACATTGACATCGCCACCACCCTATACAACGCCACAATAACAAACGCTCTCGACCTAACTGCCCCCCTCACTCTCCATGCTCCACGCATTAACAGGCAGCCCTGGCACACCACCCTCACTAAAAACCTGAGACGGTCGTCCAGGGTCGCCGAGAGGAGATGGAAAAAGTCCCACACCCCCGGGCACTTTGCTCTGTTCATGCAATCCATCACTGACTTTAAGACAGCACTTGCTACTGCCAAGCAAGTGTTCTTCTCATCCCTAATAACCTCCCTGTCCCGCAACCCCAAACAGCTCTTCAAAACTTTCAACTCCTGACTTCGCCCGCCTGCTCCTCCCCCTTCTCCCCTAATCTCTGCTGAAGACTTTGCGACCTTCTTCAAGGAGAAGATCGACAAGATCAGAAACAGCTTCGGTCCACTATCCCCACAACTCCCCCTCCCACCTACACTGCCCTCCTCCTCCATCAGCCACTTCCACCCCCATAACTGAAAACCAACTCTCCTCCCTCCTGTCAAAATCACACCTCACCACCAGCGCCCACGACCTGCTCCCATCCCACCTCATTCCAAACCACAACTCCATTTTCATCCCAGCCCTCACCCACCTCTTTAACCTTTCACTTAGAACTGGTGCCTTCCCCTCGGCCTTCAAACACGCCCTTATCACGCCCATCCTAAAAAACCTCACTTGACCCTACCTCTGTCTCTATCGCCCCATATCTCTTCTCCCATTCGCCTCTAAGCTACTTGAACAGCATGTCCACTCCGAACTGTCCTCTCACCTCTCCTCGTGCTCCCACCTCGACCGCCTACAGTCCGGCTTCCGACCCCTCCATTCCACCGAAACAGCCCTGACCAAAGTCACCAATGACCTACTGACCGCCAAGAACAAACACCACTACTCCATCCTCCTCCTCCTTGACCTGTCTGCTGCCTTCGATACGGTTGACCACTCCCTTCTTCTCCGGATCCTGGAATCCCTCGGCATCACCCACCTTGCCCTCTGCTGGATCTCCTCATACCTAGCGGACCGGACCTTCAGCGTCTCTCACTCCCACACCTCCTCCTCACCCTACCCCCTTTCTGTCGGAGTCCCCCAAGGTTCGGTCCTGGGACCCCTACTTTTCTCCATATACACTCTCGGCCTAGGGCAACTCATTGAGTCCCACGGCCTCCAGTACCACCTCTACGCCGACGACACCCAAATCTACCTGTCCGGCCCTGACATCACCTCCCTACTCTCCAAAATCCCACAATGCCTTTCCGCCATCTCATCCTTCTTCTCTGCTCGCTTTCTTAAACTCAACAAAACTGAATTCATAGTCTTCCCCCCAAGAAATTCCACCCCACCTCCCAATCTATCCATCTGCATCAACGACTGCACCCTCACCCCAGTCCCCCAAGCCAAGTGCCTCGGGGTAATCCTTGCAAACGTGAGATAAATGCGCATAGGGTCTTATCCTTTTTTTAAAAAGTTATATCGGTGTAAATTAAGAACTGCTCACCTGATTCAGTTGTGTCACCCACAACCAGTATAATCGCCTGTAAGATGGCTTATAAGATGGCTGCTGCAGGGCCGCACCTTCACGATAAACGTGGAAACAGGAATGCTGTAATAGGAACAAATGCCGAAATGCCCGCGCTGCCAAACAGGAATCACCAGGAAACGAAGCGTTAACTGGGCAGATTTTTTCTTTATTTCATCCTACGCGTTTCAGAGCCTCTATCCGAGCTCCTTCCTCAGGGAACATCGGTGTTCCCTGATGTTCCCTGAGGAAGGAGCTCGGATAGAGGCTCTGAAACGCGTAGGATGAAATAAAGAAAAAATCTGCCCAGTTAACGCTTCGTTTCCTGGTGATTCCTGTTTGGCAGCGCGGGCATTTCGGCATTTGTTCCTATTACAGCATTCGGGGTAATCCTTGACTCCTCCGTATCCTTCAAGCCCCACATCGAGGCCCTCACCACATCTCTCCGGCTCCAGCTCAAGAACATCTCGCGGATCCGCTCCTTCCCCACCCACGACTCCACTAAAACACTCATTCATGCTCTTATCATCTTCCGCCTTGACTACTGCAACCTTCTTCTCAATGACCTCCTGGCTACCTCCCTCACACCTCTCCAGTCTATCCTCAATTCCGCTGCCTGACTAATCTACCTGTCCTCCCGCTACTCCCCTGTCTCCCCCCTCTGCCAAACCCTTCACTGGCTCCCCGCCTCCAAGAGATCCCAATTCAAAACACTAACCATGGCATACAAAGCCATACACAACCTGGCCCCACCATACATCTCCGACCTGGTCTCCCGATACCTACCCTCACGCAACTTCCGCTCCTCCCAAGAACTTCTCCTCTGCTCCCCTCTCATCACCTCTTCACACAACCGAGTCCAGGACTTCTCCCGGGCATCTGCCTTACTCTGGAACTCCCTGCCCGAACACGTCAGACACTCGCCTACCCTGAGAAGCTATTCCGTCAAGGCTACGACCTGCCATGAGACCCAGGCGACCGCCCCATACCTGACACTCCCCCATCCTACTGTATCCCAACCCACCCCTCGTAGACTGTGAGCCCTCGTGGACAGGGTCCCTGCCCCTCCTGTACCTGTACATCCTGATCGCCTAGATTTAGTGTACATGTTCTTGTCTCCCTCATCCTCATGTAAAGCGCCATGGAACCTAATGGCGCTATATAAATAAATAAATAATAATATTAATAACAATAATATACACTCACGTATTGGTTATATTATTGCATTATTGTTGCATGTTCTGTATGTGTTATATACCTGTGGCTGTACCTGGGGGTTTGTTTCTATATACACCATTGTATGGTTTTTTACTTGTTTTTAAATGCTGTTGGTTGTTGGGTTTTCAATAAAGGTTTCTTTGTGTTTTTTAACATGTTAGTTGTGCTTGCTCTATGTGCAATTTCTTTTCTTGATATTATTGGCTTCGGTGTTGCATGCAAGCACCTAGTATTTATACTATTGAGATTGTGGAGCGTCCTGCCTTTTCTCTTTATGGCAGAAAAGATACAACCCTGATCTATGTTTCATATCAAGCAACAGAAACAATCAACCTTTACCTACGTCTCGGTGTGTTGTCAAACATTTCCCTCGTAGTCAGCATCACCTTGTCATCATCACCATTGGAGTATCCATTCTTCTTGTAACTTTGTACCCACGTCCTCGATGGAATTTTGTCAAAGCCAACTGGAAAAAGTATGCAGATGATCTTGACAAGTGTATTAACTGGATACCCCCAATCAGTAAAAACTATGAGCGGTTCTGTAACGCTGTTCTCAAAGCTGCAAAGAAATCAATACTATGTGGCTTTCGCAAAGTATACCTTCCAGGCTGGGCTGATCAATGTGAACAAATATCAAACAATTGCTTGAGAGTGAATCGGTGATGAGTTGCTGAACAAACTGAATGCAGCACGTTGTGTCAAACGGATGGAAATAGTTGAGAACTTGGACTTTAAATGGTCCAGTAGAAAAGTGTGGTCTCTTTTAAGAAGACTAGAGGAAACCATAAAGCAAAACAGAAAATGAATTATGTAACTCCAAACCAAATCGCAGCATACGTTGTGAACACCTCAAGAGCCCCTAAAGGCCAAGCTCATACCAAAGAAGTTAAAAATAAGTATAAGCTACTAATATCATCTGTGGCACCAACTGAATAATACTCCCGTCCTTTTACAACCTGTGACATTGAAATTGCCCTTGTTGATACTAAAAGTAAAGCTGGATTTGATGGGATTCATCCCGAATTTGTCAAAAACTGTCGACCTTATGCAAAAAAATAAATGGCAAAGTTCTTCTCAGATATCATGGTGAATGTTCAAGGCCCTAGTAAATTGAAACACACCAAGATCATTGCATTATTAAAACCTGGGAACCCTGAAGATATTTATTATTATTATTAATTATATATATAGCACCATTAGGTTCCATGGCGCTTTACATGTGCAAGGGCAGACGAGGACAAGAACATAAAATGACGACAAACAAAATAGTTCAGGTACAGTAGGGCAGAGGACGCTGTCCACTAGGGCTCACAAACTATAAGGGACGGGTGGGGAGACAGTAGGAGGGGGAGAGGTGAGCAATGAGACGGTGCGGCGGATCAGGTCTCAGTGTAGGTTGTAGGCGGAAGAGGTGGGTCTTCAGGTTTTTCTTGAAGGTTCTCAGTGTAGGGGAGTGCCTGATGTGTTGGGGGAGAGAGTTCCAGAGTATGGTGGATGTATGAGAGAAATCTTGTATATGGTTCTGGGAGGAAGAAATGTGAGGGGAGAAGAGAAGGAGCTCTTTGGAGGAGTGCAGATTGCGTGAGGGTAAATATCGAGAGACCATGTCAGAGATGTATGGAGTGGACAGGTTGTGCATGGCTTTGTATGTCATGGTTAGAGTTTTGTGAAAAGAAAATAGGGAGGGGGACAAGAGGCGCAATAGTGCCCTATCACTGGTGACACTTATGTGAGGTGGTGGTGCTGTGAAGCTGCTCACCTGATACAGTTGTGATCCCCACAACTGGTTTGAAGGCGTATTGGAATCAGTGTTCCAGCTGCTGCAGGACCTCCACCGACCACTGAACAGTGGCTTGAATCCAAGAAAAAATGATGGGAGTACTGGTGTGTCACGGTCCGCGCTGCTGTGATGTGGATAAAAACTCACCAAGGAGACAGCAGTTATTCCATCCTTTTATTTCCTCCTCTTTCCTACGCGTTTCAGCGCCACACCCGGCGCCTTCCTCAGAGTTTTGAATCGGGACCTCTGGGAAGTGGGAAGCCAGTGAAGGGCTTGGTAGAGGGGGGAGACAGGTAGATGAGTCGGGCAGCAGAATAGAGGATAGTTTGGAGAGGTCCGAGGGAGGTAGCGGGGAGGCCGATGAGCAGGAGGTTGTAGTAGTCGAGGCAGGAAATGAGAGCATGGACAAGTGTTTTAGCAGTGTCATGGTCAAGGAAAGAGCAGATTCAGGAAATGTTTTGGAGCTGGAGTCGGCAGGCGGTGGCGAGGGCTTGGGTGTGGGGCTTATAGGAGAGGGAAGAGTCGAGGATTACCCCGAGGCACTTAGCGTGGGGGACGGGCGAGATTGAGCAATCGTTAACAGTGATGGATAGGTCGGGTAGGAGGGGAGAGTGACTTGGGGGGAAGACAATGAACTCGGTTTTGTCCATGTTCAATTTTAGGAAGTGAGAAGAGAAGAAGGATGAGATGGCGGACAGGCATTGCGGAATTTTGGATGGTAGGGAGGTGATGTCAGGGCCGGACAGATAGAGCTGAGTGTCGTCGGCGTAGAGGTGGTATTGAAGGCCGTGGGACTTAATAAGTTAGCCTAGACCGAGGGTGTAAATGGAGTAGTGGTCCCAAGACCGAGCCTTGGGGAACACCAACAGATAGGGGGTAGGGTTAGAAGGACGTGTGGGAGTGGGTGAAGCTGAAAGTCCGGTCCGTTACGTAAGAGGAGATCCAGGATAGGGCTAGGTCAGTGATGCCAAGAGATTCTAGAATTTGAAGTAGGAGGAAATGGTTGACGGTGTCAAAGGCAGCAGAAAGGTCGAGGAGGAGGACTGAGTAGTGTTGCTTGCTCTTGGCAGTCAGCAGGTTGTTGGTGACTTTGGTTAGGGCTGTTTCAGTGTAGTGGTGGGGTCAGAAACCGGATTGTAGGTGGTCAAAGAGGGAGCAGGAGGAGAGGTGGGAGCACACTTCGGAGTAGAAGTGTTGTTCAAGTAATTTTGAGGCGAAGAAGAGAAGAGATATGGGGCGATAGTTGGAGACTGATGCAGGGTCGAGGAAAGGTTTTTTGAGGATGGGTGAGATCAGGGCATGTTTGAAAGATGAGGGGAAGACACCGGTAGTGAGTGATATGTTGAAGAGATGAGTTAGGGCAGGGATGAGGACTGCGGTGAGGTTAGAGATGAGATGGGAGAGAAGTGGGTCGAGGGCGTAGGTGGTGAGGTGTGACCGTGCTAGAAGGGAGGAGAGGTGATCTGTCATGGTGGAGAAGCTTCCTTTGGTTTGGGAAGTAGAGGGGGGCAGAAGGGACAGTGGATTGAAGCTTTCTCTGATTTTGTCGTTCTTCTGTTTGAAAAAGGCGACGAAGTCGTCAGCAAAGATGAGGGGAGAGGGAGGAGGTGCAGGGGGGCGGAGTAGAGAGTTAAAAGTTTTGAATAGTTGCTTGGGGTTGTGGGACAGGGTGGTTATAAGGGAAAAGAAGTAGGCTTGTTTTGCGGCGGAGAGTGCAGTCTTGAAGTTTTTTGGGAATGTTTGTACAAGGCGAAGTGTGTTGCGTAGTGGGATTTCTTCCATCTCAGCTCAGCCGCCCTGGACGTCCGTCAAAGTTTTTTGGTGAGGGTGGTGAGTCAGGGTTGTCTGTGTGCGCGGGTTTTGTTGTATGAGAGGGGGCGGCCTGATCGAGGGCTGTGGTAAGCGTGGTGTTATAGAGGGTGGCGGTAGCGTCAGAGAGTGAGTGGTAGTCAATGAGTTTAAGGTTTCTGCAGGGATGAGGGAGTTTTCATAGAGGGGGAGTGTGGTAGGAGGGGAGAGGGAGGTGGTCAGCAGGTTGTGGTCGGGTAGGGGTGAGTTTGCGAGGTCAGTAAGGGAACAGAGGCGGGTGAAGACAAGGTCTAACGTGTGGCCATCATTGTTGGTGGCTGAGGAGGACCATTGGGAGAGCCCAAAGAAGGAGGTTAGTGATAGGAGTCTAGAGGCAGCGGTGTGGGGGGTGTCAATGGGGATGTTGAAATCGCCCAAAATGGTGGGGATGTTGGAGGAGAGGAAGTAGAGAAGCCAGGAGGTGAAATGGTCGAAAAAAATGGAGGAGGATCCTGCGGGGGCGGTAGACGACAGCCACTTGGAGGTTTCAGGGGGAGATGTGGACAGAGTGCGCCTCGAAGGAGGGGAGGGAGGCAGAGGGGGGTGGAGGAGCAACTGTTGGACATGAGTAGGCCAAAACCTCTGCCGTGGTTGTTGCTAGGGTGGGGTGTGTGGGAAAGAGTGAGTCCACCATAGAAGAGGGCAACGGGGGAGGCTGTGTCAGAGGGGGGTGAACCATGTTTCGGTGATGCCAAGGAAAGAGAGTTTGTTGGAGATGAAGAAATCATGGATGAATGAGAGTTTATTGCATACCTAGCATGCGTTCCAGAATGCACCAGATAGGGGCTGGGGGAATGGGTGTAAGGTTGTGGGGGTTGCGGGTGTTTGTAGTGGGGAGTGGGTATGGGGTAGAAGTGACTGTGGGGATGTGGTGGGGGGACCAGTTTTAGGAGAAATGTTGCCAGCAAGTAGGAGGAGCAGGGAGAGGGTTAGAAGGGGCGTGCATGTTTAGAGACAAAGGATTGAGTGTGAAGGAAAAGTTCAGAGGAGTGGGTGAGGTGGCTAGGTAGGATGGGGGGAAAGAGTGTTATTTTGTTACCGGGAGGAGGGATGGGAGGAGATAATAGGAAGTATGGAGTAGGATTGGAGTGAGAGTGAAAAGAATGGGAAACATAGGATGCAGTGAAGTTGAGAGGTGGGGAACGGGTGCAGATGGGGATCGGATGTAGCAGGAGGGTGAGCAAAAATGTCGGAGTAGCGTCAAGACAAGACCAAGTGTGCTGCACCAAGTCAGGGCGATGCCCAGCATGTGGGGATGAGATGGGCAGATGGAAGAGGTGCAGCCAGGGAGCAGGCGTAGCAAGGGGTCGGAAGCAGCGGGGAGGGTGTGCAGTGATGACAGAATTGCACCAGGACAAAGTCGCACAGCTCATAGGGATGAAGTGAAGCAAGGGGATGAGATGCAGTCGGGAATCAGGTGTAGCGGGGGGAAGGAGGAGGGGTCGGCTGCAGCGGAGAAGAGCAACAACCTACGTGAGGAGGAGGTGCAGCCGGGGGATGTGATGGAGGCAGGGGTCAGGAGCAACAGGGGGACAGGTGTAGCAGGAAGGATGTGCAAAGCGGATGAAGTCCAATCAAGTCCAGGAGAATGCAAAGCACGTAGGGAAGGTATGCAGCTGGGGATTAGGTGTGGCCAGTGGTCGGATGCAGCGGGGGATGTGCGGTGCGGAGAAAGTCTTACAAAGTCAAACAGATGCACAGTGCTTGGGGATGCGATGCAGTAAGGTGATGAGAAGCAGCCTGGGTTCATTTGCAGATGGAGTCATACAGAGTTCAGATGAATGCAAAGCACATAGGGATGAGGTGAAGCAGGGTGATGAGATGCAGCCAGGGATTAGTTGCAGATGGAGAGGTACAGAGTCCAGATGGATGCAAAGCACATGGGGAGGAGATGCCGTCAGTATGAATGAAGACATACCCAGTCCAGACAGGTCACAACACTGAGGGTTGAGATGCAGCCGGGGGTCGGGTGCAGTAAGGGGTCAGATGTAGCGGGAGGATGTGCAGTAGTGGACAGTCATGCAGTGAGCAGGCTGATGGTGTCGGCAGGGCCGGCAATGGCGCGTGGCAAGCCTGCCAGCCTGATGTCTCCAAGTCGTGCAGCATGGTGGGGGCAGGTCGCTGGAGGCCCACTTGGCCTGTGGTACTTGGCTGCAGGTTGGTTCCTGGAGTGTTCCATGGGGCAGATTTGGCCAGAACTACATAGTTTTTACTAGTGAGTCTGGTAGCGACTCAACCCTCTGTTCATGAAAGTAGCCGGTCCACTTCTATGTGGTGGGGGCCTTGGGTGTCATGGCCTCGCGGGGACCGCCGCCACCAGAGGGGTCACACGTTAATCTGTGACTCGAAATGAAGGGGGAGAGCCACAGGCGCCTCGGTTTAGAGAAGGCCGAAGGCTGCGGATAAGACCGGGGGTGCAGGCCGCTACCAGGTGGCTGCGCCTTAGATGTGGGGGCACGGCGGCAGGCGTAGGCGGGGACCGCCGTGGGCACCGGAGCCGCCAGAGGGATCTCCTGCTGCTCCATCTGAGGGGGCGGGTCAACAGCACTGCGGCTTAAGGCCCGATGGATAATCCGTCAAGCTATACACCCATTTCTTTGAGTTGCCTATACAAGCTTTAAGAACACTTAATCTCTAACAAGATCAATTCAAAGATTTGACTCAATACCCATAGAGCAACCCGGCTTTAGACCTTCTCGAATCTGCAGTGACCATGTTTTAGCCTTGACAACTCTCATTTAACCTGAATTTCAGAAGAACAAGAAGGTTTCAATAGTGTTCATCGATCTTTCTGCCGCATGTGACACTGTGTGGAGGGAAGGACTTCTATACAAGTTTCTGAAGGTGATTCCATGTTAGGCTGCTTTCACACTGCAGTTTTTTCACTGATCAGTGTCCATGAGATTTGTGTGCCAAAACCAGGAGTGTCTCCAAAACTTAGAACAGGTGTCAATCTTTCAATTATAGTTTTTCTCTGCAAGTTCCTCTCCTGGTTCCTCTCCGGGTTTTGGCACACAAATCTGATGGACACTGATCAGTGAAAAAACTGCAGTGTGAAAGCAGCCTAAGAAAATGAAGTACATCTTGAATAATATGATTGCAAATCATACCTTTCAACTAAAAACCCGATCTCACATAACGACGCATCAGTGATCCCGATAACGATGTGCAGAGATCGCTGGTGCGTCGTCTATACATCGCTGGTAAGATGTCAAACAGGCATCTTACCAGCGATGTGAAAAAAGACGCACTAGCGATCCAGAATTATACCGAGGTCATTGTGAATTCTCTCTCCATAGCGTAGCATTGAGATCGTTGCTCGTTATCTTTGTCAAACACAACGATGTAGCACTCCCAGCGGGAGCACAATTACGCAGGAATGACCGAGAGCAGTGTGTAACGATCAACAATCTCACAGCAGGGGCCAGATCGTTGGTGCGTGTCACACAGAACAACATCGCTATTGCGTCACGAATTTCGTGACGCAACAGCGAACTCTTCATGTGTGACAGGGCCTTTACCATGGGTGATTCAACCGGTTGTAAGAAAACCTTAAACAATGGTTTAGCCCAGGGATCAGTGCTGGCACCTCTTCTGTTTGCTTTGTACATAGCTGAACTTCCTGACACAGTATCACGGAAATTTGGATACGCTAATTACTTGCTAGCAGTTGCTACAGTGAAAAATCACCGAAGTAGGACATATAACTTCAAAAAAAAAAAAAAAAAAAAAAAAAAAAAAACCTCACCAAAATTTAGCTTCAAATATCTCAGAGGAGTCAGCAGCCTCCTGCTAGGTGCAACAGATATTTGAAGTGGCTAAATTTTGGTGAGTGTTTTTGAAGTTTTATGTCCTACTTCGGTGATTTTTCTAAATGTTTGGTGGTTTACCCACTAAACAAATATATGGTCAGGCATAAGGTTAGGACTTGTAAGCGTGAGGGCCCTTGATGGTGGGTTACGAGCTTTCGCTATTTTGGCCCAAAATATCTACTAACACCTCACATTTTTGTCTATAGTGTTTTGTTGCATCTTTTTATCCGTTTGCAGTTGAGGCTGGGCCCTCTGAGGGGCGTATGTCACTTATGATGCATACATTTGGTGCGGAGCAGCCCGCCTTGTCTAATAGTTGGGCGTGACCAATAGGCTGAACTCTGACACTGTGTCTCACATAGACCTGTGTAGCTGACGCCCTGTTGGTAACCTTGTGTTTATATATACCACCAGTCTCCTCCCTGTTAGCTTGGCTGGTCGCGAGTGCTACAATCACCCCCATGCTTAGGTTGCAGGAGATTGAGCATCAGTATTCGGACACGTGTTGCCTCTCAGAGGAGCCAGCAGCCTCCTGCTAGGTGCAATGGATAGTTGAAGTGGCAAAATTTTGGTCACTTGCTACAGGGTGCAAAACAATGATGAAGGAAGCGGAGGAGGTTCTAACAGAAGATCTCAGTGTAATGGGAAAGTATTTGACAATGGAGGCTAAGCCCAATCCATCAAAAATGAAAGCATGCTGCTTTCATTTACACAACGTAAGTGCTATGACTGAACTCAAAGTACATTCTGAAAGCAACTTGTTAAACACAATTTCAATCCTAAGTATTTACCGTAGGTGTAACCCTTGGTAGAAACCTAACCTTCAAATCTCACTTGGATTAGACAGCACAGAATCTGAAAGCACAATAACATCATTCAGAAACTGCGGATCCTCCTGGCGTTCTTCAACACCTTTCTTGAGAATGTCTTCCCTTGCCTTGGTGTACTCTGCCACAGAATATTGTGCTCCAGTATGGTTGAATAGTTGTCACGTGAATGCACTCAGCTGAACAACTATATGCGCATAATATCTGGTGCTATCAAACTTAGGCCCGTCCACTGGTTACCTGTCTCGATCCATATTGCACCTGCAAATCTGACAAAAGCTCCGACTTGAAAGAATACACTGAAGTAGTAAATAATGAAAACCTCCCAATACATCAAAATATCCAAGATGTTCAAATTCAGAGACTGAAATCAAGACATCCACCCATCCAAACCGCAATCACCCTGTATGAACAGGACTTCAATTTAGAAGTGAAATGTCGAAAACTTTGGGTCAGTCCAGTAGACTGTGAGCTTTAATCATTTCCGCACTTAAATATCCACCTCCAAACTTAAATCTACCAAGGAAAACCTGGGTCACTCTGAATCATAACAGAACAAACTATGGTGTCAGGGTGGATTGATTTAAATCACGCCGATTTAAATCATGATTTAAATCACGATTTAAATCAAAAGTTTTTTTTCTATTTAAATCGGATCGATTTAAATCATGATTTTAATCATGATTTAAATCACTGATTTAAATCAAAAGGTTTTTTTTTAATATAAATCACGATTAAAATGAGAAGTGAGAGCAGTGTGCATGTGCGCCCATAGTTACACGGACGAAACTAGGGGCAACGATCTAACGCCAGGGTGAGGGGGGGACCCCAAAGTAAGTAAAAATCTTTTTTGTTTTACTATATGGCAATAGGTAGGTGTTTAAAAGCAGCATGTCTTAATTGTATAAACTATTAATAGCCTCCACATTTTGTTCATACAGCCCCTTTAATTCCACACTTCTAGCTTGGTTTCAGTTTTGGTTTAGTTTCTTTTTCCCTGCATTCAGTTGACATGCCCAAACTTGTTGGATAGTCAGCAGTACTTGGCTCAGGCTGTAGTAACATCAGCAGTGCTTGGCTCAGGCTGTAGTAACAATCAAACTTCATAAGTGATCTGTGTGAGCCATGGCAGCAGGTCGTAAGAGAGACCCTATTTGGGTTCATTTTGTTGAGATGCCAGCAGCAGATCTTGGAAAGAAAGGTTTTGTGCACACAACAGTCCGAAACCGCTTAGGAACTGCTAAAGCAGGACAACTGGTTTTCCTATTAAAAGTCCTAAATAAACAGTAGGCTTAAAGGACTGATGTATTCACTGAAGATGTTTGCTTACTTCAAACGTTAGAGATAGGCTATTGTTAAAAAGTACTTACTCTCTGTAGTTCAATTCTGAGTGTTTAATAGTGCAAATAAAAATTATTAGGTTTCATAATCAACTGTTTTAATATTTTTATTTGTGTAAAACAATTAGATTTGCAAAAAGACAAAGTTTTGCTTGTGTACAACTTGATTAAAAAATCTGATTTAAATCAAATGATTTAAATCAAAAAAATCTGATTTAAATCAAAAAAATCTGATTTTTTTGATTTTTTTAAAAAAATCAAGATTTTTATCCACCCTGTATGGTGTCTGTGCAGATCTTATGACTCAGGCTGGGTCACATTTGCGGTGAAATTTTGAGATCCTGATCCGGTTTTCAGCTGTCAAAAAGCTCAAAACTGGATCAGGAACCGCTCCCCATAGGAGCCCATTATGGTAACCGGATTGCTCTACATGCAATCCTGTTACCGCTTTCGGATCTGCAGCAAAAATCATGCAGGCTGCGGTTTTCGGAGCAGTTCTATCAACCGCAATGCAGTAAGCGGATTGCTCGGGATGTGTAATCTTGAGCAATGCGGTTACCATCTACTTTGTTCATCCCTGCTGCTGCAGGGATGAACAAAGTGTTTATTAAAACATTAAATATTAATAGTAGCTGTGGGCAACATGTCTCTAGGGGGTGCCCCCCCCCCCAGAGACATGCTGTCCACTCCTGTGGGCATGTGAGGGGTTAATGAGGTAGTTATACTATTGCCGGCTTTCTACAGATTTCTGAATGAAGCCGCAGATCCCCTGATAGTACAGGAGATACTGTACGTATAGTATCAGCTGCTGTCCAATGTCCTGTAAGCAGTTACAGTAGGTCTATGGGCAGAGCACTGCCATAGACCTAATGTAAATGCTTACAGGACCCTGGACAGTGGCTGATACTATACGTACAGTATCTCCTGTACTATCAGCCACTGTCCAGGGTCCTGTAAGCATTTACATTAGGTCTATGGCAGTGCTCTGCCCATAGACCTACTGTAACTGCTTACAGGACATTGGACAGCAGCTGATACTATACGTACATTACGTACAGCATCGCCTGTACTGTGGGGGAGCCGCAGCTTCATTCAGAAATTTGTACAAATTCGACAATAGTATAAGTGCCTCGTTAACCCCTCACATGCCCACAGGAGTGGACAGCATTTCTCTAGGGGGGGTGGGCACCCCCTAGAGACATGTTGCCCACAGCAACTATTAATATTTAATGTGTTAATAAACATTTAACACTTTGTTCATCCCTGCGGCAGCAGGTATGAACAAAGTAGACGGTAACCGCATTGCTCAGGATTACACATCCCGAGCAATCCGCTTACTGCATTGCGGTTTACAGCACACATTTTTCCCAAAAAATGTGTGTGAAGGCAATTGCGTTTACCGCATCCAGATCTGGATGCGGTCAACACAATTACCTTAACAAGTGTGACCCAAGCCTGTGACTATGGAGCTGTCAAACAAGTCAGCACATTGTTGAGGAGTGTCCACTCAGATCTTACACTGGTGACAAGAATGATTTCTACACTTGCAACGTCAATGTTATTGCATACATAGAAATCCTTGGTAGCTGACTCGGATTTCAATTTCTTTGTTCCTTTCAATCACTGTTTATTGTTAGTTATTCATTTTTATATGATGTTAAAATATATGTTCATATGATAAAAAGAAAAGGCAATCTTGATAGGAACGTCACTTTATTTAGTCTAAAGCAATTTCACTGATGGAGGACAAAACAACAATGGACACCCATTTAAAAATGTTATTGAATAGGATAGACATTACAAAAAAAAAAAAAAAAAAAAAAAAAAAAAAAACACACACATGGATCTTAAAGGCATTAGGCAGGATTTTTTAAATTCATGGCATACTGCTTAAGGGGTTTGTTCCAGCATTGCTCACTTCTGAACTGGGAATTCAGTAGAACAGGACAAGTGATTATTACCTTCCAATCATGTATGCATTCTGTCTGGTATCTGCAGACGTACAAATATCAGCACCGCTTACCACCCAGTGAGAAAGAGAGTAGTGTTAGAATATCCACCCTTTAAAATTGGCTAAATTGTAGTAATGCACACAGAGTATGAATATGAAATGAACAGGCAGATTATGGGGGGGAAGGGGGTGGGGGGGTCAGATGGCCTCTTTAAAGTGTACCTGTTATCCACCTAGTACTTTGCAAACTGAGAGCAGCACCTCCAGCAGCGTCTATACTCTCTCTCTCTCTCTCTGTTTCTCCTACCCCCCCCCCCCCCCATACTCCAAAACAAATATTTTACGTTTCCCGCCATGTATTGAAAGGAGTACTTAGCCGGTCTGATGAGTCTGGCCCTTGTATCACTGAGATCACTGTGGACGTCCCCGCCTCCTCTATGTGTCTGCCGCCTCCTATTTTCTACATTTCCCTACTCTTCAGTGCCTGCGCATAATCATCTTTGTTTACACAGGCACACACAGCTCAGGCGGTGTGCGGGGAGCTCGGCTGTCATCATTGCACCTGCGTGAAGTGCAGGCACCAGAGCCTGCCCTGGTTTATGTTATGATGAGCTCTGTGCGCCTGCATGAACAAAGATAATTATGCGCAGGCACCAAAGAGGAGGGGTCAAACAGAAAAGAGAAAGCAGCAGACACAGAAGGCAGGGAGGACCGGGCTGGCAGCGATCTCAGGATACAGGGACCAGACCCATCGAACGGGCTAAGTACTCATTTAAAAGCATGGCGGGAAACATTATAAACTGTTTCTTTTGGAGTACAGGGGGAGAGAAAGTATAGACACCTTCATAGAATGTAGCACAAATGCTGCTGAAGGTGCTGCTTTCAGTTTTTCACCTTTCACTAGGAGGAGGGGTTAGGGGGTTGACAGGTTCACTTTAAGGGAATCTGTCACCAGGTTTTCGCGGTGTAATTTGAGAGCAGTATGAGGTAGCAGCTAAAACACTGATAATCAGAGATTTTTCACTTATTAGGTTGCATGCTGTTTCAATACCAAGAATATTTTATCAGTAGGAGATTATCACTGCCCAGATGATTACACGCGTGAATCTTGGTCCTACATGAACTCCGCTTTGATAAAGCACAATACTGTGTGTATAATGAGATCTACTGTACATACAAAAAAAAAAAAAAAAAAAAAAAAAATCTTATTGGTTCACAATTGCTGCACCTGGTAAATTAAAAGACATCACTGGAATCAGGGTATCTTTCCCTATATTATGCAGCTCTCAGATGAGGTAGAAAAAAAATCTGATGACAGATTCCCTTTACTAACATGCTACCAGTTTAAAGTCTAGAACAACCCCTCATCACCAAGAAGTGGTCAGATGCACCAGGTTCACAGATTTTATATTGTTCAAATCAGGTCCTATCCTACAATTGCCATTCTGCACAGACACAGAATTTCAGGATCATTTCATGGATCTGCTTTAGAACAGAAAATTGTTATAATCATTTGCAATAGTTTTAAAGTTTCATAAAGCATGAGCTGTAAGTCAGTGATTTCTGGTTAATGTTTTATAACCATATTTCCTTCAGAATCCTGTGTGAACATGTTGTCTTCATCACATAAGGTGTGTAAAGGTCCTTTGATAGAATTTCTGGCATCCCAGGGGAGGTTAGTTTTGTCCTGCAGTGGTGTTGATGGGAAGGTACTCATAGGTCTATCACTTGGAGCCTTGTGACTGATCACCCGGTTCCCTTGTGTGTCCTGTGTGAAAAGCTGACTTTCAAACTGACTTGGAAGAAACCGGTCTTCTTTTTTATAATCTTCCTTAGAATATGTAGAAAGTAAAGAGTCAGACAAGTTATTCTGAAATTTAGATGTCAAACTTGTGGCCCAATAGTTTGTAGACGGCTTTAGAGACTTCTCTTGTGATATTGAATCATTAGAGAAGTATCCAGTACGGTGACCAAGATTATCCAGCACACTGCTCCAACCATCCATCTTTTGTCCTGAATTTACATTGTTTTCTGTCTTTCTTTGTATGTTATATGGAGAGATGTTTTCCAGATTATCAGCAGATTTACAGTCACTATAGGTTTGCTGGAAGCACATAGAAGCTCCTGGAGAGAACAAAGTACACACGTTAATATAACATGTTCACCTAAAGGGTACATGCACCTCGCTTTATGTGATCCCTGATATGTCACTTGAGTGGGGGAATCTGTGACTACTATGGAAGTGGGTGGGGTGGGTGATACAGTGTGAGCATTTCTGAAATGGGGTGGGGGGGGGGGGGTCCTGATTAAATCCCTCATACATATTAAAAAACTGTAGGTTGCGCAATCGTTGGCCAGCAGCGATCTGCACCAACTTCTTCATACAAGGACAAGTGTTTCTGTACGCTCTCTGAGTGAGCGGTTGCCAGTCTCCCGTGGCGGCAGATTGTCTGTAAAACAACAGAAGGATCAGCTGTTGGAAATCCAACATACTGGATCCTACTCTCCCCTGGCATCACCTGTGAGGGGAGAGTCAGAAGCGCCCCTAGATATATTGTATTGTCAGGCAATTTTGCTGATGTTTGGAAGTTCAGCTGACTTTAGTCTAATGTGTATAATGGCCTTAAGTGGAGAGAAACCTTGAGAAAGCTGAATGAAGACTACTGATGGAGGAGCAAGTCACAAGTGTCATGTTAGGTTCAATAGGAGGTAATCCAATTCTATGGTGGCCGCGCTCCCCGTGGTAATGATTTTAAGAACTTCTTGTCCACAAAAAATTTTATTACTCAAAACAAGTGAGAATATAAAAAAACAGATACAACGCGTTTCGGCGGAGACAACCGCCTTCCTCAGGTATCTGAGGAAGGCGGTTGTCTCCACCGAAACGCGTTGTATCCGTTTTTTTATATTCTCGCATGTTTTGAGTAATAAAATTTTTTGTGGACAAGAAGTTCTTAAAATCATTACCACGGGGAACGCGGCCACCATAGAATTGGATTACCTCCTATTGAACCCAACATGACACTTGTGACTTGCTCCTCCATCAGTAGTCTTCATTCAGCTTTCTCAAGGTTTCTCTCCACTTAAGGCCATTATACACATTAGACTAAAGTCAGCTGAACTTCCAAACATCAGCAAAATTGCCTGACAATACAATATATCTAGGGGCGCTTCTGACTCTCCCCTCACAGGTGATGCCAGGGGAGAGTAGGATCCAGTATGTTGGATTTCCAACAGCTGATCCTTCTGTTTTACATTGCTGGCCAGATCGTGCTGTGTTACGGCACCATTAGTTTCAGACGGAACCCCCTGAACGCAGGGAGTAATGCCAATCTGACCCTAGCCTTAGAAACAAAAATAAATCTAAAGTTGGGGTATACCATGACTGGTAAAACTTACAGCTTGTGAGTCCTGGCTCGGAGGATGTCTATTCAGTTGTTTAATTTTGTAGAGAAACAAAAAAATAAATAAATAAAATAAAAGCAGATCACAGACATGGCACAAAACTAAAATAATTATAAATGCCATCACTCTGCCTTGAAGAAACATTAAAAGAAATCTTGGAAAAAAAAAAAAAAAATGTGCTAGCCAGTAACAGTTACTTTTGTAGACCAAGCAGGGAAAAAGAATTATGGAATCATGACAAACAAAACAACACAACACTCAAATACATCACTAGTATTTTGTTGCACTACCTCTGGCTTTAATAACAGCTTGCAGTCTCTGAGGCATGGACTTAATGAGTGACAAACAGTACTCATCATCAATCTGGTTCCAACTTTCTCTGATTGCTGTTGCCAGATCAGCTTTGCAGGTTGGAGACTTGTCATGGACCATTTTCTGCAACTTCCACCAAAGATTTACAACTGGATTGAGACCCGGACTATTTGCAGGCCATGACACTGACCTTGTGTGTGTTCTTTCAAGGAATGTTTTCACAATATTTGCTCTATGGCAGGATCCATTATCATCTTGATAAATGTTGTCATCATCCCCAAACATCCTTTCAATTGATGGGATAAGAAAAGTGTCCAAAATACCAATGTAACCTTGGGCATTTATTGAAGATTTAATGAAAGCCATCTCCCCAGTGCCTTTACCTGACATGCAGCCCCATATCATCAATGACTGTGGAAATGTGCATCTGCTCATCATGCAGTCATCTTTATAAAGCTCATTGGAACGGCACCAAACAAAAGTTCCAGCATAGTCACCTTGCCCAATGCAGATTCGCAATTCATCACTGAATATGACTTTCATCCAGTCATCCACAGTCCACGATTGCTTTTCCTTACCCATTGTAACCTTGTTATTTTCTGTTTAGGTGTTAATGACGGCTTATATTTAGCTTTTCTGTATGTAAATCCCATTTCCTTTAGGCGGTTTCTTACAGTTTGGTCACAGACATTGACTCCAGTTTCCTCCCATTCGTTCATTTGCTTTGTTGTGCATTTCCTGTTTTGGAGACATATTGTTTTAAGTTTCCGGTCTTGACGCTTTGATGTCTTCCTTGGTCTACCAGTATGTTTCCCTTTAACAACCTTCCCATGTTGTTTGTATTTGGTCCAGATTTTAGACACAGCCGACTGTGAACAAACAACATCTTTGGCAACATTGCGTGTTGATTTACCCTCTTAAGAGTTTGATCATCCTCTACTTTATTTCAATTGACATTTCTCGTGTTGGAGCCATAATTCATGTCAGTCCACTTGGTGCAAAAGCTCTCCAAGGTGTGATCAGTCCTTTTCAGATGCAGACTAATGAGCAGATCTAATTTGATGCAGGTGTTAGTTATGGGAATGAAAATTTAAAGGGCGTTTCCATAATTTTTTCCCCTGCTTGATGTACAAAAGTAACTGTTACTGGCTAGCATATTTATTTTTCAAGATTTCATTTAGTGTTTCTTCAAGGCAGAGAGTTGCCATTTGAAATGACTTTAGTTTTGTCCCATATCTGTGATCTGCTTTTTTTCTACAAAACTAAACAACTGAATGAACATCCTCCGAGCCAGGTGATTCCATATTTTTTGCCAGGGGTTGTAGCAATGTAAACCCTGGAAATGAGATCATACATCTCCACTCACACGCAACTAATATCTAGACAATGTGTTTTAAGTCTAAAAACGCATGAACTAAGAATCAAGAAGAAAACTAAAAACAACAACATGCTATAGACATAAGCAATATCTGGTTTTGTAATGGACGAGAACTCATCTTGATTCCATCTATAGTCGTGCAGCATGCTGCTCTAGATTGTGGGGTCATTATTAGGCGGCCGTCACACGGTTCAATTTCTTGAACGATATCGTTTGTGCATCGCTACGTGCGATCAAGCGATTTTACAATGTAAAATCGCTTGATCGTGACATCGCAGATATGAGAGCCGGAGCTCATATCAAGCGATCATCGCTTGTTCAATCTGCTTCATCGTGGTGTGTGACACCACGATGAACGATCTCCCAGCGGCAGAGCCTATGCTGGGAGATGGTATCTATGGTAAACGTCGGGTTACTAAGCGCCGCGCGGCACCTAGTAACCCGATGTGTACCGTAGTTACCAGCGATCTCGCTGCTCCAGATCGCTGGTGAGTCTGTCTGTGTGATAGCTCACCAGCGATGTGAGCGATATCGTTAGCGATCACGCGTGCACGTGATCGCTAACAATATCGTTCACGATATTGAAGCGTGTGACGGCTGCCTTAGTAAGAGGACAATGGCCACATACCATTGGGACAAGGTTTCATCTCATCTGGGGCTTCTAGTGCATTTCTTCTCTCACACTCCTGAGGGATTTCTTGAGCCATGGTATCAAAATCAGGAATACAAGACAGTTTATTCCTATTGTCTGAAAAAGATAGTAAATATGTGTAAAGAAAAGATTGATAGTTACCAATAAAAATAAAAAAAGGGAAAATAATATTTGTTTGTACATGCAGCGAAGGGAATCAATTCTTATGCACCGTATAACATATGAGAACTGAATATTTTACATGAACATACAAAAATATGGCTAAGGGTCTTCTTGTGTAAAACGTGTGATAAAATGTCATCTCAAGAAGTAAGCATGTGGTGGTTGGTTTAGAGAACTTTACAGGTCTATGAAATAACCATTACCAGCCGGGGAGAAGAAGGAATACATGGACGTCTGCTTGGTGCACAACTGAGGGGATTTTATTTCTGTACGGTCCAGCAGCACAGAATCTATACATTGCCTTCTTGGCAGTGGATTAAATCTTGAGGATGTGCAGGGAAACACGGTCTAAGAAGAAAATAGGACATTTTTAAAATCTGAAACATTTCACATCCAAATATATAATTATAGGAGCTTACATTTGATACTATCCATATCGCACGTCACCCCTCCCTCCACGCCAAGATTGTGGGAATGCTGATAGGTTGCCATGGAAACTGGGGTCCATAATAATATTTATTCATTTATATAGTGCTATTAATTCCACAGTGCTTTACATACATCAGGAAAGCTGTCCCCACTATTGCTCACAATCTAAACATTCTATTAGTAGATCATTGTAGTGTGGGAGGAAGCCGGAAAACCTGGAAGAAACCCACGCAAACACGAGGAGAACATACAAACTCCTTGTAGATTTTGTAGCAATAATTACTGTACATAACAGTAGAATTTGCTTTAAGTGAAAAAAACTTTATTTTTGTACAGGCAACAACGTGAGAAGTGACTATGGTGTATATCTGATGTTTCAGCCACACCATGGCCTTGGTCACAGTGTTGCTCTTTTGTTATACACCCTGGGAAAAAGCTTGTAGTTTAATCGATTTGGTGGTTTGTGAAGCTAGGGTATTGAACCCCTTTAGTAGGAGGACCATAGCCTTGTACTGCACCCTTACAGACCAGACAGGGGATTGATTCTGGACCATAAAGACCAAGCTAAAAGTGCACAAGGCTACTTTCTACTAGATGGGTTCAGTACCCTAGCTCCACTAACCACCAAATCGATAAAGCTACAGGCTTTTTCCCAGGGTGTATAACAAAAGAGCAACACTGACCAAGGCCACGGCGTGGCCAAAACATCAGATTTACACCATAGCCACTTCTCACTTTGTTGCCTGTAAAAACATTAAGTTTTTTCCCTTAAAGCAAAGAAATTCTTCAAAAGACTCTTGTGTGCAGTGATTATTACTACAGTATACTGAGGTCCTTCGGATCCTTACACTTGCACCAGTACTTCATTGATTGAGTGCACAACATTCCTTCCTATATCCTTGTAGATTTTGTCCTTGGTGGGATTTACAAGGCAACCAGGCGGCCCGCGGAGGGGCCATCGAGAGCACTGGACACCACACAAGAGCAGGCGGACCGCGGAGGGGCCATCGAGAGCACTGGACACCACACAAGAGCAGGCGGCCCGCGGAGGGGCCATCGAGAGCACTGGACACCACACAAGAGCAGGCGGCCCGCGGAGGGGCCATCGAGAGCACTGGACACCACACAGGAGCAGGCGGCCCGCGGAGGGGCCATCGAGAGCACTGGACACCACACAAGAGCAGGCGGCCCGCGGAGGGGCCATCGAGAGCACTGGACACCACACAAGAGCAGGCGGCCCGCGGAGGGGCCATCGAGAGCACTGGACACCACACAAGAGCAGGCGGCCCGCGGAGGGGCCATCGAGAGCACTGGACACCACACAAGAGCAGGCGGCCCGCGGAGGGGCCATCGAGAGCACTGGACACCACACAAGAGCAGGCGGCCCGCGGAGGGGCCATCGAGAGCACTGGACAACACACAAGAGCAGGCGGCCCGCGGAGGGGCCATCGAGAGCACTGGACAACACACAAGAGCAGGCGGCCCGTGGAGGGGCCATCGAGAGCACTGGACACCACAAGAGCAGGCGGCCCGCGGAGGGGCCATCGAGAGCACTGGACAACACACAAGAGCAGGCGGCCCGCGGAGGGGCCATCGAGAGCACTGGACAACATTACGTGACTGAAACAATAGAACAATCCGATCCATGTCTGGTATTGCTGATATTGCACTGCCATGATAAATCATGTGACCAGATTACCACAGGGTGACACTCAATAATGGAGAAACTGCAGTGATCGCCTCACTTGGACTGTAACATGAATGGCGCCATTCACAACGGCACCTCATCCAGCAAGAAACGGAAAACCAGTCCTCAGTGGCTGTGGGAGCCCAGACTACAACCCCCATCCTCTGTCACTCACCTGCTGCGGCCTCTTCTTCAGCTGTGACGCATCTAACCAGACCCCGCACTCCTCTGGCTGCGGCACCGCACGGACGCGCTTTTTGCTCCTCATCTCCGAGCTGTAGTGCGGTAGTGGAGGGTTAACCCGCAGCTGCCTCATACATTGCCTGACGCCGGCGGTCACTTTCCAAAATCCCGCGCCGGGGCCTTGTAGAGAGGGGGCCTTGTAAAGAGCTGTCTGGCACACTGCCTGTGCTCAGAGCGCTGTAGTCGTGACGTCAGACTCAGTGCTGCCTGGAACTGTGAGGAGTGTCACCGTTGGGAGAGCGAGTCAGTCTCTGCGCATGGGCAATTGTGTAAAAGGTATTGAGTAGTGATGGGCAGTCTGACTCATTCAGCTCAAAAAACAGCTCTTTTTAAAATAATCCTATGCTCCACCCTGTGATGAATACAGAACCTCCCAGTACAGTGATCTCCTCATTATACACCCTGTGATAAATACAGAACCTCCCAGTACAGTGATCTCCTCATTATACACCCTGTGATAAATACAGAACCTCCCAGTACAGTGATCTCCTCATTATACACCCTGTGATGAATACAGAACCTCCCCAGTACAGTGATCTCCTCATTATACACCCTGTGATGAATACAGACCCTTCCCTGTACAGTGATCTCCTCATTATACACCCTGTGATAAATACAGAACCTCCCCAGTACAGTGATCTCCTCATTATACACCCTGTGATGAATACAGAACCTCCCCAGTACAGTGATTCCTCATTATACACCCTGTGATGAATACAGACCCTTCCCTGTACAGTGATCTCCTCATTATACACCCGTGATGAATACAGAACCTCCCGTACAGTGATCTCCTCATTATACACCTGTGATGAATACAGAACCTCCCCAGTACAGTGATCTGATCATTATACACCCTGTGATGAATAAGACCTTCCCTGTACAGTGATCTCCTCATACACCCAGTGATGAATACAGACCCTTCCCCTGTACAGTGATCTCCTCATTATACACCCTGTGATAATACAGAACCTCCCCAGTACAGTGATCTCCTCATTAACACCCTGTGATGAATACAGAACCTCCCAGTACAGTGATCTCCTCATTATAACCCTGTGATGAATACAGACCCTCTCCCTGTACAGTGATCTCCTCATTATACACCCTGTGATAAATACAGAACCTCCCCAGTACAGTGATCTCCTCATTATACACCCTGTGATGAATACAGAACCTCCCCAGTACAGTGATCTCCTCATTATACACCCTGTGATGAATACAGACCCTTCCCTGTACAGTGATCTCCTCATTATACACCCAGTGATGAATACAGAACCTCCCCTGTACAGTGATCTCCTCATTATACACCTAGTGATGAATACAGAACCTCCCCAGTACAGTGATCTCCTCATTATACACCCTGTGATAAATACAGAACCTCCCCAGTACAGTACAGTGATCTCCTCATTATACACCTGTGATGAATACAGACCCTCCTGTACAGTGATCTCCTCATTATACACCCGTGATAATACAGAACCTCCCCGTACAGTGATCTCCTCATTATAACTGTGATGAATACAGAACTCCAGTACAGTGATCTTCATTTACACCCTGTGAAATAAGACCTCCTGTACAGTGATCTCCTCATACACCGTGATGAATACAGACCTCCCGTACAGTGATCTCCTCATTATACACCCTGTGATGAATACAGACCCTCCCTGTACAGTGATCTCCTCATTATACACCCTGTGATAAATACAGAACCTCCCCAGTACAGTGATCTCCTCATTATACACCCTGTGATGAATACAGAACCTCCCCAGTACAGTGATCTCCTCATTATACACCTGTGATGAATACAGACCCCCTCCCTGTACAGTGATCTCCTCATTATACACCCAGTGATGAATACAGAACCTCCCCTGTACAGTGATCTCCTCATTATACACCTAGTGATGAATACAGAACCTCCCCAGTACAGTGATCTCCTCATTATACACCCTGTGATGAATACAGAACCTCCCTGTACAGTGATCTCCTCATTTACACCCAGTGATGAATACAGAACCCTCCCTGTACAGTGATCTCCTCATTATACACCCTGTGATGAATACAGAACCTCCCCAGTACAGTGATCTCCTCATTATACACCCTGTGATGAATACAGAACCTCCCCAGTACAGTGATCTCCTCATTATACACCCTGTGATGAATACAGACCTCCCTGTACAGTGATCTCCTCATTATACACCCTGTGATGAATACAGAACCTCCCTGTACAGTGATCTCCTCATTATACACCCTGTGATGAATACAGAACCTCCCCTGTACAGTGATCTCCTCATTATACACCTGTGATGAATACAGAACCTCCCCTGTACAGTGATCTCCTCATTATACACCTGTGATGAATACAGAACCTCCCTGTACAGTGATCTCCTCATTATACACCCTAGTGATGAATACAGAACCTCCCTGTACAGTGATCTCCTCATTAACACCCTGTGATGAATACAGAACCTCCCCTGTACAGTGATCTCCTCATTATACACCTGTGATGAATACAGAACCTCCCCTAGTACAGTGATCTCCTCATTATACACCCTGTGATGAATACAGACACCTCCCTGTACAGTGATCTCCTCATTATACACCTAGTGATGAATACAGAACCTCCCCTGTACAGTGATCTCCTCATTATACACCCTGTGATGAATACAGAACCTCCCTGTACAGTGATCTCCTCATTATACACCCTGTGATGAATACAGACCTCCCTGTACAGTGATCTCCTCATTATACACCCTGTGATGAATACAGACCCTCCCCTGTACAGTGATCTCCTCATTATACACCCTGTGATGAATACAGACCTCCCCTGTACAGTGACTCCTCATTATACACCTGTGATGAATACAGACCTCCCTGTACAGTGACTCCTCATTATACACCCTGTGATGAATACAGACCCTCCCCTGTACAGTGATTCTATTATACACCTGTGATGAATACAGAACCTCCCCTGTACAGTGATCTCCTCATTTACACCTGTGATGAATACAGAACCTCCCTGTACAGTGACTCTCATTATACACCCTGTGATGAATACAGACCCTCCCTGTACAGTGATCTCCTCATTATACACCCTGTGATGAATACAGAACCTCCCTTACAGTGACTCCTCATTATACACCCTGTGATGAATACAGAACCTCCCCTGTACAGTGATCTCCTATTATACACCCTGTGATGAATACAGAACCTCCCCTGTACAGTGATCTCCTCATTATACACCCTGTGATGAATACAGAACCTCCCCTGTACAGTGATCTCCTCATTATACACCCTGTGATGAATACAGACACCTCCCCTGTACAGTGATCTCATTATTAACACCCTGTGATGAATACAGACCCTCCCCTGTACAGTGATCTCCTCATTATACACCCTGTGATGAATACAGAACCTCCCCTGTACAGTGATCTCCTCATTATACACCCTGTGATGAATACAAAACCTCCCCTGTACAGTGATCTCTCTCATTATACACCCTGTGATGAATACAGACCCTCCCCTGTACAGTGACTCCTCATTATACACCCTGTGATGAATACAGAACCTCCCCTGTACAGTGATCTCCTCATTATACACCCTGTGATGAATACAGACCTCCCCTGTACAGTGATCTCCTCATTATACACCCTGTGATGAATACAGAACCTCCCCTGTACAGTGATCTCATTATACACCCTGTGATGAATACAGAACCTCCCCTGTACAGTGATCTCCTCATTATACACCCTGTGATGAATACAGACCTTCCCTGTACAGTGATCTCCATTATATACACCCTGTGATGAATACAGAACCTCCCCTGTACATGACTCCTCATTATACACCCTGTGATGAATACAGACCTCCCTGTACAGTATCTCCTCATTATACACCCTGTGATGAATACAGACACCTCCCCTGTACAGTGATCTCCTCATTTATACACCCTGTGATGAATACAGACCTCCCTGTACAGTGATCTCCTCATTATACACACCCTGTGATGAATACAGAACCTCCCCTGTACAGTGATCTCCTCATTATACACCCTGTGATGAATACAGAACCTCCCCTGTACAGTGACTCCTCATTATACACCCTGTGATGAATACAGACCCTCTCCCCTTACAGTTGATCTCCTCATTATAACACCCTGTGATGAATACAGACCTCCCCTGTACAGTGATCTCCTCATTATACACCCTGTGATGAATACAGAACCTCCCCTGTACAGTGATCTCCTCATTATACACCCTGTGATGAATACAGAACCTCCCCTGTACAGTGATCCTCATTATACACCCTGTGATGAATACAGAACCTCCCCTGTACAGTGATCTCCTCATTATACACCCTGTGATGAATACAGAACCTCCCCTGTACAGTGATCTCCTCATTATACACCTGTGATGAATACAAGACCTCCCCTGTACAGTGATCTCCTCATTATACACCCTGTGATGAATACAGACCCTCCCTGTACAGTGATCTCCTCATTATACACCCTGTGATGAATACAGAACCTCCCCTGTACAGTGACTCCTCATTATACACCCTGTGATGAATACAGAACCTCCCCTGTACAGTGACTCCTCATTATACACCCTGTGATGAATACAGAACCTCCCTGTACAGTGACTCCTCATTATACACCCTGTGATGAATACAGAACCTCCCCTGTACAGTGATCTTCATTATACACCCTGTGATAATACAGAACCTCCCCTGTCAGTGATCTCCTCTATTATACACCCTGTGATGAATACAGAACCTCCCTGTACAGTGATCTCCTCATTATACACCCTGTGATGAATACAGAACCTCCCCTGAAAAGTGATCTCCTCATTATACACCCTGTGATGAATACAGACCCTCCCTGTACAGTGATCTCCTCATTATACACCCTGTGATGAATACAGACCCTCCCCAGTACAGTGATCTCCATTATACACCCTGTGATGAATACAGAACCTCCCCTTACAGTGACTCTCATTTACACCCTGTGATGAATACAGAACCTCCCTGTACAGTGATCTCTCATTATACACCCTGTGATGAATACAGACCTCCCCGTACAGTGATCTCTATTATACACCTGTGATGAATACAGAACCTCCCCTGTACAGTGATCTCCTCATTTTACACCTGTGATGAATACAGACCTTCCCTGTACAGTGACCTCCTCATTATACACCCTGTGATGAATACAGACCCTCCCCGTACAGTGATCTCATTATACACCCTGTGATGAATACAGAACCTCCCCTTACAGTGATCTCCTCATTATACACCCTGTGATGAATACAGAACCTCCCCTTACAGTGATCTTCATTATACACCCTGTGATAATACAGAACCTCCCCTGTACAGTGATCTCCTCATTATACACCCTGTGATGAATACAGACCTCCCTGTACAGTGATCTCCTCATTATACACCTTGTGATGAATACAGACCTCCCCTGTACAGTGATCTCCTCATTATACACCCGTGATGAATACAGACCCTCCCCTTACAGTGATCTCCTCATATACACCCTGTGATGAATACAGACTCCCCTACAGTGATCTCTATTATACACCCTGTGATGAATACAGAACCTCCCCTGTACAGTGATCTCCATCATTATCAACCCTGTGATGAAATACAGAACCTCTCCCCTGTACAGTGATCTCCTCTATCATTATATACAACCCCTGTAGTGATTAAAACAGAACCCTCCCTGTACAGTGATCTCCTCATTATACACCCTGTGATGAATACAGAACCTCCCCTGTACAGTGATCCTCCTCATTATACACCCTGTGATGAATACAGAACCCTCCCCTGTACAGTGACTCCTCATTATACACCCTGTGATGATATACAGAACCTCCCCTGTACAGTGACTCCTCATTTACACACCCTGTGATGAATACAGAACCTCCCCTGTACAGTGATCTCCTCATTACACACCCTGTGATGAATACAGAACCTCCCCTGTACAGTGATCTCCTCATTACACCCCTGTGATGAATACAGAACCTCCCCTGTACAGTGATCTCCTCATTATCACACCCTGTGATGAATACAGAACCTCCCCTGTACAGTGATCTCCTCATTATACACCCTGTGATGAATACAGACCTCCCCTGTACAGTGATCTCCTCATTATACACCCTGTGATGAATACAGACCCTCCCCTGTACAGTGATCTCCTCATTATACACCCTGTGATGAATACAGACCCTCCCCTGTACAGTGATCTCCTCATTATACACCCTGTGATGAATACAGAACCTCCCTGTACAGTGACTCCTCATTTACACCTGTGATGAATACAGACCTCCCTGTACAGTGACTCTATTATACACCCTGTGATGAATACAGAACCTCCCCATAACAGTGATCTTTATTAACACCCTGTGATGAATACAGAACCTCCCCTTACAGTGATCTCCTCATTTTACACCCTGTGATGAATCAGAACCTCCTGTACAGTGACCTACTCATTATACACCCTGTGATGAATACAGACCTCCCCATACAGTGATCTCATTATACACCCTGTGATGAATACAGAACCTCCCCTTACAGTGATCTCCTATTATACACCCTGTGATGAATACAGAACCTCCCCTGTACAGTGATCTCATTATACACCTGTGATAAATACAGAACCTCCCTGTCAGTGATCTCCTTATTATACACCCTGTGATGAATACAGAACCTTCCCTGTACAGTGATCTCCTTATTATACACCTGTGATGAATACAGAACCTCCCCTTACAGTGATCTCCTTATTATACACCCTGTGATGAATACAGAACCTCCCTGTACAGTGACTCCTCATTATACACCCTGTATGAATACAGACCCCCCGTACAGTGATCTCATTATACACCCTGTGATGAATACAGAACCTCCCCTATAAGTGACCTCCTCATTTACACCTGTGATGAATACAGACCTCCCTGTACAGTGACTCCTCATTATACACCCTGTGATGAATACAGACCCTCCCAGTACAGTGATCTCATTATACACCCTGTGATGAATACAGAACCTCCCTTACAGTGATCTCCTCATTATACACCCTGTGATGAATACAGAACCTCCCCTGTACAGTGATCTCATTATACACCCTGTATAATACAGAACCTCCCCTGTGCAGTGATCCCCTTTATTATACACCCTGTGATGAATACAGAACCTCCCTGTACAGTGATCTCTCATTATACACCTTGATGAATACAGACCCTCCCTGTACAGTGATCTCCTCATTATACACCGTGATGAATACAGACCCCCTTACAGTGATCTCCTCACTATACACCCTGTGATGAATCAGAACCTCCCCTTACATGATTCTTATTATACACCCTGTGATGAATACAGAACCTCCCCTGTACAGTGATCTCCTCATTTACACCCTGTGATGAATACAGAACCTCCCCTTACAGTGATCTCATCATTATACACCCTGTGATGAATACAGACACTCCCTGTACAGTGATCTCATTATACACCTAGTGATGAATACAGACCTCCCTGTACAGTGATCTCCTCATTACACACCTGTGATGAATACAGAACCTCCCCTGTACAGTGACCTCCTCATTAACCCAGTGATGAATACAGAACCTTCCTGTACAGTGATCTCCTCATTAACACCCTGTGATGAATACAGACCTCCCTGTACAGTGATCTCCTCATTACACCCTGTGATGAATACAGAACCTCCCCTGTACAGTGATCTCCTCATTACACACCCGTGATGAATACAGAACCTCCCCTGTACAGTGATCTCCTCATTACACACCCTGTGATGAATACAGAACCTCCCTGTACAGTGATCTCCTCATTAACACCCTGTGATGAATACAGACCCTCCCTGTACAGTGATCTCTCATTATACACCCTGTGATGAATACAGACCCTCCCTGTACAGTGATCTCCTCATTATACACCCTGTGATGAATACAGACCCTCCCCTGTACAGTGATCTCCTCATTATACACCCTGTGATGAATACAGAACCTCCCTGTACAGTGACCTCCTCATTTACACCTGTGATGAATACAGAACCTTCCCTGTACAGTGACTCCTCATTATACACCTGTGATGAATACAGACCCTCCCCAGTACAGTGATCTCATTATACACCCGTGATGAATACAGAACCTCCCTTACAGTGATCTCCTCATTTTACACCCTGTGATGAATTCAGAACCTTCCCTGTACAGTGACTCTCATTATACACCCTGTGATGAATACAGACCCTCCCAGTACAGTGATCTCATTATACACCCTGTGATGAATACAGAACCTCCCTATACAGTGATCTCCTCATTATACACCTGTGATGAATACAGAACCTCCCCTGTACAGTGATCTCATTATACACCCTGTAATAAATACAGAACCTCCCCTGTGCAGTGATCTCCTTATTATACACCCTGTGATGAATACAGAACCTCCCCTGTACAGTGATCTCCTCATTATACACCTTGTGATGAATACAGACCCTCCCCTGTACAGTGATCTCCTCATTATACACCCAGTGATGAATACAGACCCTCCCCTTTACAGTGATCTCCTCACTATACACCCTGTGATGAATACAGAACCTCCCCTATACAATGATCTCCTTATTATACACCCTGTGATGAATACAGAACCTCCCCTGTACAGTGACCTCCTCATTATACATCCTGTTATGAATACAGAACCTCCCCTGTACAGTGATCTCCTCATTATACACCCAGTCATGAATACAGAACCTCCCCTGTACAGTGATCTCATTATACACCCTGTGATAAATACAGAACCTCCCCTGTACAGTAACCTCCTCATTATACACCCTGTGATGAATACAGAACCTCCCCTGTACAGTGATCTCATTATACACCTTGTGATGAATACAGAACCTCCCCTGTAGAGTGATCTCCTCATTATACACCCTGTGATGAATACAGACCCTCCCCTGTACAGTGATCTCCTCATTATACACACTGTGATGAATACAGAACCTCCCCTGTACAGTGATCTCATCATTATACACACTGTGATGAATACAGATCCTCTCCTGTACAGTGATCTCCTCATTATACACCCTGTGATGAATACAGAACCCCCCCTGTACAGTGATCTCATAATTATACACCCTGTGATGAACACAGAACCTCCCCTGTACAGTGATCTCCTCATTATACACCCTGTGATGAATACAGACCCTCCCCTGTACAGTGATCTCCTCATTATACAGCTTGTGATGAATACATACCCACCCCTGTACAGTGATCTCCTCATTATACACCTAGTGATGAATACAGACCCCCCCTGTACAGTGATCTCCTCATTATATATGTGGCACCCTGGCACCTTGTTGGGCACCACAGAACTCCTTGGGGCATGAATGGAGCTAACAGCAAGCAACACTCACCAAACACCAACAACACCTTAGAACACCTGGTTTCACCCCGAGCCTCTAGGGGGAGCTCCACTGGTCACTTTGAGCCAGTTCCCCCTATTAATAGGGTCTTGGAGGGAGAAACTCCAGAGTGTGCAGACGCTAGGAGAGCTGCAGGATGTGTGTGATCTCCACCTTATGAGACACACACTAGGCCCAAACAGCCATCCAGCCAGTGAGGAAACCCTTGCAATTGGGGTAAGAGGAAAAGGAGAAGCACCTCTCAGGGACACCAGAGTGATTATAACTCTCTCCCTTAATAACCGGTTACTGGAACCGAAGCTGTGGGAACTATATAGCCACCACAGAGAACCAGCATCCTTCACAGGGAGTTTAACCCCCTGTTCACCTGCCGCACCTACCAGCGAGAGCCCAGGGAAGAAGATAGAATTATCATCACCCTTTTACAGTGCCCTCAGTGCAGCTACCCAGGTGAAATCCGTTCCACTGAACATACTGCCCGGTCCGGCTGGATTCCACATCCACCCGACCTTAGCACCAGAAGTACAGAGAGAAGGAAGCCTACACTAACTGCTTGCTGTGAACCTCCAGGAGTGCTAACTTCACTAACTCGGTCTAGCGTACCTGATATCCACCAGTAAAGGTACTAAAAAGACTTTGGCGTGTCTGTGTCTGACTCCTGGGCCTAACAGCAGCATTACCGCAGCTGCCTCACAACATCTTGCGCAGCTCTTGGCCCGGGGACTCATCCTGTGGGGAGCGTTCCATCTTGCTGCATTCCATCCCCCGGAGGCCCCGCAGCGCCGGTGTAGTTACCGGACCTCTCACAGGTGGCGTCACGAAGACAATTCATCCCTTACTGTTCAGCCAGCCCCCTATTGATCTGGACCACCGGGCCCCACAGCCGCAGGCGCGGTTCCATGACAGAGGACAGTCAACGCCTGCGACGTGCAGAACTCGGCTACGGTGAGTCAGAATTTGGCGTCACGAACAGGATACGAGCAGGCCCGTTACCACGGGTATTGTGTGCTATTTAATGACTGTAAATATCGAACTGTAAATTTGATCTGCCAGGCGGGAAACGAAGGGGCGTGACTGTGCAAAGGGCGCGAAGATTGGCCCCGCCCCCACGCTCTGACGACTTCCCCTGTACGCAGCAGGAACCGGAAACTCCCGTGGTGCCTGTAAGGTTTTCAGTCTTTTTTTGCTATATCTGTTGTTATGTTTGCATTTAATGTATTTTGTCGGCCATCTTGTTTCCTGTCATGTGCATTGACTTTTGCCCTCAACCAATATGGAGTTCTCAGCTTGTCGTCGGCCATCTTGTTTCCTGTCCTGCGCATTGACTTTTGCCCTCAAACAACATGGAGTCCTCAGTTTTGATGTCCCTGCCCTGTTTCTTGCCAATTGCCCTTTTAATCAGTTTCAGATGATTTACCTGTGCTCCTGAATCAGGTCTGTAACCAGTTTGTGACTTGCTCTCTGAAGCCTGGGATCACTCTGCCTGGAATTATTTGTGGACACAGAATCCTCCTGTTTGCCAGCAACATCTGACAGGAAAGTAATAGACTCTGAATGACTTGTGCTATGCTTTAATGCTCTGATGTCCTTGGTTGTTTGCCTTGCACTCTGCAACTACATTTATGTTATCCTGTTGATGCACTACTTGTATGAAGCAATACAAGAGCTGCTTAAGAAGCGTATGTCTCATGTGTGTCATTATACCCATGCATTAGACTCTATATAGACTGTATCATATATGTCAGATTCAGGAGCCATAATAGAGTCTGCTGGGTCTGGGACAGTCCTGCATCTGCTGCCACCTGTACAGAGATTTCTGGATCTTTGCCATTGGGGAGCTGCTGCAGACCGTGGATTTGAGATATCGATATATGTGATGATAGTGGTTGTGGCTTCTCACAACCTTTACAGGTGAGCACATTACCTTCTTTTAAGTCAGGAGTGTTACCACAGGTAAACACTATTGTGCTCCTTTTCTTCCTTTCCAGCCTCTCTGACGTACAGCTTCTGGGAATATGGAGGACCCCGTTAAACATCTGTGCAAAGTGACGGATTCAATCCTTGCTGACCTACAGGCATTGAAGGCCAGCTTTGCAAGCCTGCGGGATCGCGGTGATCATAATCTGCATGTGTTCGGACAAACCACGCAGGACTTACGAACCCGGATTGGGGTTCTGGAGGGACGAGTCCACACCCCAACTTCAATCCCGGTTATTGGAATCCCCAAGCTACCACCATTCCGCTTTGGCGGTGAACGGGAAAAATTCAGGGGATTCATTAATCAATGCAAACTGTTTTTTGCGGCTCATGCACCACAGTTCCTTACTGAGTGATCTAAAGTATTGACAATAATTATGCTGCTCTCCAACAAAGCTCTCAAATGGGCAAACCTCTAATTGAGACTGACGTTGACTGTCTAAATAATCTTGATGCTTTCATTTCAGCTATGGGGCAGGTATTCGATGATCCAAACCGCGGTGCTACAGCGGAATCAGCCATGTTAACTTTAAGCCAAGGTAAGCGCTCGGTAGCGGAGTATGCTTTGGATTTCCGGAGATGGGCCCTCGACACCACTTGGGATAGCTCCGCTAAAAAGTCGGTTTTCCGGAAAGGATTATCCTCTGTGATTAAGGACGAACTCGCTCGTGCCGACCCACCTACAGCATTAGGAGATTTTATCAACTACTGTATTCGGATCGATGCTCGGCTTACTGAACGCAGACAGGAGAGATGGTCGGAGATAAAGCGCACTAATCATTTATTTCCTCCCTCTCCAGCTAAGGAGTCCTTGAGCAGGATTATACGAGAACCCGAACCTGAGCCTATGCAGGTGGACTCTTTACAGAGACAGGTCAGTGATGCACATAAGGAACATCGAGTAAAGGAAAATCTGTGTTTCTATTGCGGTAAGTCAGGACATTTCATTATAAACTGCCCCAGTCGTTCTCGTAAGATAATTGCAGCTATCATACACTGCGAGTGCTGTGAAAGGGGTTCTGTCAGGTCCGAACCACAGACCCCAGAGAGAGTAGAGGATACAGACATTGATTACTCAGACTTGAACTCTGTTATCTCTGAGCCCGATGCACGTGTTACTGTAGCAGTTTTTCAGGTTTTTTTCAGCGGTTTCCCAGCTGAGTTGTAAGAACAACAATTCTCATTGCTTTATTCCCCTCAAGCTCAGGGTTCACTCTGTCTGGGTATCTACCTCCGCTATGATTGATTCAGGGGCAAGCGGCAATTTTATGGACATCTCCTTCGCTGTGAAACTTGGAGTACGTTCAGTAAAGAAGGCTACTCCTGTACAGATGGAGACCGTGGATGGCTCACTGTTAAACTCTGGACCAGTGGATCAGGAGACGGAGCCCTTGAAGGTCCTCATGGGTAATGACCATCAAGAGAGTCTGTCATTTATGCTCATCTCTTCTCCTCATTTCCCTATTATTCTAGGACTGCCGTGGCTGCAGGCTCAGAATCCTACGATTAACTGGGAAACTAAAGAACTGCACTTTCCGGAGAAATAGATAAGTCCAGAAGCTTCAATCTGCTCCATTCCTAAAGGACCAACATCAGTCTCTGAGCTACCAGCAATATACTGTGAGTATGCTGACGTGTGTGACAAAAGGAACGCAGACCTGCTACCCCCTCACCGTCCATATGACTGTCCAATAGACCTGTTACCAGCTGCAGGAATACCTTTTGGCAAGATTTACGCTTTGGCAGGGCCTGAGCTAAAGGCTCTAAAAGACTATATAGACGAACATCTAGCCAAGGGCTTCATACGCCCCACTTCATCTCCTGCTGGTGCACCAATCTTCTTTGTGAAGAAGAAAGATGGATCTCTTAGGCCCTGTATAGACTATCGGGAGCTCAATAAAATCACGATCAGAAACCGTTACCCACTACCGTTGATCCCTGAATTATTGGAGAGAGTACGGCATGCAAAACTCTTTACTAAGTTGGATCTCCGTGGGGCCTATACCTTGGTCCACATTAGACCTGGGGATGAATGGAAGACAGCTTTCAGGTCACGCTATGGACACTTTGAATACCTAGTAATGCCGTTCGGTTTATGTAATGCTCCAGCAACTTTCCAACATTTGGTGAATGACATTTTTAGGGACCTCCTGGATACATTCATTGTCATTTATTTGGATGATATTTTGATTTTTTCTAATTCCACAGAGGAGCATCACAGACATGTGAAGATGGTCTTAGAACGCCTTCGACAAAACCATCTGTATATCAAACTGGAGAAGTGCGAATTCCATCGGACGGAGATCCAATTTCTGGGGTATGTAATGTCATCACGAGGAATTAGTATGGATGAGAGTAAGATCCAAGCCATTAAAGACTGGCCAGTCAGCAAGAATGTGAAGGAGGTCCAGCGCCTTATAGGGTTTGCTAATTTCTACAGGCGTTTTATCAGGAACTTTTCTGAGGTAGTGTCTCCCATTACGCGGCTTACCCGCAAGAACTCTGCTTTTACCTGGACCCCCCAGGCGCAAAAGCATTTTCCCGTTTGAAGGAGAAATTCACCACGGCACCTATTCTGGTGCATCCTAACCCTTAACTTGCCTTCATAATAGAGGTGGATGCCTCAGACAGTGCCATTGGAGCTATCCTCTCCCAGAGGACAGGTGTGAAAGAAGTCTTACATCCCTGTGCTTTCTTTTCCTGGCGGTTGTCTCCTGCAGAACGGAACTATGACGTGGATAATAGAGAATTGTTGGCCATCATCGCAACCTTCAAGGAATGGAGACACCACCTTCAGGGAGCTGCACAGCAGATAATCGTGTTGACTGACCACCGCAATCTTGAGTTTATCAGATCAGCTAAGTGCTTGACTCCTCGCCAGGCTCGTTGGAGTCTTTTCTTAAACCAATTCAGTTTTGTTATCTCATATAGGCCAGGATCGCGTAATGGAAAGGCCGATGCATTGTCTAGACTCTACTCAACTGAAACTATTCCACTCACGTCTCGTAAGACTGTTATCTCTGATTCCAGGTTCCTGGGAGTGATTCATAATCAAGACTTGCTTAACGACATCAAGGAAGCATACCATACGGATCCCTGGCTGGCACAACCGTCTTGTGAAGTAAGTCTTGTATATAAGAACGGTGTGTGGATTCAGGGGCAACGCCTTTATATTCCTGAAGCAGTCAGGGTGAGAGTACTGCAACTCGTCCACGATTCTAAGATAGCGGGGCATAGAGGAGTTCTGAAGACTCAAGAATTCCTGTCTCGCTTCTTTTGGTGGCCCACATACAGAAGAGACGTTCTAGGTTACGTCACTTCTTGCAAAGTCTGTGCCAGATGCAAGACTCCACGATCTTCGCCTACGGGTCTATTACAACCCCTACCCATTCCATCCCGTCCATGGGGATCCATATCTATGGACTTCATTGTGGAGTTGCCAACCTCTCAAGGGAAGAACACAGTTCTGGTGGTGGTGGATCGGTTAACAAAGGCAGCCCATTTTACTCCGTGTGTGGGTCTACCCACTGTGAAACACACATTGGACTTAATTATTCAAAATGTGTTTCGCCTGCATGGCGTACCGGATGAGGTTGTATCTGATCGAGGGGTGCAATTCACTTCAAAGTTTTGGCAGCATGGGGGGGCGTGGCCTGGACATGGCTGTGACCAGCAGCACCTAAAGGGAGCTCCTGTGCCTGGACCCCATCCACTGCCATCACAAGCGATTACACGCAAAAACGAAGGTCTTGACGGAGAGTGTGGACCCTCAGACCTGCAGAGAACATCCCCAGCACTCCAGATGCCTGGCAAGTCTGATATTAAACAGTTTTTCCCCTCCTCGGGTGCACGCTGCCATACTGCCTGCTCTGCTAAAATGGCTGCCGCTTCTATCAGGGGAGAGGAGCACTCCAGGGCCCCCTCAGATCGCTCAGACCCGGAGCCCAGCACCTCTGCCCGGAGGACCACCAGAAATACCGCTGGAACACTTACCAAGGCACCCAAGGTACCTTCTAACCAGGGGGGAAACACTGGAAAGGGCAGGAAAGCCTCCATTATAGGAGACAGGGGGCGGGATGGACTCTCTCCTCACTCCCCCTCCCCTACACATGGAGGGAGAGACACTGCTGCAGCCCCTGACAGCCAGCAGAGGAGAAATGCACACAGTAAATCCTAATGCAGCTCCATGGTCCCCTGAGCAGGGTTCTGATGCTTCTAGAGAGCCCCCTGTCCTCACCATTGAATGTGAACATACCTCCCCAGATATCTGTTATGAAGTCCGTTCTGCTGACCTCTCTGGCCAGGGGTCCACATCCAGTTCCCTGCATGATGTCCCCCCCCCCCCTTCTCAAGCAGACGACCTGCATGATATCAGAACACGGATGCAGTTTTTCCCCACCAAAGATGACATGGAGGGATACATCCAGAGGCTGGAGAATGTCTGCAGGTTAGAGATTGGGCCCCTTAAGGAGGACACTGCTAAGCTCAAGAGCACCATGCACACTGTGGTCCAGGAGGTAGCTGACCTCTCATCAATTGTAAAGCAGCAGCAACAACAACTAGATCAGCATGAGCAGAATTTCAACACAGTGCTGGATATGCTGGAGGACGCAGAAAATCGGAACAGAAGAAATAACATTAGGCTGAGTGGTGTTCCGGAGACAGTGGTCACACGTGACATTACTCCCGTCCTACTACGTATCTTCAACTCTCTATTAGAAAGACCCCAAGACGAACACATCGAGATGGATAGGGCACACAGATCCCTGGGTCCCAAACGGGACGACACAGCACGTCCCAGAGACATTATCTGTAGGATCCATTTCTACCAACTAAAAGACAATATAATGAGGAAAGCTAGGGAATCTGATTTCATTGACCTTAATGGGGTGCCCGTTCAGCTTCTTACGGATCTCTCACCTATCACGCTTGCCAAACGCAGGGCCCTGCGCCCCTTGCTGGACCTCCTACGTGAGCGGGAGATACCCTACTCATGGGGTTTCCCTTTCCAACTCCAGGTCCGCAGGGGCTCGGAGACTCAGGTTCTGAGATCCCCGGCGGACATCCCGGAGTTCTGCGGGGCACTTGGACTACCATCGATAGACATCATGAACTGGCCTCAGCTGTCCACTTTCTTCTCCAGGGGCCTGGGGTCTGGTCATCGATTCTCATCTGAAGAAGCTCGTAAGAGAAAGAGGGGCCCTAGGCGACGCTCGGCAACACTATCAGCTGGAACATGAACCTTCCTGCTGGTCCTTGTTTGGCTTATCACAGTTGGACTTTTTTTTTTCTCTTTTTTGGGGCTCTTGACTGTGGCTCCCGAATCTGATCCAGGGAGGGGTCTGTCGCCACTCCTGGTCGGAAGTTGCGGAAACTTTTACCCCTTCTAGTTTGGTGGGGATTGTAAATATATTTAGTCGTGCCTTTCTCTAACATGTGTTGTCTCCCCTTCCCCCCCCCCTCTCCAATATTCGCCTTGTTACACCTTACCCCTCTTCTCCTAGTTGCTCCCTTACCTTGCGGTCCTATCTTACCCTCCCCTGAATCCGCCTTCTCTCCTATACCCCCTTTTTTCCCCCCTGCTCTATGACACCTTATCCCTCTACTCCTAGCCGCCCCATTACTCAGGGATCCCGCCTTACCCTCCCCTGGTCCCACTTTCTTTTCCGTTCTCCCCCCCTTTTCCCCACCCGCTTTAAGATATGTTCTTGGTTTGAGTGATCCATGAAGATTACTATGTTATTCTCTATATATGACGTTTAAACTTTAAGAGGGTTTTGGGTTGGGCCCAGGCGCATGGTCCTGTTGTCGTGTACCAGTCACCCCACACGTAGGGAGTGTCTTTGACACATATTACAGAGTTTACTCTGTCAACTTTTTGGTTTGTGGGTTGCTTAACCCGCTGGCCTCTGGGACAGGAATTAGAGATCCAGTCCCTCTTACTTTCTCTTTCTTCCTCACCGACTTTCTCTTTTCTGTCTTCCTGTTTCAACTCTTTTCTCTGAAACCCCATCTACCCCCTCACCGCACCTAGCCACCAATATGTCAAGAATTAACATCTGCTCTCTAAACATCAGAGGTTTCAATATACCTGAAAAACGGTCTCAGGTCCTGACTCATATGCATAAGAAACGTATCCATATCCTTCTCTTACAGGAAACTCACTTTAGAGCTGATACAGTCCCATCTATAAAGCATAAATATTTTAATAAATGGTTCCATAGCCCCAACCCGGAGGCACGGTCCAAGGGAGTCAGTGTAGCTATTCACAAATCTTTAGCGGCGCAGGTGATAGACTCCAAGATTGACCCGCATGGTAGATTTGTCTTCCTGAAGCTGCAGATAGCCGGGAACACCATAACTATTGCTAATCTGTATTTACCCAACCAGGACCCCGCCCGAAAATTGATTGCGTACCTACGCGTCCTGACAAACTTTGCAGAGGGCTCAGTGATCCTGGGGGGCGACCTTAATTTTATACTGGATAGAGACTTGGACTCCTCCTCTCGCAGGTCCTCTGTTCCTGCTTCTCACCTTGAAAAATTGAAGTCTACACTTCTTGATAATAAGCTGGTGGACGCCTGGAGGTTGCTAAACCCGAGTGCCAGGGATTACACTTACTACTCCTCCGTTCATGACATGTACAGCAGGATCGATCTTTTTCTTCTCAGCCATAAACTCTTATTGGCAGATCCTGTAGTTGAAATTGAACCCATGATCTGGTCGGATCATGCTCCGATCATTCTTTCCTTTGGCCTCTCGGGTTTAGCTACGACAGACTGGACCTGGTCCCTCAATCCAGGCCTTCTAAAACAGCCAGCCTGCCATTCGGCGGTGAGATCTGCGATAGCGGGATTCCTATCGGATCATAAGTCTGATCCCACTGCACTCCCCTTTAAATGGGAGGCTTTGAAGGGAGTCATTAGGGGGATTCTCATCCAGCAGGGGTCCAAACTAAAACAGGAAAGAACTAGAGCAATTTCAGACCTGATGGCCTCTGTCCACCAATTAGAGACCCAACACAAACAAGCTCCAACACCACAACTACTCACTGAATTGTCCAAGGCCTGTATTGAGCTAAGTACCATAATGGACTCGGCATCGTCCCGTCAGCAGGACCGCTTCCGCAAATACTTATACGAATTCTCTAATAAGCCGGGGAGAGCTTTAGCTAGATTTATCCATCCACGACTTCCTTCCACATACATACCATCTATTAGATCGAAAACGGGGGAACTTCTCCATAGGCCCCGTGAGATAGTGGATACATTTGGGGACTATTATAAATCTCTATATAATCTTAGGGGACCTTTAGCTGACATGTCTCCCGCAGAATATCTCCGACGTATTGAGGACTATGTGGCAGACACCCCACTTCCACCTATCGGAGAGGAGGACTCGGAGAACTTAGAGGCCACTTTTACGGAGCAGGAAGTGATCGATACCATCTCTACACTTCCCAATGGGAAAAGCCCAGGTCCTGATGGTTTTTTCGGCAAACTTCTATAAATTGTTTGTGCATGACTTAGCACCACAATTAACAGCCCTCTTCAACTCTATCTCCGACTCCTGCCCCTTTGCTCCTCAGACTTTAGCAGCTACAATTACAGTGATTCCGAAGCCGGGTAAGGACTCCCTCTCTTGCGCCAGTTATCGCCCCATCTCCCTCTTGAATCTAGATGTCAAGATCTTTGCAAAGATCTTGGCTTCAAGACTGGGACCTCTGTTACCGGCTTCTATTCACAATGACCAAACTGGATTTATCATGCATCGAGAGGCAAGAGATAACACCATCAAGACTTTACTTATTGCGGCCCAGATTCAAAGCCACAACATCCCCGCATGCCTTCTCTCGGTCGATGCCGAAAAGGCATTTGACCGCTTAGGATGGGATTTTCTCTTTGCCTCTCTAAAGCAGTTGGGCCTGGGCCCGGTCATTGTGGGGAAAATCCGAGCGCTGTACCGTGGTCCCACTGCGCGGCTTAGAGTCAATGGACTCCTCTCCCCTGCCTTTGGGATCGCCAATGGCACGCGGCAGGGTTGTCCCCTGTCACCTATGCTATACGCCATTGCAATGGAGCACTTGGCCTGTGCCCTCAGGAGATCTACAGATATTGAGGGTGTACGGATCCAGGGAGCCCATTTTAAACTGGCCCTCTATGCTGACGACCTATTGATTTACATCTCGAACCCCCAGGTCGCCTTCCCGGTTATCATACGAGAGTTCATGAGATTTGGCGACGTGTCAAATTTCAAAGTAAATTACTCCAAGACAGAGGTAATGAATCTTACTCTATCGGATGCCTTGGTCCATCAGCTTCGGTCTTCCTTCTCTTTTCGATGGGTTGACAGAGGCTTGAGATACTTGGGCATCACTATACCCAAAGAACCTAAGGATCTTTATACCCTTAACTACGCCCCACTTTTACAAGCTACATTACGCGACCTGAAAAGACTCTGTGGCACACAGCTATCCTGGTTTAGACGCATTAATGTTATCAAGATGGATATCCTGCCTAGATTTTTGGATCTATTCCAAACTGCTCCCACTGATATCCCACCACAGTTCTTTCGTCAGTTAAATAATGCTATACGTAAATTTATTTGGGGAGCCAGGAGACCTCGGATTCGCTTTTCGACCCTGACTGAGCCAAAGCGAAGGGGCGGGACAGGGCTCCCTGACTTCCAGCGCTATTATCATGCGACGCTTTTGTCGAGGATCTTAGACTGGAGATTCAATTCAAATAGTAAACAATGGGTGACAATTGAGAATTTGGCTTCGCCCACCTCGCTGCGCTGGGTGCCATGGTTGCGAAAGCATAACCGCCCTCCAGACACAATGTTCCTCCCTCTCACACAAGTGGTGCTGAACTTTTGGGATGTGTGGCGGAGTAGAGTCTGTGACATTGCCTACCCATCAATTTTAGGTTCCCTCTTCAATAACCCCGACTTTCCCCCGACAGTTGGGAGATCGACCTTCTTGAAATGGAATGTGGACATTGACCCTGACATGTTTCAGGTCAAGGAATGGCTAAAGGGGGAGACGACGACGGGGGGCGGAGGGTTGGGACCGGGGTCCTGGTTAGAGATTTCCCAGCTGAGAACATTCATTCGATCCCTTAGTAGGGGGGCCCCTTCGAGATTTGAGTCACTACTGCTCTTGCCCGACGCCCCTGCTCACGCTATTTCTCTCCTGTATGCGGTGATAGGAGAGGTCGGGCCGCCCTTTGTCCCTCGATTCTTTACTGCATGGCAGACGGACTTGGAAACTACCTTCACTGAATCCGAACGAACCAAAATTTGCTTGTTGACCCACAAGATGTCGATATCCTGCAGCTTTCAGGAGACAAATTATAAAATTTTGACTAGGTGGTATAGATGTCCCACTCTGCTGCACACAATGTTCCCTTCGGTTTCGGAGCTGTGCTGGAGGTGCGGAGAGGAGCATGGGACTATGCTTCACATCTGGTGGCGTTGTAAACTCATCCAGGCTTATTGGCATTCAATCTTCTCGGCATGTGAGTCTATCACTGGCACTCGCTACCCCACACTTCCTCAGATCGCACTCCTGTCTCTCATTCCGGAACCGCTCGCCTTGGCCAAACGCAGTCTTTTCCGCTTTTACCTTATGGCGGCGAGGGTTCTAATACCGAGACATTGGAAGTCCACAGTTATCCCCTCTCTCGGAGAATGGGTAATTGAGATGGACAGATTATGCCGTATGGAGGGCCTGATGGCACGAGACCATGAAACCTGGGAGAAGCACCAGAGACTGTGGACTCCTTGGTGGCTTTACCGCGACGGTTCTCCCTTATCATAAAATGATTTCTACGAGCCTATTGGTTGTATTCTGGTGGGTGCGGTGGACTCCCCCCCCCCCCCCCTCCCTTCTCCCTTTTTCTCTTCACTTCTCTTTTCCCTCTTCTCTGCTTCTCTTTGCTATTCTCACACTTCTACTCTCTCTTCTTCTATCATTCTCTACTTAAATCTTTAGATGGTTTTAAAGCTTTTTCTCCCGCCTTATGTTGCTTGAAAGGAGTAACAGCAACCCGTGTCTATATGTGTGCGATTAACGCACTTGATGTTATTATTGGAATTCTGCTGATAATTGTCAGTTTACTTTGTTATGATAAAAAACTTGAATAAAGAAATTTTCTGAAAAAAAAAAAAAGTTTTGGCAGCACTTCTGTGCTGCATTGGACATCAAAGTTAACCTGTCTTCTGCCTTTCATCCGCAGACGAATGGACAAACTGAGCGGACTAACCAGACCCTAGAACAGTATCTCCGCTGTTTGATCTGCCACCTACAAGATGACTGGGTGGATTTGCTCCCACTGGCTGAATTCTCTTATAACAACTCACAGAGCGCTTCCACCAAGCAGTCACCCTTTTATGCCAATTTGGGTTATCATCCTAACATCCTTCCTCGACTTCCCATAGATACACCTCTTCCAGCTGTAGCCGACAGAATCACCTCTCTACAAGAGAATCTTGCTCTGCTTAAAGAGAATCTGGAATCCGCTCAGGACAGGTATAAAAAAGCAGCAGATAGGTTTCGTAAACCTGCACCAACCTTCAAGGTAGGAGATTTGGTCTGGCTGTCAACTAAGAACCTTAAATTGAGAGTACCATCATCCAAATTGGGTCATAAGTACGTTGGGGCCTATAAGGTTAATAAGCTTGTCAGTAACGTTGCCTGTCGCCTTCAACTTCTAAGATCTATGAGGATTCCCCCCCTGTTTCACGTTTCTCTACTAAAGGCTGTGACTCCCAATTCTTTCCATGGTCGTTCTTCTTCCCCTCCTGCTCCTGTACTCATCAATGGCCAGGAGGAGTTTGTCGTGGAAAGGATCCTGGACTCCAGGTTGCGTAGAAACAGGGTGCAATACCTGGTAAAGGGGCAGGGCTATTCTTCTGAGGACAACTCGTGGGAGCCGGCCTCCAATCTCCATGCTCCTCGGTTACTCCGCCAGTTCCATCGGAGGTACCCGGGAAACACTGGACTGGGGCCATCCAGAGGCTGTCCCTTAGGGGGGAGTAATGTAAGGTTTTCAGTCTTTTTTGCTATATCTGTTGTTATGTTTGCATTTAGTGTATTTTGTCGGTCATCTTGTTTCCTGTCATGTGCATTGACTTTTGCCCTCAAACAATATGGAGTCCTCAGCTTTGATGTCCCTGCCCTGTTTCTTGCCAATTGCCCTTTTAATCAGTTTCAGATGATTTACCTGTGCTCCTGAATCAGGTCTGCAACCAGTTTGTGTCTTGCTCTCTGAAGCCTGGATTCACTCTGCCTGGAATCATTTGTGGACACAGAATCCTCCTGTTTGCCAGCAACATCTGACAGGAAAGTAATAGACTCTGAATGACTTGTGCTATGCTTTAATGCTCTGATGTCCTTGGTTGTTTGCCTTGCACTCTGCAACCATCATCATTTCTCCTTTCATTCCTGTTTCCATCATTATTATTCCCTGATTTATCGGATTCCTCCAAGTTTTTAATTATAGGGTCATTTAATAGCGGAGGGGCGGTGTCCATTACCTCAACTATTTCTGGCTTATCTTGTAATTTATCTCGCATGAATTTTGTTACTTTTCTTTTTATGATATCATCTTCTAATTTATTTAGCCTTGTTCTAAGTTTTAAATCAAACTCCATAAATTCTATACTATGCGTATATTGATCTATACCTGAGCAGATTTTTATCATGTCTTGCAGGGCTTGCTCGGCCAGTTTCAAACGTTTTTGTAGTAATATCTGTAACATTCCCAATGAACATTTTAATATATAGTTTACTTTACATTTACTTTATCCTGTTGATGCACTAACTTGTATGAAGCAATACAAGAGCTGCTTAAGAAGCGTATGTCTCATGTGTCTCATTATACCCATGCATTAGACTCTATATAGACTGTATCATATATGACAGTGCCTCACTCCTCACCGTAAGGCCGAGACTTCCGTTTGAAACCGAGGGACTGGCCGCGCTTAACTAAGGGGGAGCGACCGTGAGTATCCCGGCTCCCAACAACGCAGTACCTCCGCAACAACAAAACATACCTCCCGATGGACAGCAACAAGCCGATGGTATGCCCCAGCAACCTGCTCCGATTATGCCGATATCCCTGCCTTACATTCCTAATGCGACCTGGTTACCTAAGTACAGCGGTACACCCAGCACCTTGGAGACATTCTAGAGGAAAATATGCCAAATGCTGGACATGTACGCTATGACCGGTAAGCAGAGGGCTTCAGTTATTATGGGACAGTTAACGGGCGCAGCCGAGCTGCAGAGCCGCAGCTGGCCTGTAGAAACTCAGGAATCTGTGGAGCAGATATTCGCTAAGTTAACCCGGGTTTTTGAACGCCATACCGAAGCTGAATTAAGACTGTCATTCTATCGTTGTAACCAAGGGGCACAAGAAAGTGTCCTAGATTATTCCCTGCGATTGCAAGGAGCATTGAGACTGTTAAAACAAGTTGATCCTGATGGTGTCAGAGATGAAAACAAAGCGTTGATTGGACAATTTATTGTGGGCCTTAGACTATTTGAGGATAGAAAGCAAGCAAGCTGGTGGTCCATACAAAATCCTGCAGCAGAGTTTGATACCTTGAGAGACTTAACAGTTTGGGGACAACGGCTCGCCGCAGTGCCTGACCCCGCTTCACAGCAGCAGCAGACTAACACCCCTTCCGTGCCGGCAGCAGCATCTCCAATCCCTGCGGTTCAGTCTAGTGCACAGACTGCAACACCTGACCAGTTTGAACAACTGTGTGCTAATGTAGAGCAGCTGATGAAGGACATGGCCAAGCTACAAGCTGGGAGAGGACCCAAGACAGATGCAAGGTCATCGGACAAGATTCAGCTCGCCGACAGCCCTGACGACGTCCCGTGGATGAAGAGAAAGACACAGCCGCCGCGAGGAAAACCTGTAGACCGCCACAGTCCTGATAGACGCCGCACCAGTCAGCAGAATGACTTAGGAGGACACACTCAACAGTCCCGTCCTTTAAACGGGCAACCCCTGGGCGAGAAGGGCCAACCCCAGGAGTAGACTGTCCAGGCCCAACGACCAGCTGGGAATACAAGTATGTAGGAGACTGTCCATATCTACCAATCGTCATCAATGGCATCGCTATATCCGCCTTGATAGACACTGGATCCCAGGTGACAACCATCCCGAGTATCCTTTACAAGCGGTTCTGGCCAGATGTTAAGCTGGAACCCCCTAACCCTGATCTGAACATTGAAGCCACTAATGGTATATTGGTTACAATAGAGGGACAATGGGAAGCTACAGTAAGGGTGGGGAGGGTGCAGTTGAAAAACCAGGATATCCTAGTGGTCCAGGATAAACCAAACAACAAAGATCCCTATGTAATACTGGGTACTAATGTTATGGTTAAATGCATCGATGAAGTGTTGTTTTTACTCCAACAGAGTGTTGAAGCTGGTAGACCCAGAGAGAAGAGAGCTATCCAAAAGCAGATCCGAGCTCTAGTTTATCAACAACAAGTAACATTGTCTAATGGTGAAATTGGCAGAGTGCGGGTTACAGATCCCATTCCAATTGTGGTGCCACCCAGAAGTGAAATGATGATCTGGTGTCGAGCAGCCATAGGCCTCAGAGGGCAGGACTACCAAGCTGTAGTAGAACCTGTAATGTCCGATAGTAGTCCTACGCTCTTGACAGCCAGAGGGTTGGTCGATGTGAGAAAAGGGAGAGTCCCCGTACGCATATTAAATTATGGTGATGACAAAGTCAGGCTGCCTAGATATGCCAGAGTTGCAAAATTATACCAAGTTAACCCCTTCACCCCCCGGACTATTTTGACCCTAATGACCAGGCCATTTTTGTCAATTCTGACCAGTGTCCTTTTATGAGGTAATATCTCTGGAACGCTTCAACGGATCCTAGTGATTCTGAGATTGTTTTTTCGTGACATATTGGGCTTCATGTTAGTATTAAATTTAGGTTGATAATTTTTGCGATTATTTGTGAAAAAATTAAAAATTTGGCAAAATTTTTGAAAATTTAGCAATTTTCAAATTATGAATTTTTATTCTGCTAAACCAGAGAGGTATGTGACACAAAATAGTTAATAAATAACATTTCCCACATGTCTACTTTACATCAGCACAATTTTGGAAAAAAAAAAATTTTTGTTCGGACGTTATAAGGGTTCAAAGTTCATCAGCAATTTTTCATTTTTCCAGCAAAATTTACAAAGCCATTTTTTTTAGTGACCACATCACATTTGAAGTCCCTTTGAGGGGTGTACATGACGGAAAACACCCAAAAGTGACACCATTCCAAAAACTGCACCCCTCAAGCTACTCAAAACTACCTTCAAGAAGATTATTAACCCTTCAGGTGCTTCACGGGAACTAAAGCAAAGTGGAAGGAAAAAATGGTCATTTTAATTTTTCCAACAAAAATGTTCTTTTAGCCTCAATTCTTTCATTTTCACATGGGCAACAGGATAAAATCGATCCTAAAAATTGTTGGGCAATTTCTCCTGAGTCTCATATGTGGTCATAAACCACTCTTTGGGCGCACGGCAGGGCTCAGAAGGGAAGGAGCGCAATTTGACTTTTGAAGCTAATTTTCCATTCAAAAAGTGAAATGGCGCTCCTTCCCTTCTGAGCCCTGCCGTGCGCCCAAAGAGTGGTTTATGACCACATATGAGATATCGATGTACTCAGGAGAAATTGCCCAACAATTTTTAGGATTCATTTTATCCTGTTCCCCATGTGAAAATGAAAAAATTTAGGCTAAAAGAAAATTTTTGTAGAAAAAAAAGTACTTTTTCATTTTTACGGATGAATTTGTGAAGCACCTGGGGGTTCAAAATGCTCACCACCCATCTAGATAAATTCCCTGGGGGGGTCTAGTTTCCAAAATTAGGTCACTTATGGGGGAGCTCCAATGTGTAGGCACACAGGGGCTCTCCAAACGCGACATGGTGTCCGCTAACAATTTGAGCTGATTTTTCAGTCAAATTGTTAGCGGACACCATGTTGCATTTGGAGAGCCCCTGTGTGCCTAAACATTGGAGATCCCCCATAAGTCACCTCATTTTGGAAACTAGACCCCCCAGGGAACTTATCTAGATGGGTGATGAGCATTTTGAACACCCCAGTGCTTCACAAATTAATCTGTAAAAATGAAAAAAGAAAATATTTATGGAAAAAAAAAGTACTTTTTCATTTTACGGATGAATTTTGAAGCACCTGGGGGTTCAAAATGCTCACCACCAATCTAGATAAATTCCCTGGGGGGTCTAGTTTCCAAAATGGGGTCACTTATGGGGGAGCTCCAATGTGTAGGCACACAGGGGCTCTCCAAACGCGACATGGTGTCCGCTAACAATTTGAGCTGATTTTTCAGTCAAATTGTTAGCGGACACCATGTTGCATTTGGAGAGCCCCTGTGTGCCTAAACATTGGAGATCCCCCATAAGTCACCCCATTTTGGAAACTAGACCCCCCAGGGAACTTATCTAGATGGGTGGTGAGCATTTTGAACACCCCAGTGCTTCACAAATTAATCTGTAAAAATGAAAAAAGAAAATTTTTATGGAAAAAAAAAGTACTTTTTCATTTTACGGATGAATTTTTGAAGCACCTGGGGTTCAAAATGCTCACCACCCATCTAGATAAATTCCCTGGGGGGTCTAGTTTCCAAAATGGGGTCACTTATGGGGGAGCTCCAATGTGTAGGCACACAGGGGCTCTCCAAACGCGACATGGTGTCCGCTAACAATTTGAGCTGATTTTTCAGTCAAATTGTTAGCGGACACCATGTTGCATTTGGAGAGCCCCTGTGTGCCTAAACATTGGAGCTCCCCACAAGTGACCCCATTTTGGAAACTAGACCCCCCAGGGAACTTATCTAGATGGGTGGTGAGCATTTTAAACACCCCAGTGCTTCACAAATTAATCTGTGAAAATGAAAAAGAAAATTTTTATGGAAAAAAAAAGTACTTATTCAATTTTACAGATGAATTTGTGAAGCACCTGGGGGTTCAAAATGTTCACAACCCATCTAGATACGTTCCCTGGGAGGTCTAGTTTCCAAAATGGGGTCACTTGTGGGGGAGCTCCAATGTTTAGGCACACAGGGGCTCTCCATACGCAACATGGTGTCCGCTAACTATTGGAATCATTAGCGGTATGGAGAGCCCCTGTGTGCCTAAACATTGGAGCTCCCCCACAAGTGACCCCATTTTGGAAACTAGACCCCCCAAGGAATGCATCTAGATGCATAGTGAGCACTTTGAACCCCCAGGTGCTTCACAAATTGATCCGTAAGAAGGAAAAAGTACATTTGATTCACACAAATTTTCTTTTTTCATTATTACGGATCAATTTGTGAAGCACCTGGGGGCTCAAAGTGCTCACTATGCATCTAGATATGTTCCTTGGGGGGTCTAGTTTCCAAAATGGGGTCACTTGTGGGGAAGCTCCAATGTTTAGGCACACAGGGGCTCTCCATACGCGACATGGTGTCCGCTAACTATTGGAATCGTTAGCAGACACCATGTCGTGTATGGAGAGCCCCTGTGTGCCTAAACATTGGAGCTCCCGCACAAGTGACCCCATTTTGGAAACTAGACCCCCCAAGGAATGCATCTAGATGCATAGTGAGCACTTTGAACCCCGAGGTGCTTCACAAATTGATCCGTAAGAAGGAAAAAGTACATTTGTTTTCACACAAATTTTCTTTTTTCATTATTACGGATCAATTTGTGAAGCACCTGGGGGCTCAAAGTGCTCACTATGCATCTAGGTATGTTCCTTGGGGGGTCTAGTTTCCAAAATGGGGTCACTTGTGGGGGAGCTCCAATGTTTAGGCACACAGGGGCTCTCCATACGCGACATGGTGTCCGCTAACTATTGGAATCGTTAGCAGACACCATGTCGTGTATGGAGAGCCCCTGTGTGCCTAAACATTGGAGCTCCCGCACAAGTGACCCCATTTTGGAAACTAGACCCCCCCAAGGAATGCATCTAGATGCATAGTGAGAACTTTGAACCCCAAGGTGCTTCACAAATTGATTCGTAATAAGGAAAAAGTACATTTGTTTTCACACAAATTTTCTTTTTTCATTTTTACGGATCAATTTGTGAAGCACCTGGGGGTTCAAAGTGTTCACTATGCATCTAAATACAGCGAAGCCCATTTTTATTTTTTTTCTAGGACTAATTCTAGAAAAAAAATGGCGTAGGGCTCCGCTATATTTTTGGTCCAGCCAGGTACAACTTGGCAGCTACGGACTGCCAGCAACCCCCAGCTGCCTCATTGTACCTGGCTGGCAACCAAAAATACAGCAAAGCCCATTTTTATTTTTTTTCTAGGACTAATTCTAGAAAAAAAATGGCGTGGGGCTCCACCATATTTTTGGTCCAGCCAGGTACAACTTGGCAGCTACAGACTGCCACCAACCCCCAGCTGCCTCGTTGTACCTGGCTAGCCACCAAAAATACAGCAAAGCCCTTTTTTTTTCTTCTAGAACTAAATGACATGGGGCTCCGCCATATTTTTTGGTCCAGCCAGGTACAACTAGGCAGCTGGGGGCTGGAATCCGCAGCATGGAGAGGCCCAAGCGTTCTGGGCCACCCATGCTGCGAATTGCAGCCCGCAGCCGCCCCAGAAAATGGCGCATTCATTGAAGCGCCATTTTCTGGCGCTGTACCCATGCTCTTCCAGTTGCCCTGGTGCCGGTGGCAAACTGGGTAATAAAGGGGTTAATGCCAGCTTTTTATTGGCAGCTGGCACTAAGCCCGAGATTCATAATATAGGGCCAATGTTAGACCCGCCATTAGGAATCTCTGGTAAATAGTCAGAAAATACACACAGAGAAAAATCTTTTTATTTGAAAAAAATAACACAAACAAAATTCGGACTCCATCTTTATTATAAAGATCCGACGTAGTCCACAACGAAGGTCCCACGACGCTCGATCGCCTCCGACGTAGTCCACAACGAAGGTCCCACGACGCTCGATCGCCTCTGGCCAATCCAGAGACTGCAGCAAGGGATGAAGTGTCCTCTTCCTACAGTCTCTGGGGTCAGAGTTATGGTGCACTGTATGACAATGACCTGTCATACAGTGCACCATGACTATGATCCCAGAGACTACAACAAGAGGACACTTGATCCCTTGTTGCACCCATCCATCCACCTATGCACCCATCATCCACGCACGCACACAACCACGCACTTCCACGTACACATCCATCTATGCACACATCCACGCACGCACACGTCTATGCACACACACATCTATGCACGCACACGTCCACACACATGTCCACACACGCACACGTCTACGCACACGCACACGTCCACGCACGCTCATGTACGCTCACGTCCACGCACACGTCCACGCATGCACCCCCTATCCATACATAGATACATACACATACATACATACATAGATACATACACATACATACATACATAGATATATACACATACATACATACATAGATACATACATAGATACATACACATACATACATACATACATAGATACATACATACACATACATACATACATAGATACATACACATACATACATACATACATACATACACATACATACATACATAGATACATACATACACATACATACATACATACATACATACTTACCTCCCTCGTTCCACCGATGAGCAGGAGGAGGCCGGGAGAGGAGGCAGGGAGAGGAGGCGGGGCCACAGACCGGCGGGCCGGGCAGAGGAGGCGCAGCAGCGGCGGCGGCGGCGGGTGCACCGAAGTGTGCAGCCCGCCGCAGGAGGTGAGGGAGGGGGGGGGCCAGGCACAGGGCCCGTAGGTGGGGGCAGCCTGGGGGGAAGCACCAGAGCAGGGGAGCAGGCAGTGTTGCCGGCGGGCGCACGCGGGTGCAGCCCGCCGGCAGATACATTGTAATAGAGGGGGGCGGGTGGTTGGGGGGGACGGCGGGGGGGCCCTGGACAGTCCTGGAGCTGGAGGGGGGTGAGGAGGGGTGGGCACTTGCCGATCCGCCCCTCCAGATCTGATTGGAGAGCTCCAATCAGATCTGGAGGGGTGAATCCCTATGATTCCCTCCGATCGGCAGTTTCACTTTTAAACTGCCGATCGGAGGGGTCCTGGGCATGGGGGGGTTAAACCACCCCCTGTGGGGTCATCTACAGGTTGTCACAGAGCAGCAGCATCTGTGACACCTGAGTGACCCGGCTCACAGGGGGTGCAGGAGCTCAAATCTGCCAGGACGTTGTGCAACGTCCTGGGTCGTTAACAGGCAGAAACACAGGACGTTGCACAACGTCCTAGGTCGTGAAGGGGTTGAAGATGATGCTGTAATTGATGTAAAATCCTCAGCACAAACAGTCACTGATGAACCCCCTCACTCCAAAGATCAGTTAGAGAAATGGTGTCAGGAGCTCAGTGTAGGAACTGACAATACACCTACTCACCAGAAAAATGGAGTATACCGGGTAGTTCGGGAGTATGAGCAAGTGTTCAGCAAACACCCACTTGACTTTGGGAGGATTAAAGGGGTACAATACCATATCCCCACAGGCAACCATGCACCTATCAAAGAAAGGTACAGGCCTATACCACCCGCACACTACCAAAAAGCAAAAGAGATGCTTCAGGACATGAAAAATGCAGGAGTCATTAGGGATAGCTGTAGTCCCTGGGCAGCACCACTAGTCCTGGTTAAAAAGAAAGATGGTAGTATGAGGATGTGCGTAGACTACAGACAAATCAACAAAGTCACACACAAGGATGCATACCCGTTACCCCGCATAGAAGAGTCACTAGCTGCACTCAAATCTGCCAACTACTTCTCCACATTAGATCTTACTAGTGGGTACTGGCAGGTTGCCGTTGCAGAGGAGGATCGTGAGAAGACAGCCTTCACGACACCTATGGGACTATGCGAGTTCAACAGTATGCCATTCGGTGCAATACTGTGCAATGCCCCAGGAACATTTCAGAGACTAATGGAGTGTTGTTTGGGCCACAAGAACTTTGAGACTGTCCTGTTATACCTTGATGATGTCATTGTATACTCTCAGACCTATGAAGACCACCTACAGCATCTGAGTGAAGTGTTCGAGTCACTGTCCAAGTACGGGATGAAACTGAAACCGTCCAAGTGCCACCTGCTGAAACCCAAGGTCCAATACCTAGGACATGTGGTTAGTGCCGAAGGTGTAGCACCGGATCCGGATAAAGTCACCGTCATCAAGGACTGGCCAGCACCAACTTCCCACAAAGAGATACGTCAATTTCTAGGAAAGGTCGGGTACTACTGACGATTCATCAAAGGCTATACCAAGATAGCAGCACCCATGCAAGATCTCTTAGTAGGTCAATCCAAAAATGGCAAAATCACAATCCTTCCAGAAGCTGAAAGACGCTCTCAGTGGAGAAGAAATCCTGACCTATCCTGATTACAATCTCCCGTTTTTATTGTACACTGATGCAAGTAATGAAGGCCTAGGAGCCGTCCTAGCTCAACGCCAGCAGGGCAAGGAGAAGGTGATAGCCTACGCCAGCAGAAAGCTCCGTCCCACGGAAAGGAACCCGGAGAACTACGGCTCCTTCAAGCTAGAGTTCCTGGCCCTGGTCTAGGCAATCACAGAGCGTTTCAAGCATTACCTGGCTTCCGCCCCGTTCACAGCTTTCACTGACAATAATCCTCTAACACACTAAGAGACTGCAAAGCTGGGAGCCCTAGAACAGCGTTGGGTAGCAAGACTCTCAAACTATGATTTTACTGTAAAATACCAGGCAGGACACAAGAACGGCAATGCTGATGCCCTGTCCAGAATGCCTAATATTCCTGAAGAGGGAGAAGACATAGATGACCTGGAAGAGATTGAACTACCTGCTTTCCACCGTACGGGTACAGCAACGTGTCATCAGGCGAACCAGAAACGTGTAGAGAAGACCGTGAACCCTTTACCTCACCATGACTGGAAGGAGGTTCAAGCTAACGATCCAACAACTTTTGATAAAAAACAACTTTTTATAATCCTGAATGAGTATGAAAGTAAATGTAAGGTAGAAATAATTAATCAGATTGACGCCATGTTTCTTAAAAGATATCTATCGGAACATATAATACCGAAAGGGCTAAGATTATCCCAAAAATCATCATACCCACAGGATAAAGATTTCACCACTGTATGGGATAACTATATATTAAAATGTTCATTGGGAATGTTACAGATATTACTACAAAAACGTTTGAAACTGGCCGAGCAAGCCCTGCAAGACATGATAAAAATCTGCTCAGGTATAGATCAATATACGCATAGTATAGAATTTATGGAGTTTGATTTAAAACTTAGAACAAGGCTAAATAAATTAGAAGATGATATCATAAAAAGAAAAGTAACAAAATTCATGCGAGATAAATTACAAGATAAGCCAGAAATAGTTGAGGTAATGGACACCGCCCCTCCGCTATTAAATGACCCTATAATTAAAAACTTGGAGGAATCCGATAAATCAGGGAATAATAATGATGGAAACAGGAATGAAAGGAGAAATGATGATGGTGGGAGTAAAAATAATAAAAATGACAACAAAAAGAATAATAATAACACAGGAGAGAAACAAACAATTGTTGAGGGAAAAGAGAAAAAGAAGAAGAAAAATAACTATTCCAAGGAGGTTAATGAGGTACTAAAAACAGCTGAACAGCGTGAACAATACGACACATATAAAAAAACTCTAATTAATAGAGGCAGAATGGATACAAAGAATAAAGAGAAAGACAAGAAATTGAATAAAAAAGGGAATAATGATCTACCAAAGAAGAAAGATATAAGGAAGGAGGATAATAATAAGAATAATAGGGTTGCCTCTGACCCTACTACCCCAAAATTACAAGAGAATGAAAACCAACAAATAGTGAACACCGAATCAGCCCTACTAATAGATTTTTTAAGCAGTGCAGACTCGCAAATAATCCCGTGTCCGGAAATAGAAACTAATTCACAAACTGATAAAATTAATGTCACTGACACAATTAACAATGAATCATTTGACCTTTTTACAATACACAATGATACATATTCACAACAGGCACCCCCTAATTTAGTTTCCAATTCTTTGGATGTCACAATCTATCACAAATTACCCGAATCCCCTGAACCACTATTACCACTCAAAGTGTTAAATTCATCAGTGGAAGATGATGATACACAAATTTCACAAAATATTAATTTTAAAATAAATAATGAACTATTGGGAATAATTTCACCGACACAGGATACATCTTTAACTGTAGATATTGTCACCCCCACAGTAGAAAGAAGGTTGAGTGTTAATATTGATAAGGAAAATCGGAACACTACTGTAAAAAATCATATTATGAAAAATATGAAGATTACACATTATTTTCGGGAAGCTACTGTACGCAAATCAAAAAGAAAAAGAGAAACAGAGGGTGCAGAGGGAGCGGAGCCCAGTCCAACAGGTCCCTCCCCACAAATAGACACAATAAAAAAGAAGAAGACGAAACTAGATTAAGTAGAACCATCATTAAAGGGATACCAAGTAAAGAAGTGAGAAATAAGGGGATTAATCCAATAGATATAAAAAAAGGAGAACTAAATCCTGAACTAATAGGAGTTTTTAATTTATTGAATACAGTCCTCACAGAAGAGGAATTAAAATTACTTAAACGGGGACTAACATATTGTCCAAAATCCCACATAGATCCATTCGAACTTTACATAGATTTCAACGAGTATATACGAAAGATGACGGTACAAAGACATTTTTTGCTCGAAAAAATCCAAGGAAAAAATAATTATAACAAAAAAGAAGGTAAAATACAGGACGCCATTGAATCTTCTGAAAGCGAATTTATTCATGTCAATCCTAAAACAAAAAGCAACTATTACCCAATACACCATCGGGGCCCCCATTTAGAAACATTCCAACACCTAGCGTTGAAAGAGATTAGGAACATCAGTAATGTCAAAGGGAAGGATAATCTCACTCCAGGAGAACGGAAGGCTTTGAAAAAATTAAAGACTAATCATAGTATAGTGATTAAAAAGGCAGATAAAGGGGGGGGTGTTGTAATAATGGATTATAGTTGGTATTATAATAAGGGAATTGAGATTTTAGCAGATGAGGATTATTATGAGAAATTTACAGTAAATCCAATGGAAACTGTTGATAAAAAATACCGATCATTGATAAAGGAAGCCTCGTTGCGGGGCATCTTAAATAAGAAAGAATTTAAGTTTTTAAATGTCACCAAATACAAATTACCTTATTTTTATTTCCTACCTAAAATACATAAGGGCAAAATAGATCCCCCCGGTCGCCCTATAATTTCTGGAGTAGATGCCCTTACCAGCAATCTATCACACTACATAGATCTTTATTTACAGAAATATAACTTACTATTATCTTCTTATCTGAAAGACTCATCACAGTTGATCAGCCTATTATCTGAGATCTCCCCCCAACCAGGCTCCCTTTTGCTGACCATGGATGTTAGTGCCCTCTACTCGAACATTCCCCATGATTTGGGGTGAGGGCCATTGATAAGTATTTATCTGACGATAAAGAAATGAAAGAAGCTCAGAAAGACTTCATCAAGTTGGGAATTAATTTCATACTGACCAATAATATTTTTTCATTTCAAGAAACCCTTTATAGACAGGTCAGAGGCTGTGCGATGGGCACTAGATTCGCCCCAAGTTATGCAGGTCTCTACATGGGGGCCTTCGAATCGGTGTCCATCGCACAGTCCACATTAGGACTCAAACATATAAAGTTTTTTAGAAGGTATATAGATGATTTAATTTTCCTTTGGTCGGGGACAAAAGAAGAAGCATTATCCTTTGTAAATGACCTCAATCAGAACAATTGGGGGTTAAAATTCACCATGAACATTTCTGACACTGATATTCAATTCCTTGACCTCCAAATTAAAATAGACGAACAAGGGAAGCTAAGCACGTCCACCCATTTTAAGGAAGTGGACGTGAATAGCTACCTGAACTTTACTAGTAGCCATTTGCCCAACTGGATCTGAAATATCCCCTATGGTCAATATTGGAGGATAAGGAAAAACTGTACCCATAATAGCGATTACATCCAGGAGGCTAAAATATTGAAAAGACGGTTTAAAGAAAAATGATACCCAAGTAAACTGTTAGGCGACGCATACAGAAGATCTAAACAATACACCCAACAAAGTTGCTTAAAGAAGTTGGAGGACAATAGAACCAATAAAAAGAAGAGTATTAACAACATAACTTCTCTTGTAAATGATGGTTATTGCTGCAATCTAATTACCACTTTTTGTCATTCATATAAAATTATATACCAACTTATGCGTAAATATTGGTTTATCCTTAAAGGAGATCCGATACTGTCGAATTACATCACAGATGCCCCTAAAATAATTTTTAGAAGGGGAAGGAACCTTCAGGCAATGATTGCTCCTAGCAGAGTTAAAAGTAGATCAGAAATAAGGGAGATGGAATGCAACAAGAGTATCCACAATGGAAAAATTAACCCTAAAAAAGAACCGGGTTGTTTTAAATGTGAATTGAGCCAGTGTAAATGTTGCAATATTATAACGCATGGAAGCAGAACTTTTTGTTCTAATACGACTAAGCAAATTTTTAATATTAGTCAAACTTTGGATTGCCGGTCTCAATTCGTGGTATACCTCCTTGAATGCCCTTGTGGGCATCAATATGTAGGGAGGACTATACAGACCATGCAGGCCAGATTAAACAAACACCGGTCCAACATAAAAAACGGGTATATGTTGCATAGTGTCTCCAGACACTATGCACAGATACACAACAGAGACCATTCTAGCCTGCGTCTAACTATAATAGACCAAATAGACGAAAAATCCAATAACAAATTTGATAGGAACTCTTTCTCCAGAGGGGTTAAATCTGACTCTAGAAAAAACTTGTTAAAAATTTGTCCGAAAAACTTGCCAATAAAACTTGCCAAAAAACTTGTCTAAAAAACATGTCTAAAAACTTGCCAATAAAACTTGCCAAAAAACTTGTCTAAAAAACTTGTCTAAAAACTTGTCTAAAAACTTGTCAAAGAAACGTGTCTAAAAACTTGTCTAAAAACTTGTCAAAGAAACTTGTCTAAAAACTTGTCTAAAAACTTGGCTAAATACTTGTCTAAGAAACTTGTCTAAAAACTTGGCTAAAAACTTGTCAAAGAAACTTGTCTAAAAACTTGGCTAAAAACTTGTCAAGAAAACTTGTCAAAGAAACTTGTCTAAAAACTTGTCTAAAAACTTGTCAAAGAAACTTGTCTAAAAACTTGTCAAAAAAACTTGTCTAAAAACTTATCTAAGAAACTTGGCTAAAAACTTGTCAAAGAAACTTGTCTAAGAAACTTGGCTAAAAACTTGGCTAAAAACTTGTCAAAGAAACTTGTCTAAGAAACTTGGCTAAAAACTTGGCTAAACAACTTGTCAAAGAAACTTGTCTAAAAACTTGTCTAAAAACTAGTCTAAGAAACTTGGCTAAAAACTTGGCTAAACACTTGTCAAAGAAACTTGTCTAAAAACTTGTCTAAAAACTTGTCTAAAAACTTGTCAAAGAAACTTGTCTAAAAACTTGTCTAAAAACTTGTCTAAGAAACTTGTCTAAAAACTTGGCTAAAAACTTGTCAAAGAAACTTGTCTAAGAAACTTGGCTAAAAACTTGGCTAAACACTTGTCAAAGAAACTTGTCTAAAAACTTGTCTAAAAACTTGGCTAAAAACTTGTCAAAGAAACTTGTCTAAGAAACTTGGCTAAAAACTTGGCTAAAAACTTGTCAAAGAAACTTGTCTAAGAAACTTGGCTAAAAACTTGGCTAAACACTTGTCAAAGAAACTTGTCTAAAAACTTAGCTAAAAACTTGTCAAAGAAACTTGTCTAAAAACTTGTCAAAGAAACTTGTCTAAAAACTTGTCTAAGAAACTTGGCTAAAAACTTGTCAAAGAAACTTGTCTAAGAAACTTGGCTAAAAACTTGGCTAAAAACTTGTCAAAGAAACTTGTCTAAGAAACTTGGCTAAAAACTTGGCTAAAAACTTGTCAAAGAAACTTGTCAAAGAAACTTGTCTAAAAACTTGGCTAAAAACTTGTCTAAGAAACTTGTCTAAAAACTTGGCTAAAAACTTGTCAAAGAAACTTGTCTAAGAAACTTGGCTAAAAACTTGGCTAAACACTTGTCAAAGAAACTTGTCTAAAAACTTAGCTAAAAACTTGTCAAAGAAACTTGGCTAAAAATTTGTCAAAGAAACTTGTCTAAAATACTTGGCTAAAAATTTGGCTAAAAACTTGGCAAAGAAACTTGTCTAAAATACTTGTCTAAAAACTTGGCTAAAAACTAGTCAAAGAAACTTGTCAAACTTGTCAAAAAATGTCAAAAAAGTTGTCAAAAAACTCGTCAGAGAAAACAAGAGAAAAGGGAAAAAAAAACAACTTTTTCCTTGGTATAATGTGGACAGTGAAACCAGATATATTAGTATAGGTGCCAAAAGATTAGGTACATGATCCCCTATGATTTCATTTTTATGGTTTTATTTTGACTGTTTTTTATATATATAGTATTACATGCCATTGTAATAAGTTTTTATCAGGCTCTCGATTGTGATTCTTATATGTTTTGGATTATTATGTGTTTTTATATATAGACTAGCTGTGAGCCCGATGCAAATGCATCGGGATTCTAGAACGTGCATTAATTTGATTATAGTAGTTATAGCTGTTAGCCTGATGCAAATGCATCGGGTATCTAAAATATGTTTATTGTTTTTTTAAACATTTTTAAATAATAATCGCATCATCAATAGCAATAATATAAGCCATAGCATTATTATTAGAAGTATTAGCAGTATTAATAGCATTATTAGCAGTATTATGAGCATTAATAACATTATTAATAGCATTAATAGCATTATTATTAGCATTAATAGCAATATTAATAGCATTAATAGGATAAATATTAGCATTAATAGCATTAATAGCATAATTATAGCATTAATAGCATTATTAATAGCATTAATAGCATTATTATTAGCATTAATAGCATTAATAATAGCATTAATAGCATTAATAATAGCATTAATAACATTATTAATAGCATTAATAGCATTATTATTAGCATTAATAGCATTATTATTAGCATTAATAGCATAAATAATGCCATTAATAGGATAAATATTAGCATTGATAGCATTAATAGCATAATTAATAGCATTAATAGCATTATTAATAGCATTAATAGCATTATTATTAGCATTAATAGCATTAATAGGATAAATATTAGCATTAATAGCATTAATAGCATTATTAATAGCATTATTATTGGCATTAATAGCATTAATAATAGCATTATTAGCATTAATAATAGCATTAATAACATTATTAATAGCATTAATAGCATTATTATTAGCATTAATAGCATTAATAGCATTATTATTAGCATTAATAGCATTAATAATACCATGAATAGGATAAATATTAGCATTAATAGCAATAATAGCATAATTAATAGCATTAATAGCATTATTAATAGCATTAATAGCATTAATAGGATAAATATTAGCATTAATAGCATTATTAATAGCATTAATACCATTAATAGGATAAATATTAGCATTAATAGCATTAATAGCATAATTAATAGCATTAATAGCATTATTATTAGCATTAATAGCATTAATAATAGCATTATTAGCATTAATAATAGCATTAATAACATTATTAATAGCATTAATAGCATTATTATTAGCATTAATAGCATTAATAGCATTATTATTAGCATTAATAGCATTAATAATACCATTAATAGGATAAATATTAGCATTAATAGCATTAATAGCATAAATAATAGCATTAATAGCATTATTATTAGCATAAATAGCATTAATAATAGCATTATTAGCATTAATAATAGCATTAATAACATTATTAATAGCATTAATAGCATTATTATTAGCATTAATAGCATTAATAGTATTATTAATAGCATGAATAGCATTATTAATAGCATTAATAGGATTAATAGCATTATTAATAGCATTATTAATAGCAATAATAGCATAAATAATAGAATTAATAGCATAAAAAATAGCATTAATAGCATTAGTATTAGCATAAAGAGCATTAATAGCAATATTATTAGCATGAATAGCATTATTAATAGCATTAATAGCATTAATAGGATAAATATTAGCATTAATAGCATTAATACCATAATTAATAGCATTATTAATAGCATTAATAGCATTATTATTAGCATTAGCAATGGGAGGGTGCAGCTGTGCTGGGGGAGAAAATGGCTAGAAGGTTGGAGGAGTGTTTAAACTAGGGATTGGGGGGGAGGGTATTCATTGTATAGAAGGGGAAGATAGTGTAAACAGTAACCTGGGCACAAGTAATAAAATTGGGGGTGGCATGGGGGGTGGTGTTAGAACAGTCAATCTAGTAGGAAGGAATAGAGGTAAAGAGAGATGCATAAAGTGCATGTTCACTAATGCCAGAAGCCTCACCAACAAAATGGAGGAATTAGAATTGATTTTGTTGGAAAATAATTATGACATGGTGGGGATTTCGGAGACTTGGCTGGACGAGAGCCATGACTGGGCTGTTAATTTACAGGGCTATTGTCTGTTCAGAAATGACCGTACAAATAGGCGAGGAGGAGGTGTATGTTTATACGTAAAATCATCCTTAAAACCCATCCTGCGTGATAATATAGGTGAATCTAATGGAAATGTAGAGTCTCTGTGGGTGGAGATAAGGGAGGGGGGAAAAATAATAAATTACTGATAGGGGTTTGTTATAAGTCCCCAACAATAATGGAAGTGGAGGAGAATATCCTCATAAAGCAAATAGATGAAGCAGCGACTCAGGGAGAAGTCATTATTATGGGAGACTTCAACTACCCTGAAATACATTGGGGATCAGAAACCTGCAGTTCCAGCAAAGGTAATAAGTTTTTGAAAACTATAAGAGACAATTACCTTTCACAACTGGTTCAGGACCCAACAAGAAGGGGGGCACTGCTGGACCTAATATTAACCAACAGGCCAGACCGCATATCAAATATACGGGTTGGAGGTCACTTGGGTAATAGTGATCATAACTTAATAAGCTTTCAAGTATCCTTTACTAAGACGTGTAGTAGAGGGGCCACAAGGACACTAAACTTCAGGAAGGCAAATTTCCAACGGTTGAGAGATGATCTTAGTGCAATAAACTGGGACGATGTCCTGAGACATAAAAGTACACAACACAAATGGGAGTTGTTTATTAGCATCCTGAATAGGACCTGTGCACAATATATACCCTATGGGAATAAGCATGCTAGAAATAGGAAGAAACCACTATGGCTAAATAAAGCGGTAAGAAGTGCAATATGTGACAAAAAGAAAGCATTTAGGGAATTAAAGCAAGTAGGTAGTGATGAAGCATTAAATAAATACAGAAAATTAAATAACATTTGTAAAAAGCAAATCAAGGCAGCAAAGATTGAGACAGAGAGACTCATTGCCAGAGAAAGTAAAAAGAATCCCAAAATATTTTTTAACTACATAAATAGTAAGAAACTAAAAAATGATGGTGTTGGCCCCTTTAAAAATAGTCTGGGTGAAATGGTGGATGAGGATGAGGAAAAAGCAAATATGCTAAATGACATTTTTTCAACAGTATTTACACAAAAAAATCCCATGACAGACAATATGATCAGTGATAACAAAAATTCTCAATTAAACGTCACCTGCTTAACCCAAGAGGAAGTACGGCATCGTCTAAAAATCACTAAAATTGACAAATCCCCGGGCCCAGATGGGATACACCCCAGAGTGCTGCAGGAATTAAGTACTGTCATAGATAGACCATTATTTTTAATATTTAAAGATTCCATAAAAACAGGGTCTGTACCACAGGACTGGCGTATAGCAAATGTGGTGCCAATATTCAAAAAGGGGACAAAAACTGAACTTTGAAATTATAGGCCAGTAAGCTTAACCTCTACTGTGGGTAAAATCCTAGAGGGTTTTCTAAGAGATGCTATACTGGAGTATCTGAAGAAAAATAACCTCATGACCCATTATCAACATGGTTTTACGAGGGACCGTTCCTGTCAAACTAATCTAATAAGCTTCTATGAAGAAGTAAGTTCTGGACTGGACCAAGGAAATGCAGTGGATGTGGTGTATATGGACTTTTCAAAAGCTTTTGATACGGTGCCACACAAAAGGTTGATACATAAAATGAGGGCAATGGGGATAGGGGAAAATATGTGTAAGTGGGTTAAGAACTGGCTTAGTGATAGGAAACAAAGGGTGGTTATTAATGGAACACACTCAGAATGGGTCACAGTTAACAGTGGGGTACCACAGGGGTCAGTGTTGGGCCCGCTTCTATTTAATATATTTATTAATGACCTTGTAGGGGGCATACAGAGTAGAATCTCAATATTTGCAGATGACACTAAACTCTGCAGGGTAATCAATACAGAGGAGGACACTTTTATATTACAGGAGGATTTATGTAAACTAGAAGCTTGGGCTGCTAAATGGCAAATGCGCTTTAATGGGATAAATGTAAAGTCATGCACTTGGGCAGAGGAAACAAAAGGTATAATTATGTGCTTAATTGTAAAACACTGGGCAAAACTGTCACTGAAAAAGACCTGGGTGTATGGGTAGATGACAAACTCACATTTAGTGGCCAGTGTCAGGCAGCTGCTGCAAAGGCAAATAAAATAATGGGATGTATTAAAAGAGGCATAGATGCTCATGAGGAGAACATCATTTTACCTCTATACTAGTCACTAGTGCGACCACACTTAGAATACTGTGTACAATTCTGGTCTCCGGTGTATAAGAAAGACATAGCTGAACTAGAGCGGGTCCAGAGAAGAGCGACAAAAGTTATTAGAGGACTAAGGGGTCTGCAATACCAAGACAGGTTATTAAACTTGGGGTTATTTAGCTTGGAAAAACGAAGGCTTAGGGGTGATCTTATAATAATGTATAAATATATGAGGGGGCAGTACAGAGACCTTTCTAATGATCTCTTTACTCTTAGGCCTGAGACTGGGACAAGGGGGCATCCTCTACGTCTGGAGGGAAGAAGGTTTAATCATAATCACAGACGCGGATTCTTTACTGTAAGAGCAGTGAGACTATGGAACTCTCTGCCACATGATGTTGTAATGAGTGAGTCACTACTAACATTTAAGAAGGGCCTGGATGCCTTTCTTGAAAACTATAATATTACCAGTTATATATACTAGATTCTTTGATAGGGCATTGATCCAGGGAATTAGTCTGATTGCCGTATCTGGAGTCAGGAAGGAATTTTTTCCCCCAATGTGGAGATTAGTGTTGCCACATGGGGTTTTTTTTGCCTTCCTCTGGATCAACATGTTAGGCTATGGGTTGAACTAGATGGACTTAAAGTCTTCCTTCAACCTTAAAAACTATGTTACTATGTTACTATGTTATTAATAGCATTAATAATAGCAGCATTATTAGCATTAATAATAGCATTAATAACATTATTAATACCATTAATAGGATAAATATTAGTATTAATAGCATTAATAGCATAAATAATAGCATTAATAGCATTATTAATAGCATTAATAGCATTATTATTAGCATAAATAGCATTAATAATAGCATTAATAGCATTATTAATAGCATTAATAGCATTATTATTAGCATAAATAGCATTAATAATAGCATTATTAGCATTCATAATAGCATTAATAACATTATTAATAGCATTAATAGCATTATTATTAGCATTAATAGCATTAATAATAGCATTATTAGCATTAATAATAGCATTAATAACATTATTAATAGCATTAATAGCATTATTATGAGCATTAATAGCATTAATAGTATTATTAATAGCATGAATAGCATTATTAATAGCATTAATAGGATTAATAGCATTATTAATAGCATTATTAATAGCATTAATAGCATAAATAATAGAATTAATAGCATAAAAAATAGCATTAATAGCATTAGTATTAGCATAAAGAGCATTAATAGCAATATTATTAGCATGAATATCATTATTAATAGCATTAATAGCATTAATAGGATAAATATTAGCATTAATAGCATTAATAGCATAATTAATAGCATTAATAGCATTATTAATAGCATTAATAGCATTATTATTAGCATTAATAGCATTAATAATAGCATTATTAGCATTAATAATAGCATTAATAACATTATTAATAGCATTAATAGCATTATTATTAGCATTAATAGCATTAATAGCATTATTATTAGCATTAATAGCATTAATAATACCATTAATAGGATAAATATTAGCATTAATAGCATAAATAATAACATTAATAGCATTATTAATAGCATTAATAGCATTATTATTAGCATAAATAGCATTAATAATAGCATTATTAGCATTAATAATAGCATTAATAACATTATTAATAGCATTAATAGCATTATTATTAGCATTAATAGCATTAATAATAGCATTATTAGCATTAATAATAGCATTAATAACATTATTATTAGCATTAATATTATTATTTTTATTGAATTATTTATTATTTTTTATTTATTTTTTTATTATTTTTTAATTATTTTTTAATTATTTTTTTATTATTAAATTTATTATTTAGGCTGAGACCCAGTTCTCATTCAGGTCCGCTGGAAGGGCTGATATAATTAGCATATATTTCATTTTTTTATTTTTATTTTTATTGAATTATTTATTATTTTTTATTTATTTTTTTATTATTTTTTAATTATTTTTTAATTATTTTTTTTATTATTAAATTTATTATTTAGGCTGAGACCCAGTTCTCATTCAGGTCCGCTGGAAGGGCTGATATAATTAGCATATATTTATTTTTTTTATTATTATTTTTATTGAATTATTTATTATTTTTTATTTATTTATTTATTATTTTTTAATTATTTTTTAATTATTTTTTTTATTATTAAATTTATTATTTAGGCTGAGACCCAGTTCTCATTCAGGTCCGCTGGAAGGGCTGATATAATTAGCATATATTTATTTTTTTTATTATTATTTTTATTGAATTTTTATTATTTTTTATTTATTTTTTATTATTTTTAATTATTTTTTAATTATTTTTTTTATTATTAAATTTATTATTTAGGCTGAGAGACAGTTCTCATTCAGGTCCGCTGAAATTTTATTAATTTTTAATTATTTTTTAATTATTTTTTTTATTATTAAAATTTATTATTTAGACTGAGACAGTTCTCATTCAGGTCCGCTGAAATTTTATTATTTTTAAATTATTTTTTAATTATTTTTTTTATTATTAAATTTATTATTTAGGCTGAGACACAGTTCTCATTCAGGTCCGCTGAAATTTTATTATTTTTAAATTATTTTTTAATTATTTTTTTTATTATTAAATTTATTTGTTCCCATTGAAATACATTAGCGGTGTGTCCGGGATTTTATGGCCGCCGACCTGGTTCTATTTGTCGGCCCTAAAATCGCGGACACACCGCTAATGCATGTCTATGGGCAGTGAGCTCGAATTCTGATTGGTCGGCGACCAATCCGAAATCGGGCTGACTGCCCATAGAGATGCATTAGCGGAGTGTCGGCGATTTTAGGGCCGACAAATAGAACCAGGTGGCCGGCCATAAAATCGCCGACACACCGCTAATGTATTTGAATGGGAAAGGAGGGGCTCTTCTGATTGGCTGAGGGCAGTAGAGAGCGACCAATCAGAAGAGCCCCTCAGATGTCATTAAGATAGAATGGCGGATTTGTCGTCCATTCTATGTTAATGATAACTGAAGAGGACGTCGGAGCTGGAAGTTGGCGGAAAGAAGACAGAAGATCCCCGGGGCCAGACGAAGAGGCGGAGATGGCGGAAAGAAGAGAGAAGACCCCCGGGGCCGGATGAAGAGGACGCCTGGCCGGACGGAGGACTTGTGGATCGGACGGACGATCAGATGATTAAGAAGGCATGTAAGTGATCGACGGGGACGTTAGGTTAGGGGACGGCGGGGGCTTCGGGTGTAGGGCTTTAGGTGTTAGCGACAGCGGCGGGGGAAAGCGGCGGGGGAAAGCGGCGGGAACTTAGGAGTCGGCGGGGCTTAGGGGGTAGGGGCATAGGTGCGGCGGGTCGGGGCTTAGGGTGTAGGGGTGCGGCGGACTTAGGGGGTAGGGGCATAGGTGCGGCGGGTCGGGGCTTAGGGTGTAGGGGTTTTGCGGACTTAGGGGGTAGGGGCTTAGGTGCGGCGGGTCGGGGCTTAGGGTGTAGGGGTGCGGCGGACTTAGGGGGTAGGGGCATAGGTGCGGCGGGTCGGGGCTTAGGGTGTAGGGGTTTTGCGGACTTAGGGGGTAGGGGCTTAGGTGTGTGGCGGGTCGGAGCTTAGGGTGTAGGGGTGCGGCGGACTTAGGGGGTAGGGGCATAGGTGCGGCGGGTCGGGGCTTAGGGTGTAGGGGTGCGGCGGACTTAGGGGGTAGGGGCATAGGTGCGGCGGGTCGGGGGTTAGGGTGTAGGGGTGCGGCGGACTTAGGGGGTAGGGGCATAGGTGTGGCGGGTCGGGGCTTAGGGTGTAGGGGTGCGGCGGACTTAGGGGGTAGGGGCATAGGTGCGGCGGGTCGGGGCTTAGGGTGTAGGGGTTTTGCGGACTTAGGGGGTAGGGGCTTAGGTGTGCGGCGGGTCGGGGCTTAGGGTGTAGGGGTGCGGCGGACTTAGGGGGTAGGGGCATAGGTGCGGCGGGTCGGGCAATTATATAATAGATAGGGGCACAGAGGCACTGGGGCAGAGGGGCACAGGGGCACTGTGGCACAGAGGCACAGGGACACAGGGGCACAGGCTCCGGAGCACTGTGCCCGTATGTGCTGACAGCAGCTGCTCCGGAGCGGGCACAGGGGCACAGGGGCACAGGCTCCGGAGCACTGTGTCAGCATGTGCTGACAGCAGCTGCTCCGGAGCGGGATGACAGCGGCGAGGGGTCGCAATGCCCGCTACGCGGGCAATGCCTCGCACGACGTGGTGACGTCACATAGTGACAAAGCCACGGCGTGCCGGGGTCCGACACAAACGTGCCTACGGCAATTATATAGTAGATATATAATGGGCAGCAGTGAAATAGTTACTAGTAACAAGCTTTTGTAATCTGTCACAACCATTATCCAATCTGGGGTGGGGGGTAGGTTTATAAGAAAGAGGTAATCAGGGATCCCTCATCCACTTGAGAAAGACGCATCTGTGCGTCGAAACGCGTTGTGGCTTACTGGACCCCTGCTGTTCGTGCAATAAATTATTGGTAATTTAATCACCAACCCGTGGTTTCCTTAGCGCTCCAAACCCCTGACACCGCTTGTTTTCTATCTGCTAACGATCCAGATGTCAGCCTGGTAAGAGAGCTGATAACTCAAGAACACGCCAACATGGACCCTGATGCCTCACAAACTGCTAAACGACTATGGAAAGAGAAAGGAAGGTTGTTTGTCTACCAAGGTAAACTATGCAGAAGATACCTCAATCCAAGAACCCACAAACTAATCTGGCAGATTGTAGTTCCCAAGACTGAAGTCCAAATGATCCTTGAAGCATACCATGATGACGCCAGACACTTTGGATGGAAGAAGCTGGAGAGACTCCTAAAAGATCAGTTCTACTGGGTCGGTATGCGAGGCTCAACTGACAAGTGGTGTAAAAACTGTGGACTATGTCACCTTCGAAGGAAAGCCCATCTAACTCAGAAAGCTCCGTTGCAGCCAATTGTTACCACCAAACCTCTTGAAATAGTTGCTCTCGACCACGTGAAGCTTACCCCAAGTCGCACCGGGTACACTTACGCTCTCACCATTGTTGACCACTATTCAAGGTTCCTGGTATTAGTTCCAGTTAAGGATTTAACTGCAGAGGTAGCAGCCAAAGCGTTCCAGAGCTACTTCTGTCGCCCCCATGGGTATCCAGACCACGTCTTGACTGACCAAGGGCCAGCCTTCGAGTCAGCTCTGTTCCAAGAATTCTTAGGGCTATATGGGTGTAAAAAGATCCGCACCACACCTTATCATCCCCAGACGAACAGTTTATGTGAGAAGATGAACCACATAGTCATTGACATGCTCAAGACCTTACCAGTTGATGAGAGAAATCAATGGCCGGAGAAACTTCCAGATCTCATGGACATCTACAACCACATACCTGTCAGTTCGACCAACTACACACCTGCTTACTTGATGCGAGCAAGACCAGGTAAATTACCTATTGATTTACAGATGTGAACCATCGAACCCACAGAAGATTCTTCTGATGAAGATTGGGTCAGTCAACGCCAAGAACAGTACAGAAAAGTACAAGAAAGCGTAGAAAGGAACCTGGAAATCAGCAGAACCAAACAAGAAAAAGACTTTAACAAGCACGCCTCAGCTGAACCTCTAGTTACAGGAGACTTAGTGCTAAAAAGAAAAAGAAAAACCAGCAAATTGGATAACAGTTGGGAATCTGAACCCTACACCGTTATGCCATCACAGTATGACAATTCCAAAACTTGCATTATCAGCAAAGATAATGGGAATACTTTTGCAACTGTTTCAAGGGACCATTTGAAGAAATGTCCAGCACAGTTAATCCCACAAGTAACCAGTTATCCTACTGCAGTAACTAAAGAAGAAGAACAAAGAGAAAATCTAGTCCTTACAGACATTGGATACTTACCAGCAGACTGGCGACAATGCGATGGAGCATACATCATACCAGTTATGCATTTCTACCAGCCTGTAGAAAATCAGCAACCACAACAAGTTCAAGTGCAAGATATGCAGCCTGTCATTTTGGAACCTGAGATTCCTGTAATCGGTGAACCTGCTAGTCCCACAGTAAGAAACCAAATTCCTACACAACTACCTTCAGAGGATAGTCCAGTAGATCGGTTACGCACTTACTATGGTCTTACACAAAGCAGAAGTAGAACAAGAACCACTTCTTACACTACACCAACAGCTTTTGAGACACCAACACTACGCAAATCCACACGTAGTACATTAGGACAACCCCCAAACAGACTTGGAGAATGGGTTTAGAATGTAGTGGAACCATATTACCTGTAAGTGTTTGTATATAGTAACTGTTTTCAAAACCTGTAAAAAGTAGTGTACAGAAGGGTGGAGGAACTGGGCTCTGTCCCAAGTATATTAAGTTGGGGACAGAAAGCGCCTGGTACGGTGAAAAGGTTAGACCGGCCTCCCAAGCAGAGACACCCGTAGGGAATGTATAAAGTTTAAATATGTGTGGATTTTACCTTTTTCCCTTTTCAAAAACTTTGGACAATTGTCACAGGACTTGTGTGACCTCAAACTTTACCTTTTCCAGCCTGCGGCAGATGGACTAGTGCCGTATGGACTGCTTTTCACCTTTTCATATTTTTCCCTTCCTTTTTAGTGATTTTTGTATTTTTCTTTAAGACTCTGTTATTAAATGTTATCATATGCTTAGTGTTAAGTTGTAAAGAGAACTTTTTGCTCAGCCGGGAGAACTGAGGGTTAACTAAGGGGGAATGTGGCACCGTGGCACCTTGTTGGGCACCACAGAACTCCTTGGGGCATGAATGGAGCTAACAGCAAGCAACACTCACCAAACACCAACAACACCTTAGAACACCTGGTTTCACCCCGAGCCTCTAGGGGGAGCTCCACTGGTCACTTTGAGCCAGTTCCCCCTATAAATAGGGTCTTGGAGGGAGAAACTCCAGAGTGTGCAGACGCTAGGAGAGCTGCAGGATGTGTGTGATCTCCACCTTATGAGACACACACTAGGCCCAACCAGCCATCCAGCCAGTGAGGAAACCCTTGCAATTGGGGTAAGAGGAAAAGGAGAAGCACCTCTCGGGGACACCAGACTGATTATAACTCTCTCCCTTAATAACCGGTTACTGGAACCGAAGCTGTGGGAACTATATAGCCACCACAGAGAACCAGCATCCTTCACAGGGAGTTTAACCCCCTGTTCACCTGCCGCACCTACCAGCGAGAGCCCAGGGAAGAAGATAGAATTATCATCACCCTTTTACAGTGCCCTCAGTGCAGCTACCCAGGTGAAATCCGTTCCACTGAACATACTGCCCGGTCCAGCTGGAATCCACATCCACCCGACCTTAGCACCAGAAGTACAGAGAGAAGGAAGCCTACACTAACTGCTTGCTGTGAACCTTCAGGAGTGCTAACTTCACTAACTCGGTCTAGCGTACCTGATATCTACCAGTAAAGGTACTAAAAAGACTTTGGCATGTCTGTGTCTGACTCCTGGGCCTAACAGCAGCATTACTGCAGCTGCCTCACAACATCTTGCGCAGCTTCTGGCCCCGGGGACTCCCGCTCATCCTGTGGGGAGCGTTCCATCTTGCTGCATTCCATTCCCCGGAGGCCCCGTAGCGCCGGTATAGTTACCGGACCTCTCACAGGTGGCGTCACGAAGACAATTCATCCCTTACTGTTCAGCCATCCCCCCTATTGATCTGGACCACCGGGCCCCACAGCCGCAGGCGCGGTTCCGTGACAGAGGAGAGTCAACGCCTGCGACATGCAGAACCTGGCTGTGGTGCGTCATATACACCCTGTGATGAATACAGAACCTCCCCTGTACAGTGATCTCATTAAACACCCTGTGATGAATACAGAACCTCCCCTGTACAGTGACCTCATTATTATACACCCTGTGATGAGTACAGAACCTCCCCTGTACAGTGACCTCCTCATTATATACCCTGTGATGAATACAGACCCTCCCCTGTACAGTGATCTCATTATACACCCTGTGATGAATACAGAACCTCCCCTGTACAGTGAACTCCTCCTTAAACACCCTGTGATGAATACAGAACCTCCCCTGTACAGTGACCTCCTTATTATACACCCTGTGATGAGTACAGAACCTCCCCTGTACAGTGACCTCCTTATTATACATCCTGTGATGAATACAGACCCTCCCCTGTACAGTGATCTCCTCATTATACACCTAGTGATGAGTACAGATCCTCCCCTGTACAGTGATCTCATTATACACCCTGTGATGAATACAGAACCTCCCCTGTACAGTGATCTCCTCATTATACACCCTGTGATGAGTACAGAACCTCCCCTGTACAGTGATCTCCTCATTATACACCCAGTGATGAATACAGAACCTCCCCTGTACAGTGATCTCATTATACACCTAGTGATGAATACAGAACCTCCCCTGTACAGTGATCTCCTCATTATACACCTTGTGATGAATACAGAACCTCCCCTGTACAGTGATCTCCTCATTATACACCCTGTGATAAATACAGAACCTCCCTGTACAGTGATCTCCTCATTATACACCCTGTGATGAATACAGAACCTCCCCTGTACAGTGATCTCCTCATTATACACCCTGTGATGAGTACAGAACCTCCCCTGTACAGTGACCTCCTCATTATACACCCTGTGATGAATACAGAACCTCCCCTGTGCTTGACCTCCTCATTATACATCTTGCGATGAATACAGAACCTCCCCAGTACAGTGATCTCCTCATTATACACCCTGTGATGAATACAGAACCTCCCCTGTACAGTAATCTCCACATTATACACCCTGTGATGAATACAGAACCTCCCCAGTACAGTGATCTCCTCATTATACACACTGTGATGAATACAGAACCTCCCTGTACAGTGATCTCCTCATTATACACCCTGTGATGAATACAGAACCTCCACTGTATAGTGATCTCCTCATTATACACCCTGTGATGAGTACAGAACCTCCCCTGTACAGTGATCTCCTCATTATACACCCAGTGATGAATACAGAACCTCCCCTGTACAGTGACCTCCTCAATATACACCCTGTGATGAATACAGAACCTCCCCTGTACAGTGATCTCCTCATTATACACCCAGTGATGAATACAGAACCTCCCCTGTACAGTGATCTCATTATACACCTAGTGATGAATACAGAACCTCCCCTGTACAGTGATCTCCTCATTATACACCTTGTGATAAATACAGAACCTCCCCTGTACAGTGATCTCCTGATTATACACCCTGTGATAAATACAGGACCTCCCTGTACAGTGATCTCCTCATTATACACCCTGTGATGAATACAGAACCTCCCCTGCACAGTGATCTCCTCATTATACACCCTGTGATGAGTACAGAACCTCCCCTGTACAGTGACCTCCTCATTATACACCCTGTGATGAATACAGAACCTCCCCTGTGCATTGACCTCCTCATTATACATCCTGCGATGAATACAGAACCTCCCCAGTACTGTGATCTCCTCATTATACACCCTGTGATGAATACAGAACCTCCCCTGTACAGTAATCTTCTCATTATACACCCTGTGATGAATACAGAACCTCCCCTGTACAGTGATCTCCTCATTATACACCCTGTGATGAATACAGAACCTCCCCTGTACAGTGACCTCCTCATTATACACCCTGTGATGAATACTGAACCTCTCCTGTATAGTGATCTCCTAATTATACACCCTGTGATGAATACAGACTTCCCTTCCCTGTACAATGATCTCCTCATTATACATCCTGCGATAAATACAGAACCTCCCCAGTACAGTGATCTCCTCATTATACACACTGTGATGAATACAGAACCTCCCCTGTACAGTGATCTCCTCATTACACACCCTGTGATGAATACAGAACCTCCCCTGTACAGTGATCTCCTAATTATACACCCTGTGATGAATACAGACTTACCTTCCCTGTACAGTGATCTCCTCATTATACACCCTGTGATGAATACAGTCCCTCCCTTGTACAGTGAGAACCTCATTATACACCCTGTGATGAATACAGACCCTCCCCTGTACAGTGATCTCCTCATTATGCACCCAGTGATGAATACAGAACCTTCCCTGAACAGCTATCACCAGCAGTGCATCGTGGAAGCCAAGAGGTATAAGTAGGCAACTGAAGAGAAGATCCGCTAGGTCCTAGTGACCTCCAGCTATCACTAGGACAGAGATACCTCTTAAAAGGACAGAGACATTATTTAGGATTTTGACTGTTTGGCCAAATGCTGCGAGCCTCTGCCAGTGACCTCAACAGCCTCATCTGTGCCTCCAGATACACACGTGACAACAGGGCACATGTGCCCACCCACTGCTCCACAGCCTGTGCCCACCCGCCGGCCTCTGTCCACTCCCCTTTTCCCGTATCTACTTTCCTCCTCTGTCCCTCCCATCCTCATCCTGGTCCCCTCCTCTGTCCACTCTCCTCTGTCTGGTCTCATCCTGTTCGCGCTCCTCTCTTCTGTCCGCTCCCCTCCAGTCCTGTGACCACCTGCCGCCTGTGCCCGCTGCTCCTCATCTCCTCCCTGCATGGAGATGAGGCTGCATGACAGCCATAGCGATCGCTGTGCCCTGGCTCTGCGTCACCCCCTAAGTGCCGCGATCTTACCGATCGCAGCAATTCGGGTCATGGGAGAGGGAGTGCGCAGTGTCTTACGTCTCCCAGCGGTGATCGGCTCATCATAATGTAATTAAGATGGACTAATCACCATGGTAACCCCACACTGCCATAACAACTGAGACTTGGGTTTGCCACACTGATGGTGCACTGTATGGCAATGATCTACCATGCAGTGCACCATCAGTGTGACTCCAGAGACTACAAGAGGACACTTGATACCTTGCTGCAGTCTTTGGGTCATACTGGTGATGCACTGTATGACAATGATGTGCCATACAGTGCACCATCAGTGTGACCCCAGAGACTATAGGAAGAGGACAGTTGATCCTTTCTGCAGTCTCTGGATTTAGTAAAGGCGATCGAGGGTCGTGGGATCATCGTTGTGGATCAAGTTGGAGGCTCTGGAATAATAAACATGGAGTCTGAATATGTGTTTTTTTTTCTAGAGATTCCTAATGACCAGTTCTAACTTTGGCCTGAAATTATGAATATCGGGCTTAGTGCCAGCTGCCAAAAAAAAAACTGGCATTAATCCCTTTATTTCCAAGCTTGACACTGGCACCAGGGCAACTGGGAGAGTCTGGGTGCAGCATGAGAAAATGGCGCATTAATTAATGTGCCATTTTCTACAGTGGCTGTGAGCTGCAATTCGCAGCAAAGGGGGCCCAGAACGCTTGGGCCTCTCCATGTTTAGGATTCCAGCCCCCAGCTGCCTAGTTGTACCTGGCTGGCAACCAAAAATACAGCGAAGCACGACATAGTTTTTTATTTATTTATAGAAATTGTGTCGTGCTTCGCTGAACCTTTGGTTGCCAGTCAGGTACAACAAGGCAGCTAGGGGTGGATGGCAGTCCATAGCTGCCAAGTTGTACCTGCTTGGCAACCAAAAATATAGTGAAGCCCCACGTCGTTATTTTTTTAAAAATTATTTCTACAAATAAAGAGGACGGCATGGAGCTTTGCTGTAGTTTTGGTTGCCAGCCAGGTACAACTTAGCAGCTGGGGTCTGGAATCTTCAGTGTGGACAGGCCCAAACATTCTTGGGCACCCCACGCTGAAAATTTCAGCCCACAGCCAACCCAGAAAATTGCGCATTCTTTAGAGGCGCCATTTGCTGGTGCTGTACCCAGATTCTTCCAGTTGCCCTGATGCCGATGACAATGATGCCGGTGACAAACTGGATAATACAGGGTTAATGGCAGCTATGCATTAGCAGCTGGCACTAAGCCCAAGATTCATAATGTCGGGCCTATGTTAGAACCGGCCATTAGGAATCTCTAGCAGTAGCTAATTTTCCATTCAAAAAGTCAATTGGCGCTCCTTCCTTTCAGAGCCCTGCCATGTGCCTAAACAGAGGTTTTTGCCCACCTATAAAGTTTTGGCATATTCAGCAGAAATTGCACAACAAATTTTAGGGTCCTTTTTGTGCTGTTTTTTTAGGCTAAAATAACATTTTTTTGGAAAAATTAAAATGTTCATTTTTTTCCTTCCGCATTGCTTTAGTTCCTGTGAAGCACCTGAAGGGTTAATAATCTTCTTGAATGTAGTTTTGAGTAGCTTGAGGGGTGCAGGTTTTGGATTAGTGTCACTTTTGGGTGTTTTCTGTCACATAGGCCACTCAAAGTCACTACAAATGTGATCTAGTCACTAAAAAATTGTTTTGTAAATTTTGCTGAAAAAATGAGAAATTGCTGATGAATTTTGAACTCTTATAACTTCCTAACAACAAAAAAAAATGTTTTCCAAAGTTGTGCTGATGTAAAGTAGACATGTGAAAAATGTTATTTATTAACTACCGTATATACTCGTGTATAAGCCGACCTGTGTATAAGCCGAACCCCCTACTTTTGCCCCCAAAACCTGGGAAAACCTATTGACTCGTGTATAAGCCGAGGGTGGACCCCAGCACAGGTATACAGCCCCCAGCAGCGTGGTATACAGCAGCCCCAGAGGTATATACAGTAGCCCCAGTGGTAGTGTACAGCAGCAGCCCCAGTGGTATATACAGCAGCAGCCCCAGTGGTATATACAGCAGCAGCCCCAGTGGTATATACAGCAGCAGCCCCAGTAGTTAGTATACAGCAGCCCCAGAGGTATATACAGCAGCCCCAGTGGTAGTATACAGCAGCCCCAGAGGTATATACAGCCCCAGTGGTAGTATACAGCAGCCCAAGTGGTAGTATACAGCAGCCCCAGTGGTAGTATACAGCAGCCCCAGAGGTATATACAGCCCCAGTGGTAGTATACAGAAGCCCCAGTGGTAGTATACAGCAGCCCCAGAGGTATATACAGCCCTAGTGGTAGTATACAGCAGCCCCAGAGGTATATACAGCCCCAGTGGTAGTATACAGCAGCCCCAGAGGTATATACAGCCCCAGTGGTAGTATACAGCAGCCCCAGAGGTATATACAGCCCCAGTGGTAGTATACAGCAGCCCCAGTGGTAGTATACAGCAGCCCCAGTGGTAGTATACAGCAGCCCCAGAGGTATATACAGCCCCAGTGGTAGTATACAGCAGCCCCCAGGGGTATATAGCAGCCCCCAAATGCTGGCACTCTCCCCCCTTGTAAGGCCCCCCCCCCCCTCCCGTTGCTTATCTTACCATCCCGGTCTTCTGCACAGCGCCGCTCCTCGGTGCTCCGTTCTCCATGTTCCGTCCTCGCTGCATCCGGGATCCCCGGCCGTCGCGCGATGACGTCATATGCCTGCGACGGCTGGGAATCCCGGATGTAGCAGGACGGGAGCATGAAGAACGGAGCACCGAGGAGCGGCGCTGTGCAGAAGACCGGGATGGTAAGATACGCAGCGGGAGGGGGAGGCCCTTACAAGGGGGGAGAGTGCCAGCATTTGGGGGCATATATGCACTGCTTCCCCCTGCCGCTGATTGACAGGGGGAAGCAGTGCATATATAATGAGCGGCCCCGACTACCGTATTGACCCGTGTATAAGCCGAGGGGGAGACTTTTCAGCCCAAATTTTGGGCTAAAAAACTTGGCTTATACACGAATATATACGGTATTTTGTGTTACATAACTCTCTGGTTTAACAGAATAAAAATTCAAAATATGACATTTGTAAAATTTTCAAAATTTTAGCCAAATTTCTGATTTTTTTCACAAATAAACACAAAAATTATCGACCTAAATTTACCAGTAACATGAAGCCCAATATGTCATGAAAAAACAGTCCAGAATAGCGTTCCAGAGTTATTACCTCATAAAGTTCAAAGCAGGTTGAGTGCTGAAGGGGTTAAATTCCCCGCCTTTTGCCCCATTGAAAATAAAATTCTTAAAAAACCACATAATTGGTATTGCTGCATTCAAAAATGTCTGATGTATTAAAGTAAAAGATCAATTAATCAAATCTGTAAACTGAGAAGACTACGGGTCTCGAAAAATGGCAACAAAAGCACAAATCTTTTTTTTTTACAAACTTGAGAATTTTTTTCACCCCTTAGGCTGGTTTCACACTACGGATTTTTAAGTTCCGATGCTGTCCGCTAAAAATCGGACAGCATCGGAACGATTTTGGCCCCCATGCAGCCCTATGGGCAGCGGACCGAATCAGATGTGCACTAAATGGCATCCGATTTGGTCCAATCCGATTCTGTCCGATTTTTTTTATCGGTGCATGCTCCGATTTTTGCACCGAAAATAAAATCGGACAAACTTGGATCGGACCAAATCGGATGCGATTTAGTGCACATCCGATTTGGTCCGATCAATTTAACATGGGGCCATATGGAGCAGGGTCCAAGGAAACATCTGATGTGTCCTCGGACCCGATTTTACTGTACTGAGCATGTTCAGTACAGTAAAACTGCTCCTGACAGCAGCACGGGTTAAAAAACAAACAAACTGTATGCTCACCTGTCCCCGAGGCCCCCGTCATCTCCCGCAGGCTCCCGGTGTCTGCAGGGGTCTTTTTCTTCTGTGCAGGACCTGCCGTGATGTCACAATCACGTGACCGCAGGTTACACCATGTTAACCTGCGGTCACGTGATTGTGACATCACGGCAGGTCCTGTACAGAAGAAGAAGACCTCTGCAGACACCGCGACGACACCGGGAGCCTGCGGGAGACGACGGGGGCCTCGGGGACAGGTGAGCATACAGTTTTTTTTTGTTTTTTTTTTTAATCAGCCCCGAGGGGGCCATTTTATTACCGGAATCGGATGCCTATTTGGCATCCGATTCCAGGCATCAGAGGGAGCCGATGCTGTCCGTAATGTGAAGGTAGCCTTAGATAATAGTAAAAATATACATATTTGGTATCTACGAACATGTAGCGACCTAAGGCATCACACTGAACATGGTAAAAAAAAGCATTGTGGAATATCACTTTTTTTGCAATTTTACCACCCTTTGAATTTTTTTTATTGTTTTCCAGAATGCTATATGGTAAAATTATTTATGTTATTAAAAAGTACAACTTGTACCGCGAAAACCAAGCCCACATATTATCTACATTAACAGAAAAATCAAAAAGTTATGGCTCTTGGAAGAAGAAAAGAAAAAAAAATGGCAAATTGCCCAGGGTGAAGAGGTTAGTTAGTAATGGAAAGCTGCTTTAATGTTAACAGACCTTTATGGGCAGTCCCAAAATGAAAAATGCCCATCCATTCTACAGGAGATGGGAATTTTTCATTTCTGACAGCCAGCGTACTTTATGCATCACAGCAAGCCTTTGAAGGATCCTACACCTTGAGGTTCGAGGGACTCCAGAGGCACCAGCAGCTTCAAATATCTGTTTGCTGGTTTGTAAGGCCTTTTTAGCAGCTGCTCTCTTAATCTGATGAACTTACCTGGCAGAAACCTTCCTCATTCTGCCTTTATCTACACCAGTGATGGCGAACCTATGACACGCGTGTCAGCACTGACACGCGAAGCCATTTTCAGTGACACGCGGCCGCCGGAGAAACTAGACTCGCTATTTGGATAAAAACCACAGACACGGACACAGCAGCAAAAAACTGTTGCGAGTCGGGTTTCCGACACGGCAATGCGAGCGCTTTCCGAGACATCTGCGATTTGTAAATCACACATTACTCGCTATTACTCGCTTCCCCATTCATTAACATTGGACTCGCTAGATTCGCAACGAGTAGCGAGTCCCGGGCTCGGACTCGCTAGACTAGAGTCAAGCGTTTCCGAGTAATTTAGGACTCGCCCATCACTAACTACAGCTGAGGAAAAAAAAATGTGCTGGAGGTCTGTAGCCAGAACAGCAGAGCTCCGGCACAGAGCGTCTAGTCCTGGGACTTCCGGTAAGCGGAACTTCTGGCTGGCACAGCAGGGAGCAGCGGAACGCTGTGGGGGACGCATATCTGAGGCCCTGTGATCGCTGTCTGGAGGTCCAGTGATTACTACAGCAACCATACTGCAGTGAAAGGTTCTGGGCAGAATCTGGGGTGTCTTGAATGTGTGATTGGTCATTACTGAGATAAGTGAGCAGGAGGCTGGAAGAGGCCTGTACTATGGGTGCCGTTTCCCGCCATTAATTTACATAAGGAACGCCATCTTGCAGCATAGTACAGACTCCATTTCACCACTATTATTGTTGCGCACCCTATTAATCCCTATTTCTGCTTATTAACTCTGCCCTTTCCTAAAAGACAGTTAACCCCCAATTGCCTGCAGGGCTATCTATAAATCTTCTGTCACTGCCCCTCTTATGGAGAAGCCAAAAAAACCAAGGTTAAGTAAAGGAAGTGGTAGTAGCAGTAGCCGACCCTTTCAAGAGACATGGACTGAGATGTATGGCATTATAGAAAAAAATGGCAGATCATTTTGCGTTCTATGTAGTGAAACGGTAGTAAGCAGAACGTGGAATATAAATAGACATTTTGACAGATAACCTTAGTAGCGCTTGCTTGGCCTTGAAGTGTACAAAATACCAACCTTCAATTGAAGATTTATTTTAGCCAATGAAATTCAGCAACAAAAAAGTCACTAAATCAGTGATGGCGAACCTGTGGCAGTCCAGCTGTTGCTGGACTGCCACAGGTTCGCCATCACTGGAAGAATTCCCCCTCCCCCTCACTTATCTAACTTAGTTCATGGCACCCCACACAGGTTAAATAACAGCAAGACCAACAAAAGAAACCAACTGACAGATTAACAAAGAAGTCACTAAGCAGGTAAGTTAAATAATTATACATATTTGTTATTTAAACTATAAATATCGTAAAATTAGGTTTTTTTTTCTCAAGGTGACACACCTCTCCGATTTATGCGCGGTTTTTTGGCGAATTTTGACACACCAAGCTCAAAAGGTTGCCCATCACTGATCTACACAAACACATCTGTGCTTAGAATCAGCTACAAATCTCTTTACAATACGATGATCACACTTAAGTTGTCGTGCAATATCTAATGTTTTCATCCCATGTCCAAGACATTACACTATTTGTTGCTTTTCGGCAGCAGAGAGATTCTTTTTCTTTCCCATGTTACTTGAAAACTGTGGCCTGCGTAATATTGTGGAACACCCAGTTTTCCTTTTATTGGGCTCACCTGCCAAACTAATTATCACAAATATCTGAGATTGCTTTCAATGATCCAAAGAACCCTGAGACACAATACCATCAATGGGTTTCATTGAAAAAAAAATAAAAATAAAACTCTATGACACTTAAAACCAATTTGCATAATCATTTGGAACACAGTGTACATTGTGAAAGGGAAAGTGACCTGCTTGCCTGCGCTTTGCAGGCTCAGGCTCCTCCCAGCTCTTTCTGTGTCCGGATATGTGAAAGTCATGGATCCGGAAACAGAAATGGCATCCGAAGGCACAAATCCGATCCTATCCGTGGGGTCCTGCAAAAAACAGGATCTCCACGGACAGGAAAAAATTGTGATGTGAAAGTAACCTAAGCATGATTTTTGCAGCCTGAACTGTCTCTTTAGTAATCTTCTACATATCAAAGATAATTGTAACAAGAAATAATTGTCCAAATTGAGAAATCTCTTTATTTCCACTGGGAGGCCTCTTTTACATATTTGAGTTTCATGGTTGACTTCAGGTGAGTGTTACATCTAGACTGCCCTGCAGTCTTTGTGAACTGCTCTGCAGTAATTTAAATGGAGTTAATTTCCTTTTGTACCTTAAGGGTTAATATCAGTTCCTGTGGCTATGCAGTGTTAGTTGGTGTTGCTGTGTGTATTGGAAGATGTTGTTGACCACTCCCCCAGCCTTTAAATAGTCCCATGACCCATCACCTGATGTCGTTGATAAAGTGCTTTCTCTGCAAGACCATGTGAGCTGTGTGGATGCTGTTTGCAATTCCTACTGAAGATGTCCTGTAGCTTTCTTTGAGATTGCAATAGTGTGTAGAGTTACTGTGTTTATCCCAGTCGCTGGGTGGAGAGGAGAGGGTGTTAGCCTAGGGCTGGACAGGAGCAGGGCAAGGGTGGTGGCCCAGACATCCTCACCTTTAGAGGTACTTAGAGGAACAGGGTCATCTAGGGACTTCCAGTGTAAGGGTCAGACTACTTCCCCTGATCGCCTTTTACCCATTACTGCCATCCTGTTAACTAACCCCTTTATCCGTAATAACCACCTTTGACAGTGAGGACACTGGCTAGCAGTCTGGAATTGGCACTCTGTACATGGATAATGAACCTGGCCTAACACTAGTTCATACCATTTGTATTTCATACTGTACATCTGTTAGATATGTTTTGTGATTAACTACAGTGGGTCAAATAAGTATTTAATCCCTTGCTGATTTTATACATTTGCCGTATGACAAAGACATGAATAGTTTATAATTTTAAGGGTAGGATAATTGTAACAGGGAGAGATAGAAGATCAAAAATAAAATCCAGAAAATCACATTGTCTAAATTATATAAATGTATTTGCATTTTGCAGAGAGAAATAAGTATTTGATCCCCTACCAACCATTAGGATCTCTGGCTCCTACAGACCAGCTAGATGCTCCTAATGAACTCTGACAGCTGTCTTAAATTGTTGCCTGTATGAGTTATTCCTGTCCACATACTCAATCAATCAGTCAGACTCTAACCTCTACAACATGGCCAACACCAAAGAGCTTTCTAAGGATGTCAGGGAAAAGATCCTAGACCTGCACAAGGCTGGAATGGGCTACAAAACCATTAATAAGACACTGGCTGAGAAGGAGACAACTGTTGGTGCAATAGTAAGAAAATGCAAGAAATACAAAATGAGTGTCAATCAATATTGATCTGGAGCTCCATGCAAAATTTCACCTTGTGGGGTATCCATGTGGAAGGTGAGACATCAGCCTAAACTACAGGGGGAAACCACTGTCACCAAGAAAACCATTGGTAACACATTACGCCTAATGGATTACAATCCTGCAGTGCCCGCAAAGTCCCACTGCTCAAGAAGGCATATGTGCAGGTCCATCTAAAGTTTGCCAATGAACATCTTGGTGATTCTGAGAGTGATTGGGAGAAGGTGCTGTGGTCAGATGAGACAAAAATTGAGCTCTTTGTCATTAACTCAACTCGTCATGTTTGGAGGAAGAGAAATGCTGCCCATGACCCAAAGAACACCATCCCGACCGTCAAGCATGTCGGTGGAAACATTATGTTTTGGGGGTGGACATGAGGCCGGGTCCTCAAGAAGTGATACCTCGCTCTGCGCCTGCGTCAAGCTTCACAAGGAGGCGCAGAGAAGGAAGAGTTGACTGGCAGTTGGGAGGCGGCAATGGCTGCAAACAAGACGGCACAGAGATGCAGGGGGCGTCATATGCAGCCGTGGAGCGATATGGCTCCAAACACCAGGGACAGCCTCCATGGCTTCTAACTGCAAGTTTTAAAAAGCTTATATCACGGGGTACAAGCCTCACAAACACATGGGGTCCCCTTGACTGAATGCAGCATACATGCTGCATTCAGTGCTGCACTTAGAATCACATCCATGGGGGGGTATAATAAAAAGAAGGGATGTCCACAGCACCACGTGGGAGTGGAACCTGCCAGGTTCCAAGATTGAGACGCTCGTCCTTAGCCTAGGAGTTCCACCAGGCACAAGTAACACCAAAAGAACAAAAGGAAGAACAGCGCCTCACAAGCTGGAATCTTGATCTTCAAATGTGTTTATTCCATCCACCAGCAGCACAACGTTTCGGTCATAGACCTTTATCAAGTGCATTATTAAGCCTTGTTTGCCAGAGGCATGAAATACTTATTTCTGTCTGCAAATTACAAATAACTTTATATAATTTAGACAAGGTGATTTTCTGGATTATTTTTGATATTCAATCTCTCACTGTTAAATTTAACTTAACCTTAAAATTATAAACTGTTCATTTCTTTGTCAGTGGGCAAACGTACAAAATCAGCAAGGGATCAAATACTTTTTCCCCAACTGTACATATTCTAAAAAAAAAAACAGAGGAGCAGACATCTAGAAAAAACATTACATTACATTAGACTTCAAGAATTTTTATTTCACAACTTTACATAAATCTAAAAATTACAATAGCTTACATTATGAAATAAAATACTGTGACTCTTTTGTAGTGTAGACACATAGCACTTATCTCTTTGATATAGTCACACACATTAACGGGGAAGTTAATTGGGGTGATGGGCATAGAAAACTAATACTTTCATAGTCGCTACACTGCTGACATTTCTTGTAGAACAGTATGGAGGAATGGAGAAACCCAGTAGATGAGAAGACGGCATATATATTATGTCTATTTATAATCAACATCATACAATAAAATATATACAGTGGTGGATTGTAATCAATTTTGTTTGTTTTCAGTTCAATGCACGTTTTCATTGTAAGTTGCACCATTCTTCATAAGATTACCATAGTAATTTCCAAATCACAAAGATGCTGAATAAGACTGTATAAAATAGGTAAAAAGAGTAAAATTAGTTATGTACATACATATAGATGTTCATACATATAAATATGTTTATAAATTATGTTCATACACATAAATATGTTTATAAATTATGTTCATACATATAAATATGCAGAGGCACAATGAGTTCAATAGAAACTGGGACCATTTATTATGTCCACCTTTATTAGCAAGTTCAGAACATGAAATATTGTGATTTAAAGGGAACCAACCACCCCAAATGACCCCCCTGGACTGTTAATATGTCTCCATACACCCTGCAGACACCATATGGGGCAATCGTTTTTGCTAAAAAAACGGATTTGTAAAAGCTAAGATATAGCTTTATAAACTTTTAAAAATCTTGCCGACTGGGCGTTACCTAGCTGCCGGGGGGTGGGGGGTGGAGCACTGCGCAATATGTACAACCTGGTCCGGAGCCGTCCCTGCACTCCTGTCCGGTGCTGTCTCCCCGCTGCTCTCTCCGGTGCTGTGCCCGCTGGTGTCCTCCTGTCATGGTCTCCATGCTGTGCCCCAGGCCGGTAACATGATTGAGACCATGACAGGAGGACACCAGCGGGCACAGCACCGGAGAGAGCAGCGGGGAGACAGCACCGGACAGGAGTGCAGGGACAGCGCCGGACCGGGTTGTACATATTGCGCAGCGCTCCACCCCCCCGGCAGCTAGATAACGCCCAGTCGGCAAGATTTTTAAAAGTTTATAAAACTATATCTTAGCTTTTACAAATCCGTTTTTTTAGCAAAAACGATTACCCCATATGTGTCTGCAGGGTGTATGGAGACATATTAACAGTCCGGGGGGTCATTTGGGGTGGTTGATTCCCTTTAAGGATAGTAGAATAATGTTACCAATAATTGTCCTAAAAAGTTAAGTTGACTATGCTATTAAAGTGGATTTCCACTATCAGATCAGTAGGGTTTAAAACCCAAGCACCTCCATTGCAGCTGTTATCAGCTCTGGGAATAGTCAGATGTAAGCAGTGTACAGAACTGTGTAGCCAAGAGCTGCTGCTCAGCTCCTATTAAGAACAGCTGCAGTTCTTGGCAATGGAGACAAAACATGGATGGAGCTAAACTGTTCTGCTCTGTACACTGTCTACATTTGGACAAAGCTAAGAGCAGCTGGGTCCTGATTCTACCTAGCATCCTGGGGTGGGGAGATACGTAGAACAGCTTGCAGAAGCCAGGTAGGGAAACTATGCTTTGTCTCCAAACATAGAGGGAATCCAGCTGGATCCAACGACACCAGAACCATTGCCCTCGGGCATCCCAGTGGGACGTTGTGACGAATAATAGCTCTTTGGAGTCTTTCAGCCCAGAAACAAAGGGAGGTGAATCAGAGTCAGCCAGGGAGTAACCAAAAAAATGGCCCTGGCTCTGTACCGCCTCTGTGTGACCACCAGCAACAATTTACTGGTAAAAGACTTATATCCGTCTGCATATAGCTTTTGTAACCTATTAACTTATTTGTATATCTGACAAATTTCAGTATATTTATTGTATATATACTGTTATTATCTAGGGAGCCCTTAAATATAGAATTTAATCCTGGGTGGCTCTTTTATCTCGATTCACGAATCCACACATCCATGTGCTCAGTTTAACATTATACGCTACTGTGGGCTGGTTTCTGGCCTGATGTAAGCCTATTGACGGATCGGGCCTATATCTAACAAGGAATTAGTGTCAGCTCTACTGGTTTGGCAGGACTCCTTTTCACTGGGGCAGTGAAAAGGGTCTACCAGCCTGTCAGGTTTGTGAGCGAGTGTGGTGTCACACCAGAGGATTACGTGAATTGTTTTCTATCACTCCCTGTGCCTTATGAGCAAGTGTGGTGTCACATCGGAGGATTACATGAATTGTCTTTCACTCCCTGTGCCTTGCGAGTGACTGTGGTGTCACATTGGAGAATTACGTGAATTGTCTTCTTTCACTCCCTGTACCTCCGTGTGCCCTTGAAGACAGGGGTTGTCAATGTAAACATTTTGCCAAGCAGATCTTGCATACTCCTGGGGGTGCGGAATGCCACATGCTGGCATAAGTGATGAGACCGTTTCGCTTGGCTCTCATGTATTACAGTACAGATGTCAGGGTGGAGCATCGAAGTGCAGTTATCATCACAGAGCTTGATTGTTAAAAGGTTTGAAGGTAATTTGTATTTATACTGAAACTGCAGTACATGGCCAGAAGAAAAGTAAAACTTTTTGATTGGCTGCTTCTGCCACTTAAAAGATAGCTTTGCACTTATGAGCTTGAAAACGTTGCATAGCAGCTTAACCCCTTCACCCCTGGGCGATTTTCCATTTTTCAGTTTTCGTTTTTTCCTCCCCTTCTTACAAGAGTCATGACGTTTTGATTTTTCTGTCAATATAGACATATGAGGACTTGATTTTTGCTGGACGAGTTGTATTTCAGAAGAAATAATTTATTTTACCATATATTGTACGAAAAAATGGTAAAAAGAATTCTAAATGTAGGGCAATTGCAAAAAAAGTGCAATTACACGTTTGTTTTTCGGGTTTCTTATTCATCACGTTCACTATATGGTAAAACTGATGTATCGCTTTGATGCCTCGGGTCAGTAAGAGTTTGTAGATACCAAACATGTATACTTTTACTGTTATCTAAGTGCTGAAAAAAATTCAGACGTTTGAAAAAAAAAAAAAAGATTTGCACTTTTATCGCCATGTTCCACAACCCGAAACGTTCTAATTTTTTTAGATCTTGGGCTGTGTGACGGCTTATTTTTTGCGATTTGAGATGACATTTCTAATGATTCCATTTTTGTGTAGATACGCTGTTTTGATCTCCTGTTATTGAATTTTATTGCAATTTTGCAAAGACCAAACAACGTAATTTTGACGTTTGAACTTGTTTTTCCGTTCCCTAGTTTACCAATCTGATTAAATTATTTTAGATTTTGATAGATCGGGCATTTCTGAATGCGGTGATACTAAATATGTGTTTTTTTTTACATTTTTTTACTACTTTTATTTTGAATAGGGCAAAAGGGGGTGTGATATGAACTTTTTTCTTTTTTTTTTAATACGTTTACAAACTTTATTTTTTATATTCTCTTTATTTTACAGTGCCCCATAGGGCGCCACAGTGCTGCACAGTCTGATCGCATGTGCTATGTCTCGATGAGCTGCAGCACATTGGGACATAGCGCAAATTATCACTTTCTGTGGTTGGCAGTGCTTGCCAACCATCCACAGGAAGTGAGTCCTGATAGTATCTGGGGTCACTGCAGGACCACAGGCTATCAGGTGACTAGGGCTGGGCGATTAATCGAATTAATTCGATTAATTCGCCCCCTGCTGTGTCCACGATTGTGATTTGACGAAAATCGTCAAATTCGATTTAAAATGGCGCCCCCCCCATGGGTCTACAGGGCCCCCCCTTGCTGCCTTAAACCTGTAAAGTAATAGATCATTATACTTAGCCCTGCCACTGTCCCGCCGCCGCCACCGCCGCCTCTGGCTTCATCCGGCTTCTTCCGGCTTCCTCCTCCGACTCGCAGACAATGACGTGCGGCAGCGGATAAGTATAATGATCTTTTACTTTACAGGTTTAAGGCAGCAAGGGGGCCCTGTATACTCATGGGGGGGGGGGGGCACCTGTATACCACTGGGGGCTGATGCTGTGTACACCACTGGGGGCTGCTGCTGTGTACACCACTGGGGGCTGCTGCTGTATACACAACTGGGGGCTGCTGCTGTATACACCACTGCGGGCTGCTGCTGTATACACCACTGGGGGCTGCTGCTGTATACACCACTGGGGGCTGCTGTATACACCACTGGGGGCTGCTGCTGTATATACCACTGGGGGCTGCTGCTGTAACACTGCTGGGGCCTGTATATACCACTGGGGAGGCTGCTGTATACCACACTGCTGGGGGCTGTATACCTGTGCTGGGGTCCACCCTCGGCTTATACACGAGTCAATAGGTTTTCCCAGGTTTTGGGGGCAAAAGTAGGGGGTCGGCTTATACACGGTTCTTTATGGTACCTCTTAGTTTTTTCTCTTTATTCATCAAAGAAAAGCAAAAAAATAGAAAAAAAAATCGAGATTTAAATCGAAAATCGTCCATAGGTTTAAATAAAATCAAGATTTTGATTTTTTCCAAAATCGCCCAGCCCTACAGGTGACACACAGAGATCCCGCGATCTTATCACGGGATCTCCAATCCCGGTAGGGAACCACGCGATCTTCGCTATGGTGCTTTGAATCCTGCTGTCACAGAATGACAGCGGGATTCAAAGGGTTAATACTGCTAATCAGATCACTGATCCGATCCGCGATGGTAGCCCCAAATCTCAGCTGATGATACCAGGTGAGATGTTGGCCCCAGTCATCTGGCCGCGTCTGGGCGGTGATTGACGGCACAGGTCCTGCGCTCTCATTGGTGCAGGGCCTGACCTGTGCGGAGATTACAGAAGGAAGCAGGAAGTCTGCCGGGCATCGCACCGATCATCATGGAACTGGACCGGGAACCGCACCGCAGACCAGGAGAGGAGCGGGGACCGCACCGGACGGCCGGAGGAGCGGGACATGACAGCGGGGACAGCACCGGACAAGGTAAGAAACGGTGCATATGTGTGTATGTGTGTGTGTATGTATGTGTATATGTGTGTGTATGTATGTGTGTGTGGATGGGGCTGGGGCTGCTGTATATACCACTGGGAGGCTGCGGAATATACCACTAGGAGGCTGCTGTATTTACCACTGGGAGGCTGCTGTATATACCACTAGAAGGCTGCTGTATATACCACTGGGAGGCTGCTGTATATACCACTAGGAGGCTGCTGTATTTACCACTGGGAGGCTGCTGTATATACCACTAGGAGGCTGCTGTATATACTACTAGGAGGCTGCTGTATTTACCACTGGGAAGCTGCTGTATATACCACTGGGAGGCTGCTGTATATACCACTAGGAGGCTGTTGTATATACCACTAGGAGGCTGCTGTATATACCACTGGGGAGGCCTATATACCACTGGGAGGGCCTGTATACCACACTGCTGGGGGCTGTATACCTGTGCTGGGGTCCACCCTCGGCTTATACACGAGTCAATAGGTTTTCCCAGGTTTTGGGGGCAAAAGTAGGGGGTTCGGCTTATACACGGGTCGGCTTATACACGAGTATATACGGTACATATTTGCACCTATTTTTTCAAGTTATGCATAAACACTGTACACAAGTGTTTTTGTCAGAGGAGCGAATCCTGTGTGGCTGCACAGGGAGGATTATTATTATTACCTTTGTTATGTAAGTAGATTTTTGGAGAGTTGCTGGTTGCTGGATCTAAAACAAAATGTAAAATATACATAAATGAGATATTCTTGTGTTAGCAACTAAAGCCTGTTCATAGTATTGTGAAAATGTTTTGAAACTTCTTTAAAAATATATTTTATGTATCAGTTTGTCAAAATTTGCTAGATCTTTGCTGCAAGTGGTAGAAACAAGGTAGTTGGCAGTGGAGTAGAACTTCTTTATTTTAACTCCTTAAGGACCGAGTCACTTTGCAGCTTAATGACCAGACCATTTTTTTGCAATTTTGACCAGTGTCCCTTTATGAGGGTATAACTCTGGAACGCTTCAATTGATCCTAGCGATTCTGAGATTGTTTTGGGCTTCATGATAGTGGTAAATTTTGGACAATATTTTTGTGTTTATTTGTGAAAAAATCATAAATTTAGCAAAAAGCTTGAACATTGTGCAATTTTCAAGATTTTAATTTTTATTCCGTCAAACCAGAGAGTAATATCACACAAAATAGTTAATAAATAACAAAAAAAATTATTTGTTAGGAAGTTAGAAGGGCTCAGAGTTCATCAGCAATTTCTAATTTTTCCAACAAAATTTACAAAGCCACGTTTTTCGTGATCACATCACATTTGAAGGCACTTTGAGTGGCCTATGTGACAGAAAACACCCAATAGTGACACCACTCTAAAAACATCACCCCTCAGACTACTTAAAACCACATTCAGGAAGAGTATTAACCTTTCAGGTGCTTCACAGGAACTAAAGCAATGTGGAAAGAAAAAAATGAACATCTTACTTTTTCCAACAAACATGTTGTTTTACCCTAACATTTTGCATTTTCACATAGGCAACAGGATAAAATGGACCTAATTTGTTGGGCTATTTCTCCTAAGTACATCGATACCTCATATGTAGTCATAAACCACTGTTTGGGCGCACGGCAGGGCTCTTGTGGGGGAGCTCCAATGTTTAGGCACACAGGGGCTCTCCAAATGCGACATGGTGTCCGCTAACAATTTGAATGGAAAATTAGCTCCAATTGTTAGCGGACACCTTGTCGCGTATGGAGAGCCCTTGTGTGCCTAAACATTGGAGCTCCCCCACAAGTGACCCCATTTTGGAAACAAGACCTCCCAAGAAACTTATCTAGACACATAGTGAGCACGTTGAACCCCAGGTGCTTCACAAATATATCCGTAAGCATGAAAAAGTATTTTTTTTTTTCACAAAAATGTTCTTTTAGACTCAATTTTTTCATTTTCACATGGGCAACAGGATAAAATGCATCCTAAAATTTGTTGGGCAATTTCTCCTGAGTACACCAATACCTCATATGTGGTCATAAACCACTGTTTGGGCACACGACAGGGCTCTGAAGGAAAGGAGCGCCATTTGACGCTTCAAGCGGAAAATTACTTGAAATCGTTAGTAAACACCATGTCGCATTTGGAGATTTCCTGATGTGCCTAAACAGTGGAGCACCCCCACAAGGGACTCCATTTTGGAAACTAGACCCACAAGGAATTTATTTTTGTTAAAGTTGAGCTGTGAAAATGAAAATATGGAGGCTAAAATAACATTTTTGTGGATAAAAAAAAGGATTTTTTCATTTTCATACAGGCAACATGATAAAATGGACTCCAAAATATGTTGGGCAATTTCTTCTGAGTATGCGGATACTCCATATGTGGTGGACAAACAATTTTTGGGCACACAGGAAGGATTTCACCACACTTTTTTGCTGCATAGTTTTGACAATTCCGCAGTACTGCACCTTTCCTGCACAGTGCATGGCAAATCAGAAGTGCTGTGCCCATGCCTCGGATTTATCTGCAGCAGAAATGGCGCACATTTTACTGCGGTGATATCTGCAGCATGTCAGTCCTTTTAGCGTATTTTGCCATGATTTTCACCCATAGAACTCAATGACAGCTCCTAAATACTCTGCAAATATGTAGCACTGTTCACACAGTATTTGTGTTTTTAGCGGAGATTTTGAAGTGATGATAATGGGCTCCGCTGTAATTTTGGTCACCAGCGCAGATACAGCAGGCAGGTACAGGTTACCACCCACCCCCAGCTGCCTAGTTTTACCTGGCAAAATACAGCGGAGCCCTTTTTTTAAAATTCTTGACATAATTAAAAAAAAACACGACGTGGGATTCGCCGTATTTTTAGTTTCCAGCCAGTTACAACTACGCAGCTACAGGCTGCCACCCACCCCTAGCTGCATAGTTGTACCTGGCTGGTAACCGAAATACAAAGGAGCCCTTTTTTTAAAATTATTTCTTGAAATAATATAAAAAAAGTGATGTGGGCTTCGCCGCATTTTTAGTTTCCAGCCAGGTACAGCTAGGCAGCTGGGAGCTGCAATCCACAGTGTGGAGAGGTCCAAGCGTTCTGGGCCTCCCACGCTGCAAATTTTAGCCCGCAGCCGCCCCAGGAAATGGAGCATTCATTAGAAGCACCATTTCCTGGCGCTGTACCCAGACGCTTCCACCTGGTGCTGGTGGCAAACTGGGTAATAACGGGGTTAATACCAGCTTTGTTTTGGCAGCTGACACCAAGCCCGAGGTTCATAATGTCGGTCCAATGTTAGATCCGGCCATTAGGAACCTTCAAGTCAATGGTAAATAAGACACAACACACCATGAAAAAATCATTTTATTATAACAAAAAACACAAACATATATTTGGACTTGAAAATCAGGGATAGGGAATGAGGGAAGTACGCTCATCTTAGCCTCCCAAGATCCGATGCAGGTGCATATGCAGTGGCTGGTAGCCACCTGTTCAATAATAATATTAATATATATTATAATAATAATAATGCCTTTTTTTTCTGGAGCACTATATATTTGGACTCCATCTTTATTACCCCCACATGCCCTCCGACCGTATGCCACAACGATGGTCCCACGACGGTCAGTCGCCTCCAGAGACTGCAGCAAAGGATCAAAGGTCCTTTTGCTGGAGTCTGTGTGGGGTTACACTCATGCTGCACTGTATGGCAATGATCTGCCATGCAGTGCAGCTGTCAGTGCTGCAAACCCAAGTCCCAGAGATCACATGATCTCTGAGGCTTGGGTCAGGTTACCAGACGTCGCCATGGCAACCTCTGGTTACCATGGTGATCGGCCCATCACAATTACATTATGATGGGCCGATCGCTGTGGGGAGAGGTGAGTGACCCTGCACTCCCTCTCCCGGACCCTAATTGCTGTGATCGTAAGATCACAGCACTTAGAGGGTGACACAGAGCCTGGGACAGCGACCACACAGATCTCTGTCCCTGGCTGTGAGATCACATGGAGGAGATGAGGCTGAGAGCAGCGGGGCAGAGCCAGTGGGTGGGCACCCGGGAGAAGACTGAGGAAGAGAGCGGGCAGAGGTGGTGAGCAGACGGGAGGAGAATGGAGGGAGGAGGGACGAGAGCCTGGAGAGCGGGGACCGGGCACATCAGTGGAGGGGCAATGGGCACAATCAGGGGATGATTGCAGGAGCTGGGCACAGCTGACAGCCCTGCTCTTGCAGCGATCCCGCAGGAAAATGCTCATATTCAGCACTTTCCTGAGCAATCATGATGTGGTCGGTCTGTCAGATTGACTGACCCACCACATCGCTCTGAGTGTGCGGAGCACTAACAAGGGTCCCCACACCTCTGCCCCTGACACTTAGCTATTACTGACAGCTGTCAGAATTGAACTGTCACTGTTTGTTTACAAGCAGTGACAGTTCAAAACCAAGACTAGTTTAGCCATCATTGTGCGGGAACTGACACCTTTCCATGACGGCTAAACTCATCGTTGGTCGTAATAAAGTTAACACCTTAGTGACGGCCCACTGTATATATACGTCGGCAAAACAGGGTCCTTATTCTGTTAGGACATGAAAATAAGTCACAACAGAAAAGGCCCTGTAGTGCCCCCCAGTGGCTGAAAATCTCTGGGGTTTAAGCTACCGGGGGTAGCTGAGACCCTGCAGATTATGAATCGGGCCGGTTTTTACTGGTACCCGCCATGTGATCACGGTTATACACCGGTGTATAACCGTGATCACATAAATATAGTGAATCGCCATTAAATAAATGATTTCTCTGTCATGCCACTGGATCAAACCTGTGGCATGAAGAGAAAACATCTGCCCCCCCCCAGTATCGGTACACAGCCCATCGGTCCCGGTACTCAGCCCCCACCCCCTCCCCTCCTCCTAAAATGGCGCTGCAGCACGTCAGCAACTACCGCTGGTAGCCGGCATCTGTATATTTCTCTCCGATGTGACACGTCACACATGTCACATCATAGAGGAGCAGCCCCCTGCCTCTGGGTCCCCTCGGTCGGTCCCCTCGGTCCCCCAGCCTGCAGCAGCTCGGGTCCTCTCTTCACCGCACCGCCCGGCATCATCTTCCTCCCATCTGACAGCTCAGATGGGAGTGAGATGATCTGTACTCCTCTGCTCTGCCCCCCTTCCCGGTCACTCGGCCCCCACCCCCGGTCATCCCCCCCCCGTCCCCTACATATTCCCCTGTGGCCCTGCAGCGGCTGTGGCTCCTTCCAGCCCCCGCCAACTCAGATGGGAGGGAGATTATCTGTATTCCCCCGCTCTGCCCCCCTGCCCCGTCAGTTTCCCCCCCCACCCCCGGAGGTCTCCTGATACTTACCATCATCCCGGTGCGGCTCCCGCTGATTCTTCCGGCCTCTTCATCTTTCTGTCTGCCGGCATGCGCAGACAGAACAGAGACTGCTCTGCCTGGGCATAGTGACAGGTCATGATTGCAGTGAGGTCATGTCAGGTCACCATCCTTGGTTTCCACAGGGGTCAATTGTGATCCCATGATGGGATCACAATTGAACCTTTGTGAACCAAGGATCCTGACTTGACATGACCTCACTGCAATCATGAGCTGTCAGTCTGTGCAGAGACTGCTGTGTCTGCAATTAGACTGACAGCTCATGATCGCAGTGAGGTCATGTCAGGTCAGGTTCCTTGGTTCACAAAGGGTCAATTGTGATCCCATGATGGGATCACAATTGACCCTTTGTGAACCTAGGATCCTGACCTGCCATGACCTCACTGCGATCATGAGCTGTCAGTCTAATCGCAGACAGGGCAGTCTCTGCATAGACTGACAGCTCATGATCTCAGTGAGGTCATGTCAGGTCAGGATCCTTGGTTCACAAAGGGTCAATTGTGATCCCAAGATGGGATCACAATTGACGCTTTGTGAACCAAGGATCCTGACCTGACATCATCCTACTGAGGTCATGACCTGTCATTCTCCTGGAAGAATGCCAGCTTTTATAGCATATGGGGGACGCCCCCATGTGCTGTAAAAGACTGGAAATCATCGAGGGACCTCCCACTGGACTACATTGGACCTTCCTGCTGGACTATGTCGGACCTTCCTACTGGACTACGTCGGATGCCAAAGAATAATAAAGATGGGGTCTAAATAGTGTCTGTGATTTTTTGCTAATAAAAATATTTTTTTCTGTCTTGTGTCTTCTTTACAATTTACTAGGGATTCTTAATGGCCCGGTCTAATATTAGCCAGACATTAAGAATCTCGGGCTTAGTGCCAGCTGCAAAAAAGCTGGTATTAACCCCTTATTACCCTGTCTGCCACCGCTACACGGCAGCTGGAAGAGCTGGATACAACGCCAGAAACTGGAGCTTCTATGAATGCGCCATTTTCTGGGGCGGCTGCGGACTGCAATTCGCAGCGGCGGGGGGGGGGGGCCAGAAAGCTTGGGCCTCCCTACGAAGAGGATTCCAGCCCCCAGCTGCCTAGTTGTACCTGGCTGGCCCAAAAATATGGCGAAGCGCACGCCATTTTTTTTAAAAATTATTTCATGACATTATTTAAAAAAAAAAAAAGGGCTTCCCTATATTTTTGGTTTCCAGCCAGGTAAAACTAGGCAGAAGGGGTTGGTGGCAGCCCATAGCTGCCTGCTGTACCTGGCTGGACCAAAAGTATGGCGCAGCCTCACGTCATTTTTTTAAAAAAATTTAATAAAGAAATACTAAAAAAAAAAATGCAGGAGAGGAGACGACCAGGACACAGTGTCTCCGGATCTTGTGCTCTAAAAGTGAGAAATTGTGTGAAAAAAAGAAAATGTTCAATATGACGTTATCAAATTCTGTGAAGAAGCTGTAGGTTCTAAATGCTAACAGTAATGTTAGCAGGGTATAGGGCTTACTACACCAGTAGTGTGAAGCAATGGCCCATCAATATAATGTGATTAAAGGGTGAAAGGTTGAAGGGGTTAAAACTTAACCTTTATTTGTCATCTAGTAAAATGACTATAGAGTCAAAATAAAAACTACAATAGTGCAAGATAGCACTGTGACTGTCACCAGTGTCAGTGATATAAAACTATCCCTGTATAATCACAGGGTCATAGCATCTGGAGTTACCAACCTCGCACCATTTTTTATTAGTACCAGAAGTACACCCCTATATCTCTCACTACCTTGATCAAGGTCCCACTATCTCTTGTGGTCCTCAGCACAGAGCACAGCAAACCCACACTCCCCAAATTAGAAAGGTCTCACCGGGTTGTCTCTTATCGTTACCACTTGATATGCCACCACAGATGCCATGCACAGCTAGGCTGGGCATCAAAACTTTGCCATAGACCACAAGGGGGATCTGCAGCGGTGTAGCAGTCCCTGCTTCCAGAAAACCATGACTCCCCTGATGAGAGTTTGACACGAAACGCGTCGGGAGGAAGGACGTGGTGGCATATATAAATTGAACAACTATTGAGTCGGCAACCTGTTGGTCAAAAAAAGCCATAGGACCATATGGAGTTGGAAAGACTCAAGTGGTAACGATAAGAGACAACCCGGTGAGACCTTTCTAATTTGGGGAGTGTGGGTTTGCTGTGCTCTGTGCTGAAGACCACAAGAGATAGTGGGACCTTGATCAAGGTAGTGGGTGTACTTCTGGTACTAATAATAAAATGGTGCGAGGTTGGTAACCCCAGACGCTATGACCCTGTGATTATCAGGGATAGTTTTATATCACTGACACTGGTGACAGTCACAGTGCTATCTTGCACTATTGTAGTTTTTATTTTGACTCTATAGTCATTTTACTAGATGACAAATAAAGGTTAAGTTTTAACCCCTTCAACCTTTCACCCTTTAATCACATTAGGTTCTAAATGCTCACTATACCCCTAGATATAATTCTTGAGGCGTCTAGTTTCCAAAATGGGGTCACTTGTGGGGGAGCTACAATGTTTAGGCGCACAGGGGCTCTCCATACATGACATGGTGTCCGCTAACAATTGGAGCTAATTTTCCATTCAAATTGTTAGCGGACACCATGTCGCATATGGAGAGCCCCTGTGTGCCTAAACATTGGAGCTCCCCCACAAGTGACCTCATTTTGGAAACTAGACCCCCCCAAGGAACTTATCTAGATGCATAGTGAGCACTTTCATACCCCAGGTGCTTCACAAATTGATCCATAAAAATGAAAAAGTACTTTCTTTTCCACAAACATTTTCTTTTTTCATTTTTATGGTCATTTGTGAAGCACCTGGGGGTTCAAAGTGCTCATCACCCATCTAGATAAGTTCCTTGGTGGTCTAGTTTTCAAAATGGGGTCACTTGTAAGGGAGCTCCAATGTTTAGGCACACAGGGGCTCTACATACGCAACATGGTCTCCGCTAACAATTGGAGCTAATTTTCCATTCAAATTGTTAGTGGACACCATGTCGCATATGGAGAGCCCCTGTGTGCCTAAACATTGGAGCTCCCGCACAAATGACCCCATTTTGGAAACTAGACTGCCCAAGGAACATATCTAGATGCATAATGAGTACTTTCAACCCCCAGGTGCTTTACAAATGAATCTATAAAAATTAAAAAAGAACATTTTTGTGGTAAAGAAAGTACTTTTTCATTTTTATGGATCAGTTTGTGAAGCACCTGGGGGTTCAAAGTGCTCACTATGCATCTAGATAAGTTCCTTGGGGTGTATAATTTACAAAATGGGGTCACTTGTGGGGGAGCTCCAATGTTTAGACACATAGGAGCTCTCCAAACGTGACATGGTGTCCACGAACAATTGGAATTGTAAGTTGATACTATGTCGTGTATGGCGATCTCCTGTTTGCCTAAACATTGGAGCTCCCCCACAAGTGACCCCATTTTGGAAACTAGACATCCCAAGGAATTTATTTAGATGCATAGTGAGCTCTTTGAACCCCCAGGTGCTTCACAAATTGATCCGTAAAAATGAAAAAGTACTTTCTTTTCCACAAAAATGTTCTTTTTTCATTATTATGGTTTCATTTGTGAAGCACCTGAGGGTTCAAAGTGCTCATCACCCATCTAGATAAGTTCCTTGGGTGGTTTAGTTTCCAAAATGGGGTCACTTGTGAGGAAGCTCCAATGTTTAGGCACACAGGGGCTCTCCATACGCAACATGGTCTCCGCTAACAATTAGAGCTAATTTTCCATTCAAATTGTTAGCGGACACCATGTTGCATATGGAGAGCCCCTGTGTGCCTAAACATTGGAGCTCCCCCACAAGTGACCCCATTTTGAAAAATAGGCACCCCAAGGAATTTATTTAGATGCATAGTGAGCACTTTGAACCCCCAGGTGCTTCACAAATTGATCCATAAAAATGAAAAAGTACTTTCTTTTCCACAAATATTTTCTTTTTTCATTTTTATGGATTCATTTGTGAAGCACCTGGGGTTTCAAAGTGCTCACCACCCATCTAGATAAGTTCCTTGGGGAGGTCTAGTTTCCAAAATGGGGTCACTTGTGGGGGAGCTCCAATGTTTAGGCACACATGGGCTCTCCATACGTGACATGGTGTCCGCTAACAATTGGAGCTAATTTTCCATTCAAATTGTTAGCGGACACCATGTCGCATTTGGAGAGCCCCTGTGTGCCTAAACATTGGAGCTCCCCCCACAAGTGACCCCATTTTGGAAACTAGACACCCCAAGGAATTTATTTAGATGCATAGTGAGCTTTTTGATCCCACAGGTGCTTCACAAATTGATCCGTAAAAATGAAAAAGTACTTTCTTTTCCACAAAAATGTTCTTTTTTCATTTTTATGGTTTCATTTGTGAAGCACCTGGGGGTTCAAAGTGCTCATCACCCATCTAGATAAGTTCCTTTGTGGTCTAGTTTCCAAAATGGGGTCACTTGTAAGGGAGCTCCAATGGTTAGGCACACAGGGGCTCTCCATACGCAACATGGTCTCCACTAACAATTGGAGCTAATTTTCCATTCAAATTGTTAGCGGACACCATGTCGGGTATGGAGAGCCCCTGTGTGCTTAAACATTGGAGCTCCCCCAAGTGGCCCCATTTTGGAAACTAGACCCACCCAAGGAGCTTATCTAGATGCATAGTGAGCACTTTGAACCCTCTGGTGCTTCACAAATTGATCCGTACAAATGAAAAAGTACTTTTTTTTTCACAAAAACTTTCTTTTGTCCTCAATTTTTTCATTTTCACATGAGCAACAGGATCAAATGCATCCTAAAATTTGTTGGGCAATTTCTCCTGAGTACACCGATACCTCATATGTGGTCATAAACCACTGTTTGGGCGCACGGCAGGACTCGAAAGGGAAGGCGCGCCATTTGACTTTTTGAATGGAAAATTAGCTCCAAAAATCAAATTGCGCTCCGTCCCTTCTGAGCCCTGCCGTGCGCCCAAACCGTGGTTTATGACCACATATGAGGTTTCGGTGTACTCAAGAGAAATTGCCCAACAAATTTTAGGATGCATTTTATCCTGTTGCCCATGTGAAAATTAAAATGTTGAGGCTAAAAGAACATTTTTGTTGGAAAAATTAAAATGTCCATTTTTTGTTTCCACTTTACTTTAGTTCCTGTAAAGCACCCTGAAGGGTTAATAATCTTCTTGAATGTAGTTTTGAGTAGCTTGAGGGGTGCAGTTTTTGGAATGGTGTTACTTTTGGGTGTTTTCTGTCATCTATGCCCCTCTAAGGGACTTCTAATATGATGTGGTCACTAAGAAAAATGGTTTTGTAAATTTTGCTGGAAAAATGAGAAATTGCTGATGAACTTTGAACCGTTATAACGTCCTAACCCAAAAAATTTTTTTTCCCAAAATTGCGCTGATGTAAAGTAGACATGTGGGAAATGTTATTTATTAACTATTTTGTGTCACATAACTCTCCGGTTTAACAGAATAAAAGTTCAAAATTTGAAAATTGTGAAATTTTCTAAATTTTTGCCAATTTTTATATATTTTCACAAATAAACGCAAAAATTATCGACCTAAATTTACCACTAATATGAAGCCCAATATTTCACGAAAAAGCAGTCTCATAATCGCTAGAATCCTTTGAAGCGTTCCAGAGATATTACCTCATAAAGGGACACTGGTCAGAATTACAAAAAACAGTCTGGTCATTAACGTGGAAATTGGCTCCGTCACTAAGGGGTTAAAGATCCTTTTCCTCTAGCCAGTTTAAAGACAAAAACAAGTAGAAAACTCCTTTAAAGGGAATCTGTTAGCAGGTTTTTGCTACCTGATCTGACAGCAACATAATGTAGGTAAAAAAAACAACTGTATTCAGCGAGGTATCGCATACATTACTAACTGAAGCCGTTCTGACACAATCAAAGCTCTAGTTTTAGAAATACAGCAGGGCTAGGGGAGCTGCTCACACCCTACTCTCAATAGGGATTGTACAGTGAGAATGAGGTGTCAGTCAAAACAGGGTATGTGTCTTGTCGGACTGCTTTGTGTGTGAAAAAGTAGTACTGTAATGCTAATTAAGAGGTGATAAAGCCTTTAGTGTAAGTAAACAATAGCACAGAGCCTGATAAGAGAGGCACAGTTGATTTTTGCTTTTTAACCTGTAAAGGATGGTGTCCTCGGCTTAGATAGCAAAAACCTGCTGATAGATTTGCTTTAACTTACACTCTGGTGGGTATATGTAGGACCACGTTATAGTACACGAGTGAATATATCCACTTATGATCTACCATGTTAAATTTGATCAAATTCAGTTCATGAGAATCACAAAAAAATGCCAATTTCCACACATTGCTGGATATTGCAGCAACAAGAGAGCAGGCTAATGAGCTTGGGTGTTATATATTTTTCTGTTCATATAGACATATGAGGGCTTGTTTTTTGTGGGATGAGTTGTAGTTCTGAAGAACTCAAAAAGGGTTCAACATAGTCACAGACCTCTGAGTGTTATACACCTATACTCATGGCAATTAGAAACTTTGAAGTATAAAGACTTGTGGAATTTATTCACTGCAAATCCAATATTCAGGAAGAATTCAGCAAAGCTGATGAATTCATATTTCAAATGATCTGCTCGTCTTTACTTCATAAGTAATAATTTATTTTCTATGAAAGATCTGTGTTGAGTAAAGGGAACTTGTCATGTAGAAAAATGCTATTAACCTGCAGATATGGTGATAATCTGCAGCTTAAAAATCATTCTGAACTTGCTTGGCACATGTACATTAAACCATATTGCTGGGAGGAAAAGAACTTTAACCCCTTCATGACCAAAAATGAACCAGTTTGTGCAAAAAGCAAGGTCGTTCCCAACCAAGGATGAACTGTTTTGTCTTTGGGCAAATGCGGCACCCTGGCCGCAGCACTGCTGATCAAGCTGCGGTACCTAATACTTCCTGAAGCACGATACCATAGCTTCATCTTAAGGAGGTGGTGTTGCCCCACCCAACAACCATGATCAGCCGTGATTGGCTGTGCAATTCTGAAGAGCCAATTACAGTGACTGTATTGATCAGTCAATTAAATTGTTGCAATAGCCCCTTCCATAGGCTGGATCTCTGGAGGGGCAGAGTCACCCCCCCAAGCCCTGAAGAAAGTGATTGTGCTGTCATGATCACTCCCATAAGTATGGAGCACAGTGGCGACGTGATCTGCCTGTCAGTGCTCCTCTTCAGTTTTATCCCCTGCATAGAGGGGATTGGAGGCAGAAGAGGAGAGATGTGACACAGCCAAGGACACGATCGCCATGCGTTCCTGGCTGTATCACTCCTAACTGCTGCGATTAGTATCTTTCGCCTATCTTCCATGCTGATCTGTAATGGTGAATGGATGTTGTCATAGTAACCTGATGTTGTGGCAACATTCGGTCACATGACCCATGCCTCAGAGATCATATGATCTCCGGGACTTGTGTCTGCAGCACTGACATCTGCATTGTATGGCAATCGGATCATTACCATACAGTGCAGCTGCTATCAGACCAGCAGGTGATGTCCCATAAAGGGACTAAGTAAAAAAAATAAATAGGTAAAAAAAAAAAATAATAGTAGTGTAAGAATAAATAATTTAAAAAAATGACAAGGCACTTCGCTGTATTTTTGATTCTCAGCACAGGTAAAGTGGGCAGCCACGGGCTACCACCCCGAATTGCCTGGCTTTTACTTGGCTATCAAAATACAGGGAAACCCATTATTTTTTTTAATTATTTAAATAAATAATTAAAAAAATGTGTAGGCATTGCCCTATTTTTGATTGCAGCCAAGGTAAAACCTATGCAGCTGGGGGCTGTTAATCTCAGCATAATGAGGCCCATAGTTATTGGGCCCCCAAGCTAAAGAATAGCAGTTCACAACCGCCCCAGAAATTGGCGCATTCATTAGAAGTGCCAATTCATGGCATTTTACCCGACTCTTCCCAATGGCCTGGTGCAGTGACATTGTTGTGCTAGGAGGGGTTAATGGTAGCTGATGATTGACATCTTCTCACTAAGCCCTGGATTGGTAATGTCAGGCATCTTCTAATACCCGCCCATTATCAATCCAGTAAGTGAATAGTTAGTAAACATACTGACAATCCTCATTATCTAATTCATTATTACCCCTATACATACCCCTCCAATGATAATCCACAAACCTCACTCATCATTGCTACATCGAGATTCTACAGGGGAGAACAAGCATCCTCTCCCTGCCAAGTCTTTATTCACACTGACAGTGGGGCCTCAAGTGACTTAATGATTGACTTCACCCATGGCAGGGAACTCAGGTGACACGCCAACAGTGGGGTCATGTGAGTTCACTGCTGCAGGGAGCCCTGGTGACTCAGTGAGTGACATCACCATTCTCCAGCGGCGATCTCTGACTCTCAGTCTCGATCTCTGACTGCAGTGGGTGATGTCACTCACTAAGTCACTGTCACCCCGCGGTCAGTGTGATTGCACACTCTGTGGGAAGAGGATTGTTCTCTCACTGTAGACTCTGGATGAAGGATTGTGGAGAGTTATGTGGGAGTATTAAAGATGGAATTGAAGTATGTGTTTTTTGTTCAAATAAAATGATTTTTCTCTGTGCTGTGTATTATGTTTTATATATTATTTGGCTCGGCATTATGAATCTTGGGCTTAGTGCCAGCTGACAATGTTCAGCTTGCATTAACCCCCAGTCTGCCACAGGGAAGCTGGAAGAGTCAGGTACAGCTCCAAATAATGGCACTATGATGAAGGAGCCCTTGTCTGGGATGGCTGTGGACTACAATTTACACCGTGGGGGTCCAAAATGCTTGGGCCTTCCAACGCTGAGGATTCCAACCCCAACTTCCAAGTTGTACCTAGATGGAAACCAAAAATACAGGAAAGCTCCATGTGTTTGTTTTTTTTTGTTTTTTTATTATTTCAAGAATTAAAAAAAAGGGCTCCCTGTATTTTGATTACCAACCAGGTAAACCTAGGCAACTGGAGGTTGGAGGCAGCCTGTTGTACCTGTGCTGGTGACCAAAAATACAGCAGAGCCCAATGTCAGCACAAAACACACTCACTAAATATGCAGCAAATACTCAGCAAATACTCACTGTGGGAACACTGCTGCATATCTGTTGCATATATAGGAGCTAGCATTGAGGTCTATGTGTGAAAATTGTGGCAAAGTACAATGGAGGAATTGACACGCTGCAAATTTTCCACAATAAAAATAGCAATATTTCCACTGCGGGAAAACCCGCAGCATTGGCACACATCTTCTGTGTTTACATAGACTTTGCTTGTACAGCACTGTGTTGCAGATTTGTGAGAGATCTTCTGCATTTCCACAATGAAATCATAGCAAATTACATGGAAAAAATAGTGTGAGTTCATGGTTCTCACTATACAACTAGATACATTTTTTGTTATTAACCTGCATATTATCTGCATATCTGCAAGTTAATAGCTTTTTTCCACATGACAGGTTCACTCTAAAGATCAGATGTCTGTGAAAAGTTCATTGCATTATAGAATGAATCTGTTACACATGTGTATCTTGATTGTAGAGAGTTACTTACCGTCACAGCACTTGGTGTCATTGTTAAACATCAGAGGTTCAGGGCAGCAAAGTGATTCAGGAAGAAGACAGACGTCATCAATAAGACAAGTTTCTGATCCACTCGCGTGGTCATCGACAATACATGTGCAGCCATCTTCAGTGCACTGCTTATCCGTACAGGTGGAGCACAAATTGCCTATGAAAGCAAAAGCTACAATACCAAAGCTGATCCTGCTATTTCTATCAATATTGTATAGTTTTTTACCTCAGCATTTTAAGCCAAAATCAGCAGTTAAACAATCAAAAAGGAAAAGTATAATAGAAACAAAAAACACATCACCACTTCTGCATTTTTTTTTACTAAGTCTTGGTTTTGCTACAAATACTGAGGTGAAAAAGTCACCAAATACTCAATGTGTGAACCTGGCCTAAATATACTTCATTAATAACTTTCCCCTTATATATTTGACAGTCTGAGTGCACCTGTCACCTGTTCTGGGTGTTATAAACTTTGCCCACCACCTTTAACATACTGGGGTTGCGGTAACCTCTTTATACCCCCAGACTTGCCCCTGCATTCCTCATAGGTCAACTTTTGATGTGCTTTACTAAAATGAGTTCTAAAGGGTCAGACTGGGTGTCTGCTCCCAGTGGTCCTCACCGCCCTGCTGCCTGTAAAATCAACCTGCTCCATTCAAAATGCTGCCCCTTCTATGTATGTGTGTGAATGACATACAAGTCATTCACAGCTCTCGCGCCTTTGCTGTGGACGGAGTCACTGTGCTCTATTGAAGCCACACAGTGCCTCAATTGTTGCGGGATTCCACTGCACAGGTGTGAGACTTCACACATCAACCATGGAATAAATGGAGCTATAATAATAAATAATAATAATATCATGCATGTAAACAATTCTAACTAAAGGTTTCTGTTTCAACCCCATATACTAATCAGATTTCGGCCATTATCTTTCAATAATGGTTTTATAAATAAAATATTACGAGAAAGCCTTTTGATTGGGTGGATTGGAGGTTTATGATGGCTTCTCTGCGCCAAATAGGTCTGGGCAATAGGTTCCTGGGGAAAGTTGCCTCCCTAAATGGATGCCCGTCAGCAAAAGTTAAAGTAAACGGTCTGCTATACTCACCATTTGCCATTCATAATGGCACTAGACAGGGGTGTCCTTTATCGCCCCTGCTATACATCATCAACATGGAACACTTAGCGGAAGCTATTAGAAAAAAAACAAATATCCATGGTGTTCCGGGCCCAAATAACCAATATAAGACTGACTTGTTTGCTGATGATCTCCTTCTTTTTATCACTATTCTTAAGGGGTACATGTGGGGGAGGTGGGTCAGCACGTGTGGCATCTCATGCAAAGTGGCATTGAATGCTAAGTGGCTTGCAGTTACTTCATGGCAGTTGACTAACATTCATCCTCTCTTCTTTTCATATAGGTAATGTTCCAGCTCTGCTTGCTGTCATCTGCATTTGCTAAACTAGACTTCCATTCTCATTGTAACATTGCATGTTAAATCTACCTCTGCTGGCTATAATGAACTCCATTGCAATATCAGCCTGACCAGTGGCGCACCCAAGGGGGGGGACCTACGTGTCTGGACCCCCCCCCTGGACGGCCCTGAGAAGCTGGGGGGGGCCCACCGCCGCCCGGTCCCTGACACTGCCGCCACTTCCGCCGCCTGCGCTGCAGCCGAAAATACTTGCATCAGGCTAGGGTCACAATGCAAGTGTGACCCTAGCCTCAGGGGGGCCCCTGAGCACTGCCCCCACAGCCAAGGCCATATCCAGGGGGCAGCTGGGGGGTCATTTTCGGCCTCCTGCAGCACCGGAGGTCTCCCTCCTCCCCCCTCCATGGGAGCCGACAGAGCTGCACAGTGCACACTCTGTGCTTACAGGACCTGTGATGATGTCACATGGAGGGGAGGAGTCAGGGGTCACATGATCAGCTCAGTTTATGCAGGACTCTGCTGTTTTGCCCATCATCATGCTCAATTAGGTGGGTGAAGTTTGTGTGGGGTCAGGAGGGATTTGCAGTGTGAATGTAGCAGAGGCGAGTGTGTACTAGGTGTATGGCAAATAGGTGAAGGTTATGTGTGGGGTCAGGAGGGATTTACAGTGTGAATGTAGCAGAGCCCAGTGGGTACTAGGTGTATGGAGCGGAGCCGCGTGCGTACGAGGTGTATGGAGCAGAGCCGCGTGCGTACGAGGTGTATGGAGTGGAGCCGAGCGTGTACGAGGTGTTCGGAGCAAAGCCGAGTGAGTAAGAGGTGTGTGTATGAGGTGTACGGAGCAGAGCCGCGTGCGTACGAGGTGTACGGAGCAGAGCCGCGTGCGTACGTGGTGTATGGAGCAGAGCCGCGTGCGTACAAGGTGTATGGAGCAGAGCCGCGTGCGTACGAGGTGTATGGAGCAGAGCCGCGTGCGTACGAGGTGTACGGAGCAGAGCCGCGTGCGTACGAGGTGTACGGAGCAGAGCCGCGTGCGTACGTGGTGTATGGAGCAGAGCCGCGTGCGTACGAGGTGTATGGAGCGGAGCCGCGTGCGTACGAGGTGTATGGAGCGGAGCAGAGCCGAGCGTGTACGAGGTGTATGGAGCAGAGCCGAGCGTGTACGAGGTGTATGGAGCAGAGCCGAGCGTGTACGAGGTGTATGGAGCAGAGCCGCGTGCGTACGAGGTGTATGGAGCAGAGCCGCGTGCGTACGACGTGTATGGAGCAGAGCCGCGTGCGTACGACGTGTATGGAGCAGAGCCGCGTGCGTACGACGTGTATGGAGCAGAGCCGCGTGCGTACGACGTGTATGGAGCAGAGCTGCGTGCGTACGACGTGTATGGAGCAGAGCCGCGTGCGTACGACGTGTATGGAGCAGAGCCGCGTGCGTACGACGTGTATGGAGCAGAGCCGCGTGCGTACGACGTGTATGGAGCAGAGCCGCGTGCGTACGACGTGTATGGAGCAGAGCCGCGTGCGTACGACGTGTATGGAGCAGAGCCGCGTGCGTACGACGTGTATGGAGCAGAGCCGCGTGCGTACGACGTGTATGGAGCAGAGCCGCGTGCGTACGACGTGTATGGAGCAGAGCCGCGTGCGTACGACGTGTATGGAGCAGAGCCGCGTGCGTACGACGTGTACGGAGCAGAGCCGCGTGCGTACGACGTGTACGGAGCAGAGCCGCGTGCGTACGACGTGTACGGAGCAGAGCCGCGTGCGTACGAGGTGTACGGAGCAGAGCCGCGTGCGTACGAGGTGTACGGAGCAGAGCCGCGTGCGTACGAGGTGTACGGAGCAGAGCCGCGTGCGTACGAGGTGTACGGAGCAGAGCCGCGTGCGTACGAGGTGTACGGAGCAGAGCCTCGTGCGTACGAGGTGTACGGAGCAGAGCCGCGTGCGTACCAGGTGTACGGAGCAGAGCCGCGTGTTTACGAGGTGTACGGAGCAGAGCCGCGTGTGTACGAGGTGTACGGAGCAGAGCCGCGTGGGTACGAGGTGTACGGAGCAGAGCTGCGTGTGTATGAGGTGTACGGAGCAGAGCCGCGTGCGTACGAGGTGTACGGAGCGGAGCTGCATGTGTACGAGGTGTATGGAGCAGAGCCGTGTGTGTACGAGGTGTACGGAGCTGAGCCGTGTGTGTACGAGGTGTACTGAGCAGAGCCATGTGTGTACGAGGTGTATGGAGCAGAGCCGCGTGTGTACGACATGTACGGAGCAGAGCCATGTGTGTACGAGGTGTACGGAGCAGAGCCGAGTGTGTATGAGGTGTACGGAGCGGAGCCGAGTGTGTACGAGGTGTACGGAGCAGAGCCGAATGTGTACGAGGTGTATGGAGCAGAGCCGTGTGTGTACGAGGTGTATGGAGCAGAGCCGCGTGTGTATGAGGTGTACGGAGCAGAGCCGCGTGTGTACGAGGTATGTGTGCCAGTGGTAGCCCCCCGCGGATTCCGCTCCTATAGTCTCAGCCACCTTTGCCAGCAGCATTCTTCTCCAGAGTCTCTTCTGCCGCTGTCTGCATTCTGCAGCTCAGCATGGAGGGGCACGATGTCATCACTGTGCTGTTATGTGCAGAGCGACCGGAGGAGACCGAAGCGGCGAGAAGAAAGGTGAGGAGAAAGAGAGATCTGGACGGCCAGACACTCCGCTTGGCTGCGGTGCCACCCATAATGCAGTGCGGCTCCATTGAGCTGCTTGCATTATTTGTGCGCTTCAGGATGCTTGTGTATATACCAAGCATCCTCAGACGCACAAAAATGCAACATTTTGCATTTGAAGGGTATTTTTAAAAAGGGCAAGGGAATGCAAATGCATTTTAGCCCGCTCCTAACAACGTGTAATATGCTCACTGTCAGGAGCAGCTCTTGCTGGTTTCGGCAGTCACTGTTCCTGTAAGGTTGATTTCACATAGGCGTTTTTTTTTTAAATGTGGCAGTTGTGGTAAAAAAAAACAGCATCTGCCGCATTTTACGCCTAGCGGCTGCACTTGCTACCCATTTGCGGGCATATATATGTATATATATATATATATATATATATATATAGTCCGCGATATGTACTAAAGGGGGCCTGCTGAGACCTTTTCGCCCGGGGCCCACAGAAACCTGGAGCCGGCCCTGTATGTATATGTGTGTGTGTGTGTGTGTGTGTTTATGTGTTTGTGTGTTTATGTGTGTGCTTGGGGGGTGTATAGAGTTCTTTACATCTCCGTTTCTCCATCCTGTACTTGCCCAGGGAGGGTGTGTGTGTGACTGCTTGTGAGAGGAGGGCTGGGGCTATTGGGCCGGTTTCACATTTGCGTACAGAACGCAGTGTAAGCAAACGCATGCACATTGCATTCCTATGTTTAATATGGGAACGCATAGTACCTGCGTATGGCTACGTTTGGTTACATTTGCGTTCAGATGCATTTTTTAATAGCACCCTCCGAACACAACATGTTGCATTTTCTGTGCATTCACGGGGCTTATTTTATCAGCAAGTGACCGCAAGTGCACAAAGAATGCATGGAGCTCAATGGATCCGCAGTATCCTCCGCATGACAACGCAGGCAGATACTGCGGATCCATTGAAATCTTCACAGAAATCAGAGGCAGCCACCGGGAGATCAGTGGCGGCTGCCGCTGATCTCCTGGCGGCCACCTCTGATCTCCAGGCCACCGCCAAGACCAACCGCTGATTGGGTGACCGGGCACTATACTATGTGAACGCATGCGGAGAATCCCAGCTGCGTTGACATCAGTATGACTACGTTTGCACCTGCATGTCAGACGCATGCAGACACAAACGCTAGTGTGAAGCCAGCCTTAGGCCCCTTTCACATCAGCGTTTTTCGCTGATTGCAGCAAATGCGGCAGATTTACCGCATCTGCCGCCTAACGGCCGCACTTGCAGTACACTTGTGGCAGGCCCCATGCATTGTCTAAGGGGCTTGCGGCAGGTCCGGAATGTGCGGGATAGCCGCGGTTGTGGCAGATGCGGTTTTTGTCCGGATCCACTGGATCTGGACAAAAACACTGATGTGAAAAAGGCCTTACATTGACTGGGCCAGTGTCTGCTGGTTGTGCTGTAAGTGACACGTCCATCATATAGCCAAGGGAAGAAAGTGATAGCAGCAGAGAAGAGGATAAGAAAACTGTCTGCTGAGGGGAAGAAGCTCTATTCCTCAGCACCCAGCTTTCCCATGCTCCCCTATACTCTATTCCTCAGCTTTCCCATGTTCTGATTTCCATCAGCACCCAGCTTTCCCATGTTCTGATTTTCATCAGCCCCCAACTTGGGAAAGCTGGGTGCTGAGGGAAAGAAGGATAGAAGAGCATGAGAAAGCTGGGACTGAGGAAAGAGGATAGAAGAGCATGGAAAAGCTGGGTGCTGAGGGAAAGAGAATAGAGGAGCATGGGAAAGCTGGGACTGAGGAAAGAAGATAGAGGAGCATGGGAAAGCTGAGTGCTGAGGGAAAGCGGATAGAGGAGCATGGGAAAGCTGGATGCTGAGGGAAAGAAGATAGAGGAGCATGGGAAAGCTGAGTGCTGAGGGAAAGCGGATAGAGGAGCATGGGAAAGCTGGATGCTGAGGGAAAGAAGATAGAGGAGCATGGGAAAGCTGAGTGCTGAGGGAGAGGATAGAGGAGCATGGGAAAGCTGGATGCTGAGGGAGAGGATAGATGAGCCTGGGAAAGCTGAATGCTGAGGGATAGAAGAGCATGGGAAAGCTGAATGCTGAGGGATAAAGGATACAAGAGCATAGGAAAGCTGAGTGCTGGGGAAAAGGTGTATAGCAGAGCAGGGGGTGGAAAAGGTGGGGGTGCTGAGGGAAACAAGCTCTTTCCCATCCCCTGCTGTGCTATACACCTTTTCCTCTGCACCCAGCTTTCCCATTATATCAGAACAAGTGTCAGCATCATTATCCTGTACCCCAGCGTCAGCGTCATTGTCCTGTACCCTCAGCGTCATTATCCTGTACCCCCAGCGTCATTGTCCTGTACCCCCAGCGTCATTGTCCTGTACCCCCAGCATCATTGTCCTGTACCCCCAGCTTAATTGTCCTGTACCCCCAGCGTCATTGTCCTGTACCCCCAGCGTCATTGTCCTGTACCCCCAGCGTCAGCGTCATTGTCCTGTACCCCCAGCATCCGCGTCATTGTCCTGTAACCCCAGCGTCATTGTCCTGTACCCCCAGTGTCATTGTCCTGTAACCCCAGCGTCATTGTCCTGTACCCCCAGTGTCATTGTCTTGTAACCCCAGCGTCATTGTCCTGTACCCCCAGTGTCATTGTCCTGTACCCCAGCGTCAATTTCCTGTACCCCAGTGTCATTGTCCTGTACCCCAGTGTCATTGTCCTGTACCCCCAGTGTCATTATCCTGTACCCCAGTGTCAGTGTTACTGTTTGGCAAGGGGCCAGGATGGGGGAGATATTTACTGTATGCCATAACGAAAATAAAAAAGCGGAACTGCTGAGCAACCAAGACCGACTGCGCAGCGTCATTAGAAATAAGACCATTTTCGTGCAGTATTAAGCATTAATTAGGTATTCAGATTTACAAAAATCGCTTGGCTTTTAGGGGGCTTTGCTCCCCCAAACCCCCCCACCAGGGGCTTTGCCCCTTGGAACCCCGCTGGGGGTGACACCCCCCTTTCAGGGCCGGTGTGTGTTTCTTGGACCCCTACCTTGGGAAATTTCTGGGTGCGCCACTGAGCCTGACTCATATAGCCTTAAGGTAATATTCCATCCCTGCATTTATTGTAAACTCTCCTATGTCATCTACATGCATTATATTCTTTATTCACCAGTATATGACTATTTCCCACATTGTAAATATTGTCTTGTTGGAGGTGTGATTGTGCGGAGCCAGCTTTGCCTAATGTCTGATCTGTGGTCTTTCATCATCTATGTCTCCCCTGCTATTTTGTGTTGCTGTTAATTACCTGATACCATGTGACTTCACACAATTCCCGTCACCTGATTCTGTAGTGTGTTCTATAAATTTAGTTAATTTTTAAGGGGTACAGGTGTGGGGGGTCAGCACGTGTGGCATCTCATGCAAAGTGGCATTGAATGCTAAGTGGCTTGCAGTCACTTCATGGTAGTTAGTCAGAGCGAGAGTCAGGTAAGCCACTCTCTTTCATTTTTTTCCGTTCTCCTTTTACCATGTCCTATACTTCAATGTCTATCCTCCAATGTGCCCTTGCCATTCACCTTTAACGCCCCTTCCCCCCTCCATCACCCCTCATCCACATCAGCCCCTCTCTCCTTCCCTCTACTTTATTGAGCTCCCATACTCTCTATAACGTACTGAATAATCTCAGACCGCCATATTCCAGGATACTGCATAACAAAAAAGTCACAATTACAACAACTATTTGCCTTTTCTCTTTTTAATGCTGCTCCTGTCAGGTGATAGCTCTCCAAATCCTGGTCCACCCTCCACCAACTTAGACCCCTCTCTGACCACACATAGAAACCATCGTAACCTTATCAACATCACCTTCACACCCTCATCTCCCTTTTTTAACTGCGCTCTCTGGAATCCCCGGTCTGTATGCAATAAGTTTCCATTCATTCATAACTACTTTCTCACTAACTTCCTCAATCTGCTGGCCTTCACTGAAACCTGGATCCAGGATTCAGACACTGTGTCCCCTGACGCTATTTCTTATGGCGGCCTACACTTCTCCCATTCCCCGAGACCTGGGAACAGACGTGGTGGTGGAGTTGGCTTACTCCTGTCCCCACAATGTACTTTCCAGGTCATCCCCCTAGCTCCATCACTCTCATTCCCCTCCATACAATAAGGCTCTTCTGTCCTCTCCCCCTCAGAGTAGCGGTGGTATACCGCCCCCCAGGGTCACCCAGTTCCTCGACCATTTCTCCGCGTGGCTGCCGCATTTCATGTCCTTAGAATTACCAACCGTTATTGTGGGAGACTTCAACATCCCCATAAACAGCCCCATCTCCCCATCTGCATCCCAGCTCCTGTCTCTAACCACACCTCTTGGCCTCTCACAGCTCTCAACCTCAGAGACACACAAGGATGGTAAGATCAGCTTTGTCCGGCTCTGCTCAACCTCCTCCTTAGATAATTCACCTCTTCCCCTCTCTGACCACAACATTCTCTCCTTCACGCTCACAAACCCTAGCTGACCCCAGCACAGTCCAACCTATCACACATTCAGAAATCTACAGGTCATTAACCCTCATGCACTCACAGACTCTCTACACTCATCACTGTCCCCAATCTCCTCATTCTCCTGTCCCAATGTGGCAGTAAATCACTTAAATAACTCTCTGAGAAGCTCCCTGGACCAAGTTGCACCGTTCACCCTCATAACCTCCAAACACAGAGTGAAACAGCCCTAGCTCACATCACAAACTAAATTCCTCCAGTGATGCTCTAGAAGTGCTGAGCCTCTATGGAGGAAATCGCACACACCAGAAAACTTCATTCACTATAAATTTATGCTTAGAACTTACAACGCTGCCCTTCAAACAAACCTACTTCCCCACCCTGATCTCCTCACTATCCTGCAACCCAAAAAAACTCTTTGACACCTTTGATTCTCTCTTCAGTCCTAAAGTGCAGGCCCCTATCACTGACCTCTGTGCTGATGATTTGGCTTTCTACTTCACAGAGAAAATAGAAAACATCGAAATCAACTCCCAACCTCAAATTGCTGTTACCCCTACCTCTCCCCACATTTCCTCTGGCTCGCTCTCCAAATTTGACCCAGTCACAGAAGAAGAAGTCTCCAGGCTCCTATCTACCTCTCGCCCCACCACATGCACTGCTGACCCCATCCCCTCACACCTACTCCAGTCTCTCTCTCCGGTGGTCACCACTCACCTAACCAAAATCTTCAATCTCTCCCTCTCTTCTGGTATCTTCCCCTCCTCCTTCAAACACTCGATCATTACTCCATTATTAAAGAAAATGTCTCTTGACCCATCCTGCCCAAACAACTACATACCAGTCTCCAATCTCGCCTTCATCTCTAAACTCTTTGAGCACCTGGTCTACTCCCACCTCACTCATTACCTCTTCACTCACTCTCTTCTAGACCAATTACAGTCTGGTTTCTGCCCCCTACATTCTACAGAAACTGCTCTCACCAAAGTGACCAACAACCTTCTGACAGCAAAACGTAATGGTGACCACTCTCTTTTAATTGTCCTCCCCCGCACTAGACTCTCCTCTCTCCAGTCCATCCTTAATGTGGCAGCCAGGATCACCTATTTCGCTAACTGTTACTCGTACGCTTCTGCTCTATGCCAGTCATTGCACTGGCTGCCCATACACTATAGGATCCAATTCAAACTGCTTGTCCTCACCCACAAAGCCCTTCACAGTGCATCACCTCCCTACATCTCTTCCCTCATCTCTGCCTATCAACCCACGTGTTCTCTTCATTCTGGAAGTGACTTTAGACTAACTTCTGCATTAATCCGAACCTCTCACTCCCGGCTCCAAGACTTCTCCCGAGCTGCACCAATTCTTTGAAATGCTCTACCACAAAAAAAATTGGTGTATCCACAACTTACATAGTTTCAGGCGATCCCTAAAAACACATCTTTATAGGGCGGCCTATCATGATCCCTAGTCAGTCATCTAGACATAGCCTATCTGCTCCATCAGTCTCAAATGCATCACAAATAATGGTTTGTGACCACTTATACTGCCCCTAACTGTTCCCCATCTCCTCAAGTTGACTATACCATCATTGTAAATAAGCACCTGTACTTTGTGTCACCCCCACCTCATTGTTAGATTGTAAGCTCTTATGAGTAGGGCTGTCGTTATTTTGCTCTAATTATTGTATTGTATTATGCTTTGTACTGTATTGTATTTTTTTGGCATTGTATTGTATTTTCTAATAACTGTTTCTTATGATTGTTTAAACATGAACTTTGAATTGTGAAGCGCTGCGGAATATGTTGGCGCTATATAAATAAAGATTATTATTATTATCCTGAAATCTCATTTCCCTCTTTGGTGGGAGAATTTGAGAGATTGGGTAACCTTAGCAATTTCAGTGTGAATTTCAGCAAATCTGAGGCACTTAACATCATCCTCCCGACAAAAGAAGTAGCCAGTATCAAAGATAATTTTAATTTTAAATGTCAGACCTCAACCTTAAAATATCTTGGAGCTTGGATCCCAAGAAACCTCTCTCTGATATTCTCTCCAAATTATGCACCCTTCTTAGAAAAAAACTATCAACCCGGATTTTCCACTGGGGTCAGAGTGAGACGTTACTTGACCTCGAATAGGAGAGACGATCCACGATGCCACCACATCTTGAAGGCTAATACCCTGATGCCATATGAGGCCTTTGTTAGGTCAGCAGGTGATCCTGGATGGAATACTCACAGTTTAAATCATTTATACACAGAGGGGGTAGTGGGACTGATTATTCCTCCCACCTTTCCCCATTCGTGAAGTTGTTTCCATTAGTATCTTCACCTGCCTACTGTTTATCAACAATATACTTAAACCTGAATCAAAGCAATGCGGCCGACAAACCTAAATATAAAGAGAAACTAGGGGTGGGAATTTCGGGGGCAAATTGGGGTAGAGCATTTTTCCTATCACATAAAATGTCCATGGCATGCCAAGCCCAAGAAAAAAATAAAAAAATACTCACTAGGTGATATCGGCACCTATTGAAGTCCAGCAGAGCTTCGTATGGCATTCCCATTGGAGACGGATAGATGTTAGAGATGCCATAATGGGAGGGAAACAATAAAACATATTTGGTGGACCTGCGACAAAACACAACCCTCTTGGGAAGGTGTCTTCTCGACATATAGGGTGATAAGTGGCTGGGAAGTGGAGAGATCACCACAGATTGCTCTACTTTCCATGCTCCCGGTCTCGGTCAAATCTCAGAAGAATGACATCCTGAGGTTCAGCAAGCAGCAGCCCATAAAATCATTCTGAGCTACTGGAAAATGGCGGTTTGCCCCTCATGACAGACTGACTGACAGAGATGCAATGCCTCTACAGAATGAAAGATCTCACTGCGGAAATTAATGGCTCCAGCAAAAAGTTTGTAACGATTTGGGGATGCTGGGTGACATGAAGTTTGCTGGGTGAGACTCCGAAGTTTCAGGAGGTTTTTGGTTCTTCCTGAGAGGGGAATACCCAACTCTTCCCCCTTCCTATTTCCCCTTCCCTTTTGAAATATATTCCCATACCTCTATCCTTGACTCTTCCCCTATTTCTTGAGCCCTTCTTCTAATGCTACCTTTCTTCTTTACTCCAACTCTCTTATCCCATGAAAGTACGAACCACTTTTTTTGTAATTACTGAGACAAGTCCTCGAATTATAACATTCCTCTTATCTATAGACAACTACCCCTAGCTCTGAGGAGGAGCCTTTGTTAAATAAGTTGATTATAATTGGTTCTTATATAGACAATACTTCCAAAAACAATAATAATATATTTTCCTAATGTATTTGTTTTCCACTTGGCACTACATGGGGCTTAAACATACCCAACTAAAGAAACGCTGTTCGCTTTGTTCTTGACTTAAAAAATATCTTTTTTGTTTACTGTGTTTGCTTACTTCAATAAAGATTAAACATAAAAGTAAAACGTGTCACTGCTCAAACTAATGTGTAACAGTGATTGTGGTATTATTTTGTAAAGTTTTACTTTTTAATAACTGCTGCCAAAATGTTTGTCACTAAAATGTAGTATTACCTATGAATTGGGTTTTGAAAACTATCCTTACATTCCAGTATCCACAGCTTGTGAATGTAATTTACTGTAATAGATTTACACCAATAAAGAAATGATAGAGTACACTTACCTAGTGGAGTCACTAAAAAAACAAAGAGGAATCTCATTATTATTTTGAATAAATAATTTGAATTAAAAAAAGTTATCATTATGATCGGAAAATAACATAAATCGTAATAAAAACATTGAGGATGGAACAGCATGAAGTGAAATTACTGACCTACTTTGCTGTTCATCCAGTTTTTATTTGCTCAATAATATAGTACAGCCCCACGGCTTTATCATATTGGGCCGATTCACCAACACTGGCAAAGTGCATGCTCTAGTTACGCCAGTCTTGATGTAGTACTAGAGACGCCATTTAATACGGTGCTTCTTCTGAGTGGATGACGCCTTCATGAACTACTTTACAGCCCTCTACAGCCTCCAAGGAGCTCACAGTTCTGACCATATTGCTGCTCTGGGATGCACATCCATCCAAATAGTGGGACGCTGGGAGGCCTGATTCTTCTAAATACACATAATGAGACAACCCCCATTAAGAAATGCTTATGCCCAGTGCTGAATGGTAAAAACTGAAGTCATACTACAGTTCCTTTGATGTTCTTGAAATGCTTTTGTGGCGCCCCACATGGTCAGGCGTCACACCGGGGTATTGCGTAAAAGTGGTATAATCTTCCCTAACTACAAGTGGATACTAGGTTGGTGGGTGGGACCCATTCCTGCACTCCCACACTAGAATATTGGTGGGAGGTTACTCCTGGGAGGGATATATAGTCACCTCCAGAGGGAGTCAAAGAGTCAGTGAGTTGGAGAGGAGTCGAGGAGGAGTGTGGAGCGAGTCGGGAGGTCTAACAGGACAGCGCCAGGCTGATCCTGAGGAAAGATGAAAGGGGATCCTGAGAGAGGATGCCTGACGCATGAGTCTGGGCCTGAGAGAGAAAGGGGGAACCCCAGCGTGGAGCGATCATACTCCAGGGAATTCCCCAGTCCACCACGGGAACGCTGGACCCGAGGACACGGCCAGAGTCCACCTCTGAAGTCGTCAACCGGCTGCTGCGGTCTGTTCACCGACTGCGGCACCCTGCCAGACGGAGCGGTCTGCCTGCTTCTTCACTTCGAGGGAGGGGAGCCTCAAGACTATCTTCAAGGAGTAATTGGGTATAGACTCATCCTAGGCGGGGAAGAAAGGACACGGGTTCGTCAACTAAGGTATACCACGGGTAGCACCATACCACTTGGCATCCACTTGCAGCCACATGTAGAGCTACCTGTTTCTTTAACAACTTTTGCTGAACTGTGGATTTTTATTCTGATGACTGTTTACAGTAAAGTACCCGGGAGAGTGACTTTTCCTCCGTATCTTTGTGCCATGATTATCAACCTCTTTGCTCACAGCAATGCTGCCCTGGAGGACCAGCTCCACCTGTAGGGAGCTTTGCCATCCTTGCCGCAATACCATCGCCCTCCGGAGGACTGTGGCGGCTTTGGTGACCCATCACCAGGTACTACAGGTGGCGTCACGTGACAATAACTCTTTTCCTTGTACATAACCCCTCTACTGAAGTGTCACCCAGGCCACGGGCTCAGGCACCCCACCCGTGACATCCCCGCGAACCCCTCCGAGCCTGATATCCGAGTACCCCAGGGCCTGGTGCTCGACACTTTGCATTCTTAATATAACATTACCATGTAAAATAAATTATAAAGGATAATAATCATACCTGTGCATGAAGTACCACCTATAAGCAATAAAAACATATATTATAAATCTATTATATTATTAATAGTGAAGGTATATCACAATACTGTATATCACAGCAACTTTTTTATGCTACATGTTTTCGAGGTGACAATATAGAGAGAATTGATCTAATACTTACCATTGATTTACAATAGGTATGTTCATGTGTATTTTTTTAAATTATGCAATTGAAAATGCATTCTATAATTATTAAAGGGTTGTTTCTCCAGAATGTGCATTGGAATTCAGCAAACCACATTAAGGCTATGTTCACATGTTCAGTTTTTGGTGAGTTTTTCACATCAGTTTTTTTGTAGCCAAAACCAGGAGTGGATGAAAAATACAGAAGTGGTGACGTCTTTCTATTAGGCCATGTTAACACTTTGACTATTTGGTCAGTATTTTACATCAGTATTTAGGCTATGTGCCCACTGTGCGTTTTTTTGCTGCGTTTCTGTCAAAAACCAAAAACCCAGCACTCACAGCTTTGTAATGAAAATCAATGTGATTTTACAAAATCTGTGCTGCGTTTTTGGTGCAGAAATCGCCTGAGTTTTTTATGTCTGCAATTAACTTGCCTGTTTTGGGCTGCGTTTTCCCCATAGACTCCATTCTAACCCCCCTAAAAAAGCATCACAAATGTATGGGTATTCCCACAGTCTATTTGTGATGCCTTTTTAAGACAATTCAACAGCATAACCGCTGCAATACTCACCCTTCCCGGTGAGCCCACGTTGATTCCCACTGATATCTTCATTCCAGAAATCGGGAGATGCTGCGCAAGTGACTTGAAGACGTGTGCCACCCCATGAGATCAGTCATGTCACATGGCCAGCCTCTGATTTGACAAAATCCACAGGTCCTTCTGCTGAAAGACATCACCAGTTAGCGTGGGCTTGCCGGAGGATGAGAAAGTGTGTCTGTCTTTCTCTGTGTGTGTCAGTTTGTTTTTGTGTGTCACCTTTTTGTGCTGTGTTTGTATGTGCACTTACCCTTACAAGCCAAACACAGGGGTGGGACAATCAGAGAAAACGTATAATAGCAAGTCCTCACTTCTGTATTTTTCATCCACTCCTGCTTTTGGCTTAGGCCGGCTTCACACCACGGTTTTCGGGATTCGGGGGTGTGAACCGGACAGCCCCGGATCCAATTCCGGCCCCATAGGAATACTATGGGGCTGGATGGCATTGTTTTGCCATTCGGTTTCCATCTGTCCAGGAGGATATGGGAGAATTCGGGTGTTTCTCCCGGACACAAAATTGCAGCTTGCTGCGATTTTCTGTCCGGGGCAAAAATCTGAACAAATCGGATCCTCCCGGATCCTGGGTGATCCAGCGCCCCTAACATGGGAGTCTATGGCACCAAATTGCGCCGGCTCCAACAGAAAATCGGTCCAGCTCCCGGATGCTGGGGCTCAGCACTGGCCGGCGCTGAACTTCAGCACCGTGGAGAGCTCCCCGCTGACATTTCAGGACCGCGGCTAACGCCCACTAGCCGCTATCTTGAAATTTCAGCAGGGACAGTACCTGAAAACTGCGATCTGCCGATTGCGGCAGAAAACAGGACCGGAGGGCATATGACAGCTGACAGCTGACAGCTCAAAACCGTGGTGTGAAACCGGCTTTACACAAATTGATGTGAAAAAACTAACCAAAAACTGAACATGTGTATGTAGCTTTAGATTGATTGGACACACACATGCAGCCTTACTGTTATGAACTACCAATACAAGCTACCAACTAGACTATACATTCTGAAAATATACTGTAGCACCATAGGATGTAGTACTACAGGCTAAATACTGTAAGATTTAGTCACTTAATCCTAGTCAATAAATGGCAAGGTGACCCTTACCAAAGGGTTCATTCATAATTTAGTCCCTGAGTTCTCCAAGGCGAAGACTCTACAGGAAGAGTTTGGTAATGCTACTCCTGAAGCATCTTTGCCATAAATGGGGAGTAGCTTACAAGAGGAAACCACCCAAAGAGGGAACATGCTGCATCTTTTAGCTCTGAGGTGGTTAAAAGAAGTGACAAAAAGATAAGCATATAAACAGCTAGTCACTATCACGTTGGCGTGCATTATGTTAATATTTTGAAGCGGCATTTTAGCACTTTTTAAGGATAGTTCTAGGCGCAACCTGAAAAACATGTTATGTGCACATGGCCTAAGGTTATTTTCATATCTGTGATTAGAGCTTTCATTTTAGGAACCTTCAATAATTGGAAATATTTTAACCCCGCAGCATGCTGCACTATTCTTTTTCCTAAAATATGCCATGAAGAAAAACTGGCAAGCCACCATTATAGTCAATGAGGTGCATTGTGCACTTTCGTTTTTGGTCATATCGCAGATCTTGCAATGTCTATGATAAAGCAGCACAATAAATACAACCCAGTTGGGAACAATGATAAATATGACAGCCTGACAAACAAACTAAAGCGTAAAGTGCATATTCCCCAAGAGCACCTATCAATAGATAGCGTAAATACCTGTTTGTAAAAGTAGAAGATAATAAAGAAAGCACAGATTATCTTCATGCTCTTCTGTAGATTGCCCATGATGTCATGTAACATTTGGGATGTAGGACCCTTAATATATAGGTCAAAATGAACAGTGGGAGGAGGTCCTTCACATTAATCTGTGTACAGAAAGGAGCCTGGCTCTTCTTACACCTGCACAATCCGTCCTGCAAACATAGAAACAGGACAGTTTATGAAATCAGGGATTTATTGACAGGTCACTAAAGAACAATACGCTTCATTTGGTTTCTAATTCCATTACTGAGCTAACTGTCTTAACTTCATTGTAATATTTACTTTTAGTTCTAAACATTTCATGTTTAAGACGTTTCTACTAATCCATGCTAAAAGAAAAAAAATAGTATGCAACATACAGTGAAGGAAATAAGTATTTGATCCCTTGCCGATTTTGTAGTTTGCCCACTGAGAAAGACATGAACAGCCTATAATTTTAAGGGTAGGTTAATTTTAACATGCTTCACACTCATTTAATTAGTCAGACCCTAACCTCTACAACATTGGCAAGACCAAAGAGCTTTCTAAGGCCGGCTTCACACCGCGGTTTGGAGCTGTCAGGTTGTGTCCGGTGTTTTGCAGGATGCACTGGACACAACCTGACAGCCCCGGACGTGCACAAACTGAGGGCAAATATGCCCTCCGATCCTGTTTTAAATAGGAAACGTTTCTGCACATCTTTGCCACTGTCCAGGGCTGATATTTCAGCAGCGCAGATGCTTTCCAGGTGCAGAACTTCAGCGGCAGCTCTGTAATGCTGCTCTCTCCATGGTGCTGAACGAGCGCGGCTGCATTGCAGAGCCGCCGCTCTTTCAGCACCAGGTGTCCGGGAACCGGTTCTTTTTTTGCCGGATCCGGTGCCCATAGACTCCCATGTTATGGGCGCCGGATCGCCCCGAATCCAGGAGGATCCCGTTTTGTTCATTTTTTGCACCGGACACAAAAAATGCTGCAGACTCCGATTTTGTGTCCAGTGCAAAAACCAAACACAACTGGATCCTCCCGTAAAACAACAAAACTGGATGGCAAATAACAGCCATCCAGCACCATAGGGATATATGTGGGTCAGGATCAGATGTGGGTCTGTCTGGTTAACACTGGACAGACCTGGAACCCAAAAATTGTGGTGTGAAGCCAGCCTAAGGCTGGTTTCACACTGCAGTTTTTTCCTGATCAGGGTTTATCAGGTTTTGTGTGCCAAAACCAGGAGTGTATCCAAAACCCAGAACATGTGTCAATCTTTCAATTATATTTTTTCTCTGCAAGTTTCACTCCTGGTTTTGGCACACAAAACCTGATGAACCCTGATCAGGGAAATACTGCAGTGTGAAACCAGCCAGATGAAAAGATCCTAGATCCTGGACAAGGCTGGAATGGGTTACAAAACCATAAGAGGACGCTGGGTGAGAAGGAGACAACTGTTGGGGCAATAGTAAGAAAATGGAAGGAATACAAAAACTTATGGAGCGAGCTGAAGCTCCGAGTTGTCAAGTGACAGCCTCAAAATCTTAATGATTTAGAGATGATCTGCAAAGAGGAGTGGATCAAAATTCCTCAAGACATGTGTGCAAACCTCATCATCAACTACAAAAAAAATCTGCCTGCTGTGCTTGCCAATAAGGGTGGAAACACACTGGCGTGAAAAAAAATGATCCGATTCTCATCTAGGAGAGTTGGACGAGTGACATCCGTTTTTTCCTACGTTTTGCATCCAACTACTATGTGTGTGTCCGACATTTCTCTCAGATCACATCCAAGTGCTGTCCGTATGCAATCCGTTTTTTTTTCTCAGCAGCTATTTACTGTATAATCATTTACAGGAACATTTTACAGTTGTCTCAGCTGCAGAATGATAATGTATCAGTGAAAAAAAAATGATGCCTCTCAGATGGTCTGTGTGCGGTCTGTAATTTTGTCGGACCCATAGACTTGCATTGGCGAGTCTCGCGCGTGAATCGCATACTATCGCAGCATGCTGCGACATTTTTCTCATCCAGAATCTGGATGAGAAAAAAGTGTCCAACACATGCCAATGTGCTCTCAGACATTGAATAACATTGGTCCGAGTGCAATACGATAAAATCACGAATTACACTCGTCCGAGTTTCACGCCAGTGTGTCCGTACCCTAAGGGTACCTTTACACGCGGCTACATTTCTAGTGTGGCTACAGGTAACTTACTGGTTGCAGTGAAATCATGGAGACAAGGTTCTATCTTGTTGCTGTGTACAAATGGAATAATCTCTCCATGATTTCTCTGCAACCAGTAAGTTACCTGTAGCCACCCAAGAAATGTAGCCGCGTGTAAAGGTACCCTAAGGGTTTTGCCACCAAGTACTAAGTCTTATTTGCCAGAGAGATCAAATACTTATTTCTCTCTGCAAAATATAAATACATTTATATAATTTAGACAATGTGATTTTCTGCATTTTATTTTTGATAGTCTTTCTCTCACTGTTAAAATTAACCTACCCTTAAAATTATAGACTGTTCATGTCTTTGTCAGTGGTCAAACTTCACTGTAGGATGCTATGTGCGGCTCATGTATATAGGAGGCTATCTGGGACTCATAATGTATATAGGAGGATATATGAGAGCTCATGCTGTATATAGGAGGTTATGTGCCAATCATAAAGTACATAGGAGGCTAAGTGGATCTCATACTGTATATAGGAGGCTTTATACGGGTCATAATGGATATAGGAAGCTATGTAATGGTTTGGGTGGGGCTCATCCTGTATTTAGGAGGTTTTGTGGATGCTCATATTGTGTATAGAGTTTTTTGAGGGGGCTCATGCTGTATATAGAGGAGCCATGCGTGGGCTCGCACTGTACATTAAGGGGCTATGTCGGGCCTCATATTGTACAGTGGTGACTAGGGATGGGCGAACCCCCTGATGTTCGGGACCGGCGGTTTCGCCCGAGCATTTTGGTAAAGTCCACGTTTGGGGCCGGAGATAACGCGAACTTGCGTCCGAACCTCCGAACTTGGACTTTAGAGATATGGGATGGGGCAGGGGGCCTGTAAAATAAAGCACAAAATTATTAATAAACATTATAATACTTACCGCTTCAGTGACGCCTCTTGCTGTCTTGCGGACGCATCTACTTCCAGGGCCGCTCATTAACTTCTGGGTTATTCACTGCACTGCCCGACACTCGGCAATTTTCGTCAGCAGTGTTCAGGCAGTGGCATCAGGATTCACCTGAGTTCATGGCCCAGGCCATGAACTCAATTGAACTCTGACTGTCACTGTCAGTATTGGCCTGCTTCTCGCTCTGCATAGATACTTGTCTATGCAGAGTGATGTAGCAGTGCTAATATTGCTCTATCCATGTGGACTACGTTGGACTGAAGATTTTTTTTTTATGTAAATCTCTGTTTATTAAAAGTTAAAGGTATAAAAAAACAATATGCAAATTCAATATGCAATACCTCATAGGATAGTCCAAACATTGTACAAAGAAAAGCAAACTGTACATTAGAAACCACATGAAATCGATAATAATGCAAAATGTCCTCACATAGTTCTGATATGGTACCTATCGCTCATAGACCCCTTTCCACTAAGTTAAATAACAGTACCAAGGAAAAAAGAAAAAAGAAAAAGCTATGAAGAAACACAAAATAAATGAGGAGGAATATAATGAAAGGACAACATCAGGCCCTTCTCTATTGTGCCCAATATGACCTTATTGTCACTTCTATTCGCATTCCATTATGTGCCCATATGTTCGCTGGCCACACTGGTATGTATGCCATTTCGAACAACCCAGCATAATAGTAATAATAAGCCAGGAAGAAATAAGTCCTCTTCACGTATTGAGGTTAAACAATTCTAAGATGTGTACAGTATACAAAAGCTTAAGTATAGAGAAATAGTATGAAAAAGGAAAGAGAGAGATAGAGAAGCAAAGAGAGAGGGAGGGGAGGAAAGACTAGGGAAGTAAAGGAGGGGAATATGGGGGTAAGATAGGGGAAGACCCTCCGTGACATCTGCAAAATGGGTCCCAACAATCCCATCCATTTACGCAAATAATTCATGAAAATGAGGGGAGTCACAGAATAGAATCCATTCAATCCAAATCAAATTGAATCTATCATGAGTCAGTACTTTCAGCGGACAGTTCTTCCATACGAAAGATATTAGAGATTTCCTCGAACCACTCGTGAATGGATGGTTGTTCTGTTGTTTTCTAAAGCCTCGGGAAAATTGTGCGGGCCGCAGTAACACAAAACCTCAGGATATCCTTTTTAATGTGGCTCATGGAGCCTGGAAGCATAGACAAATGTGCTATTTCAGGAGATCCTATAACAGTGATACCTGTGACTAATGTATAATTCCTGAAAACTTTGTCCCAGAAGCTGCACACCTTTACAGAGCCCCACCAAATGACTGAGGATTTTTTTTTTAATAAAAATGGAGTCTCTAAATGTTTTTTTGGTTTCAGTTCTAAAAAAAAATGTTTTCTCTGTGTGGTGTGTTTTTTTTATCTTTACTAGAAATTCATGTTGGTCATGTCTAATATTGATGTGACCCCATGAATTTCGGGCTTAGGGACAGCTGATAATACAAAGCTGGTCCTAACCCCATTATTACCCAGCAAGCCACCTGGCACCAGGGCTGTTGGAAGAGTTGGAAACAGTGCCAAAAGATGGCGCTTCTATGAATGCACCATTTTCTGGGGCGGCTGTGGACTGCAATTCGCAGTGAGGGGAGGGTCCACAAAGCTTGGGCCACCCAGCGCTGCAGATTCCAGCCCCTAGCTGAATAGTTGTACCTAGCTGGATTCAAAAATAGGCCAAAGCCCATGTCGTTTTTGTTTGATTAGTTCATAAAATTTATGAAATAATTAAAAAAAGGGCTTCCCTATATTTTTGTTTCCGGCCAGGTACAAATAGGCAGCTGGGAGTTAGGAGCAGCCCGTACCTGCCTGCGATACCTGGCTGGCATACAAAAATATGGCAAAGCCCACGTCGAATTTTTTTTTTAATAGTTCATTAAAAACTAAAAAAAAAACAAATACATTTAGGGACTGCATCTCTATTAACCCCTCGAAACGCATCTCTGTGCTCTGCTTCATCAGAGCCCGAGGGGACGAACAAAGTTTCTATGCTCTTGATCCCTGAAGGAGAGCCTGGAGTGCTGCGGCATCATAAGGGGGATATAACTCAGGTCACCTGAGGACAGCTCAGGTTATGCCACCTGAGCTGTTGTCGGGTGACCTCAGTGTCCCCCAGTTACAATGCTGCAGATCGCGCTCCTTACATCAATTACGCACTGAGCTGTCAGAAGATTGCACTAAAAAGCATGAAATTCGTGGCAAAAAACACAGGAAAAACATTGCAGTTTTTGTGCTTTTTTGGTCCAGGAGATGCAGATTAACACCTTGGACACAATGCATGCATTTTTTAGGCCAAAATTGTACCACATTTCAGTTCACTTTACATTTCGGGTTCACCCATCCCTAGTGGCGACCAAAAGTTTCATATTTTTTTTAAAAGTGTGATTACTTGTCTGGTTGTTGTGATACCATTTTCCCAGTGATGAATTGAAAGTGCATGAAGATGTTATCATGCAAGACCTTAATTTTAACCAAAATGATTTTTACTATAGATATGGTCATTTAATTAAATAAAACTGACTGCCAAAAGTTTTGCATATACTATAAAGATCAATAGATCACAACATTGTTTACAATGCCATAACTTAGTATTTTGCAGCATAATCTCGTGCTTGTATTACCACACCAACGAGGTCATTGAAGCCAACAGAGTATTCAAAACATCTTGAGGGATTTTGCTCCATTCCATTTGCAAATCTGCAAACAATTCATATTTACTACCAATAGATCCATATAATAGAGAAACAAGGATAATGAGTGCCTGTGCACTAAGCAACAACAAGAGAATCCAGAGTTGTAAGCATGATTATACATTTTATTAACAATAAGAAATTTGTTAAAGTAAAAACACAGAGGGTGGTACACAGGAAAAGGCTAACAAGCATGATACAATTCTATACGTATGAATGCAAATATTCAGAGTATTAGGCTGGCTTCACATCACGATTTTTGCACATCCGTGGTGATCCTTGAATTTAAAGGATCACACAGACAGGCATGGATCTGTGCCAACAGATGCCACTGATGCCCTCGGATCTGTGTTTTCCACGGATCCGTCATCAGTAGCAGAGATAGGGATGTACCTTGCTTCTGAGTATGCACAGTACAGAAAATCGGATCTGTTTTATGGATCCGATTTTTTTGATGGATCCGAGATACATAGACTCCCATGTTATGTAATGCGGAACGCAACGGATCCGTTACGGATCCGTGGTGTCCGATTTGAGTCACGGAGACCAAAATCGCAGCAGGCTACGATTTAGTTACAGCAGTGGCAGATGGGCTCCCCAGTGGAGCTGTAGCGGTCGGTGGTCCTCCCTTGGTACGTTGTAGCTTGCTTCCCTTTCATCCAGGGTACATCCTCTGGACTGTCAGCAAGTTGAATTAGCGGCTGAGGTCGGGGCTGGAGTCTTGGCGCTGGCTGTTGATTTTGCTGCAACTGCAGAGCATCCATTAGCTTCGTGATGTTTTTGTTCATTTGGCGCATCTCAGCACACATCTCAGCTCGCAGGGAATCATACTTGTCAGGCTGAGCAGATTAAACATTGTGCGTGGCTGTAGACACGGGTAATGGTTTTGAAGTAGCCTGCACCTCACCACTGCACCACCGTTAGATAGCAGCTTCATGAGTCTGTACCGGCCTTAACCCTTTGATGGCCATCTCCTTCAGGGTATTAAAGCCAGCTTCAGGGTTGCTTAATGACCACCAGCGTACAGTCTTACTGTCCTCGGGGGATAGCAGTCCCCGAGTGAATTGTTCAATTAGGAGCTTGTTTTCGTCGGGTACACTGGCGGGGTTGACTTGTTTAAGGGCGCGCAATGCTTCTTCTAGATGCCAGGCATAAGCTCTTATATAATCTCCCGGCCTCTGGTAGCAGTGATGGAAGCGCATACGTATATCAGCCTCATTGCTCTCCTCGAAGGTAGCTCTCAGTTTGTTAAATACTACAGATGCTGATCTGCATTCAGCGGCAGACCTGGACACACTTTCTTTCTCTGCTGCGCCAGTTAACTGTCCAAGTACCACAGCAGCGCGTTGTTGGCCGGTCATCGCATACATATCCAGGTCGCTATTGATTTTTCGGTTGAAATTGTCCAATGTATCAGGGCGTCCGTCATACTGGGGCAACCACTTGGCCCCCGGGATGTATGGGAGTGACATCAGCATTATTGGGGCGAGTGACCTGGAGGGCCCTCCAGGTCACTGGTTCAGGCCTAACTGCGGCACCGACCATCAGAACGTCTTCGCAGCTCTCCTAGCGTCTGCACACTCTGACTAACTCCTCCCCCAGCAGCAGTATTTATAGGGGATCTCACCTAAGGGCGGTGAGTATAGCTCTCCCTACTGTGCTGGGGTGGAAGATGTTACATGTAGTAGGTACCTGCTGTGGAAACCCAACTGTGCATTAGAGAAGTCTGTGGCTACCTGTGTGAGCAGGGCACCACATTTGTTAATAAAAACAATCTGATACACCTACTGAAACGACTGCTACTTTTTTGTCCCCCCTGAAGAAGCGGACCATTGGGTCCGAGAAACGTACATAAGGGGACTGTGAATCAGGGTCCTCAGTCCTGACCAGCTATCTACAATTACATAATATAAGACTGGCTTCAACCTTATGTCTAGGTGCAAGCAAGAAAAAAAACGACATTTAAAGTGAAAATCCGCTGCAACACTAGACAGTATATGTGTGGGAAATAGCATAATGGCTGCATGTGAATAGCAGGGCTGTCTGCACAGCTAACAAAGACAAGGGAAAAAAACATGGCAGAAACTGCTTATGAATCTATGAAAAATTTGAGAAATCTTAGCTTAAAGCAGCGGCCGCTGCGTTCAAGAGCCCGGTAACCTCGTCACGGTTTTTCTCATTATACCGGGTCCTAACCGTGTGCCTCTCTCATGGTATAATGCTGTATGTGTGGGTTTATATGCCTCTATCTACAATTAAAACCAGCTGTGAGGGGTTATAATGGACATGACTACAATAAAATGGATACCAAACATGGCCACCGGGCGGGGGAAGGGAGCTCAGTCAAAAAGTCAGTACTACAATTACATAATATAAGACTGGCTTCAACCTTATGTCTAGGTGCAAGCAAGAAAAAAAACGACATTTAAAGTGAAAATCCGCTGCAACACTAGACAGTATATGTGTGGGAAATAGCATAATGGCTGCATGTGAATAGCAGGGCTGTCTGCACAGCTAACAAAGACAAGGGAAAAAAACATGGCAGAAACTGCTTATGAATCTATGAAAAATTTGAGAAATCTTAGCTTAAAGCAGCGGCCGCTGCGTTCAAGAGCCCGGTAACCTCGTCACGGTTTTTCTCATTATACCGGGTCCTAACCGTGTGCCTCTCTCAAGGTACCGTCACATAGGGACATATCGCCGGCGATGTTGCCGGCGATCGCGGGAGCGCGCATCCCTGACAACATCGCCGGTAAGCTGTCACACTGAGCAACTTACCGGCGATGTCGCCGGCTAGTTGCCGCGGCTATCGCTCGCTGGGTTGCCCAGCAACCCAGCAAGCGATAACCCGCAATGTTGTAGATAGGCGGAATCGCCCGTAACATTGCGGGTTGCCGCGTTACACAGGGCGATCAGGCAGAGTCGCCTGAGCAACATCGCCAGGTTTCCCAACATTGTTGGGAAACCTGGCGATGTGACTCAGGCGATTCATCGCCTGATTATCGCCCTGTCACACGCGGCAATTCGCCGGCGATGTCGCCGCAACCTGGCCACGCCCCTCGGTTGCCGGCAACATCGCCGGCGATATCTCCCCGTGTGACGGTACCTTCATGGTATAATGCTGTATGTGTGGGTTTATATGCCTCTATCTACAATTAAAACCAGCTGTGAGGGGTTATAATGGACATGACTACAATAAAATGGATACCAAACATGGCCACCGGGCGGGGAAGGGAGCTCAGTCAAAAAGTCAGTACTACAATTACATAATATAAGACTGGCTTCAACCTTATGTCTAGGTGCAAGCAAGAAAAAAAACGACGATATTTTTTTCCCTTGTCTTTGTTAGCTGTGCAGACAGCCCTGCTATTCACATGCAGCCATTATGCTATTTCCCACACATATACTGTCTAGTGTTGCAGCGGATTTTCACTTTAAATGTCGTTTTTTTTCTTGCTTGCACCTAGACATAAGGTTGAAGCCAGTCTTATATTATGTAATTGTAGTACTGACTTTTTGACTGAGCTCCCTTCCCCCGCCCGGTGGCCATGTTTGGTATCCATTTTATTGTAGTCATGTCCATTATAACCCCTCACAGCTGGTTTTAATTGTAGATAGAGGCATATAAACCCACACATACAGCACTATACCATGAGAGAGACACACGGTTAGGACCCGGTATAATGAAAAAAACCGTGACGAGGTTACCGGGCTCTTGAACGCAGCGGCCGCTGCTTTAAGCTAAGATTTCTCAAATTTTTCATAGATTCATAAGCAGTTTCTGCCATGTTTTTTTCCCTTGTCTTTGTTAGCTGTGCAGACAGCCCTGCTATTCACATGCAGCCATTATGCTATTTCCCACACATATACTGTCTAGTGTTGCAGCGGATTTTCACTTTAAATGTCGTTTTTTTTCTTGCTTGCACCTAGACATAAGGTTGAAGCCAGTCTTATATTATGTAATTGTAGATAGCTGGTCAGGACTGAGGACCCTGATTCACAGTCCCCTTATGTACGTTTCTCGGACCCAATGGTCCGCTTCTTCAGGGGGGACAAAAAAGTAGCAGTCGTTTCAGTAGGTGTATCAGATTGTTTTTATTAACAAATGTGGTGCCCTGCTCACACAGGTAGCCACAGACTTCTCTAATGCACAGTTGGGTTTCCACAGCAGGTACCTACTACATGTAACATCTTCCACCCCAGCACAGTAGGGAGAGCTATACTCACCGCCCTTAGGTGAGATCCCCTATAAATACTGCTGCTGGGGGAGGAGTTAGTCAGAGTGTGCAGACGCTAGGAGAGCTGCGAAGACGTTCTGATGGTCGGTGCCGCAGTTAGGCCTGAACCAGTGACCTGGAGTGGCCCTCCAGGTCACTCGCCCCAATAATGCTGATGTCACTCCCATACATTCCGGGGGCCAAGTGGTTGCCCCAGTATGACGGACGCCCTGATACATTGGACAATTTCAACCAAAAAATCAATAGCGACCTGGATATGTATGCGATGACCGGCCAACAACGCGCTGCTGTGGTACTTGGACAGTTAACTGGCGCAGCAGAGAAAGAAAGTGTGTCCAGGTCTGCCGCTGAATGCAGATCAGCATCTGTAGTATTTAACAAACTGAGAGCTACCTTCGAGGAGAGCAATGAGGCTGATATACGTATGCGCTTCCATCACTGCTACCAGAGGCCGGGAGATTATATAAGAGCTTATGCCTGGCATCTAGAAGAAGCATTGCGCGCCCTTAAACAAGTCAACCCCGCCAGTGTACCCGACGAAAACAAGCTCCTAATTGAACAATTCACTCGGGGACTGCTATCCCCCGAGGACAGTAAGACTGTACGCTGGTGGTCATTAAGCAACCCTGAAGCTGGCTTTAATACCCTGAAGGAGATGGCCATCAAAGGGTTAAGGCCGGTACAGACTCATGAAGCTGCTATCTAACGGTGGTGCAGTGGTGAGGTGCAGGCTACTTCAAAACCATTACCCGTGTCTACAGCCACGCACAATGTTTAATCTGCTCAGCCTGACAAGTATGATTCCCTGCGAGCTGAGATGTGTGCTGAGATGCGCCAAATGAACAAAAACATCACGAAGCTAATGGATGCTCTGCAGTTGCAGCAAAATCAACAGCCAGCGCCAAGACTCCAGCCCCGACCTCAGCCGCTAATTCAACTTGCTGACAGTCCAGAGGATGTACCCTGGATGAAAGGGAAGCAAGCTACAACGTACCAAGGGAGGACCACCGACCGCTACAGCTCCACTGGGGAGCCCATCTGCCACTGCTGTAACTACACCGGTCACTTCGCCAGGAGCTGTCCTTTAAACGGGCAGTCCCTGGGGGCCGGGCCAAACCTCAGGATTAGATCAACAGGGCCCAGCCACCTGGTACAAGACCTTCAACGGACAGAGGCCATTTCTGTCCATTGTACTAGATGGCATCACGACACCTGCTCTGCTGGACACCGGGTCACAGGTGACCACCATTACCTATATCCTTTATAAGAAGTATTGGGCTGAAACAGCCTGATCTAGACTTTACCCTTAATGCATCCAATGGTGAACCAATTACTGTAATGGGGGTTAAGGAAGTTCCAATAAAGGTGGGGAGGGTGGAATTGCAGAACCAGGGAGTCCTTGTAGTAGCAGAAGCCAGTAATGCTAATGATCCTTATATTATACTAAGCACTAATGTTGTTAGCAATTGCATGGAGGAAGTCTTGTCTTTGCTTCAACAGATTGCAGACACTGCCAGACCTGGTCAAAGGAAGGTCCTCCAGTGTGAGATCAGAGCCATCCTGCACCAGCAACAGGTAACAATTACAGGTGGCGAAATTGGTACTGCACGGGTGACAGACTCATTGCCTATTGTGATTCCCCCAATGAGTGAAATGATGTTTTGGTGTCGAGCAGCTATAGGTCTGAGAGAGCAGGACTATCAAGCGTTAGTGGAGCCCATCAGCACTGAGCACAGACCTACACTGTTGACAGCCAGGGGGGTGGTGGATGTACACAATGGAAGAGTACCTGTTTGCATCTTAAATTGTGGCAGTGAGGAGGTTAAATTACCCAGGTATACCACTGTTGCTAAATTGTACACAGTCAGCAACAACGAGATCCAAACAGTGGGACCCATACCCTAAACTAAAGGGGAAAAACCTGATCAAAGAACTGGGCCACTGGAGGACTGGTGTCAGCAGCTCCATGTAGGAACTGACACCACTCCTGTGCACGAAAAGCAAGGTGTGTACCAGGTAGTTCAAGAATTTGAACAAGTCTTTAGTAAGCATCCACTTGACTTTGGTAGGATAAAAGGGGTACAACATCACATCCCCACAGGTACACATCCAACAATCAAAGAGCAGTATAGGCCTATTCCACCTGCACATTATCAAAAAGCCAAAGAAATGTTACAGGACATGAAGGACGCAGGGGTTATACGAGATAGCTGTAGTCCCTGGGCAGCCCCATTGGTCCTAGTCAGGAAAAAGGATGGCAGTATGAGAATGTGTGTAGACTACAGGCAATAAACCGCATAACACACAAGGATGCTTACCCGTTACCTCGTATAGAGGAATCCTTAGCTGCGTTGAAGTCTGCCAATTACTTCTCTACCTTACATCTCACTAGTGGGTATTGGCAGGTGTCCGTAGCCGAGGAAGACACAGAGAAGACGGCACTTACAACACCTATGGACCTACATGAATTCAACAGCATGCCCTTCGGACTATGTAATGCACCCAGGAACTTTCCAGCGATTGATGGAGAGTTGCATGGGACATGAGAACTTTGAGACGGTACCGCTCTACCTGGATGACGTGATCGTATACTCCAAAACCTATGGAGAACACGTCACTCATCTAGCAGAGGTGTTTGAAGCTCTGGCCAAATTCGGAATGAAGCTAATACCATCAAAATGCCACCTGTTAAAGCCAAGAGTACAGTACCTGGGACACATAGTCAGTGCCGACGGCGTGGCCCCTGATCCAGATAAGGTGACAGCAATCAAAGAATGGCCAGAACCCAAGACCTTAAAGGAAGTACGTCAATTCCTGGGTTTGGTGGGCTACTATAGGAGGTTCATAAAGGAGTACACCAAGAAGGCTGCTCCCCTGCAAGACCTCCTAGTAGGCTAACCTAGAAAGGCAAGCCCAAGGATTCTCAGTGGAGATGGGGTAAGGAACAAGAGGAAGCGTTCCTGACGATGAAAGAAGCCTTGACAGGAGAAGAAATCCTTGCTTACCCGGACTACAACCTGCCATTCCTGCTGTACACGGATGCCAGCAATGTGGGACTTGGAGACGTCCTTTCTCAAAAGCAAGACGGCAAGGAAAGGTTGATCGCTTATGCCAGTAGGAAGCTGCGCCCCACAGAGAGGAACCCAGAGAGCTACAGTTCCTTTAAGCTGGAATTCCTGGCCTAGGTCTGGGCCGTCACAGAGAGGTTCAAACACTATCTGGCCTCTAGCAAATTTACAGCTTACACGGATAAAAATCTGCTGACCCACCTGGAAACTGCGAAGTTGGGAGCCATGAAGCAAAGATGCTCCCAGGACACAGTACCTCGAGGTCCGCGCTGCCACTTCAGAAAAGGAACAAAAGAAGCCAGTACAAGGGAATGTCTGGATTAACGATTCTTCTTTATTATCCTACACGTTTCAGAGTTATTTCCCAACTCCTTCATCAGGGAATTCCCTGATGAAGGAGTTGGGAAATAACTCTGAAACGCATAGGATAATAAAGAAGAATCGTTGATCCAGACATTCCCTTGTACTGGCTTCTTTTGTTCCTTTTCTGAAGTGGCAGCACGGACCTCGAGGTACTGTGTCCTGGGAGCTGATTAAACCACAGCGATCTGTGGAAAGTATGGTCCTGCAGCAGCTACTTGTATCTGAGCGATCATTACCAGTTGTGGGTTTTCACAACTACATCAGGTGAGCAGCCTCTTTGTATAAACATTTTACCCTTTTTAAAGAAGATATCACCCTATGTGCGCATTCTTGAATTTATAGATGAAGCAAAGATGGATGGCCAGATTGTCCAACTACCAGTTCACCATCAAGTACCGGGCTGGACACCAGAATGGAAACACAGATGCCTTATCCAGAATGCCTCACCTGTCAGATGAGGGTGTAGATGAAGACGAGCTGGAAGAAGTTGAGTTACCTGCCTTCCATCAACTAACAGTAACCCAGTGCCAGAAGTAAGCTCTATATATACCAAGGGAAGCTTTGCCGGAGGTACATTAACCAAGAACACACGAGATGGCCTGGCAAATCATCGTGCCAAAATCAGAAATCCATGTGGTCTTGAACGCCTATCACAACCAGACTGCTCACTTTGGGTGGAAAAAGCTAGAGATGCTACTGAGAGATAGGTTGTTTTGGTCGGCAAACGGACATCTATTGAAAAATGGTGTAAGAATTGTAAACCCTGCAGCCTAAGAAGAAAGGACTTACAGAGTCAGAAAGCACAGCTCCATCCAATTGTAACAAAGCAACCTCTGGAAATCGTAGCCTTGGACCACGTAAAACTGACTCCAAGTAGATCCGGCTACACTACGCGTTGACCATGGTAGACAATTACTCGAGATTCTTGATGGTTGTGTGGCGCCCCACTATGTAGGTGCTACAGAGGGGTACTGCACCCGTAAAAGAGGTGTAGTAACCCCAGCTGCAAGTGGATTTCAGGATGATAGGTGGAACCCTAAACCCACACCCCACACTAGATTATACTGTGGGAGGGAAGCCGGGAGGGTATATAGTCACCTCCAAGGGGAACTAAAGAAGTCTGTGGTCGAGAGTTAGTGAGACAGGCGGATGGCCTGAGGGAGCAAGGAGGGTCTCCCGGCTGAGGAACCCAGGAACGAATCACAGATCCCAGACACAGAGAACGAGAGGGGGATAGAGGAACCGGAGAGTTCACCCCAGGAGAGAAACCGGGTACCGGAGCCCGCACCTGTAGGAACCTTTAAGGCCTACAGAAAATCCGATGCACGGGGGTATATCAATATACGGCCCTGATTCTCGAGCGACCAATAGAGGGGACCAGACACAGCCAGGTGAACCCGCAGTGTTCAACAGAGGGTTACCCGACAGGAGCAAGAGAAGGAAAGAGAAAGTCAGCAGGAGGTCAGATTTACTACATGAGATCAGATTTCACACAAGCTACTGGGAAGTAGAGGAGAATTGGAACAAGAAAGGCACATGCTGAGGGTTCCATCCAGCTAGAAGAGATCCGCTTGCAGTCACCCGTAGCCACTTGTCATTTAACATCTAACTGCACTGAGGACTGTAATAACGCTGCTAAAGTTCTAGTAAAGTATCCGGGTGAAGGGTCTTTGACTCCGCTGCTCCATCTTTGCATGAACTCATTCCTTTCACAGATTTCCTGCCCCGGAGGTCCCAGTCCTGCCTGCGGGGACTAAACCATCTCAGCCACATTACCACCGACCTCCGGAGGACTGGAGCGGCGCTGGTGACATCTCACCAGGTACTGCAGGTGGCGTCACGACAAACTATAAACTTGTACATAATCCCTTGTAAATACCCCTTTTCAAGAGAACCGTCCCCCAGAGCACGGGATCAGGCACGGCCGCCATTCCCCGTGACACAGTTAACCCCTTTTGCCCCCTGATACCCAAGTACCCCACACCCTGGGGCGACACAGTTGCCCCCGTAAAAGACTTGACAGCTGCAACAGCTGCTAAAACATTCCAAAATGTCTTCTGCAGACCGTTGGTGTCACGCCCTACGGACGGATCTATCGGGGGGACCCACTGGACCGCAAATATGGCGGCTGCTGATACCAGATAGGGAGAGCCAGACCAGGAAATAAGATTCAAAAAGCTTTATTGCTAGCTACAGCAATATATATGAAAGGCGCCCCTAAGGAAGGCCACGGAACCACAACACTGGGGTACCTCCCAGGAGCCCAAGGATAGATTGACCCCCTAACAGGAATTTCTCCTTGAACAGTTGTGAAGGGGCCGATGAGGCGGACACCCGTGTTGAACCGACCCTAGAGGTAAGACAGGGGACAGGCCTAATCGGGGAGAACTCAGCGGGTAGAAGCTGACCGGTGACAGCAGGGAACAGCACAGGAGCCAGGGCACGAAGTACAGAAGAACTGCCAGACCCGATCCTAGGACAAAAGGAACACAGGTTAAGTACAGCGAACCAGACTGCAGTGCCCTAACTGAGAGAGACCTGGGGCTGCAACTTCAGTAAGATAGAAGTTGCCTTGGCAAGGTCCTGGAGTGTCTGAGACCTATTTATCCCCAAAGCCTGTTGGTGATAGGCCGGGAGGAAGGGGCGGGAGTAAGGGTGAGCTGTTTCCATAAATGCCTGTAAGCACGCGGGCCCGCCCCCTATGTGTGCCCTGGGAAAGGAGATGAAGGAGGAAGTGTCAGGGAGGAAGTGCAGCAGGCCTGGGAGCGTGGACCCGGGCGGCATGTCTGCGGGGACGGGACCTGGACCTCAGGGAGCGACGATGGATGACCAGAGCACGGCCCCCTGCCCCTGGACTGGACGTGAGGAGGTAAGGGAGAGCAGAGGAGAGGAGGCAGGCTGCAGGGCAAGTGCACCGGGCCTTGAGGTGGTGACAATTGGGATACCCTGAACATGTCCTAACAGATCAAGTATCAGCCTTCGAAGCGGAGATCTTCCAAGAGTTCTGCCACATGTATGGGTGCAAAAAGATCAGAACAACCCCATATCATCCACATGCCAACGGACTCTGTGAGAAAATGAATCACATCATCATTGATATGCTGAAGATCTTACCCTTAGAAGAAAGAAACCAATGACTGGAGAAACCACCTGACTTGGTTGATATGTACAACCACATTTCGGTAAGTTCTACCAACTGTACACCAGCTTACTTGATGAGAACCCGTACAGGAAAGTTACCCGTAGACTTGGAACTCGGAGTAGTAGATCCTGAAGCAGATAACACCATTCCCAATTGGAAAGCCCATCACCTTGAACAATACAAAAAAGTTCAAGCCTGTGTAGAAGATAACTTGGAGAAATCCTGTGAAAAACAAGAAAAGGACTATAAAAAACATGCTCCAGCAGAACCAATAACACCTGGAAGTATTGTCCTGAAGAGGAAAAGAACCAGAAACAAGTTGGATGATCAGTGGGAACAAGAACCCTACGTTCTACTAGATTCTGGACATGAAAACAGCAAAGTCTGCCTTATCAGCAAGAACGGTGGAAAAACCACACAGACTGTATCCAGAAATGACATCAAAAAGTGTCCAACAGATTGGGAAAACCAAAATCCCTCCATTCAACCAATCCAAGAGTCTGAACCAGTTCAAGAACAAGTTCAAATGAAGAACCAAAGAAGAAGGTAATTCTTACAATCTTAGGAGAATTCCCAGAAGATTGGCCTCAACAAGATGGAGCCATCATCGTGCCATTGCTGAATTTTTACCAACCCAATGAAGTGGTACAAAGGAATCAGTAAGAAATACCCATTGCTAGAGAATCTGAAGATGCTGCAATCGGTACCCCTGCTAGCCCTGTAGTGAGACTAAGGCAACGCAGACGCTTACCTGACATACCTGCACCAAGCCCTTCACTAGAAACATCACCTGAGACAGTGACACCTGTAGTGCGTAAATCGCAGAGATGCACACAAGGTCAACCCCCATCTATGTATGGAGAGTGGGCACAATAAATGTGAGGTAGAGCACACTAAGGTAACATGTAAATAGTCACTGTACAATAAGAATGTATATAGTAGTGTACAGAAGGGTGGATGAACTGGGCCTAGTCCCACACACATTAAGTTAGGAACGGAAAGTGCCTGGGATAGGGAGGTACTAGGTCTCCTAAGCCGAGACACCCATAGGGACATGTGTTTATTGAAAATGTGAACTTTTGAAAGACTTTTCCCCTTTTTCTTACTCGGAGCATACAGAAAATTGACTGTATAGACTCTTTGAACTGAACTTTTCTCCTTTGAACTTTTACAATTTAAAAGGACTACAGTTACTGGACTATTGTAGCCATAAACTCTTCAAAAGCCTACGGTGAATGGACTAGCACCGTACAAACTTACTTGTTTTGCATTTTTCAAATATTTTTCAGTGCTTTTTGTAAATTTTAATATTTTAAGACTTTGTAAATATGTTACCTGTTATATTGTTGAATAATTGTTATTCCTTTTGTTTAAACAAAAATGCTCAGTCCAGGAGTACTGAAGTTACCTAGGGGGGTATGTGGTGCCCTGCTCACACAGGTAGCCACAGACTTCTCTAATGCACAGTTGGGTTTCCACAGCAGGTACCTACTACATGCAACATTTTCCATCCCGGCACAGTAGGGGGAGCTCTACTCACCGCCTTTAGGTGAGATCCCCTATAAATACTGCTGCTGGGGAGGAATTAGTCAGAGTGTGCAGACCCTAGGAGAGCTGCGAAGACGTCCTGGTGGTCGGTGCCACGGTTAGACCTGAACCAGTGAGCCGGAGTGGCCCTTCTGTCTGATGTCCTGCTAGCCTGAGTGGGGACAGAAGGCAAGGAGCAGTAAGCCGACAGGGAAGCGAGGAACTAGTGAAAGCTAGCCCTAAGACGTACAAGACATCGGGGATCCGCACCTGTAGGATACTCCAGGACCACAGAAAACCCCGTCACACCATGGAGACTTCAGTCACCCGGTCTCCCTGTGGGTCAAAGAGATGGAGCCTGACACAGCAATGTACCACTGCAGTGATCAGAGACGGTAACCTGGAGACCGCACAGGAGGAGAGACAGGCATCAGAGTCAGGAAGAGAGAGGAGGCAAGTCTGGCTGCATGCAGACTGGGCTTCAATCGCTACAGAGGAACAGAGGAGGTCTTATACCCACTTGCTGTGGAGACCCACTGTGCAACCTGGTCACCTGTCAGTGCCCTGGACGTCTTTACCTGCGTACCATCAGTAATGGACACTTTACACGCAGCAACAGGAAGATAGAAAACGGCAGGTGTCGGAGACAATTGTACCTTTTACCTTCAAAACACCTTGCAGATACCTGATTTACACGCAGCCACTTCAAGGTGTTTTGAAGGTAAAAGGTACAATTGTCTCTGACACCTGCCGTTTTCTATCTTCCTGTTGCCGCGTGTAAAGTGGCCATAAAAGGTAAAAGAGATTCTTGCAGTGTGCGTGTGTCATTCTTCTCCATTCCGGTGCCCCTCATAGACTGCTCCAACACTCCCCATACCATCTACAGCTCCACTACAAGCTGCCCCCTTCACACTATGCTGCCCCGGAGGACCAGCCCTACCTGTAGAGGACTTTGCCAACTAGCCGCGATACCATCTACCTCCGGCGGACTGTTTCGTCGCTGGTGCCCCATCATCAGAAACTACAGGTGGCGTCACGACAAACTTGTAAATATCATCCCCTGTAAATATTCCCTTTTCAAAGAAGTCCCCCAGGACATGGGATCAGGCGTGGCCACCACTTCCCCGTGACACAGTTAACCCCCTGGAGCCTGATACCCGAGTACCCCATAGCTTGGGGCTCGACACAAACCAATAAGGTAATTGAAGCCAATAAGGGCATTTAAAACATCTTGAGGGATTTTGCTCCATTCCATTTGCAAATCTGCAAACAATTGATCTTTATTATCCAACCCCTGGGCAGATTGCTGGAGACCGTGGTGCTTAGGCATTTTGTGGCTGACAGCCTTTTAAACCAGCGCCTACCCTATGAGAAAGCACTAGCAGCATTCAGTAGGTAGTAGTAGTGCTTGCAGTAGTAGCAGTAGGCAGTAGTAGCACCTGCACATACTTTGAGGGATCACATCCTCCCACTGGCAAGTGCCAGAGCCAGTGTTAGGATGTAGTCTGTCGGTGGAGTTAGCGCATGATGCACTCCATCCCACAGATGAATAGGCCCAACACAAGCAGCAGCATGTGTGCCCCCAGCAGCGTGTGTGCCCCCAGTAGTATGTGTACCCCCCAGCAGCAGTGTGTTCCCCTCCAACAATAGTGTGTGCCCCCCAGCAGTGTGTATGCCTCCCTAGTAGCATGTGTGCCCCCCACCAGTGTGTGTGCCCCCACCAGCGTATGTGCCCCCAATGTGTAGATGCACTCAGCCTCAGCAGTGATTATATAGGCCACCATCGTCCCCAGTGATATATATGCCCCAAACTTCCCCAGTTATGTATATGCTGCCAGCAGTGTTGTAAATTCGCCTAGCCTCCCTAGTGCTGTATTTGCCCCAGGCCTCCCTAGTGCTGTATTGCTTCACACCCTTCCCAGTGATTTATATGCCCCCAGCCCTCCCAGTGATTTACAGTTGTGGACAAAAGTATTGACACCCCTGCAATTCTGTCAGATAATACTCAGTTTCTTCCTGAAAATGATTCCAATCGCAAATTCTTTGGTATTATTATCTTCATTTAATTTGTCTTCAATGAAAAAACACAAAAAGAATTGTCCTAAAGCCAAATTGGATCTAATTCCACACCAAACATAAAAAAGGGGGTGGACAAAAGTATTGGCACTGTTAGAAAAATCATGTGATGCTTCTCTAATTTGTGTAATTAACAGCACCTGTAACTTACCTGTGGCACCTAACAGGTGTTGGCAATAACTAAATCACACTTGCAGCCAGTTGACATGGATTAAAGTTGACTCAACCTCTGTCCTGTGTCCTTGTGTGTACCACATTGAGCATGGAGAAAAGAAAGAAGACCAAAGAACTATCTGAGGACTTGGGAAACCAAATTGTGAGGAAGCATGAGCAATCTCAAGGCTACAAGTCCATCTCCAAAGACCTGAATGTTCCTGTGTCTACCGTGCGCAGTGCCATCAAGAAGTTTAAAAGCCCATGGCACTGTGCCTAACCTCCCTAGATGTGGACAGAAAAGAAAAATTGAGAGATTTCAATGCAAGATTGAGCGAATGGTGGATAAAGAACCTTGACTAACATCCAAACAAGTTGAAGCTGCTCTGCAGTCCGAGGGTACAGCAGTGTCAACCCGTACTATCCGTCGGCGTCTGAATGAAAAGGGACTGTATGGTAGGAGACCCAGGAAGACTCCACTTGTTACCCAGAGACATAAAAATGCCAGGCTGGAGTTTGCCAAAACTTACCTGAGAAAGCCTAAAACGTTTTGGAAGAATGTTCTCTGGTCAGATGAGACAAAAGTAGAGCTTTTTGGGCAAAGGCATCAACATAGAGTTTACAGGAGAAAAAAGAGGCATTCAAAGAAAAGAACACGGTCCCTACAGTCAAACATGGAGGAGTTCCCTGATGTTTTGGGGTTGCTTTGCTGCCTCTGGCACTGGACTGCTTGACCATGTGCATGGCATTATGAAGTCTGAAGACTACCAACAAATTTTGCAGCATAATGTAGGGCCCAGTGTGAGAAAGCTGGGTCTCCCTCAGAGGTCATGGGTCTTCCAGCAGGACAATGACTCAAAACACACTTCAAAAAGCACTAGAAAATGGTTTGAGAGAAAGCACTGGAGACTTCTAAGGTGGCCAGCAATGAGTCCAGACCTGAATCCCATAGAACACCTGTGGAGAGGTCTAAAAATGGCAGTTTGGAGAAGGCACCCTTCAAATATCAGGGACCTGGAGCAGTTTGCCAAAGAAGAATGGTCTAAAATTCCAGCAGAGCATTGTAAGAAACTCACTGATGGTTACCGGAAGCGGTTGATCGCAGTTATTTTGGCTAAAGGTTGTGCAACCAAGTATTAGGCTGAGGGTGCCAATACTTTTCTCTGGCCCATTTTTGGAGTTTTGTGTGAAATGATCAATGTTTTGTTTTTGCTTCATTCTCTTTTGTGTTTTTTAATTTAAGACAAATTAAATTAAGATAATAATACCAAAGAATTTGTGATTGCAATCATTTTCAGGAAGAAACTGAGTATTATCTGACATAATTGCAGGGGTGTCAATACTTTTGGCCACAACTGTATATGCCCCCAGCCCCCCCAGTGATGTATATGCTCCCAGCCCTCCCCAGTGATGTATATGACCTCTGACCTCCTCAGTGTTGAACATACCCCCAGCCTCCCCTGTGCTGAATATTCCCCCACCATCCCCATTGATGTATAGACCCCCATCCTTCCCAGTGATGTACATGCCCTCAGGGATGTATATGCCCTCAGTGTCTCCTATGTGATGTATATATGATAGTCCCAGTGTCTTCTGTGGGATGCATACATAGCAGTCCCAGAGTCTCCTATATGATGTGTATGATTTATAAAACTTATCACAAAGAGTTGAGGAGCTCCAGGCTGACATAAACCTGGTAAAGTAGTTTTGAGAAGAAACAAGATCAATATCACTTAATATCATAGCCGCACCAAAGAGAAACAGCTCCAGCCACCACAGTAGCAGTGAATTAATTGTTTGACCAAACATAGGAGTGGAATTTTTATGGGGATAATTTTGTGTGGCTCCCTATGGTAGAAATTTCCAAATGGCCCCCAGCAAGAAAACGTTTCCCCACCTCTGCTCTAGTATATCCTTGTACATGGTAGCATTCATATTTGCATTAGTTCTAATCAGTGAGACATTGGCAGATGCAGAAAAGCAGCTTCAAACCATGACATTACCATCTCCAAGTTTCAATGTAGGTGTTTGGTACCTTTAAATTATCATGTTTTCCAATTGGGCAGTAGATATAGTACTTGCCATCATTAGCAAACAGATTGAACTTGGATTCATCTAACCACTACACCTTAGACCAATCTGTCTCTTTCTCTTTTCATTGGCTGTGTTCTTTGGGACACTCAAGTTTGACCTTACAGTTCTTTACAGAAATGAAAAGCTTCTTGACTGTAGTAATATTCCAACACCGCTTGCTGTCACCTACTTGTATTCAACCCATTGTAACAGTGCATGTTAAATATACCTGTGATTACTGCAATGAATCTCCATAGTATCAGCTTGAATCACATAGTCTAATTGTAATATTCCAAACACCGCTTGCTGTCACCTACTTGTACTCAACCCATTGTAACAGTGCATGTTAAATATACCTGTGATTGCTGCAATGAATCTCCATAGTATCAGCTTGAATCACATAGTCTAATGGTAATATTCCATCTCTGCACTTATTGTAAAGTTTTCTGTGTCATCTGTATGCATTACATTCCTTACTCACCAGTATCTGCCCGTTTCTAGAAAATGTTTTACCTCAAAGAAACAATTATTTGTGATCCTGTGCTGTAATGTCTGCATACTCTATTTCATCCTTCCCTGCCCAGGGTCAAACCAATGCTCTGTGCACGGCCAGAAACAAAAATGAAACTGTACATAGCAGGGGCACATTTATAAGATTATCTCAGCACAGGAACATTTTTGTAAACACATCCAATTGGGGAAATTATCATTATTCCAAGATCTATTGATTAAAATTAACTTTTAAATTAACTTTGTTTATGGGAAAACCCCTTTAAGCTTCCGGTTGTCTGGTGATAAATTTGTCTTTGTCATGTTTTAACCAAAAATCACACAAACAAAATAAAAGAAAACATATTTTAGGCAAAATTACATTACCCATGACAAAATATGCAGAATATTTCGCCCAGCAAATGTGCTAAACTAACACAAGGGATAAAACAATGTCAAAGACAATTTTCATCCTTAAAGCTGACAATCATATGCTTCCAGTTTATATGACTGAAACTCGTGCATTCAACCCTACTGCTCTTAGCCGTCGCACCACAGTCTGGCAAATTACTTTGACCCCATATTCTTCGTTCATTTGACACTTGACTCTGAGAACAGTTAAATTTCATATCATGTTCTTTTTGTCTTTTGCCTGACTTCACTCTCAGAATATTAAAGGGGGTTTCCCACAAATAAAGTTTATCTTAATCAATAGATCTTGCAATAATAATAATTTTCACAATTGGATGTGTTTAAAAAAATGTTCCTGTGCTGAGATTTTTTTATATATGTGTTCCTACTATGTACAGTTTAATTTTTATTTCTTACTGTGCACGGAACACGGTCTGATAATACCACATTCTCCTGGGCAGGGGAGGAAGGAAAGAGAACATACGGACATTATGCATGAGATCACAGAGGATTCTTTTTTGTGAGGTAAAACATTTCTCTGCCTGTTTCTAGAAAATGTTTTACCTCAAAGAAACAAGTACACTGGGGAACAATTTGAAAAAAGGTTTCTGTTGAGTTAGGTTTTTGAGCTGACTTATACTAAAATTGGCATGCTGATTCCAAAAATGTAGTCAGTTTTTTTCTAGCACGTCAAGTTTTTCCTCCACAACTTACCTGCCAGAGAAGCACAATTGCACTGATATCTGTAATAAGACTTGTTATCTGATTACAATTCGACTCATATAGAGCAGTAAAAAACATGATAGTGTTAAAAAACATATTTGTCATGCCTATTTCTTATATATTTAATTTTTTGTTCATATTTGTACGATTTAAAAAAAAAAAAAAACACTTTTTAGGTACAGTAGTTTACATATTTTTGAGAAGACAAAAATCCTATAGTTCAAAAACTTGACGTGATAGAGAAAAACTGAGATCATTTCTGGATTCAGCATCCAAAAATTAATTAAGAACAGTTGTCTGACCTAACTCCTAAAAAATTGTGTTCCCCAGTGTTATTTGTGATCCTGTGCTGTAATGTCTGTATACTCTATTTCATCCTTCCCTGCCCAGGGTCAAACCAATGCTCTGTGCACGGCCAGAAACTAAAATGAAACTGTACATAGCAGGGGCACATTTATAAGATTATCTCAGCACAGGAACATTTTTTTAAACACATCCAATTGTGGAAATTATTATTATTCCAAGATCTATTGATCAAAATGAACTTTTAAATTAACTTTGTTTATGGGAAAATCCCTTTAAGCTTCCGGTTGTCTGGTGATAAATTTGTCTTTGCCATGTTTTAACCAAAAATAACACAAACAAAATAAAAGAAAACATATTTTAGGCAAAATTACATTACCCATGACAAAATATGCAGAATATTTCGCCCAGCAAAATGTGCCAAACTAACACAAGGGATAAATCAATGTCAAACACAATATTCATCCTTAAAGCTGACAACCATATGCTTCCAGTTTATTAAAATCACCAGGAAATTGGCTTCACAACAACCAGACAGAAGTAAACCACACTTTAAAAACATGTAAAACGTTTGGTCACCATTGTATATAATGCCACTAATAAAAGCTTCAACTCAACTCAACTTGACCCATCACCTGTTAACAGAAATTTAGGGGTGTCCAAGGCTATGGAAAAGCGCTATAGCTCCCACCACAAGAAATTTAGGGAAATATATGCTTCTGAATGCAAATGTCCTCATTAATTCTTAGCCTCACAAAGTGTCTAAACCCCAGTTGGCATCCATATGTTGACATTAACATAGTTATGAGAGCCAACTTATTTTAAAGGTGCATGATTCAAGAAGCACAATCTGCGCAAAATGTAATGAGCAACTGGCTTCACAACACCCAGACAGAAGTAAACTACACTTAAGAAAAAAATGCAAAACTTTTGTTCGCCATTGTGCCACTAATAAAAGATTCAACTCAACTCACACAAAAAATGTCCACACTTGAGCCATCACCTGTTAACAGAAATGTAGGGGTGTCCAAGGCTATGGAAAAGCACTATAGCTCCCACCAAAAGAAATTTAGGGAAATTTGAGCTTCTGAATGCAAATGTCCCCCTTCATTCTGAGCCCCACAAAGTGCCTAAACACCAGTTAGCAACCATATGTTTGATATTAACGTAGTTAGGAGAGCCAGCTTACTTTAAAAGTGCGTGATTCAAAAAGCACAAGCTGCACAATGTAATGGGTGCTACAATGTATTGGGCACTACAAAGACATATTTGCAATTCTACCTCTGATACTTCCACAACGTGTTTATTTCTGAAAATTGCCCATAGTGTAAAAATAGTCACTAAAAGTAAAGTTGGATTCCCAGAGGGGAGTAAGGTATAATAATAGATCGCTTGAGGGGGTTTCCACTGTTTAGGCACATCAGGAGATCTGCAAATGGAGTCAGCAAACTATTCTAGAAAAATATGTATCACAAAAGTCAAATAGCGCTCCTTCCCTCTCGAGTCCTACCATGTGTCCAAACAGTACTGTAGCGTCACCTGTGGGGTATTGCCATGTTCAGCAGATATCGTATAACAAATTTGGGGTCCTTTTTTAGCTATTTCCCTTGTGAAAGTAAAATAGTCTGGGGCTAAAACATAATTTTAATTATAAAAATGCAATTACTACCTCTTCACCACAGAATGGTATAAATTATTTAATACACTTGTGGTGTCAATATCCTCATTGCTTTACTAGATATATTCACTGGAAGGGGTAGTAAAATGTGGTCTCTTATAGAGGTTTCTGGTGTTCTGGCACCTCATGGGCTCTGCCAATGTGACATTACCATTCCAGCAAAATATGCATTTCAATATGGCATTTCTTCCCTTCTGAGATATGCACTTTGCCTGAAAAGTAGTTTGTATATAGGATATATATAGGATATTAACAAACTCAGGTGAAATTGTCTAAAAAATTATGTGGTCCATTTCATTGTACTAACCCTTTAGAAAATTAAACACTTGGAGCTAAAACAACATGTTAGCGCAAATAATTTAATTTTGAATTTCTGCAGCCCAATTTTGCACAATTCTGTGAATCATCTGGAGGTTAAAATGCTCATTACACTCCTAGAAGAATTCCTCAAGAAGTGTACTTTCCAAAATGGGGTCACAAGTGGGATATTTTCTGCTGTTTTGGAATCATAACGACTCTTCAAATGTGATATGATGCCTGCTGCTGTCGTTTCGTAACAAATCTGTGTTCGAATAGCACTTCTTTTCCTCTGAGCCCTGTTGTGATCCAAACAGTAGGTTTTGGATCCCGCTGTCAGTGAATGACAGCGAGGTTCAAAGGGTTGACAGCACCTTTGAATCTTGCTGGAAGCCCAACATCTCAGCTGATGAGATCAACTGAGATGTCAGGTGTTTGATGTGAGCGCCGCACCGGACCCAATCCATGACATCCTATTACGTCGAGGGTCAGGAATGGGTTAAGGGCATAAAAATGAAAAGTTTGAAAATTCCAAGATTTTCACCAAATCTACCATATTTTTATAAATAACCTAAAAAATCCTAAATTTACCCCTATCAAAAACTACCATGTGTCATGGAAACACATCTCAGAATCATTGGGATCCATTGAAGCGTTTCAGAATTATTAACTCATAAATTGACACTGAGTCAGAGTTATAAAATTTGTCTGGGTCAAAAATGTGACTATGGACTGGGTGGTGACGGGGTTAAGCAACAGAGAACCCCTTTAATATTGAATCCTTAGTGCAGTGAGTTACTGGTGTTTGTGACAGGTGAAAGCTTATCTGGTCTGAAGTCAGAAGAGATCTTGAAGGAGCACAGAATATACAGACCTCATCTAGCAATAAGTAATGTTCTAGCTTTCCAAAATTTAGAGATGGAGACAAGGTGTGGTTATCCACTAAAAACATCAAACTAAAACTACTTTCACATTAGCCTTTGTTTTCAGTTACAGCAGATCAGGCAAACCTGAACTTTTGAACTTCATGTTTGCCTGATCTAAGTTTTTTCACATCCAGCGGAATCTGGCACTTCCGGCACCGGACAAAAAATGCTGCTAACTCCAGTTCAAAGACAAGCTGGAAGTGCCGGATTTGCCGTATCCGGATGATAATGCAAGTGCTGCATATGTCAGGAACTCAAATACAAAATGCATTTTGCAGAACGTAATTTTGCCGCAAGTGTGCCACATCTGGTTTTTGCAAAAATTCTGCCGAATTTGCAAAAATGCCGATGTGAAAGTATCCTTACAGGTGTTTTCCACTTCCAGGAAAGTGGACTCCAAATGCACAATTACCTAAAATAGCCAACACAGCAGGTACAAGCCATCCCAGGGTGCAGCGCTAACTCCCTGTGGCTGTTTGGAACTGTTTGAGGTAGACAAAAGATGATTCGGCCTCAGGAGTCCAATCCTTTGGTTTGGAACCTTTACAAGTCAAGGCGGTGAGTAGTCTTACCAGAGCGGAGAAGTGAGGAATAAATTGCCGATAGTAGTAAGTGAATCCCATGAAGAGCTAAATTGCCTTGATTCCCTCATGATGGGGCCACTTAAGCATGGTGTAGACCTTCTCTGGATCAATCTCGAGACCTGTATCAGAAATGATATAGCCATGAAAGGGTAAAGACTTCTGCTCAAACAGGTATTTTTCAAACTTAGCGTAGAGATGATTCTCCCTTAACCTATGAAGAACAAAACAAACATTCCTCCTGTGTTTTGGTAAGTCGGTGGAAAACACCAGGATGTCGCCCAAATACACCACCAAAGGGACGGTAAGCTGGTCACAGAAAATGTCATTGACAAACTCCGGAAAGACAACGGGAGTGTTTTTTAACCCAAAAGGCATCACCCGATATTCGTACTGACCATCTCGTGTTAAAGGTGGTTTTCCACTCATCCCCAGATTGTATCCTGACAAGGTTGTAAGCCTCACAGAGATCCAACTTGGTGAAAATCCCGGAACCTCAAAGGCAATCAAAGAGCTTGGGAATTAGAGGAAGGGGGTATTTGTTCTTTACTATAGTTAGGTTGAGGCCATGGTAGTCAATACATGAGCAGAGAGACCCATCTTTCTTCTTGACAAAGAAGAACCCAGCTCCAGCCGGAAAGGGGGACTTCTTGATAAACTCTTGAACCAAATTCTCCTTGATGTAATCGGATACGGCTTGAGTCTCTGTGGGAGAAAGAGGGTAGATCCTACCTTGAGGCAGAGTTGATCCAGGATTTAGATCGATGGGACAATCTTAGGGCCTGTTAGGAGGGAGAGTCTCAGCTTCTTTCTTGACCAAAACATTGGCCAAGGACTAGTAGGCCGAAAGTAACCCGGGTAAGGCTGCAGGAGACCATGGGGTAGAACTAGGCCATACTGATTTGAGGCAGTGATTGACCCCATCAAAGAACAATCCAAGACAGGTTCATGGAGATGCAACCATGGAAGTCCTAGTAGAAATGGTGGAGAAAGGTTCAACAACACATAGAAGGCAATCTTCTCCCTATGGAGTGCTCCAATTTGAAGCTCCACCTCTTCGGTGACACCAAGAATGGAATTCTTCAGGGTCTTCCATCCACGGAGGTGATGAGTCAGAGCTGTTGTAGAGAAACAATTGGAATACCAAACTGTCTGGCCACAGCTTGCTTGATAAAGTTTCCTCCTAGACCCAGAATTCAGATAGGCCATCTCGGACAGCCGCATCTTTCCGAAGAACACCTGTACTGATATAGTTAATGGGAGAGAGGAATCATTCTCACCTTGGGAGGCCTCTCTTACCTGTCCTAGGTGGAGAAGTTTTACAACCTCTCGGAACAACTGCATTGACTGGAAGCGAAGCGTTCGCTATCTCGATGAGGATTCCTTGCAAGCTTTTCCTTTTGCTGATTCTTCTACACCATGATATGGTCGAGCTCCATGGGTTCGTTATCAGGGACCGGAGCTGGACTATGTGGAAAACGAGGTTTCAGTGAAGAAGAAGCTGAACGGGGAAATCGCCTCTCGAGAATCCTCTCTCTGTAGCACTCCTGGAGACGCAGGTCAATTCGGATGGCGAGGGATATGGGATCATCCAGAGTCTCGGGTAGACCTTTGATTCTTCTGGATAATCCTCTCTGGAAGCCACCGACCAGAGGCTACTTGGTCCATTGGAGCTTTGAAGCCAGGGTGAGGAAATGAATGGCATACAGGTCGAAAGTAGGAGAGCCCTGTTGCAAATTAAAGAGACGCCATGGCAGATGTGGCACAACTGAGCATGTCAAAAATCTTGCGGAACGTGTCCAGAGGTTCCTGCAGATTTGATACAATGGGATCATTACACTCCATTAGCAGGTTGAACCAGGCTAAAGCCTCTCCTTCCAGGTGAGAGTCTAGGAAGGCCACCTTGGCCGTGTTGGTAGGATAATGCTGAGGGAACAGATGAAAATGCAAGCATTGGTTGATAAATCACCTGCACAACTTTGGATCTCCATCATAATGAGGCTTGCAGAGATGAGGATAGGCTTCCGTCAAAGATACAACCATCGGAGTCTGTACCAGAGGTCAAAAGATAGGTGGAGCAGCAACCAGCTACACATTGGTTAACTGTTCATCCACAGAAGTCATGTACTTTAGTCCAACATGCGAGTTTGTATCTCACATTGGCAATTGAGTTCCTGATGAAGCTCTACTAACTGAGTTGTATTGGTGGGCCCAGCAACCAGTAGATTATTCAGGCAGGTATCCAAGGTTTGCATGAAGTTCTCTCTGGGCTGAGAATTGGGTATCAGAGGAGTCCATGGCCTGGGCAAATTATTACACCCGCAGGACGTGGAGATGTAAAGTAAACTCACAAGACCACTGGTGGAGTAGTGGCAGCTGAATACCTGATACAGCAAGAGACGAGAGAGTGACTTCAGTAAACCAAAGATATTTATTTAAGGGTTAACAAGAAGGAAATGTTTCTGAGGGGACCCACTTGATCATGACACTGAACTCTCCTGGGGGAACACCGGTGAGGTAACCTCTGTACAGGAATAAACCCGGCACAGCATCAGGAGGTCAAAATGCCATGAATCTCAGACCAGAGGGGTGACCCGTACAGACCGTAGCAGTAGAAATAGGAAGACTGGAATGCTGGCTCTGTCGGTAGGGAAAATCTTGGGAGGTCCATACAGTTCTGAAAAAGCTGATTCAGCCAGTAGTGTAATCCGGATGTTCCCGTGCAATTCAGGAGAGGCTTGGACAATTTGAGCTGGGATCTGGAATATCCAGAGAGATCCACGATAACGGACTGCCAGCAGAGGATTCTTTTGAGACAGAGATGTAAGAACAATGCAGAGGACAAAAGTCCTCTAAGTGCAGAGCACAGCAGGAGTGCAACCTGAACACTGTCAACTCCCCATAGGGGGAGGATGCCTTTTATACACATAGCAACTCAGCACTCAGGCTGAGAGACCTAATAGGGAACAGGTGTACTGTCTCTTTAAATTTGTGTAGGATGCGGCGCGCACAACCAAGTGATGGGCATCGGTCTTCCTGTCCATGAGAGACCAGCCCCGTGGCCGAGGGTATGACAAACTGTTTATTGGCCAGATAGACAAGCTGACCACAGATCTATGCGTGCAGAACAATCAAAACGATGTTTAGTGTACATACAAGTTTTCTGTAGTACATGTCATGTTTTACACAGTGTACTGCCGACAATGATGATTTTTAAGCTCTTTTGCCAATTCATTGTGTGATTGCAGCCCGTTTAAACAGGATGATAGTCGAGAAATAAGCGATCAAAGGAATGTTCATTCATGATTATTGGCCTGTCTAAGTGGGGTTTTAGCATGCTGTTGTTCACTTATTTTATATTCCTGTCGGTTTACATCATGTTTATTTAATCTTAGCACCAAAACAATTTGAGCTAACATTCTGTTAGTCATTCCAGTTTCACACCTAGTATTATAATGAGATTATATAGAAAGAGTACACTGAGGTTATCCTGCTGTCCTTTTCATTAGTTTTATTTCTCTGTGATCACTACTAGAAAAGAATAGTATTCTGTAGCATATATTTAAATGCATACGGCTTCTCTTCTCGATTGTTAAATAAAAACAGTCAACATTTCTTAAAAAAAAATGTTTTCCTTAAAGGGACACTGACAGGTCATTTTTCAGTATGATACTAATAGTACCTTTGAATAGTGCCTGGGCAGACCTTTTAAAACATGTAAAATCATTATTGTACCGTTTGTACTTTAGTTTCCATGTTATCAGCATTGTCAGACCCTGCAGTCAGCTCCTGGATAAGTCCTCTACATCATAAGCAAACAGGAATAGTTCGGCTGCTGTATTAACTGTCATGTAATTATGCACTCCCTCTCAGTGTCGAGCCCCAGGCCCTGGGGTACTCGGGTATCAGACTCAGAGGGTGTTTTCACCGGGATGTCACGGGTGGCAGCGCCTGAGCCCGTGGCCTGGGTAACATTTCAATAAGGGGTTATGTACAGGGGATAAGAGTTCTTGTCATGTGACGCCACCTGTATTACCTGGTGATGGGTCACCAGCACCACCACAGTCCTCCGGAGGGCGATAGTATCGCAGCAAGAAAGGCAAAGCTCCCTACAGGTGGAGCTGGTCCTCCGAAGCAGCGTTCCTGTAAGCAAATAGGTTGAATTCTGCAGCACAAAGACACGGAGGCAAAGTCACTCTCCCAGGTACTTTACTGTAAACAGTCATCAGCATACAAGTCCACAGTTCGGCAAAAGTTGTTAAAGAAACAGGCAGCTCTACAGGTGGCTGCAAGTGGATGCCAGGTGGTTTGGTGGTACCCGTGCCTTAGTTGACGAACCTGTGTCCTTTCTTCCCCGCCTAGGATGAGTCTATACCCAATGGCTCCTTGAAGGTAGAGTTGGGGCTCCCCTCCCTCGTGGTGAGAAAGCAGGCAGACCGTTCCATCTGGCAGGGAGACGCAGCCGGTGAACAGACCGCAGCAGCTGGTTGACAACTTCAGAGGTGGACTCTGGCCGTTTCCTCGGGCCCAGCATTCCTGTGGTGGACTGGAGAATTCCCAGGAATATGGTCGCTCCACGCTGGGGTTCCCCCTTTTTCTCTCGGGCCCAGACTCACGAGTCAGGCACCCTCTCTCAGGATCCCCTCAGGATCCCCTTTCATCTTCCCTCCGGATCAGCGTAGAGCTGTCCAGGTAAACCTTCCGCCTCGCTCCACACTCCTCCTCGACTCCTCTCCAACTCCCTTCTCCTCCCTCTCTGTTCTGACCCTCTACTCCCCCTAGAGGTGAATATATCTCCCTTCCAGGAGTAACCTCCCACTTCTATTCTAATGTGGGAGTGCAGGAATGGGTCCCACCCACCAGCCTAGCATCCACTTGCAGTTGGGGAAAATTACACCACTTTTACGAGTGCAATACCCCACTGTGAAGCCTGATCATGTGGGGCGCCACATCAGCAGCTCTCTTCTCTTTCTCAGCAGCTCTCTCCTCCCTCCCTCCTCCCTATGCTCTCAATGCAGTTTAGTTTCAGTTCCCATAGGAACTTCTGTTCTGATGAGGAGACAGAGGGAAAGAGCTATTACAGATTTGACTTATGTAGACTCTATTTGTTTCTCTAAGCAGGTATCCCTGGTGTGACAGTTTCTGTGTTGTATTTGACCTCTTGTGATGCTGCAAACACATAGAGCAGAGAGGAGGATACAACCCCCTCCACCAACACAACACCACACCACATACTGATGTCCTGAGCAGTGATGTAGTGTGAATATGTAACATGCATATTCATCTTATGGAGAGTGGACAGCAGAGAACTAATTGGATCATTCACTGTGATTGACAGATGGAATGAATCTCATTATTTGAAATTTACAGAAGATAGGAGGGGATTATACATAAAAGAAATACATCAATAGAAAGAGTTTTGAGGGAAGAATTAGAAAATTATAGCAGATACATATGGATTTTTTGACCTGACAGTTTTCCTTTAAATGTTTTTTACCAACTTTACATAAATCAGTAGTACAAGTAAATATAAAACTTTGTAATATATCATATCAAAGAAATCTACTTCTTTATCCACTTTAAAGCCACTTTTTCCCTAACTTCTCTGTTGAACTCAACATCCACTTTGGAAAAAGCTCAAATCTGTTTTGGGTCCCCTTCACAAATGTACATAAAACAACTCACATGTGCCATGGTCCATTTTCACCATCCATGTGGTCATTTGTGTGTATGTGTGTGTCATCCATGTGGTGACATGTACTGCAAAAACATATGACCCTGAAGTGAATGTTTTTTATGTGTTAAAGATGTGCAAAGATAGATACATAGATAGGTAATATATATTTTCTATACTATTTATATTTATATATATATATACGGTATATATATTTATATAGACAGATAGTTAAATAGCTTGTCCTAGTGCATTGGCAGTTGGGGTAATGGTAGTTGGGGTTGATATCAACTGTGAATTGTCCAAAAACACAGCTAACATCAAGCCCTCGTGTTAGTACTGGAGAGGTGTCTATCAGCCACCCCCATTATTAACCCATTAAGCAAAAAGAAAAAAACAAACACAGAAATACTTGTTTGAAAGAATATACTCCAAAGCTTTCCCTGGTTCAACTTTTATTAAACAAAAAAAAACTTAAAAAAAACTCATGCATATCCAATATAGTCCAGTGAATCAAATGTACTCCAAGGAATCTGACGTAACCCACAAATACAAACCTAAAAAGCATAAAAAGATAGACAAGGTACTTGGTTCACCATTTTTTAGAAATTAAAGTTCCTATGCAGGTCTGACATACTCCAACGTTTCCCTTAAAATTCATTGATGATCAAAGGATATGGAGCATCGTTCTGAGATATGTGGATCACTGTTCTTCGTCTGTCTTGGTCAATGGGCCACACTTTGCCCAGGTCTGCTTCAATGTATAAATGCCAGATTCTATGTTATTGTTGGCAAATTATTCAATAGTTGTAGCAATTATGTACCTTTTGCTTTGCACAATTTTGCACCTTGAATAATATTGATTAATATTTTTTTGTGTTTCTGTTTTCTTTTCTTTGTTCACCCTTCCTAGATTTTAACCCCTTCCTGACCAGGCGATTTATAATTTCTGCGCTTTTATTTTCCCTTTTTTTAAGAGCTATAACTTCTTAATTTTTCCTACAAAATAAGTTGTACTTTTTAAATATCCCATTTATTTAGCAATTCAAAATGCTGGAAAAATGCACGAAAGATCCAAGATCACTGAAAATGTGGAAAAGATAAAATACAATTCCACCATTGCTTGAGATATATATATATATATATATATATATATATATATATATATATATATATATCTATTATATAATTGCCGTAGCGACTTCCGTCGGAGCGGCGCTGCTTCCGGTGGCTTGGTTAGCGAGTCCGAGCTGCTTCTCCTGGACTCTCCCCGTGGCCGCGTAGCGGCCACGGCGACTCCCGAAGCAATGCCCGCAAAGCGGGCATTGCGAGTCGTTGCAGCCTAGCGAAGCAATGCCCGCGAAGCGGGCATTGCGAGTCGCTACACCGCTAACCAACCCACCGAAGCCGAAGCCCATACTCCTGTAGTGTACACCGCTATAGTATACTACAGTCCCATGCCCATAAGCGCCATGGGACTGTAGTATACCATCGCGCTGTACACTACAGACCCCTGCCGCGAGTCGCTACACCGCTAACCAAGCCACCGAAGCCGAAGCCCATACTACTGTAGTGTACACCGCTATAGTATACTACAGTCCCATGCCCATAAGCGCCATGGGACTGTAGTATACCATCGCGCTGTACACTACAGACCCCTGCCGCTCTAAGCCACTAAGCGCTGTACACTACACTAACCAAGCCACACAACCCCAAGCCCCTACCCCCTGCCGCCCTAACCCCTAAGCCACTACCCCAACGCCGAAGCCCCTAACCCCTGCCGCACTACCCCGCCGCACCCACTACCCTCTGCCGCAAGCCACTACCCCCTGCCGCCCTAACCCCTAAGCCACTACCCCGCCGCCGAAGCCCCTACCCCCTGCCGCACTACCCCGCCGCACCCACTACCCTCTGCCGCAAGCCCCTACCCCCTGCCGCCCTAACCCCTAAGCCACTAACCCCTAAGCCACTACCCCGCCGCCGAAGCCCCTACCCCCTGCCGCCGTAAGCCACTAGCCCGCATCCGCACCTAAACCCCTGCCGCCGCAAGCCCCTAACCCCTAAGCCGCACCTAATCCCCTACCCCTACCCCCTAAACCGCACCTAAACCCCTGCCGCCCTAAGCCCCTACCCCCTAAGCCGCACCTAACCCCCTACCCCCTGCCGCCGTAAGCCACTACCCCGCATCCGCAAATAAACCCCTGCCGCCGCAAGCCCCTAACCCCTAAGCCGCACCTAACCCCTAAGCTGCACATAATCCCCTACCCCTACCCCCTAAACCGCACCTAAACCCCTGCCGCCCTAAGCCCCTACCCCTAAGCCGCACCTAACCCCCTACCCCCTGCCGCCCTAAGCCACTACGCCGCATCCGCACCTAAACTCCTGCCGCCGCAAGCCCCTACCCCTTAAGCCGCACCTAATCCCCTACCTCTACCCCCTAAACCGCACCTAAACCCCTGCCGCCCTAAGCCCCTACCCCCTAAGCCGCACCTAACCCCCTACCCCGTAAGCCACTACCCCGCATCCGCACCTAAACCCCTGCCGCCGCAAGCCCCTAACCCCTAAGCTGCACCTAATCCCCTACCCCTACCCCCTAAGCCGCACCTAAACCCCTGCCGCCCTAAGCCCCTACCCCCTAAGCCCCTACCCTCTAAGCCTCGCCGCTTTCCCTAACACCTAAGGCCCTACACCCGAAGCCCCCGCCGTCCCCTAACCTAACGTCCCCGTCGATCACTTACATGCCTTCAAGTCATCTGATCGTCCGTCCGGCCAGGCGTCCTCTTCCTCCGGTCCCGGGGGTCTTCTCTCTTCTTTCCGCCATCTCCGCCTCTTCGTCCGTCCCCGGGGATCTTCTGTCTTCTTTCCGCCAACTTCCAGCTCCGACGTCCTCTTCAACTAACATTAAGATACAATGGACGATCAATCCGCCATTGTATCTCAATGAAATGTGAAGGGCTCTTCTGATTGGTCGCTGCCCTCAGCCAATCAGAAGAGCCCGTCATTCAGTTCTCATTCAGGTCCGTCTTTTTTCCCATTGACATACATTAGCGGTGTGTCGGCGATTTTATGGCTGGCCACCTGGTTCTATTTGTCGGCCCTAAAATCGCGGACACACCGCTAATGCATGTCTATGGGCAAGTCAGCTCGAATTCTGATTGGTCGGCGTTCAATCCGAAATCGGGCTGACTGCCCATAGAGATGCATTAGCGGTGTGTCCGCGATTTTAGGGCCGACAAATAGAACCAGGTGGTCGGCCATAAAATCGCCGACACACCGCTAATGCATGTCTATGGGCAAGTCAGCTCGAATTCTGATTGGTCGGCGTTCAATCCGAAATCGGGCTGACTGCCCATAGAGATGCATTAGCGGTGTGTCCGCGATTTTAGGGCCGACAAATAGAACCAGGTGGTCGGCCATAAAATCGCCGACACACCGCTAATGCATTTCAATGGGAAAAAAGAAAGGCGGACCTCAATGAGAACTGCGTCTCAGCCTAAATAATAAATTTAATAATAAAAAAAATAATTAAAAAAGAATTAAAAAATAATAAAAAAAAATAATTAAAAATAATAAAAAATTCAATAAAAATAATAATAAAAAAATAAAATATATGCTAATAAGATCAGCCCTTTGCGGACCTGAATGAGAACTGCGTCTCAGCCTAAATAATAAATTAAATAATAAAAAAAATAATTAAAAAAGAATTAAAAAATAATAAAAAAAAAAAATTAAAAATAATAAAAAATTCAATAAAAATAATAATAAAAAAATAAAATATATGCTAATAAGATCAGCCCTTTGCGGACCTGAATGAGAACTGCGTCTCAGCCTAAATAATAAATTAAATAATAAAAAAAATAATTAAAAAAGAATTAAAAAATAATAAAAAAAAAAAATTAAAAATAATAAAAAATTCAATAAAAATAATAATAAAAAAATAAAATATATGCTAATAATATCAGCCCTTTGCGGACCTGAATGAGAACTGCGTCTCAGCCTAAATAATAAATTAAATAATAAAAAAAATAATTAAAAAAGAATTAAAAAATAATAAAAAAAATCAATTAAAAATAATAAAAAATTCAATAAAAATAATAATAACAAAATAAAATATATGCTAATAAGATCAGCCCTTTGCGGACCTGAATGAGAACTGCCTCTCAGCCTAAATAATAAATTAAATAATAAAAAAAATAATTAAAAAAGAATTAAAAAATAATAAAAAAATTAATTAAAAATAATAAAAAATTCAATAAAAATAATAATAAAAAAATAAAATATATGCTAATAAGATCAGCCCTTTGCGGACCTGAATGAGAACTGCCTCTCAGCCTAAATAATAAATTAAATAATAAAAAAAATAATTAAAAAATAATTAAAAAATAATAAAAAAATTAATTAAAAATAATAAAAAATTCAATAAAAATAATAATAAAAAAATAAAATATATGCTAATAAGATCAGCCCTTTGCGGACCTGAATGAGAACTGCCTCTCAGCCTACATAATAAATTAAATAATAAAAAAAATAATTAAAAAAGAATTAAAAAATAATAAAAAAATTAATTAAAAATAATAAAAAATTCAATAAAAATAATAATAAAAAAATAAAATATATGCTAATAAGATCAGCCCTTTAGCGCACCTGAATGACAACTGCCTCTCAGCCTAAATAATAAATTTAATAATAAAAAAATAATTAAAAAATAATTAAAAAATTATAAAAAAACAAATAAAACATAATTAAAAAATAAATAACAAATAATAAATAATAATTTAAAAAAAAATGCTAATAATAATATTACTGCTAATAATAATGCTATTAATGCTAATAATTATGTTATTAATGCTATTATTAATGCTAATAATGCTATTATTAATTCTATTAATGCTAATAATAATGCTATTAATGCTATTAATAATGTTATTAATGCTATTATTAATGCTAATAATCCTATTATTAATGCTATTTATGCTAATAATAATGATATTAATGCTATTAATAATGTTATTAATGCTATTAATAATGCTAATAATGCTATTATTAATGCTATTAATGCTAATAATAATGCTATTAATGCTATTAATAATGTTATTAATGCTATTAATAATGCTAATAATGCTATTATTAATGCTATTAATGCTAATAATAATCCAATTAATGCTATTAATAATGCTATTAATGCTATTAATAATACTATTAATGCTATTAATGCTAATAATAATGCTATTAATGCTAATATATAATGTTAATAATGCTATTAATTAATGCTAATAATGCTAATTATTAATCTATTAATTTAATAATTAATGCTATTAATGCTATAATAATGTTATTAATGCTATTGTAATAATATGCTATTAATGCTATTATAATTAATGTATTAATGCTATATTATCTCTATTAATGTATTATTAATGCTATTAATGCTAATAATAATGCTATTAATGCTAATAATAATGCTATTAATGCTATTAATAATGTTATTAATGCTATTATTAATGCTAATAATGCTATTATTAATGCTATTTATGCTAAATAATAAATGCTATTAATGCATATAATAATGCTATTAATGCTATTATAATGCTAATAATGCAAATTATAATGCTATTAATGCAATATTATCCTATTAATGGTATTATTAATGCTATTAATGCTATATATATTAATGCTATTAATGCTAATAATAATGCTATTAATGCTATTAATAATGTTATTAATGCTATTATTAATGCTAATAATGCTATTATTAATCTATTAATGCTAATAATAATGCTATTAATGCTATTAATAATGTTATTAATGCTATTATTAATGCTAATAATCCTATTATTAATGCTATTATGCTAATAATAATGCTATTAATGCTATTAATAATGCTATTAATCCTATTATTTATGCTATTAATGCTATTAATGCTAATATTTATACCTATTAATGGTATTATTAATGCTGTTAATGCTAATAATAATGCTATTAATGCTAATAATAATGCTATTAATGCTATTAATAATGTTATTAATGCTATTATTAATGCTAATAATGCTATTATTAATTCTATTAATGCATAATAATAATGCTATTAATGCTATTAATAATGTTATTAATGCTATTATTAATGCTAATAATCCTATTATGAATGCTATTTATGCTAATAATAATGCTATTAATGCTATTAATAATGTTATTAATGCTATTAATAATGCTAATAATGCTATTATTAATGCTATTAATGCTATTAATAATGTTATTAATGCTATTAATAATGCTAATAATGCTATTATTAATGCTATTAATGCTAATAATAATCCTATTAATGCTAATTAATAATGCTATTCATGCTATTAATAATACTATTAATGCTATTAATGCTAATAATAATGCTATTAATGCTATTAATAATGTTATTAATGCTAATTATTTATGCTAATAATGCTATTATTAATTCTATTAATTTTAATAATAATGCTATTAATGCTATTAATAATGTTATTAATGCTATTATTAATGCTAATAATGCTATTTATGCTAATAATAATGCTATTAATGCTAATTAAGTAATGCTATTAATGCTACTTATATTATGCTATTAATGCTATTAATGCTAATATTTATCCTATTAATGGTATTATTAATGCTATTAATGCTAATAATAATGCTATTAATGCTATTAATGCTAATAATAATGCTATTAATTGCTATTAATAATGTTATTAATGCTATTATAATGCTAATAATGCTATTATTAATCCTATTAATGCTAATAATAATGCTATTAATGCTATTAATAATGCTATTAATGCTATTAATAATGTTATTAATGCTATTATTAATACTAATAATGCTATTATTAATGCTATTAATGCTAATAATAATGCTATTAATGCTATTAATAATGCTATTAATGCTATTAATGCTAATATTTATCCTATTAATGCTATTAATGCTAATAATAATTCTATTAATGCTAATAATAATGCTATTAATGCTATTAATTATGCTATTAATGCTATTAATGCTAATAATAATGCTATTAATTCTATTAATAATGCTATTAATACTGTTATTAATGCTATTATTAATGCTAATAATGTTATTATTAATGCTATTAATGCTAATAATAATGCTATTAATGCTATTAATAATGTTATTAATGCTATTATTAATGCTAATAATGCTATTATTAATGCTATTAATGCTAATAATAATGCTATCAATGCTATTAATAATGTTATTAATGCTATTATTAATGCTAATAATGCTATTAATAATGCTATTAATGCTAATAATAATGCCATTAATGCTATTAATACTGTTATTAATGCTCATAATACTGCTAATAATGCTATTAATACTGCTATTACTGCTAATAATAATGCTATGGCTTATATTATTGCTATTGATGATGCGATTATTATTTAAAAATCTTTAAAAAAACAATAAACATATTTTAGATACCCGATGCATTTGCATCAGGCTAACAGCTATAACTACTATAATCAAATTAATGCACGTTCTAGAATCCCGATGCATTTGCATCGGGCTCACAGCTAGTATATATATATATAGATTCCATAATGCAGTAAAAATAACCTTACAGTATGATTCTCTATGGCAGTGGTCCCCAACTTGTGGCCCAGGAGCCACAAGTGGCTTGTGGGCCTGTGATGTGAGGCTTGCAACTTTATGACGGCTTGGTGAATAAACACCAAGTCCAGCAAACAAATATGAAGGGGAGTTCTCAAGATGGTGCTTTTTGTGCCCACATAAAAGAACAGATCTCAATGAGGGTAAGGTACGACTCCTAGACCTTGGTATACTGCCTCAGTGTGATTTCTGTAAAAAAGCTTTGACTGTCGTTATGCTAGTAATGGGGGCTCTTGATGTCACTACTGTGAGGAGGGAAGGAGATGGATGAGGTTCACGAGCCTCTCTCAGAGCTGAATGTAGGTCGTGACAATCTTTCAGAGGTAGTTGTGGCTCTCAAGGTCAGAAAGATTGGGGACGTCTGCTATATGCAATACCAAACTTGTTTTGGTTTTTTGTTTAAATGATGAAACAATATTACAACATTTTTGAAGTAGTAACAACATTTAGAATGCCTATTATTGCATTTCTTGGCTAATTAGCAGTGATTAAAAAAACAAACACAATTCTGGTATTTTGATTGTTTTTCTCTGTATGTCTACTGATAAGGTCAATTAATATTATATTTTAATAGCTTAGTAAAGATGGGTGAACCGGCAGATGTTTTGGGTTCGGGACAAGACATGACCCAACAAGGTAGAAGGAACAGAGGGGCACTCACCGGTCAGTTTCTTCAGTCATGTTTATTGAACACAACGTGCAGAAATTGTTCAGAGGTGCATCATGGGCGGGAAGGGGAGCTGGAGACACAGGACGACAGCGCCGTTTCGCACAAACAGGTGATTCTACGGGTCCACAAGTGGTGTCCTCCAGACCCTCTTTAAAAACAAGGGGGTGGGGATAACAAATTTAAAACAACAGATAATTAAAACCATACACAGAATGTCTATACACAAAGCACCATTTCACAGGTTAATCATATCGCAATAAGGCAGAATAAGGAAGAAAAAAGCAGACCAAAGGAGAAAAAAGGAGCACTAAACACTTCGATCCCAGCCAATGGCTCCTCACAAAAAGATAGCCATATCTATTCTATCATTCAGGCCACAGGCGCTCTGGGCCTTCATTTGCAGAATCCACCTAGACTCGTATTGAAGGAGCCTTTTATTAAAGTCCCCTCCCTGGGCTGAAGGTATCAACCTTTCGAGCCCTGCAAATAACAGAATCTCTGGACTGCCATCATGGCATTCCCGTATGTGCTGTATTTGACGTGGTGAGCCCTTGCCGGAGCTGATGGATTTAAAATGCTATCTGAACCCTACATAAAGTGGTCTAATGGTTTTACCAATATAATATAAACCGCACAGGCAAAAAATCACATAACACATTTGGTTTTACACAAGATGAATTGGCTGACCCTATGCCATCTATCACCTATCCGGAACGGATTGGTAGTGAAGTGGAAATGACAGGATGGGCAACACCCACATCTGTGATTCTCAGTCAAACCCAACTCGCCTAGCCAGGATTTTTTGGGGTGTCAATCTGTTCCTAACCAACACATCCCTTTTGTTTTGACACCTCCTATGGGTGATCAGGGGTCTCTGCTGAATCATTTCAGAGAGATCCTTGTCTTCTTCAAGGATGTGCCAGTGTTTCAGAATGACAGACCTAATTGCCTTAACCATCAAACCGTATTTAAAGTTAAACACACACCGCTTGTTATGTGACTTTGTGGATTGTGGACTTTGTAAAGGTACTAAGTTAGGGCCTAAGAACAACAGAGACATTTCATTAGGATTGGAGTGGAGCGGGGGAGCCCGCATCACTTTGGTGTAAGCTGCATCCAACAGGGGTGGGAAGTGCCCCCTGGCCAGGAATCTATCTTTGAGGTCAGCTGCCTAAGCCCCCAATCTACCACTGTCATTATTAATTCTTTTCAATCGCAGGAATTGTCCGTAAGGCAGGGAACGTTTAACATGGTGGGGATGAGCACTGCCAAAGTGAAGCAAAGCGTTCTTAGCAATGGGTTTTCTAAAAACCTCTCTTACTAGCTTCCCATCTACTATATTGAGTTTGACATCCAAAAATTCAAGAGAGTCCCCCCCCCAAAAACGGAGGTGAACCTCATGTTGAAACTGTTGGTATTGTTCAGATGTTCCAAAAAATGTAAAAAATCCTCGGCAGACCCATCCCACACCATGAAAATATCGTCCACATACCTCACGTACTTCCTGATGTTTTTAAGAAACGGATTTGAAGAATGGTACACGCACCTATCCACAAACACGGCCAAAAACAGAAAGCACATACTACGGGGGTACCCATAGCGGTACCCCCTATTTGTATAAATCAGTCCTTTAGGAACTTGAAAGCATTGTGCTTGAGGACAAATAACAAACCATCACAAATCAGATCCGTAATTTTCTTAGAATGTCCGGTACTCTCCAAGATTTCTCTGACCAAGGTCACCCCCAACTCCTGAGGGATGCGGGTATACAGGCTCTCAACATCTTCCGAGACAAGGCTGAAGCCCTTCTGCCAGTCAAATTTGCGCAAGGATTCAATAAACTCACCTGTATCCTTCACATAAGAAGGGATATTACAAAGGAGTTTGACATCCAACGACAGAATAGATATGGCTATCTTTTTGTGAGGAGCCATTGGCTGGGATCGATGTGTTTAGTGCTCTCTTTTTTCTCCCTGTGAAATGGTGCTTTGTGTACAGACATTCTGTGTATGGTTTTAATTACCTGTTGTATTTAATTTGTTGTCCCCACTCACTTGTTTTTAAAAAGGGTCTGTAGGACACCACTTGTGGACCCTTAGAGGCACCTGTGTGTGCAAAACGGTACTGTCGTCCTGTGTCTCCAGCTCCCCTCCCCGCCCATGATGCACCTCTGAACAATTTCTGCAGTGTGTGTTCAATAAACACTGAAAAAACTGACCAGTGAGTGCCCCTCTGTTCCTTCTACCTTGTATGGTCCTACACTGCAATCTTTTGTGTGAGGGTGCACCGCTGTGTGTCCCGGCCCGGTGTGGCTGCTGCCCCTTGAGCAACGAGCAGTGTCAGCTGCTGTTCCCTGCTGTGGTGCCCGGAAATTCTTCTGTTAATTTTTTTTCAAGACATGACCCAAGCTTGGGCACAAACCCCGAACCGCATACAAGTCCATGTGGATACGACTTAAGTGCTACCAAATGGTGGCAGCAAGAAGTGGGGTAGCACGAGTATAATGCGCTCCAGTGTGATTTTGGTCCTGCCAATCCCCTGTGCGAATGTTGCCACAGCCACCATTGCATGTTGGTCAGATGTATGGGCCCCATGTAGCATTCTAAATCCTATAAAGACTTATTAATTGATCCACTTCCCCTTTATTATGTCCCCCATCCTAGTCTATATTCTCCCCATCCTGCTCTATATGGACCCATCCTGCTATATATGGGCCACCCTGCTATATATGTACCCATCCTGCTATATATGGTCTCATCCTGCAAATACATAGTCTTCATCCTGCTTTACAGTACAGACCAAACGTTTGGACACTCCTTCTCAAACAAAGAGTTTTCTTTATTTTCATGACTATGAAAATTGTAGATTCACACTGAAGGCATCAAAACTATGAATTAACACATGTGGATTATATACTTAACAAAGAAGTGTGAAACAACTGAAAATATGTCTTGTATTCTAGGTTCTTCAAAGTAGCCACCTTTTGCTTTGATTACTGCTTTGCACACTCCTGGCATTCTCTTGATGAGCTTCAAGAGGTAGTCACCGGAAATGGTCTTCCAACAGTCTTGAAGGAGTTCCCAGAGATGCTTAGCACTTGTTGGCCATTTGCCTTGACTCTGCAGTCCAGCTCACCTCAAACCATCTCGATTGGGTTCAGGTCTGGTGACTGTGGAGGCAAGGTCATCTGGCGTAGCACCCCGTCACTCTCCTTCTTGGTCACATAGCATTTACACAGCCTGGAGGTGTGTTTGGGGTCATTGTCCTGTTGAAAAATAAGTGATGGTCCAACTAAATGCAAACCGGATGGAATAGCATGCCGCCGCAAGATGTTGTGGTAGCCATGTTGGTTCAGTATGCCTTCAATTTTGAATACATCCCCAACAATGTCACCAGCAAAGCACCCCCACACCATCACACCTCTTCCTCCATGCTTCACGGTGGGAATCAGGCATGTAGAGTCCATGAGTTCACCTTTTCTGCATCGCACAAAGACACGGTGATTGGAACCAAAGATCTCAAATTTGGACTCATCAGACCAAAGCACAGATTTCCACTGGTATAATGTCCATTCCTTGTGTTCTTTAGCCCAAAGAAGTCTCTTCTGCTTGTTGCCTGTCCTTAGCAGTGGTTTCCTAGCAGCTATTTTACCATGAAGGCCTACTACACAGTCTCCTCTTAACAGTTGTTGTAGATATGTATCTGCTGCTTGAACTCTGTGTGGCATTGACCTGGTCTCTAATCTGAGCTGCTGTTAACCTGCAATTTCTGAGGCTGGTGACTCGGATGAATTTATCCTCCGCAGCAGAGGTGACCCTTGGTCTTCCTTTCCTGGGGAGGTCCTCATGTGAGCCAGTTTCTTTGTAGCGCTTGATGGTTTTGCAACTGTACTTGGGGACACTTTCAAAGTTTTCCCAATTTTTCGGACTGACTTACCATCTCATCATTTCTTAAAGTAATGATGGCCACTCGTTTTTCTTTACTTAGCTGCTTTTTTCTTGCCATAATACAAATTCCAACAGTCTATTCTGTCGGACTATCAGCTGTGTATCCACCAGACTTCTGCACAACACAACTGATGGTCCCAACCCCATTTATAAGGCAAGAAATCCCACTTATTAAACCTGACAGGGCACACCTGTGAAGTGAAAACTATTTCCGGTGACTACCTCTTGAAGCTCATCAAGAGAATGCCAAGAGTGTGCAAAGCAGTAATCAAAGCAAAAGGTGGCTACTTTGAAGAACCTAAAATATAAGACATATTTTCAGTTGTTTCACACTTTTTTGTTAAGTATATAATTCCACATGTGTTAATTCATAGTTTTGATGCCTTCAGTGTGAATCTACAATTTTCATAGTCATGAATATAAAGAAAACTCTTTGAATGAGAAGGTGTGTCCAAATCTTTGGTCTGTACTGTACATGGTCCTCTTCCTGGTATGTATGGTCCACCTCCTGTAATATGACCCTTATCCTGGTATATACAGTTGAAACCAGAGAAGTTTACAACTAATATATAAAGCTGAGTGTATGTATGTGTGTGTATATGTGTATATGTATCATAGCCCCGCCCCTCCACATAGCCCCACCCACTCCACATAGCCCCGCCCACTCCACATAGCCCCGCCCGCTCCACATAATCATGCCCACTGCCCACTCCACATAGCCACACCCACTTCACAACCTACATATCCCACCTCCTCCACATAGTTCTGCCCCCAGCATTATGTGGAGGTGTGTAGCTATAAAGGGGCAAGACTATATGTGGGGCAGTGTGTAAGGGCGTGGTTGTGAATGGGTGGGGCTACTGGGAGTGGGTGGTGCTATGGTACATACACACCCGGGCTCTACAGCTGGTGCATTATATAAAAAAACATATATGCATGTTTTTGTCATTATCTGACATGAAATCAGAATAAATCTTTTCCATTTTAGATAAAGTCAAATTACTATAATAATATAGATATACAGTGCCTACAAGTAGTCTTCAACCCCCTGCAGATTTAGGTGGTTTGATAAGATGCAAATAAGTTAGAGCCTTCAAACTGCAAATGAGAGTAGGATTTATTAACAGAAGCATAAACCTTACAAACCAAAAAGTTATGTTGCTCAGTTGAATTTTAATAAATTTTAAACATAAAAGTGTGGGTCAATTTTTATTCAACCCCTAGGTTTAATATTTTGTGGAATAACCCTTGTTTGCAATTACAGCTAATAATCGTCTTTTATAAGACCTGATCAGGCCGGCACAGGTCTCTGGAGTTATCTTGGCCCACTCCTCCATGCAGATCTTCTCCAAGTTATCTAGGTTCTTTGGGTGTCTCATGTGGACTTTAATCTTGAGCTCCTTCCACAAGTTTTACAATTGGGTTAAGGTCAGGAGACTGACTAGGCCACTCCATCACCTTGATTTTTTCCCTCTTGAACCAGGCCTTGGTTTTCTTGGCTGTGTGCTTTGGGTCGTTGTCTTGTTGGAAGATGAAATTACGACCCATCTTAAGATCCTTGATGGAGGAGCGGAGGTTCTTGGCCAAAATCTCCAGGTAGGCCGTGCTATCCATCTTCCCATGGATGCGGACCAGATGTCCAGGCCCCTTGGCTGAGAAACAGCCCCACAGCATGATGCTGCCACCACCATGCTTGACTGTAGGGATGGTATTCTTGGGGTCATATGCAGTGCCATCCAGTCTCCAAACGTCACGTGTGTGGTTGGCACCAAAGATCTCGATCTTGGTCTCATCAGACCATAGAACCTTGAACCAGTCTGTCTCAGAGTCCTCCAAGTGATCATGAGCAAACTGTAGACGAGCCTTGACATGACGCTTTGAAAGTAAAGGTACCTTACGGGCTCGTCTGGAACGGAGACCATTGAGGTGGAGTACGTTACTTATGGTATTGACTGAAACCAATGTCCCCACTGCCATGAGATCTTCCTGGAGCTCCTTCCTTGTTGTCCTTGGGTTAGCCTTGACTCTTCGGACAAGCCTGGCCTCGGCACGGGAGGAAACTTTCAAAGGCTCCCCAGGCCGTGGAAGGCTAACAGTAGTTCCATAAGCCTTCCACTTCCGGATGATGCTCCCAACAGTGGAGAAAGGTAGGCCCAACTCCTTGGAAAGGGTTTTGTACCCCTTGCCAGCCTTGTGACCCTCCACGATCTTGTCTCTGATGGCCTTGGAATGCTCCTTTGTCTTTCCCATGTTGACCATGTATGAGTGCTGTTCACAAGTTTGGGGAGGGTCTTAAATAGTCAGAAAAGGCTGGCAAAAGAAATAATTAATCCACACATGTGAAGCTCATTGTTCTTTGTGCCTGAACTACTTCTTAATACTTTAGGGGGACCAAACAGAATGCTGGTGGTTTGAGGGGTTGAATAATAAATGACCCTCTGAATTAACTTTTAACGCTTTAAAAAAAAAAAAAAAAAAATTTTAAAAAATCTTTTTGGCTGCAGTGCATTTCCCACTTCCAGGCTGATCTACAGTCCAAATGTCACAATGCCAAGTTAATTCCGCATGTGTCAACCAGCTAAATCTGCAGGGGGTTGAAGACTACTTGTAGGCACTGTATGATAACTATAAAGCAGCACCCCTATCCCCCTCAGAGCTCCCTCTTCCTTGGAGGATGAGTTCAGGCTGTAGGTCCCTCCCATTACTGTAGCTGTATAATGCTGTAATGGAATCCCTCTTCACAGCCAGGTTATTCAGGGTGTGTGCGTGGTGAAACCTGCAGCTGATGGACTTCCAGCCGGTGACACTCTACCGCTGCAGTGTGCAGCATTACCCGAGGTGTGTGACGGACGTGCTGCTGCTTTCTGGTCTATGAACTGGCAGGTGGGCGTTCTGCTCTTGAAACACGTGCAGAGAAACTGCGCATGCTTTGGGAACAAACTGATGGACTCAAGCGCTGCAGCAGGCAGAAGATCCTATCTGATCTTTGCCTGCCATGCTCTTGTGCTCAAGCCTTGGCAGGGTGGAAGCCATAGCCGCTAACAAGCACAGCAATTCAGGTGGCTCCCTTCCAACCGATTATCTCTCTCACCGCACTCTCCAGTAGGTCCATCTTAGTGTAATCTGCAGCACGATCGCGCCCCAGGTAACAAGGGAGAGAGGCAGGAAGTGGATTCAAACGGGATATATATGCCCTAAAGGTGGGCTCAATACAGGGAGGGGAGATGGGGAGGTATTGCATGAGACGAGCTTGACCCTTTAATCAGTGGCGTAACTTCAGGCCCAGGGGCCCCAGTGCGAAAGCTCCAACGAGGCCCCCAATTATTGCAAATCTTCAAAAGTATTAGTCTTTTTCTATAGCCAAAGGGACTTTTGGGGCCCCCCTAGGCTGCAGGGCCCGGGTGCGATCGCAACCCCTGCACCTATTGTAGTTACGCCCCTGCCTTTAATCATTAGAATGAGGCACAGCAGTCAGAGGGCAGTAGCAATGACAGCTGCAGTGCCCCAAATTAGATATGTTTAAATCTGTTCTCTTCCAGAACAAAAATCAGCCAAATCTGTGATGGCACTGGATTTTGGACTCCCACTGGTTTATTATTGATGATATCCTCTGGATAGATCATCCATACCAGATTCCTGGACAACCCATTTAACGTCTTATATTCACATTGATAATGGCCATGAAAAAACATGTTATTCATATGAGTAATATAATAGCTTCTGCTAATCTTAGTGACCAGAGTCTAATTCAATACTATAAGATGCATAAATATTTCCACCACCTGGACAAAGATTATGTGATTTCTCAATATTGTACACACGTAAGATTACTCTGCTTATCAGCAGGATATAGATTTGATTTTAAACGTTACCAGGGGCTTTATTTCCTCAGCTGAAATATATTGTGAAACTGGTAATTGTTCAGTGTAGGTACACAGTCACAATATACAGTGACTCAAAGGCGCCCCTGCCACTCAATAGATGAGCAGTATTGTAAAGTGACAAAATAGTTCTGATGTTACCTATGTTATGCTGCACAGTGACTCATGGCGGTAGTTAGGGAACCCAATGATTCAATGTATATCAATCACATAATGACTTCTCTTAGATGCATGATTATTCATGTGCTTCCATGGATTCTACAGTAATACAGAAACATGAATACGTTTTAATGTGATTATTCACAATATCATATTTTATATTTACAATTGATAATCACTGTTTTACTTTAGAAATAGACATAGACTGGAATCAGCCAGACAAAATTCTGCAAAAATTCCTCAGTGTGTGGATGAAACTTGTTAAAATCTCGTTCACTTGGCTCCCCTTGATAACGAGCAAGACTGGACTCAAGTGAATATTGAATAAAAAAGGAGAACATTTTTCAGCTCATCTATTAATGATATTAATTATATCAATGGATAAACAATCTATTCCTCCTCAAGGTGGTGCAGACTGAAATCCAGAGTTATCCAAAAAAGGTGATAGTCCAGCAACACATCCAGGAAAACAACATTAAAAATACTTGGTTTCATTCCATTTAAAGTAAATAAGTTTAAAAACATGTGAATGTCACCATCCAAAAGAAAATGACAGATTTTTTATTTTTATCACAGTGTATCCTGGTTGATTCTATTTTACTCTGAAAAAACTGATAAAACATAAAAAAAAATGCAAAAAGGTTAACAAGTTTCTTTTAGGCCGGTTTCACACCACATCAGCATCAGGTCCCGGACAGATGGAAACCGGATGGCAAATAGCCATCCGGCTTCATAGGAATGCTATGGGGCCGAACCCAAATCCGGGTTCACTCCGGACTGCCCTGATCCAGAAAACCGTGGTGTGAAATCGGCATTACACTGAAGGCCACTTTACACACACAGATATCTGTGACCAACTTCTGAACAGATATCTGTTTGCAGTGAAATCATGGACACATTGCTCCATTTTGTACACAGCCTCAAAATGGAATAATGTGTCCATGATTTCACTGCAACCAGAGATCTGTTCAGAAGTTGGTCACAGATATCTGTGTGTGTAAAGTGGCATTCAGTATTAGGCTATGTTCACACAGGACGTTGCTACTGCAGTTTTGGTGTATTTTTGCCTTGGTTTTATGGTGCTCTATGCTAATCTAAGCCTGCATTTTTTATTCCCCGCAAAACCTATGTGATTCAGGAAATGTTGTGCACACACATTGGTTTTATTTAATGTTGGAAATTGAAACCTGCATGGTTTTTGCTGAGTTTCTGAAAGAATGAGCATTCTGTGATGCATTTTTGCCTCGGCTTTTAGGGATGAGCGAGTACTGTAGTATTCGGAATCACTATACCCGCAACGAGTAGGTCCCGATACTCGGTACTCGTTGCGAGTATAGCGATTCCGAGTACTACTGCAAAAGTCCTGTAAAAAAGAAGAAAAGTGGTTACAAAATAAAAAAATCGGATACTCACCTTAACCGATGGCTGCAGCGGGACCGGCCGATGGACATCTATGCATGGAAAGGACCTTTCACTCTCTGAGCCATCTGATCTGGCCAATCAGATGCTGCTACATCACAATCACGTGATCGCTAGCGGCCACCTGATTGGCCAGATGGCAAGGTCCTCGGTGTACCTGAGAGGACCTTGCCATATGGCCAATCAGGTGGCTGCTAGCAATCACGTGATTGTAACGTGGCGGCATCTGATTGGCTTACCACAGCAGATTCAGGTCAGACGACCATTACACTCAGTGCTGTGTGCAGCTTTGCCCAGGTTATAAATGAAGGCATCATGAATGCAGGACACCAGCCACAATCACTAGCAACCTCCTTTCTCACAGAGGGAGTGACCACTGGTTGTCCTGCAAACAGAATGGGATTCATATAGGGCGCAGTTCACACAGGTTTGCATAGTGTATGCCCAGCCTCTTACATTAACACCCATCTCAGTAGGCGGGCTGTTATGGCATTCAACGCTGCTACCTGCCGGAACAAACGCTCCCACATGGCCCAGCTACATACAGCAACAAAAAGAGTGCAAAAAAAAACCCACAATGACAGGTGCTGAAATTGTGGAAAATTAGTTAGTTTTTAACATATAGCAAATTGTGGGGTATTGGTTTGTCTTTTGGTCCAAAACACGTAAGCTTGTGAGCCACTACACGGCTCCCCAGATGTCACAAGTCCTATCCACTAAATTCTCATCTAAAGTGAGCAAAGGACACAAATAGAAAATAAATTTTCTTACCTGCACACAGCACTGAGTGTAATGGTCATCTGACCTGAATCTGCTGTGGTAAGAAAATGTATTTTCTATTTGTGTCCTTTAGATGAGAATTTAGTGGATAGGACTTGTGACATGTGGGGAGCCGTGTAGTGGCTCACAAGCTTACGTGTTTTGGACCAAAAGACAAACCAATACCCCACAATTTACGCGGCATCTGATTGGCCAGATCTCTTCCAGCCATCTGATTAGCTGGGAGAGTGAAAGGTCCTTTTCCATGCACAGATGTCCTTCGATCGGTCCCGGTGCAGCCGTCGGTTAAGGTTCAGTATCCGATTTTTTTATTTTGTAACCACTTTTCTTCTCTTTTACAGGACTTTTGCCGTGTATCTATTGATACACGACAAAAGTATTCGGTACTTGCTACTCCCGAGTAATCCTAACTTACTCGACGAGTAGTGAGTACCCGAATACTGCTACCATTCGGCGAGTAGCCGAATAGTAGCGAGTAGACTTGCTCATCCCTATCGGCTTTGGAATGTCTCATCTTGAAAATCACTGTATTTTCAATTGTAAACCAGAACTAGAAAACTGCTGTAAAAAACACGATAAATTCGCAGTAAAAAACGCAGTAATACATCTGTGAGAGAGTTTGTTTACAAACATCTCACCTCAGTTTTTCCTGTGGTTTTGTTGCAAAATGTTTGTATCAAAAATGCCCTGTGGGAACATAGGCAAAATGTACTTTTCAAACACTATACAGTATACACCATGTTCCAAATTATTATGCAAATGTTCTTTTTCTCTGATTTTTCTAAATGGTCAGTGCCAATGACAGTCAGTGTAATAAAAGTCATCACCCGTTAGAGTATACATCAAATTTTATTATAGAAGCCTCCCAATGATAACAGTGTAGTCTTCAAAATTAAAAATAAACTCTAAAAGCACTGTTCCAAATTATTAGGCACAGTAGAGTTTGTAAACATTTGACATGTTTAAAAGAAGTGAAAATGCTCATTTGTTGAATTTGCAGCATTAACAGGTCACATTCACTGAAATAAAAAGCTATTTAACTCCAAAACATCCTAACAGGCCAAGTTACATGTTAACATAGGAACCCTACTTTGATATCACCTTCACAATTCTTACATCAATTGAACTTGTGAGTTTCTGGAGAGTTTTTGCTTGTATTTCTTTGCATAATGTCAGAATAGTCTCCCAGAGCTGATGTTTTGATGTGATCTGCCTCCTACCCTCATAGATCTTTTGCCTGATTATACTCCAAAGATTCTCTATAGAGTTGAGGTCAGGGAAAGATGGTGGCCACACCATGAGTTTATCTCCTTTTATGCCCATAGCAGCCAATGGCACAGAGGTATTCTTTGCAGCATGAGATGATGCATTGTTATGCATGAAGATGATTTTGCTCCTGAAGGCACATTTTTGCTTTTTGTACCATGGAAGAAGGTTCTCAGTCAGAGATTCTATATACTTTGCAGAGGTCATTTTCACACCTTTAGGAACCTAAAAGGGGCCTACCAGCTGTTTTCCAATGATTCTGGCCCAAAACATGACTCCTCCACCTCCTTGCTGACATCACAGCCTTGTTGGGACATGGTAGCCATCCACCAAAAATCTACCACTCCATCCATCTGGACCATCCAGAGTGGCTCAGCACTCATCAGTAAACAAGACTGTTTGAAAATTAGTCTTCATGTATGTCTGGGCCCACTTCAACCTTTTCTGTTTGTGAGTACTGTTTAGGGGTGGCCGAATAGTAGGTTTATGCACCACAGCAAGCCTTTGAAGGATCCTACACCATGAGGTTCGAGGAACTCCAGAGGCACCAGCAGCTTCAAATATCTGTTTGTTATTTTGTAAGGCCTTTTTAGCAGCTGCTCTCTTAATCCGATGAACTTGCCTGGCAGAAACCTTCCTCATTCTGCCTTTATCTGCATGAATACGTCTGTGCTCAGAATCAGCCGCAAATCTCTTCACAGTACGATGATCACGCTTACGTTTTCGTGCAATATCTAATGTTTTCATCCCTTGTCCAAGGCATTGCACTATTTGTTGCTTTTCGGCAGCAGAGAGATCCTTTTTCTTTCCCATGTTACTTGAAAACTGTGGCCTGCTTAATACTGTGGAACACCCAATTTTCCTTTTATTGGGCTCACCTGCCAAACTAATTATCACAGGTATCTGAGATTGATTTCAGTGATCCAAAGAACCCTGAGACACAATACCATCAATGGGTTTCATTTAAAAAATCTTATATATAATCGCCGTAGCTCACTTCCATCATATTCGGCTGAACTTCCGTCGTCAAAGACGTGGCTGCCCTGCAGCCACGCGACTCGCGAAGCATTGGCCGCGTAGCGGCCAATGCGAGTCGCTGGCTGAGTGCGAGCAATGGCCGCGAGGCGGCCATTGCGAGTCGCTGGCCGAAAATCGAACCAGAGGCTTGGCCACAAAGTTAGCGATTTACCGCTCAGGTAGCGCGAGCAATGGCCGCGAGGCCATTGCGAGTCGCTGCCTGAGCGGTAAATCGCTAACTTTGTGGCCGAGCCTCTGGTTCGATTTTCGGCCACAAAGTTAGCGAATTCCCGCTCAGGCAGCACGAGCAATGGCCGTGAGGCCATTGCGAGTCGCTGCCTGAGCTGCGATTCTGAGCGGACCAGAATGAAAACTGTGTCTTTACAAATGACACAGTTTCCATTCAGGTCCGCTCAAAGGGCTCCTGCAGATACATGCCGGATGATGCTGCACGCTGATTCCTCGCTTCTTCCCATAGAGAAACATGGCCATGTTTCTCTATGGGAAGAAGCGACAAATCAGCGTCCAGCATCATCTGCCATGTATCTGTAGGAGCCCTGTGTCACCCAATATGTCCTCACACCCCCCCCCCAAAAAGTATTCACACCCCCCCAAAAAGTATTCACACCCCTGCAAAAAGTATTCACACACCCCCAAAAAAGTATTCACACCCCCCCAAAAAGTATTCACACCCCCCCAAAAAGTATTCACACACCCCCAAACAGTATTCACACCCCCCCCCCAAAAAGTATTCACACCCCCCCAAAAAGTATTCACACCCCTGCAAAAAGTATTCACACACCCCCTAAAAGTATTCACACACCCCCAAAAAGGATTCACACCCCTGCAAAAAGTATTCACACCCCCCAAAAAGTATTCACAACCCCCCCAAAAAGTATTCACACCCCCGCAAAAAGTAATCACACCCCCCAAAAAGTATTCACACCCCCCCAAAAAGTATTCACACACCCCCCAAAAAGTATTCACACACCCCCAAAAAGTATTCACACCCCTGCAAAAAGTATTCACACACCCCCAAAAAGTATTCACCCCCCCCCAAAAAAGTATTCACCCCCCCCCAAAAAGGATTCACACCCCCCAAAAAGGATTCACACACCCCCAAAAAGTATTCACACCCCCCCAAAAAGTATTCACACACCCCCAAAAAGTATTCACACACCCCCAAAATGTCCACACAGCCCCCCCCACAATGTCCAAACAGCCCCCCCCACAATGTCCAAACAGCTACCCCCCCACAATGTCCACACAGCCCCCCCCCACAATGTCCACACAGCCCCCCCACACAATGTCCACACACCCCCCCCCCACAATGTCCACACAGCCCCCCCACAATGTCCACACAGACCCCCCCCACAATGTCCACACAGCACCCCCCCCACAATGTCCACACAGCACCCCCCCCACAATGTCCACACAGCCCCCCCACAAATGTCCAAACAGCCCCCCCCACAATGTTCAAACAGCCCCCCCACAATGTCCTAAAAGCCCCCCCCACAATGTTCAAACAGCCCCCCCCCACCATGTCCAAACAGCCCCCCCACCATGTCCAAACAGCCCCCCCACCATGTCCAAACAGCCCCCCCCCACCATGTCCAAACAGCCCCCCCACAATGTTCAAACAGCCCCCCCCACAATGTCCAAACAGCCCCCCCCCCACAATGTCTAACAGCCCCCCCCACAATGTCCACACAGCCCCCCCCACTATGTCCAACACAGCCCCCCCACTATGTCCAAATAGACCCCCCCCACAATGTCCAAACAGCTCCCCCCACAATGTCCACACAGCCCCCCCACAATGTCCGCAGCCCCCCCCACAATGTCCGCACAGCCCCTCCACAATGTCCGCCACAGCCCCAACGCCGTCGATCACTTACCTGTCTTCATGACATCTGATCGTCAGGTCCAGTCTTCCATCCGGCCCAGGGTCCTCTTTCCTTCAGCCGGGCCACGAGTCTTCCATCCGGCACAGGCATCCTCTTCTCCGGCCTCGGGGTCTTCTTTCTCTTTCAGCGAGCTCCAGTGTCCTGGATATTCTGTCTTCGGTCCGCTCCGCTCATGACGATTAAAGATGCCGCGCGAGTTTCTGGAAGCCCCGCCCACGGATCCAAAATGCACCAATCACATTCACATACACAGCAACCAATCACATTCAAGGCTCATTCATACATTTTTATCAATGGGAAAAATTCACTACATTTAAAGACAATAAAAATAAATAAATAAATACACATAAAAATATTTAAAAATACAAATAAATTCACTTAAAATAACAAATAATAAATAAATTTAATAATAATAAAAATACTAAAAAAATAAATAATAAATAATATAAATAATAAATAATAAAATAAAAATAATAATAATAAAAAAAAATTATATATTAAATTAATATCTTAATTAAATTAACTAATTAAAATAAAAAAAATAATCTAATACAAATACATTTCATTAAAATAAAAAATTAATATACAAATAATAAAAATAATAAATATTAAAATAAATCAAAATAAAAAAAAAAAAAAAATAAAATAAAAATATATATAATTAAAAGATTAATAACATTAACTAATTCTAAGAAAATCAAATTACTCAAATAAAAAAAAATCAATTAAAATTAAAAAAATAATAATATTCTAAAAATATTAAATAATAAATAATTACAATAATAAAATAATAAATAATAAAAAAAAAATATTCCATATAAAAATTCATAACATTAACTAATTCTAATAAAATAAAACTAATAAATAAAATATTCATAACATTAAGTTATTAAAAAAAATGTAAATAAAAAAATAAATAAAAAATAATAATAATATAGCTACTATAATCTAATTAACGCACGTTCTAGAATCCCGATGCATTTGCATCGGGCTCACAGCTAGTAAATAAATAAAACCCTATGACACGTAAAACCAATTTGCATAGTAATTTGGCACATGGTTTATATTATATTGTTTTATCAGCTTTTCTTATACAAACTGTTGTAAAAATCTTTGAAAAGTCGCATAATTTTGGTGCCACTTGAGACTGCAATATAATTATGCAACTTATTGCGTTTTTCATTTTTGTCCAGCTCCTACAAAGTGGGCAGAGTTGTGCCAGAACTTGGGCATGGCAACACATTCATCACAAGTGGCGGTGTTTGTAATGGCACACTTTTTGCTACAGTTGGAGCTGGAATAGGATTTGTGGCAAGGCACAACGAGGTGTACACAACTCACCCAGCACTCCTGAGTCATGAAGAGACTTACACCTGCTCATGAATAAGAATCGTTGAGATTCAGAGTACCACTTCATCAAGACTGGCATGAACAACATCAATCTTGATGTATCTGGCCCATTATTTCTACTTTCTTGCTATTTTGGCACTTAATTTTATTAATTATGTGTTGAGGCATCTAAGTCACAAAAGTATTGATTGCTCCATATCAACCATCTTATAGCATAATGTGGAAGTGAGTTATTTCTTATGGCATACGTATAGTAAAGTCTTTGTGGGTATTGATTTTTTTAGTTACAGTATGTCTGATAATTGTGAAATGTCTAGTTTTTCCATTTTGCTGCAATTACATTTTTAGTAACAAGAAATGTATGAATAAGGGATTTTTTTGTTGTAGGTCATCCACTTTCAAGCAAAATGTTATTCACATGTGGTTTCTCACCAAGGAAGACTGGGCCAATCTCTAATCTATTATACAGTGATGGCCAAAAGTATTGACACCCCTGCAATTCTGTCAGATAATACTCAGTTTCTTCCTGAAAATGATTGCAATCACAAATTCTTTGGTATTATTATCTTCATTTAATTTGTCTTCAATGAAAAAAATGCAAAAAGAATTGTCCTAAAGCCAAATTGGATCTAATTCCACAGCAAACCTAAAAAAGGGGGTGGACAAAAGTATTGGCACTGTTAGAAAAATCATGTGATGCTTCTCTAATTTGTGTAATTAACAGCACCTGTAACTTACCTGTGGCACCTAACAGGTGTTGACAATAACTAAATCACACTTGCAGCCAGTGGACTTGGATTAAAGTTGACTCAACCTCTGTCCTGTGTCCTTGTGTGTACCACATTGAGCATGGAGAAAAGAAAGAAGACCAAAGAACTGTCTGAGGACTTGAGAAACCAAATTGTGAGGAAGCATGAGCAATCTCAAGACTACAAGTCCATCTCCAAAGACCTGAATGTTCCTGTGTCTACCGTGCGCAGTGTCATCAAGTTTAAAGCCCATGGCACTGTGGATAATCTCCCTAGATGTGGACTGAAAAGAAAAATTGACAAGAGATTTCAACGCAAGATTGTGCGGATGGTGGATAAAGAACCTTGACTAACATCCAAACAAGTTCAAGCTGCCCTGCAGTCCGAGGGAACAACAGTGCCAACCCGTACTATCCGTCGGCCTCTGAATGAAAAGGGACTGTATGGTAGGAGACCCAGGTAAACCTCACTTCTTACCCGAGACATAAAAAAGCCAGGCTGGAGTTTGCCAAAACTTACCTGAGAAAGCCTAAAACGTTTTGGAAGAATGTTCTCTCTTTTTGGGCAAAGGCATCAACATAGAGTTTACAGGAGAAAAAAAGAGGCATTCAAAGAAAAGAACACGGTCCCTACAATCAAACATGACGGAGGTTCCCTGATATTTTGGGGCTGCTTTGCTGCATCTGGCACTGGATAGCTTGACCGTGTGCACATTATGAAGTCTGAAGACTACCAACAAATTTTGCAGCATAATGTAGGGCCCAGTGTGAGAAAGCTGGGTCTGCCTCAGAGTTCATGGGTCTTCCAGCAGGACAATGACCCAAAACAAACTTCAAAAGCACTAGAAAATAGTTTGAGAGAAAGCACTGGAGACTTCTAAGGTGGCCAGCAATGAGTCCAGACCTGAATCCCATAGAACACCTGTGGAGAGATCTAAAAATGGCAGTTTGGAGAAGGCACCCTTCAAATATCAGGGACCTGGAGCAGTTTGCCAAAGAAGAATGGTCTAAAATTCCAGCAGAGCATTGTAAGAAACTCATTGATGGTTATCAGAAGCGGTTGATCGCAGTTATTTTGGCTAAAGGTTGTGCAACCAAGTATTAGGCTGAGGGTGCCAATACTTTTTCTCGGCCCATTTTTGGAGTTTTGTGTGAAATGATGAATGTTTTGCTTTTTGCTTCATTCTCTTTTGTGTTTTTTCATCAAAGACAAATTAAATGAAGATAAAAATACCAAAGAATTTGTGATTGCAATCATTTTCAGGGAGAAACTGAGTATTATCTGACAGAATTGCAGGGGTGTCAATACTTTTGGCCAACACTGTATAATTGTCTAAGGGTTTTTTGAGTGTATCTGTTGCCGAAATCGCGCAATGAGCGCAGACTATGCAAATAGGCGCGAGAATTCAAAGTTCGAATTTCGCACCAATTTGCAGCCTGGCTACAGCGGCGCTTAGCGCCGCTATAGCCAGGATACACGGTCTCTCCTCAAAGCCCCCCTTTCCTCCTGCTTGCGCTCCCTGCAGTCCCTGCGGCACCCTCGCTCCTCTTGCCCCCATCCGCTGCTCCTGCCGCTCCCTGCGTCCCCCCCGCTCCTCCACGGTGATAATAATAAAAAAAAAACCCTCAGTGAGGATGCTCACCCTCCGCCTGCTCGTTCTGTCTTCTAGCTTCAATAGGGCTTGAGGACCTGTCGTTGCCTGGGAAACCGATCAGATGATCGGTTTCCCAGGCAACGACAGGTCCTGTCCTGTAAGCTAGAAGACAGAGAGGCGAAGCTGGCATAGGGTAAGTATCCTAACTGGGTTTTTTTTTTTCCTATTATCACCGTTAAGGAGCCGGGGGGGGGGGGGGGGGGCAGGGGGATCGGGGGGGCTGCAGGGAGCGGAGGGGCAGAGAGAGGGGGGGAGCAGAGGGGCAGAGGGGGGGTGCAAAGGAGGGGAAAGAGTGGCGGAGGGGGGCAGGAGGAGCTCCTCCATCCTGCCCACACCGGATCCATCCTGCCCCCCGCCACCATCCTGCCCCGCCATCTCCATCCTGCCCCCCATCACCATCCTGTTCCCCCTGCATCCATCCTGCCTCTCCGGCTCCATCCTGCTCCTCCGGCTCCATCCTGCCCCGCTCCCTCAATCCTGCCCTGCTCACTCTATTCTGCCCCGCTCGCTCTATGCTGCCCCGCTTGCTCCATCCTGCCCCCTGCTGTTCTTGCTCCCCCGCCTCCATCCTGCCCCACTCCTTCCATTCTGCCCCGCTCGCTCCATCCTGCCCCGCTCGCTCCATCCTGCCCCTTGCTGTTCTTGTTCCCCTGCCTCCATCTTGCCCCCCCCTGCCTCCATCCTGCCCCGCTTGCTCCATCCTGCCCACTCCGGCTCCATCCTGACCACCCCCAGCTCCATCCTGCCCCCTCCGGCTCCATCCTGCCCCCCCCCCCCGGCTCCATCCTGCCCCCCCGCTCCATCCTGCCCCACTCACTCCATCCTGCCCAACTCACTCCATCCTGCCCCCCCGGCACAATCCTGACCCCCCCACCCCCCACAGCTGATCGGTTTCCCAGGCAACGACAGGTCCTAAAGGCCTGTAGGACCTAGAAGACGGAGGTGGAGCGAGCCGGCGGACAGGTGAGTATCCTAAGGATTATTTTATTTTTACTTTTACTGTGGAGGACTGGGGGCCAGGAGGAGCGGGGGGCCGCGGGGAGCGGAGTATCGCCATATACAGTTAGGGCCAGAAATATTTGGACAGTGACACAAGTTTTGTTATTTTAGTTGTTTACAAAAACATGTTCAGAAATACAATTATATATATAATATGGGCTGAAAGTGCACACTCCCAGCTGCAATATGAGAGTTTCCACATCCAAATCGGAGAAAGGGTTTAGGAATTATAGCTCTGTAATGCATAGCCTCCTCTTTTTCAAGGGACCAAAAGTAATTGGACAATGGACTCTAAGGGCTGCAATTAACTCTGAAGGCGTCTCCCTCGTTAACCTGTAATCAATGAAGTAGTTAAAAGGTCAGGGGTGGATTCCAGGTGTGTGGTTTTGCATTTGGAAGCTGTTGCTGTGACCAGACAACATGCGGTCAAAGGAACTCTCAATTGAGGTGAAGCAGAACATCTTGAGGCTGAAAAAAAAGAAAAAATCCATCAGAGAGATAGCAGACATGCTTGGAGTAGCAAAATCAACAGTTGGGTACATTCTGAGAAAAAAGGAATTGACTGGTGAGCTTGGGAACTCTAAAAGGCCTGGGCGTCCACGGATGACAACAGTGGTGGATGATCGCCGCATACTTTATTTCGTGAAGAAGAACCCGTTCACAACATCAACTGAAGTCCAGAACACTCTCAGTGAAGTAGGTGTATCTGTCTCTAAGTCAACAGTAAAGAGAAGACTCCATGACAGTAAATACAAAGGGTTCACATCTAGATGCAAACCATTCATCAATTCCAAAAATAGACAGGCCAGAGTTAAATTTGCTGAAAAACACCTCAAGAAGCCAGCTCAGTTCTGGAAAAGTATTCTATGGACAGATGAGACAAAGATCAACCTGTACCAGAATGATGGGAAGAAAAAAGTTTGGAGAAGAAAGGGAACGGCACATGATCCAAGGCACACCACTCCTCTGTAAAACATGGTGGAGGCAACGTGATGGCATGGGCATGCATGGCTTTCAATGGCACTGGGTCACTTGTGTTTATTGATGACATAACAGCAGACAAGAGTAGCCGGATGAATTCTGAAGTGTACCGGGATATACTTTCAGCCCAGATTCAGCCAAATGCTGCAAAGTTGATTGGACGGCGCTTCATAGTACAGATGGACAATGACCCCAAGCATACAGCCAAAGCTACCCAGGAGTTCATGAGTGCAAAAAAGTGGAACATTCTGCAATGGCCAAGTCAATCATCAGATCTTAACCCAATTGACCATGCATTTCACTAGCTCAAATCCAGACTTAAGACGGAAAGACCCACAAACAAGCAAGACCTGAAGGCTGCGGCTGTAAAGGCCTGGCAAAGCATTAAGAAGGAGGAAACCCAGCGTTTGGTCATATCCATGGGTTCCAGACTTAAGGCAGTGATTGCCTCCAAAGCATTCGCAACAAAATATTGTGAAAGGAAAAGTGTTGGAGGAAAATCGACAGCTGTCAGCTATAGCCACAAAAATTGGCATCTACACCGTCGCAACTACAGCCACAAAATTTTGCACAGTCACACGTCTGGACCCCGGGAGCGTCATAGGCTATGTTATGAGGCGAAATTTTAACCCCGCGCGTTCCAGTTCACCAAACAATTTTGCCCCTATCTACATAATGGGGAAAAAGGGAAAGGAAAAGTGTTGGAGGAAAATCGACAGCTGTCAGCTATAGCCACAAAAATTGGCATCTACACCGTCGCAACTACAGCCACAAAATTTTGCCCAGTCACACGTCTGGACCCCGAGAGTGTCATAGGCTATGTTATGAGGCGAAATTTTAACCCCGCGCGTTCCAGTTCACCAAACAATTTTGCCCCTATCTACATAATGGGGAAAAAGTGAATGGAAAAGTGTTGGAGGAAAATCGACAGCTGTCAGCTATAGCCACAAAATTTTGCACAATCACACTTCTGGACCCCGGGAGCATCATAGGCTATGTTGTGAGGCGAAATTTTAACCCCGCGCATTCCAATTCACCAAACAATTTTGCCCCTATCTACATAATGGGGAAAGAGGGAAAGGAAAAGTGTTGGAGGAAAATCGACAGCTGTCAGCTATAGCCACAAAATTTTGCACAGTCACACGTCTGGACCCCGAAAGCGTCATAAACTATGTTGTGAGGCGAAATTTTAACCCTGAGCGTTCCAGTTCACCAAACAATTTTGGCCCTATCTACATAATGGGGAAAAAGTGAAAGGAAATATGTTGTAGGCAAATTGACAGCTGCCAGATGTGAACAAGGGGGACTTAAAGAATGAGAGCGATGCCGCCAAAGAGTATATACCATACAGTTGCTAAGTGGGGCCCCGACATAGGATACTCACCACACACGGGGATATGAGCACACACACAAAATGCGCCTCACACTACCACGTGCTTGAACACATCTACCACCCTCAGCACACATTTCACCACACATACACCAACCTCGCCACATAATCACCCTAAAACACACACAAGTCTGGTATTATCCTTCAACAATAAAAATCTGATTAATAAGCAGCAAAACTACAAGAGAAACAAGTGTACCATATAGGAAATACGGCAGCTGTCAGTCACATGACCTGTCTATTATGTGTATGTGTGAGCTAATATATACTGTCATGGGGGAGGGTTTCCTGTTGCCTGGGGATTTATCAGGCTGCCAATAGCAACCAATCACAGCTCTGCTTCTATTTTGCTACTGTTAATCTGAGCTCTGATTGGTTAATATAGACAATAAAGGACATTCTCAGTAAAGCTTCTGTGAGGTAATAGGAGGTCAGTTAGGGTGTGTTGGTGGAAAGGCTGATGTCAGTCACATTACCTCTATGTGAGAGGATATAGAAACTGCCAGTTACAGACTATTTTTACCACAATAATGCCCGGGTTAATAAATAACTGCTGTTAGCTATAACAAAATAGAATTTGAATATGTCATATTAATGACCTGTAGGAAAATAGAAGCTGAGCTGTGATTGGTTGCTATAGGCAGCCTAATAAATCTCCAGCCAATAGTAAACCCTCCCCCTGGCCGGGCAGTATATGTTACCTCACACATACACATAATAGACAGCTCATGTGACTGACATCTGCCTTAATTCCCTATATGGCACATGAGTTGCACATTGGTTGTTTTTAATCAGATGTTTATATTTGGAAATTAAAGATAGCAGACGTATGAGGCGAGTTGTGTGAGGTGATTTGTGCACATCTGTGTCTGTCTGCGTGTATGTGTGTGTCCCTGTGGGGGGAGTGCATGTGTCCCTATAGAGTGTGTATGTCCCTGTGGGGGGGGGGGTCTGTGTGGTGTGTGTTTCTGTTGTGTGTGTCTCTTTGTGGTGTGTGTGTGTGTCCCTGTGGGGGGAGAGCATGTGTCCCTATAGGGTGTGTATGTGTGTGTGTCCCTGTGGGGGGGTGTCTGTGTGGTGTGTGTTTCTGTTGTGTGCGTCTTTGTGGTGTGTGTGTGTGTGTGTGTTCCTGTGGGGTGAGTGCATGTGTGCCTATAGGGACATGTTTTGTGGTTTTTGTGTGCTGAATACATTTTTGTTAACACATTCTATTTTGTTAACAGCAGTTAACAGCCGTGATCACATCTCCGACAGGTAGGCAGTGCTGGAAGCGTCGCTGGATGGATTAGAGAGGTGAGTATCGATTTGTATTATTTTTAACCCTTGATTTTACTTCATTTCAGTTCCACAAAGTATGTATGTACCTTGCGGAACTGAAATCGAACTAAAATCGAACATGAACTCGAACTGCCGAATTTAGAGCAAAGTGTTCTAATTCGACGAACGACTCGAACATCGCCAAAAACAGCTCGAATTTGAGATTGGCGAACAATTCGAGTCGAACACAGCTCATCTCTAGCCCTGACCACAAAACTAGAACATCACAATTCAGATCTGGCTGCTTAAAGCATAATCGCTATTTAAATTATTATTTAATAATAATGTAGAGCAAGTGATTATAATAAACTTTCAAATATAATTCACAAGAAAATTGTGGTTGAAAACTATTCATAAACCTTCTGAAAGGTGTCCCCACTACACTGTGTGTTGGCCGACACATGTTTATTATCAGTCAGATCTATTTTCAGTGAATATGGAGCATGTAACCATAAAAGGATAACCGGGCATGGCCTGCACTGCTGACTGTAGCTGGTGAGTAAAAAATGCATCAGATTACAGCACAGAGCTGAGCAATGTCAGGATGTAAACTCCTTTTTACAAGCTTCTGATCTGTCATCTGGCTCCACACAGCTCAGTCACAATCTCTGTTTACCCCTTCTCAGCTATCACATGCACTGCTCTCTATCAGCTGCTGGCCGCACCCACACAGCCATAAAATTCAGTTTTTAAAAGAGCACAGAAAAATATGAGAAAATAGACCGTGACCGTGAGGAGACAGAGTGAGTCCTAGGGGTGCAGGCAGTGAGTGATCCACCTGTGTGCCCGAGTCTACAGTGAAGCGAAGGGCCAGGGCAAACACCAGGGACCCGGCCCTAAAGGTAGCGAGGAGACGCCAAGCTCCAACCACGGAACCGGTGGCCACGAGATCTAGAGGAGCTGTGGCCAACTCTCGGCACATCCACCGAGAAGATAACTGTACTAGGGTCAGTGGACACAGCCGGTCGCCCGACAAGGCCCGTGGCTGCTGGATTGGGGCTCTGTGGGTGGAGGCGCGTGCAGGAAGTAGGAGAGAAGGCAGCGCTGAGGTAGGAAGGCCCGAGAGGGAAGGAACATGAAATGGGTGTAATGAACAAGCCATCCTGGTTGCCAAGGACTACCCAGACCACAAATGTACTTGAACTGTGATCTGTGGTATGTGCAGAGAGAACTGAAGTAAACCGGATTTGGAACTCAGAACTGTGTGTGAAACTGTTCATTTACCGCCTGAGGAGCGGTAGACTGAAATGTCACGCAGGCAGTAGGAGTCTGCCTAGGAGATGCTCCGATCCTTCCCTGCAGCCAGCTCAGCCCCACTTGCCGACCAAAATCCTAATAACCTACTCCGGATGCCCTGGGCACCTGCTCCACCCGTGGGGAGCGACCCCATCACAGCTGCCATCCTATCATCCCCAGAGGTCCCGGTCTGCAGCAGTGGCCACTAACAGCCGCAATGCATGGGTGGCATCATGACAACCACCCCCCAAAAAAATCCCCTATTCCACAATCCTATCCTCTTTTTATTGACCGCTCCTGGGCCACAGACAGGGTCACGCCACCATGACTTTCCAAAGACCCTGATCTCCCGCAGACAACATCACCAGAAGAGACAAGAGGTAGAGGGCCCGGCTCCGAGTAACCCCACGGCCCACATGGGGCATGTCAAACTCACAGTAGAAAAAGTGAATTTCTTACAAGCAAGAATATCCTTCTACTATCAGCAGGTGGAATGAATAGGAAGGAGATGTGACAGCAAAGAGATTAACCCTGGTCTCTATCTGGCAGGCAAAGAATCTTGGCAGAATCCATGCAGAATCCATTGAAGACTAGGAAAGAGCAGGTAAAAATAGCTGTGATGTCATAGGGCAGACTAAATGAATAAATGAAAACACCTGATAACTGAAAAAGAATGACACAAAGATGGAAAGATAATCGGCCCTTGCATAGAGACAGAACTTGCTGTGGCTCAGTGGAGATGGAAACCAATCACAAAGCACAGAGTTGCCGAATGGAATTTGAGGCATGGCAGAAAAAAGGGGATGGCCATGACAAAAAGGCGATTGCTGATTCTGTTACTTCTGCAAGAAGGTTATAAACCTTCCAAAAAGCTTAATTAAAGGGTATTCACAAAATATATGTTGTAAATTCAATTCTTCTCATTCCAATTCCAGCATAATTTGGATGGATTTTGGAAGGTTTGGTGAAATTTTACTGGTGTGAAGTTTCACCTCATTTGGACTTTATGATAGGATTCATGATGGTTGGCAAAAGTGGTTGCTGATTATATCTATTTTACAGCTTTTCTCCACTAGTCATTTGTAAATGAGATATTGAGTTATTTTTCCCATCGAAGTGATGTGCTCACTGAGTTTAACGGGGGACACTCGCTTCCAGTGGGATTGAGGCAGAATGGTACATTTTTCATTAAAATAAGTCCATCCGGTTTATTACACATCATAAACTGCACAACATAAACAGTTCATATTAATGTATCAGTGGAACATTCATGACATACAATCTGTCCCAATGGTAGATACAACCGCCTGGCTTTAATTACCTATTTTATTAGTGTCCCAGTGCAGGCATCAAAACCTTCACTCACTGACCAAGATTACCTTCCAGCCCCCATGATCTCCTCATCGTGTGACTTCCAGGAAGTGAGCCTTCACAGGTCCTGTCATGGTTCCTAGACCTCCTCCCTTCCAAGAAGCCACCTGATTCTCAGCAGTAGTTCCAGTGCCGTCCCAGGCACTGTACACATGTATTCTACATCATGTGCTTATGGCATTATGGCTGCTGGCCAACCCAGAGGAAAATGTGACCAAATAGGAAGTCTGACTACATCCCATTTGTTTCACATGAGACACACCTATGGGGGGTTTCAGGCTAGCTAGACAAGCCCTTGTTTTTTTTTTTGCTAAGTTACAAATCCAACATTTGAAATGCATTAACCCTTATGGCACCACAAGTCCCATATGGAACTTTCTGACATTGCAAAGCACAACCTGCCTCTGCAATATATACCTACTATTTGCAATGCAGCCAGCCACTGCATTACACTATTCAGTGATATTATTTTTTTGAACAATTAATATACAAGTACCAAGCAGTAAGTTTTAAGCTCTTTATTGTGGGAGACTTAAAAATGGATGAGGGTGATAAGAAAAAAGTACTCATCCAAATTGTGGGCTGAAACCCAAATACAAATGGGTATTACACTGCAAAGATACCAAGACAGTACAAAAAGAGAGGTATCCATGCAAGTATCCTCACATACATGTAATACAGCAAGTTATATTCACTATACAACACAAGTAGGTATAGCTATACATACTATAACCCAAATAAAGTGACCTGTGCATACAAAATATTATAGGCTATCAGTACTCTGCCTGTCGTCTCAAAGTCCTAGTGCATTGTTTATAAGGGTTAAGAAATATAATTAACCAGTAATGAGACCTTAAAACAGGCTGAAACCAAATACCTTTACAAATTGACTGCCTGGAAACAGTACATCAAGGGCTTAACAAGTGCCCATCAAGAGGATATAAGGAGAGACCATGGAACAGCCCTATGCACGTTTCACCTGCGCAATACAGGTTTCTTCAGAGGAGTATAAGGTTCCAGTGTGCCAGACCGCTTGATACGGACCCTTTTTATATGTCCCATTGGCTGCCTAGTGTTAATTACAAATTGTGAGTACCTACCGTCATTAGCGGTGCACACTGCCGGAAGCTGCATCCCCTATTGCCGACGTCAGCTTCCAGGGGGCCATTGCATATGCACGGGAGCAGGGACGCGTCACTTTGAGTCCCGCGAATGCGCAGACCCTCGTAATGGTGCTGACATACGGCACAGGGACAACAGTCCTCCTGCAATGCGCGCACAGCAGCGGGGCCTCATAAAAGACTCCCAAAATTAAACCATACAAAAGATGAGACCAGAGGCCCCAATATGATGAAAAGATAACATTTGGAGCTAATCCACATAAATTGAATTGTCAAAATCTTCCTCATGTCATTGGATGGTCTCATCAAAATCCTGTGATAAGATGCCAGTATGGGAGTCCAAAATAAACAAAACCTTTAGGTTAAATCTGTAATGGTACCTTTACACGCCGCGACGGCAGGCTGGATGCATCCCGCTACTTCACGTGCACGAGCACGCTCAAACGGCTACAAACGGTCAACGCACCCTCTTTACACGCCTCCACAAGGTGCGCTACGCCACGCTACATCTGTAGCTAGCTACATCGCCGGGTGTCTCAAGTAGCCAGCTGTTGCTTAGCGTACCCGCTTCACACGCCGCCACCACAGGGTGATGTGTGAGCAACAAAGGCAGGACGTAAAACAAATAGGCGTGCCACAGTCCTGTATGCCGCACCCAAACCACAACCATTGGCCAACACTACGGAGTTGTGATTGGGCACGACGGAAAGGGAGGATGGCCGAGACGTGACGTACTAGTGAGCGGAGTGAAGCACGGAATAAGCGGTTGTGACATGGCGGAGTGTGGCGAATGCATCTAAACCGATGTAAAAGCGTCACCCAGGAGCGGTGGCCAGTCACATACCCAGTGTGCATACAAGTAGCGGTTCCGGGGCTATGTGTACGTAGTACAAGTGTTTGCCCTGTCACGCACGATCAGCGCTTGTGACAGCGGCGTGTGTAGATTGCGGCGAGGTGCGTTTCTGCCACACACATTAGCGGCTTACAACACACAGTATGTGCGTTCTCTGTGTAAATTGGATCTGTGTCAACTATGGCTAACTATGTTGGAATACAGGCTGAATGGTGTTCATATATATCTGGCAACAGATGTGAATGTAGTGGAACTGCTCCCTGGCAAACCTGTGAAAGGTCTGTGTGCCAGTGTATTTGAAAACACCTGAGAAGAATATGGCCTGCATCAATGTGCTGTGTGCAGGGGACCCTCTGCCTACAACAAAATAAAGGCTCCTGTACGCACAATGCCCACAAACACTGTTGGGAAAAAGACTTGTAAAAAAACATGGCTACCCACACATATTGTCTGCACAATCCCAGCCAATAGGTGGCTATGACATCCCAGGCCCCCACCATAAACCTCATCACATTTCCCTCCTCCACCAAGTAATCAGGCTCACACATTTGTTTGGATCCAAAATAGTATTTTATAAATCAAAATAATTCATCGTGACCTTGGATGAAAATTTATCAAAAAACATACATCAAAATAAAATGGACAATTAAAGTGCATGTCACAATCTGGCAACACATTGCAGAGACAACAAATTGAACCCACATTGGAACCTGTGCAGCAGCAAACAATTTATAAAAAACAATAACTAACTAACTAACGAAACATCATGCACATTAGGAAATCAAAGATCATGAAAATTTTAAACACAAAAGAAAAGGGGCGCAGCTACCCTGCTGTCACCTCCATTGCAAAGTTAAATACACCTCCCAGAACCAGCCACACTACATGGCCTGGTCCTGCCAGCTCACTGCACCAGACCCATTGAAGTAGGAGCAGTAAGCGTCTCTACTGTCCCTGGCCTCCCGCCGAGTGCGGCCATGGCTCTGCGGTTGGAGTGGCAGAATCACATGGCCCTCATCACGCCAAGACCCTGGACGGAGCTCCCCTGTTGTAGCGTTGGCATTATCTACATAACCTCCTGGCGTGTATGATGCTCTATCCCTACGTCGCAGGAAGTTGTGCAGCACACAGCAGGCCACCACTACCGCGTCAATAGACTCCGGTTTCATATGTATAGGCGTATGAAAAACCCGGAATCTATTCGCCATTATCCCAAACACATTTTCAACCACACGGCGGGCCCGGGATAGCCGGTAGTTGAAAATGCGTCTCTCAGAAGTAAGGGCCCTCTGGGGATATGGCCGCAGTAGGTGTTCCTGAAGTGGGAATGCTTCATCCGCCACAAACGCAAAGTTGAGATGTTCGGTCGTGTGCTCATTTGAGGGTAAGTTTAGCCCACCACTCCCTAGTAGTGTTGCCAAGGAGCTGCGTGCAAACACCCCCCCATCTGAGTTGCGACCGTTCATTCCAACATCCACGTAGAGGAACTCATAGTGCGCATCTACTACAGCCATGAGGATTATACTACAATACCCTTTGTAATTGAAAAACAAAGAGCCAGAGTTGGCAGGTTTGGTAATCCTCACGTGCTTACCATCCAATGCCCCGCCACAGTTGGGGAAGTTCCACCGGGTTTCAAACCCTCGGGCTACTTCCAGCCATTCTGCGGCTGTGTCAGGCATTTTCATGTAGGCTGGCTGCAGAGCTCTCCAGATGGCCCAACACGTTTCAGGGATCAGGCGGCTCAGCAGGGGCAGGGAGACACGTGACATGTATGTGAGTGATGTCATGGACTGCCCTGTAGCCAGGAACCGCAAAGTGATCGCCAACCGCTCAGCAGCTGATACTGATGGGCGCATTATAGTGTCCTGACGCGCTATCATTGGCCCTACACGCTCCAATAGGAAGGTGAAACAGTCCTCGGACATACGGAGATAGTTTCGGTAATCATCAGGACAGTTAATCTCCAGCTCCCGCAACAGCTGCATGTGGCCCCGGGTTTGCCGCCTGAGAAGCCAATCACGGGTCCACAACCGCCGCTGTCTGCGCCTCATCAACCTTTCATACCGATCCTGAAGCCACATTTGCTCTTCCACCACTGCGGCAGCCACGATAACATTGCGGTCATGGATATTCTGCATCCTCAATATCAGCACCTGTAGATGAGAAACCACAACATGAGTACATAGAACAATATGTGGGCATGTCAGCAGGTTAAGCAAGCCACACCTATTTTTGATGACACACTATAGCCAACTGGAGGGGAACTTGCGTCAAGCCACAAAACACATCCCTGAAGCCAGGAAAGGCAAACACCCAGTAGTCACCCCAATCAAAATGGAAGACGCCCAATGATAGTGGCCTCCTCTACATCAACTTCTATGGGAGTTTGTCAAAGTAAAACATCTGCACCTAGGTGAGTTAGAAAGGGACATGTGTCACCAATAATGTATGAAAACACATTTCCTTATGCCATTACACAGACCATAATCAAAATGTGGCCATTTCCTATTATGGGATGTTAAACAAACAATACGTACCCCGATAGCCTGGTCAAGTAAGCTTACAAGAAGGCAACAACGTTGCACATGAGTGAGGTTGGGTACCCATCGTTACATATGTTTGTCCAGGTCGCATTAGGCCGAAACATCTATGTCATGTCTGGAGTGCCACACCTCCAAGCCATGTGTCATCCTAGTCCCGTTGGACCCAGTCTCCCTTGGCCACAACCAGTATGCAGAAATTGATCCAGGTGACAGGAGTAACACATTTCTGTCTACAGTCCTGCAGCCAATGTCCTGTATGGTGTCTGGAAACAAACACAGCAAGGTATGTGTTCAAAACTTTGGAAGCCCCAAACAAAATGCCTACTCCAAGTCCACACAGTACACTATATCGTCCCCAGCAATACAAACCCCTATACACTCTGCTCAAACAGTTTTCTGCGGTCGCAAATAACACCAACATATGCACCCCACACCCCGCAATTTCCATGTGTGTCCACAGATACTTACTTAATGGGTCTGGCCAGCAAGCGTAATGTTGGCCCAAATCTGGAGCTTTTCAAGGGCCGCCAACCTATCACGATTCAGCGATCTCCACCAATTAGCGGTAGTTAATTGCGAGCCCAGGTGTCCCATTATGCTGTGCGTCATTGTGACCGCTGTGACTGGTTTGCCGTCCTATAAAGGCAGGCCAATGGCCACGACACCTTGTCCAGAGGTCCATGTGCATTGAGCTACTAGTGTCCTGCGTATCTTCTGCTGCTCTGACGGTAAGCCTCTTTAGCGGGTTGTATTAAAGTGCACGGAACGCTGATGCATCTTTTGGCGGCCGCTTAGGCAATGTGTGTATGGCCATGTTTGAGACGGCCATTAAATTTTGCCGTCTAATTATACAGATGGCTCATTTAGTGTATGGTATGGCAATAGGCAGGTAATGCCTCTACTTGTATTGTGTGCGTATAGATTGGGCCTTTGATGTTATTTTGTAGTCCAACATGTAAAGTTGATATTTAGAACTGTCATGCACATCAGCATTTGATGGGTGCAATTAATGTTTCCTTAATTGCAGGGATTATTGTAAACTGTGTTACAATTGTAGTCCCATGGCGGGTGCAACAACAACATGCTGATGTGTTTGCACATTACATGTACTATGTGCAGTCTTGCAACATACCACCCCCTCCTTTCTCATCTGCTTAATGTTAACCATTGTCATCAGTACAGAGGTAGTAGGTAGCACACAATGTGTTTGCTCACATGTTGGCCTAGAGGTATGTACGCACACACCGTCTCCATGTGTTTATAAATAGGGACAGTGGGTTCGTAACCAGGTGGAACACATGTGTAGGTGGGCACAAATTACCTGACATGGTTAATTTAGTCACACAGGTCTTTTACTTGGGAGCGGTGTGACATTGTGAAAATGCCACACATAGGGCAAGTTGGACTCTCACATTTGGATGCCTATAATGTACATATTAGAACCTTATGAGCATGTAAATCATGTTCAAAAGGGTTGGAGAGATCGATGTGGCTTGTGTCGTGACGGTCTGGTTTGCCTGTGTTTTGTCTTCCCCAGATGCCCAGGTGTACTGTGGAATTTGAAACCCAGCTTCTCACGGAGTATCAGCGGCACGAATGTTTGTGGCGCAGCTCGCTGCCTCAATATAAAAATCAGGCAGAGAGGTCCGAGGCCTACCGGACTCTTGTGGCTCTAGCCAATCGCTTGGAGTCAAGGGTAGGCAAGAGTTGGGACCAGCATGCGGTGGCCTTAAAAATTAAAAACATGCGGCAGTCGTTCATGCGGGCTCACAATGAATACCTGCACCGTCGCTCAGGGGCTGGAGCTGAGGAGGTACCATTACCTACCCTATGGTACTATCCCCTCTTCACCTTCATCCTGGGCGAGGGGAGCTCGCGTGCAACGACCACCAACCGCCTCGTTGCTGCGTCCCAGGTAGGCCCGGATGAATCACCATCTGCGCCACAGGAGGTGGGTCATCGTGTTACAGTGTTGCCCCACAATGTTTCCTTCACATGTGTGTTTTTGCAAATCCTTAACTAGCACACTTTAGACACATTTTCCACCTTGGTGTGGGAAACCTTTTTCTGTCTTTAAATCTGCCCTCCTTCCATGATTTGGTATTATGTAAATTTGACGCAGAGAGCCGTATTCCAAAGTAGCATCTCCCCCAAATATCTGAACTTGCTAAATTACATATGTGAGGTTTAAAAAATTGTTTGTGGGTTTAAATGAAAGAGGCACATAGTGGTATCTACTAAATGGTGCTGCCACACATGTGTGTTGGCTCTGGAGCAAGTGGGTTTTAATTATTTTAAGGTTTTATGGTTTGACATCATATTAGTAGTCAAAATGCGAAGGAGGCCAATATCTGTCTTTGGCCAGGCCAGCCCCCAGTATCAAGGTGTTGTGGTGACATGTACTAATTGGGTTACGGCTCTCTGACTGACACCTAATTCTGTATTGTGCTGAGTACCTGGAATCGTAGAGGTGAGTCTCCAGGCGCATTACAGGTTTTGGTGTATTGACTGTGTGGTGGATTTTTGTTTTGGGATTCCTTCTAGATTTTTTTATTTTCCCTTTTAGTTTAGTGGGAGTGGTATATTGTGTCCTGTGTCCATGGTATGGTGTGTTCCTTGCCCTCACTAATTTTTTGCTTTTTTTCTCTCCCCCCAACAGGCCCCAGAAGAGGACGGCTCCATTGCGGAGCATTCTGTCGCGGATGATGCTCAGCCCATGACATCTGGGGCTGAGCAGGAGGGCGGGGCGAGTGATGTGGGTCCGGACCCAGGGCCCAGCTCCAGGATCCGTCGGCGACGGCGTCCTGCACCACCCGAGACGGAGCTGGGCACCTGGGCCCGACGCGTGCTGTTGGACGAACAGAGGACCCACATCGACAGCACCGCCCTCTACATGAGCGACAGAATGCGAGGGATGGAGCCGCTCCAGAAAAAGATCCTTCTGAGGGTCTTCAACAATGCCGCTGATGCTGCCGATGATGGGGCCCTTCAATGGGGATGCCACGTCCCCCCACCCATGCAACACACTTTATGGCCCATTTCCCCAGCTGCCCCATCTCGGCCAGTGAGAAGACCGGCCCCGCCACAGTCACCCCCTCCCCCCCAAACACATCGTCGTAGAACCAGACGTTCACAGGCAGGTCGGGGCTGCCCTGTGAGGAGGGGGGATCGGGCATTGTCAGAGCCGACAGAAGAAGAATAATTTGGACACTAGTAGCCAATGCACCGAATTGGCACTCTGGACTTTGGCATCTGTAGGAACCTACTTTTGTTTCTACCTTTGTTTTTTGGATTTCTTTTTAGCAGACTTGCTTAATATGATTTGTTTTTTACTTTCCCTTTGTGACTTTATTAAATTTTTGAGGATACTCAATTGTGTGGTCTTTTTGGTTTGTGGCTTGGGGGGGGCAGCGTGGGTGAATGGTGTTGTTCACAATATAGTTTGGCCCAAGCCACACAATATGGGGCAATGGCCTCAGAGTAGGACGAGCATAGGTTCCTTTGTACTGTGGTAGCACTTTCACAAAGAGGTGTGGTAATGTGTGTGAGATATTTACCTGTTGAACATGTTTTCCCCCCAAATATTCTAGTTGTGACATGAGGAGCCAAATTAAAAGGTAACCAAACATTTTATTAGCTACATACATGTGTGGAAGCCATTTGCCACAATACACAGAATGCAGCTTCCAGATAGGTGTACCCATCCAACACTCCTCATGGTCCCAATGTGGGCCAGTATAGGTACAGAAGGCAAAGGGCTGGCCAGTCCACACTCCTCATGGTCCCAATGTGGGACACTATAAGAAAAGAGCCCAACGGGGGCAAAATAAAAAAAATAACATTACCACATTTTCAAGCCAACAAGGCAGCGTGGGTAATTTGTTAGGGTCCAACTAGGACAACAGTTTTTGGGGCCATGTTTGGCCTGAATAAAATGCAGCCAGCAACTTCATGGCTGGGATCCATGTTGTGGACATAGTCCCTCCAGCATTTGACCCAGCCGTGCAAGGTCCTGCAGGCCACGCTGTAAAGCCCTGGTCATGCGGGACACAAACGCCTGATGGGCAACTACGAATGACTCCATGGTAGGGGCACCTGTATTGGGAGTAAACACACACTTTAGGACACAGCAGTCGCTGGTGATGGCTAGGCAGGACTGCACACAACCATCCCCTTACCCTGTTCCTCCAAATCCACATCAACATCAGACGGGGAGAGAGATGGGCTCAAGCTCCATCCAGATGAACCCGCACGTTCAGCATCTGCATGAATAGTTAAACAACATTGTTAACTTTGTGGACTGAAATCGTGTTGTGCAAGATGAAATTAAAGGATCAGTGTGCAGGGTGTATGTGGCAACATAACACACTTACCACCATAGTCACTGTGTGGGGACATGGTCACCCCAGGACTCGCCACTGAGCTGGAGACAGTGGGAGGTGGTGTTACTCCCTGCCTGGGGCTCCGTGGCCACATTACGTGGTTTGGTGGTAACAGGGATCCTGGGCTACAGGGCACACCCTCCTCTGGCCCCACAGGTGCTTGCAGCTCCTGGCCCTCCTGTGGGGAGGTGATCTTGTCCTCCTCCAGCCAACCAGATGACGACACCTCGTCACACTCCAGCGGCCTTGCAGGTGCTGACAGCTCCTCCAGGTCCTCTGTCCCGGTAGGTGAGGGCAGGTCTTGCTCCTGAGGCCCGGGGGAATGTGTGGAGCTTGTGGCCAAGGGTGCCACTTCAGCCAGATGTGGGGGTGTTGTGGATGGCCCACCTGGGGGTGGGGCATGGGGCCCTTCGTCAGATGAGGAATCGGAAGCTAGTCCACAAAAAAAAAGAAACACGTGCTAAAATCGTCCAAACACATTGTTCCCATACATATAGCTCATGTGGCTATGTATTTGACAGCTAACTTAGCATCAACAAGGTGATGCTGGATGCATACCCTCACGTTGTATGCATGTACTGTGCGTGTGTAAAATGTAGTGCGCTGACTGGAGGATCACAACACTCTGAAGATGTGTTTGATTGTGTAGGCCACACTGTCCCTTGTCATATGTTGCCATCCATTTTTGTGTATTGTGGGACATGCACATGTGGCGGTGTGTGTTTGGGCCCAACTATTACTCACCACGCAGCCTGGCAATCCTGGCACGGATGTCCAGTATGCGACCCGGGCTCTTTTGTTTCAAGTCAGCGATCTTCTTCTGGATCTGCTTGACTTTCCGCTCTACCCCCAGTTTGCGGATCAGGGCCCGCTGGATCCGGCGGACGGTGCACCGATTGCGCAACCTGGGGTGGCGGTGGTGATGGTGGCCCCAATAGTCCCAACGGTCACAATAATCAATGAGGATTATCAGCTCCGCCATGCCCCACGTTGCAGCGCGGGTAACGGCCGCCATGCCTGCAAAAGGTCTGTGCAGAGGAGGGACTGGCACCTTGCAGGCAGAGTGAAACTGAAACTATCGTAATGACATCATTACGGCTACGTTCGGGGTCACGCACACTTTGAACGAGCCCTACGCGCAGACACGGGCGAACCACTTCGGCGGCACCTACGAAACAACACCCATATAGCGATGCGTACAGCAAGCCTGTGCGCTGTGTAGTGAGTAATCTTCTTCGAGGCGGTGTGGGTATACGTGCATCACTGTGTGAGTTGCGCGCAGGCACTGAAGGGACACTTTTAGAAGGCATCTGCATTTCAATAAGGCATGGCGGTCTGTAACACATACTTCACCGCTGTGTCCAGCATTATTCATTATGTGTTTACAGGATGTGCACACTGTATATGAGAATCATGGGCCATTTGGTTTGGTTTCCCGTAAGTTGTGGGCCGCGTAATTGTACTAAGGTATGATCGTGCATACGGCGCGTATGTGTAGTGCTGAAGGGACAGCTCATCCAAGATGGAGGGCTGTGAGGCAAGGGCCAATCGGCACGCAGCAGCTTCCACCAATGATCGCACATGGGGCGCGGTAAGACGGAGCCGAGGTCACGCCTTAGCTACATTGCAGCTACACCCCCGGGTGTCCAGAGTTCCCTTCCGTTGCCTCTTTACACGCCGATACAGCTCGCTTCCATCGGCGATGTAGCCATCAGTTTTCGAGCAGAGCTAGGAAACAGATGTATCTGTTGCCGGCTGTATCGTCACGTCTTCAGACGCCGCTACGACGGGATACATTGGCGCTACAAGCTACATTTGTAGCCTGTAGCGGGATGTATCCAGCCTGCCGTCGCGGCGTGTAAAGGTACCATAAGGGTCCGTGACATATTAAAGAATCCCTATAATGAGTATAATAAAAGGGAAAATATTAAAACCAAAACCTTAAAAGAAAAGAAAAAAGAGAAAGAAAAAGAGAGTAAGAAAGCACACATCAGCAATGGTAACGGATCAAATTACAAAAAGGGAGCAAAGGACAAGGATTCATTCAGTCCATATGGGGTGACAGTATTGAGGGTGGCAATCCAGCGAGCCTCACACTGTGCGAGTATTCTCTTTAGATTGCCCCCTCTCATCTCACCCCTGACCAAATCAATCACACGAAATTTCAAACCTCTGGAATTACAACCATGTTTTTCTTTGAAATGACGTTGGATCGTCTTTAACAAAGTGTCATCAAGGAGCAATTTAAGAATAAGATCACCCATCGCGCCACCCGGACCCCAGCCTCCAGATAGAAACGAACAGCGTGAAGACCATCTGCGTGATCAATACATGTGTATAATGATTCCGCATCAACGGTGGCAATAAGCATGTCATGGTCCAAAAAGATGCCCCCAATCCTATTGAGGGCGTTCGTCGTGTCTTTTAGGTATGACGGCAATGTTTCCACAAGTGGCTTCAAATAATGGTCAACAAACCTACAAATAGGGTCACACAGGCCTTCAATCCCAGGCACGATCGGACGCCCCGGTGGATTGAGGGCATTCGGGAAAATTTAACCAGGAGACCATCGAATTCCTTTTTGCTGAGAATGCCCTGCTCCACTGCTTTTACCAGAATAAGTCTGAGTTCAGTGGTGAAGGCAGAGAGGGGGCAATACGTCAACCTCGAATAGGTGTCCCTATTTCTTAGTTGTGGTAGGGCCTCCCTTTCAAACATCTTCACAGGCCAAATTATAATATTCCCACCTTTGTTAGCGGGGTTTATGACAACATCACCAAGTTCACGTAATTCATTTAAAGCCGTTCTCTGTTGCCTGGCGAGGTTGTCATTACTCCACGTTCGCCGTATCTGCTTGAAATCATTAAAGACTAATCTCAGAAATATTTCAACCGCCGGACATAACGACAAAGGTGGGAATTTTGTGGACTTCGGTAGCAGTTCCTTGGGGAACTCACCTGATGGTTTAGTCAGTTCATCCTGAAAGAGCTCCTCCAGGGTGGCCAGTGCCTCGCTCTCTGCAAGCGTCAGTGGTGTGGGGGTGGAGGTTCCAGGTTTTTTGTGGAATATTTTTCGAAATATTAATTTTCTTTCAAAGAGGTATGCATCTTTCATGGCTAAAAAGAAATCAAAATGGTTGGAGGGTGAGAAGCTTAGTCCTTTTGATAAGACCTCAAGCTGGGTCTCAGATAGAGTGTGGTAGAAAGATTTATTACCTGCAATTTGTTACCCCTCTTATTAATTGGTGATCGGGGTTCCAATGGTTGTAGGGTACGTCCACTTCTAGTTGACATCACACCACGACCTCTATCTGATTCTTAAGCTCCCTCGGAGCCCCCAGCTTAGCTCTCATCAATAGAACTAATCGAAACCAGTGACAATGAACTGGAGGGAGGTGGTGATTTGGGGGTGTCCTTAGGTGGCTGCTTTGGTGGATGTTTCCCTTTTCCACCCATTCCTTTTACCCTTCCACTTATAGACTCTGTGATTTATCGAGTCTTGATGGTCATGGTTTAATTGTTTAATTTTTAAGTCTCTCACCTCCTTCTCCCATCTTGAGATCTCCTTCTCCATGCCTTCGTTGAATCTTTCCACAAATGGTGGTGTGGACTTTGCCACAATCTGTTTCTCCAACACCTCCAACTCCGAATTCATGCTCTCCAGAGAGGCACTGTTCTGGTCCCGGAGGAGTTCCAGGAAACCCTTGGAACAAGTGTTGGCCAGGGCCTCCCAATTGCCCTTGAAGTTTTCATCCGATACTTCATAGGATGGGAACACCTGGACACGAAGTCCACGAGGTATTAAATCCTGTTCAATGTATTTGCAAAGGAAGGCCCTATTCCACCATATGCGGGTACGTCGTCTCAGTAAATCCTTATACTTGTTTGTCAGGGCTCCCAATTGTGGTATTAGGCTGCATTCACACATTGCGTATTTTGCCGCGTTTTTTTACGCGCGCTTTTCAAAATACGCAATGTGCCTTTTGTCTGCCTGCAAAGTGAATGGGAAATTCACTTTGCAGTGCAGACATTGCGTAAAAATACGCAGTGCGTTTTCCGGGAGAAAACGCAGCTCCGTAAACAATTGATATGTCAATTGTTTACGCAGCTACTTCTGCGTATTCTCACAGAGGGGAGGAAGAATCCTGCTTCCTCCTCCCCTCTGTGACAGCTGTGGCCGCCCATTAGATTTCACAGTGTATTAATATACACTGTGAAATCTAAATTAAACAAAAGCAAGTGTCTGAAAAATAAAAAAGAATGAATGCTTACCTCCAGACGCCTTCTGCCGCTGTGCGATCCCCGGTTCTAAGTCAGATCTCTTCTGACAAGACCTGTGGTGACGTCAGAGGGGGGGCGTTCCCGGGCACTCGCGGTCATGTGATACATATCACATGACCGCAAGCAGCCAATCAGCGATGGGACGCCCCGGGAACGCCCCCCCCTCTGACGTCATCACAGGTCCTGTCAGAAGAGATTTCACTTGGAATCGGAGATCGCACAGCGGGAGAAGGCGTCGGAGAGGTGAAGTATTGATTCTTTTTTATTTTTCATTAACTTGCTTTTGTTTAATTTAGATTTCACAGTGTATATTAATACACTGTGAAGTCTAATGGGGAGGTCACACATGTCACAGAGGGGAGGAGGAAGCAGGATTCTTCCTCCCCTCTGTAACATCACTGCGCTTTCTGGGGGAAAGAAAGCGCAGTGTGTGAAAGCCCCTGCTTATTTTGCTGCGCTTTTTTGCGCGGCCGAAAAACGCGGCAAAAAGCACGCGCAAAAAAGCGCAGCAAAATACGCAAATGTTTGAACGTAGCCTTATTTTGTTTTGTAAAGATTACATATGAATTAATTATATGGGGTATAAATATTTCTAGTGTTCCATATCCTAGTCATTGGTTGTTTTTTTTGGGGGGGGTGAGGAGGGTTATATACATTCATTAATTTTCTGAATAAGAATAGTGGGAATTGCATTTTGCTCTGATATATTTTCAAATTTCAAAAAAATTATAAAGTTCTTCACCAGGTAGATTGTATTGTAGCTTAAGCGCCTGAAAATGTATAACTGAATTATCTGTTATTAACATAGATAGATTATTAATTCCTAATTTTTCCTATTTTTTTTTTTACAATAATTTTTATTTCATTATTTCAAATATGGAAAATGGTAGTTTTTGATAATGAGGCAATATTTAAAGGGAACCTGACACCTAGATTTAAGGCCCTACACTATCGCTACCTGTCCCTACACCTTCCTAGCTGCTCCCTATGTATCCCTATCTGAGCTAAAAGGGCCCTATAAAAGATCAGAAAAATAACTTATAACTTACAGCAGTCCCTGAGGCTGGGGACTGAAAAGGCGGCGCCAGGCTCCATGCATCACTCTTTGATCCGGCAGCGCACGCCCCGCTGGGCGGCATTATTCTTTCTTCATCACCGCCCCTCTATTTGGAATCTCCCGCCCTCTGTACACCTATCATGCACCTGCCGCTACGTCACATCTGGTGCGGTGCATTATGGGGTTGATCACGTGATCGGCCCCAGTGCATTATGGGCCTGATCACGTGATCGGCCCGGCTTTAATAAGCGCATTGCGCATGCGCAGAGCCGAGCCGATCACGTGATCAAGCCCATAATGCACTGGGGCTGGTCACGTGATCGCCCCCATAATGCACCGCACCGGATGTGACGTAGCGGTCGGTGCATGATAGGTGTACAGAGGGAAGAAGATTCCAAATAGAGGGGCGGTGATGAAGAAAGAATAATGCCGCTCAGCGAGGCGTGCGCTGCCGGATCGAGGAGTGATGCATGGAGCCTGGCGCCGCCTTTTCAGTCCCCAGCCTCAGGGACTGCTGTAAGTTATAAGTTATTTTTCTGATCTTTTATAGGGCCCCTTTAGCTCAGAGAGGGATACATAGGAAGCAGCTAGGAAGGTGTAGGGACAGTTAGTGATAGTGTAGGGGCTTAGATCCAGGTGACTGGTTCCCTTTAAGTTTTATTTTGTATAATGGTTCAAATGTTTCTAAGCTGTCATTGTAGCATTGATTATTTTGTTGTCAGGAAGTTTTGGTGGTCTAATGTGTACATTATTTTTAAATAGGGTAGAAGTGCATTATCATTAAATGAACATTCTAAATCACTGCAATAAATGTTTCTTGATTCTAGAAACCAATGTCTACTTTGAGTTATTAACTCTGTTGTATAATATGCAAATAAATTGGGAAATACAATACACCCTCTTTTTTGTGGTTATATAACATTGGTTTGGAAATGCTTACCAGTTTTGACTCCCCAAATGAAATTAGTTTTTTCTGTAGGTATTAAATGCAAAAATTATGGTAGTATTTGGATAGTACTAAAGATGGTTAATTTTGTTGTCATTATATATAGTATGATTTTTCCCTAGAAAGGAGAAGTCAAACTTAAATAATTCTGTAAAAAATGCTTTTGTATATAATGTTTACATTTTCATCAATTATTTTTAGATCCTGTTTTTACGCTGTTCTCCTATATGGTATACTAGTATTTTCCCATTTCTTTGGGAAATCTTTTTTAATTTGGCTTGTTAGCTCTGGATCTAGGTGGTAGCTTAACTTTTTTAATTTAGTTGGTTTACCGTACTTTGTAATAGGACAGTTATTTATATAATTCTATGGTTTTAAAAATCTCTCTTAAATTAAAGGGGTTGTCTACATTTAGGGTTCAAGTGTGCAGTCACTTATGTTACACTCGGCATCAGAGAATCTTGATAGCGCTCACTGTGCGCGCTGGAAGCGTTCACTAGTAGAATGACTGAAGACTTAAACCCCAACCTTGGACAACCTCTTTAATTGGATCTGTTTTTATGTCACCTCCAAACAAACTCATTTTGTGTTGTCTAAAATTGTCTGGTATACCTTTAATCATGATATTGGTTCTAATAATACCTTCAAATGGCTCTGTGATGAGTGTGACTAAGAAGGGTGATAATGGACACCCTTGTCTATTACCATTTGTAATATAAAAAGTATTAGATAAATAATTATATGCTAGTACATTGGCAGATGTATAAAAGTAAAGGGCAGAGATAGCATTAGGAATTTAAGTATTTGACCCTTAACCCCTTACCCACCCGAGCCTTTTTTGATCCCAATGACCAGGCCATGTTTTGCAATTCTGAGCAGTGTCACTTTATCAGGTTATACAGTTAGGGCCAGAAATATTTGGACAGTGACACAATTTTGGCGAGTTGGGCTCTGCATGCCACCACATTGCATTTGAAAGAAACCTCTACAACAGAATTCAAGTGCAGATTGTAACGTTTAATTTGAAGGGTTGAACAAAAATATCTGAAAGAAAATGTAGGAATTGTACACATTTCTTTACAAACACTCCACATTTTAGGAGGTCAAAAGTAATTGGACAAATAAACATAACCCAAACAAAATATTTTTATTTTCAATATTTTGTTGCGAATCCTTTGGAGGCAATCACTGCCTTAAGTCTGGAACCCATGGACATCACCAAACGCTGGGTCTCCTCCTTCTTAATGCTTTGCCAGGCCTTTACAGCCGCAGCCTTCAGGTCTTGTTTGTTTGTGGGTCTTTCCGTCTTAAGTCTGGATTTGAGCAAGTGAAATGCATGCTCAATTGGGTTAAGATCTGGTGATTGACTTGGCCATTGCAGAATGTTCCACTTTTTTGCACTCATGAACTCCTGGGTAGCTTTGGCTGTATGCTTGGGGTCATTGTCCATCTGTACTATGAAGTGCCGTCCAATCAACTTTGCAGCATTTGGCTGAATCTGGGCTGAAAGTATATCCCGGTACACTTCAGAATTCATCCGGCTACTCTTGTCTGCTGTTATGTCATCAATAAACACAAGTGACCCAGTGCCATTGAAAGCCATGCATGCCCATGCCATCACGTTGCCTCCACCATGTTTTACAGAGGATGTGGTGTGCCTTGGATCATGTGCCGCTCCCTTTCTTCTCCAAACTTTTTTCTTCCAATCATTCTGGTACAGGTTGATCTTTGTCTCATCTGTCCATAGAATACTTTTCCAGAACTGAGCTGGCTTCTTGAGGTGTTTTTCAGCAAATTTAACTCTGGCCTGTCTATTTTTGGAATTGATGAATGGTTTGCATCTAGATGTGAACCCTTTGTATTTACTGTCATGGAGTCTTCTCTTTACTGTTGACTTAGAGACAGATACACCTACTTCACTGAGAGTGTTCTGGACTTCAGTTGATGTTGTGAACGGGTTCTTCTTCACGAAATAAAGTATGCGGCGATCATCCACCACTGTTGTCATCCGTGGACGCCCAGGCCTTTTAGAGTTCCCAAGCTCACCAGTCAATTCCTTTTTTCTCAGAATGTACCCAACTGTTGATTTTGCTACTCCAAGCATGTCTGCTATCTCTCTGATGGATTTTTTCTTTTTTTTCAGCCTCAGGATGTTCTGCTTCACCTCAATTGAGAGTTCCTTTGACCGCATGTTGTCTGGTCACAGCAACAGCTTCCAAATGCAAAACCACACACCTGCAATCCACCCCTGACCTTTTAACTACTTCATTGATTACAGGTTAACGAGGGAGAGTCCATTGTCCAATTACTTTTGGTCCCTTGACCAAAAGAGGAGGCTATGCATTACAGAGCTATGATTCCTAAACCCTTTCTCCGATTTGGATGTGGAAACTCTCATATTGCAGCTGGGAGTGTGCACTTTCAGCCCATATTATATATATAATTGTATTTCTGAACATGTTTTTGTAAACAGCTAAAATAACAAAACTTGTGTCACTGTCCAAATATTTCTGGCCCTAACTGTATCTCTGGAACACTTCAATGGATCCCAGCGATTCTGGGATTTTTTTTTTGGTAACATATTGGAATTAATGGTAGTGGTAAATTTAAGATGATAATTTTTGCATTTATTTGTGAAAGAAACAGAAATTTGTAAAGTTTTGTAATTTTCAAATTTTCAATTTTTATATAATTAAACCAGAGAGTTATACCACACAAAATAATTTAGAAATAACATTTCCCACATGTCTACTTTACATCAGCACAATTTTGGAAACACATTTTTCTTTATTAGGATATTAGAAGGGTTCAAAGTTCATCAACAATTTCTCATTTTGCCAACAAAATTAAAAAAAAAACATTTTTTTAGTGACCACATCACATTTGAAGTCCCTTTGAGGGGTGTACATGACAGAAAACACCCAAAAGTGACACCATTCCAATAACGTCACCCCTCTGACTGCTCAAACCCACATTCAAGAAGTTTTATTAATTCTTCAGATGCTTCACAGGAAGTACAGCAACGTGGAAGGAAAAAACAATTTACTTTTTCCAACAAAAATATTACTTTAACCTCAAATATTGCATTTTCACAAGGGTAACAAGACAAAATTAACTGTAAAATATGTTATGCAATTTCTCCCAAGTACGCCAATACTTTATGTGTGGTGAAAAAAACATTGTTTGGCTGTAAGGGCTCTGAAGGGAGGGAGTGACATTTGACACTTCAAGCGGAAAATTAGCTGGAATCGTTAGCGGACCACATGCTTTGTTTGGAGAGCCCCTGTGTGCCAAAACAGTGGACACCTTCCCCCCAAGTGACCCTATTTTGGAAAATATCCCTAAGGGACAATATGTGTATGATCCACGCTACTGTATGGTGAAGGGACCACAAGGATCTGTGATGCAATGGTGGCTTTATTTCAACGCATTTCTTAGTGCTCTCCTCGCTCCTTCCTCAAGATCCCAACCATACTACATACAATAACTCGAGGCTTGCATCCAGCAGAACCGCACTTGCTACACCAGACCGCAAGCCCCATAGACAAAACATGGGGCTTGCCGGATCTGGGCCGCAAGTCGTCCATTAGGCAGCAGATCCGGCAGATGCGGCACCACCTGCTGGATCCGCCGCACATCAGTGTAAACCGCTGATGTGAAGGGGCCCAAAGAAGGTTCTGTATACATTCACTAAGATGGGAGTCCCAAGTTTCAGTAAATATATAAGGCAATAATTGAAGAAAGCGCCTATGAGCAGTACCCGGTGGTCTAGTGGGGGCAATTAATCTTATGTGTGTACTCTCACCTTTTAAGGTTGTGCCACCCCTGCACAACCTCAGTGTGTGCCAACCAGCTCACACCGCTGATACCTTCGTTTTCCTGCTCCACTCCCTCTTCCGATCAGGTGATGTGTTGGGGCCACCTGATGAAGATGGCAGTCCACCGGGGAAACACATCGTGGTAGAATAAAGGTAACAATCTGCATAATCCAGTGCTTGAGCGCATCTATATAATTAAAAATCGATTTCAAGTTTCACTAGAGTCAGAGTCTTTGGGAAAAGGAGAAGCAAGCATTTCCTTAGCATTCGACAGGTGGTAATTTAATCTGCACAATTATTATTATTATTATTTATTTATATAGCGCCATTGGTTCCATGGCGCTTTACATAAGAAGTGGGGGTAACAACGACAGGTACAGTACATATGAGCAGACAATGCTTGCTGATACACGACGGGAGAGGATCCTGTCCACGAGGGCTCACAGTCTGATTTCAAATGTAAAGTGCTAAGGAAATCCTGAAAACCTGCACTGTTGGTGGGCCGTGAAGACTGGAGTTGGGGACCTCTGTTGTAGAGGACCCTAAATGAATACATTTTTAATACAGCAATGGTGGCAAGATCTTTACTATCTACATAGTCTTCACTAGAACATAAAACGCTTTCATTTCATTCAAGTTCTTGTTTTGTTCCATCTTGTTGAATTTCTCGCTGTCATGTCAGTATTATCTGATGGAAATAAGTATTACTTTTGGTCACATACATCTCTTCCACAGTCCATAATATGATAGCTTATTTCTATGTATTCATTAACAGATTTGTTCTGTTTAATCTTGTTAAAATTATCCAAAAATTGATTCTGAGGCCCTCATCTATGTGTCTTCCAGGGTCTATTGCGGTCCCTCCTAATTTTTGGCAGCCTTTGCATAGACCACATAGCCTTTTTGAGTTTCAGAGTCACCACTCCATAAATTAAACAGGAGATGTCGCACACACACCATGTGCCTAGATTCGGTAGGAAAAATGTTAAAATTACATTTCCCAATTAACTTTTTTCAGCATTAAAAACAATAAGAAAAACTAAAGCAAACACGCTATATGTGGACATAGGCTGAAGGGTTGGAGTTGTTGTTTTTTCCTCTTTTTTATTTTGCCTTATATAAAAGTCATTATACAGGAATTATGTTTCTTAACATTTTTTCCTGTAAAATCCAATTTATGGGGTTTTTTTTGGTTTTCTTGTCACTCCATAAAAGTGGAGTAAGGCTCTGCATTCACGCTGTCTATGTGGTCAGTATTTGGCGCAGAAAATTCTGCATCTGTTTTGCAAAACAAAATGCATCAAAATGTATCACTTAATTTTTGGTGCGTTTTGCCCAGTCATGTATTATATAATCAAGCCAATAAACTGGAGGGCTGGAAAATGCTGGAGAAAAACCGATCAGTAATTGACATGCTGCAGATATGATCTAAGATCCATAAGAATCTGCATGTAAAACACTGCGCTACAAAATGCAGACATGGACCCAGCACGCACAAAGTCACATTGGCTTTGCTGGCTGGCCTATATAACATGACATTTGCAATGCATTTTTAAAAAAATGAGCTGCAAAAGTGCCAGCGTCGGCACATGGCCTAATACTGTGACAACATTATTCCCAGAAACCAGCTTTGAGTTGGAAATACACCCAGGATTCTTCTTTATGCTGTTCCCATTCTATTTCAGCATTATCACAGCCCCCTAGACCTCCTAGTGGGGGATGCCAGAAAAATATTCGATTTTTCTGTTGACTTTCGTTATTATTGTTATTTCATATTAATACATTACTATTTGCCCATCACTCGTCTTCTCATGTAAACACTTTCCCTTTTCATAGGATTTTCAATTTCTATAATAGTGTCATTTTTTCCACATGTCTTTAATTTACACACTTTATCTCATTGTTTAATTTATATATTTTCATATATGTTTTCATAATATTATTAGATATTTTTAAATTAAAATTGCTAATTTATTACATACTTTCCTTAAATTCATTATTTTTAATTGTCCTTGAGGTGTAATTCATATACGGTATTTGATTAGGAAAGAAAGCCGCACTCACCAGTCTTCGGATACGTGATAAACAGAAGTTTATTCCTATTAAAAGGTATATGGTGCAAGCAGGGAGGGGGTGCAGATGAGGACGACGGCGCACTGTTTCGCGCTTGTAGGCGCTTCTGCGGGTCCTGTGCTAAGTAGAAGGCGTGGCCATCCTCCTAAATTGGAGGTAACTGACCACGTCAGTACCGGTGTTGAAGGAAGAGTATATATTACATTTTGCTGAAATACAAATCAAACAACAATATGTTAAGAATGAAGGCAAAAGTTTAAAAGACATCACAATAAATTTAGAATACTGAAATTGCTAACCCCAGATTAAATGACATTTCAGTTACTATGGTAATGTGTGCCGCTATCAAATATATTAGTTATCTAGCGATGTAAAATTTGAGCCGGCCACTAGATGTCAGCAATAGGTAAACTACACATACTTTCATGATACCAAATAAAAATGACAATCTCATATCAAAGAAAGAAGGGTGGCTGGAAAGAAAAAGATTACTGAACTAAAATAAAAAGAACATATTGGACCTACAGAACAGACCTTATATCTGCAATTATAAATAGAATAGAGGAACCATCTATCTTAATTTATCATAAATAAGTAGTAGAAACAATTTTCATTGCAATCTCACCGCAGTATTAAAGAAAAATCTCAATGCCATATAGAGTTCAAATAAAACATCATAAAAGATAACAAGAGACTCTATAAAATGGTCAAGAAGGTGGCATACTGAAGCTTCAATAACAGGTCCAAAAACTATCGAACCAAGAGGTGAAATCCTTTACAAGGTTTTATAATAAAGTAATAAATAATTAATAATTGTGAATAAGTTAAAATAAGCTGCAATAATACCACATTCTATTTGGAGATAAACCCTGATCGATGACACAATATTTTTATTATTATTATTATTATTATTAGTAATTTATATAGCGCCATTATATTCCATGGCGCTTTACATGTTAAAAAGGGCAGACTAGGACAAGTAACATAGTAGCAATACAAGTAACAATAAATGTTGACAATTCAGTTGTACAGAAACAAGAGGGGAGAAATCCTGTCCACAAAGGCTCACAGTCTACGAGGGGCGGGTGGGGATACATTAGGAGGGGGAAATTCCAGTCATGAGGCGGTGTGGTGGACCGGGTCTTATTGCAGGTGGTAGGCTTGGCGGAACAGGTGGGTCTTCAGGCTTCTTTTGAAGGTTCCCAGGGTAGGAGAATGTCTGATGTGTTGGGGCAGTGAGTTCCAGAGTCTGGGTGAAGCACGGGAGAAATCCTGTATGCGGTTGTGCGATGAGGAGATGAGGGGGGAGTAGAGGAGAAGCTCTTGGGAGGATCGCAGGTTGCGTGAGGGTAGGTAACGGGAGAGCATGTCAGAGATGTATGGAGGGGACAGGTTGTGAATGGCTTTGTATGTCATGGTTAATATTTTAAACCGGGATCTCTGGGAAGCAGGGAGCCAATGAAGGGCTTGGCAGAGCGGGGAGACAGAGGAGTAGCGGGGAGACAGATGGATCAGGCGGGCAGCGGAGTTCAAGATAGATTGGAGAGGTGCTAGGGAGGTAATAGGGAGGCCGGTGAGCAGGAGGTTGCAGTAATCGAGGCAGGAGATGATGAGAGCGTGATTAAGGGTTTTGGCAGTGTCGTGGTCAAGGAAAGAGCGAATCCTATAGATGTTTTTGAGCTGGAGTCGGCAGGAGGTGGCGAGGGCCTGGATGTGGGGCTTGAAGGAGAGGGAAGAGTCAAGGATAACCCCGAGGCACTTGGCATGGGGGACTGGAGAGAGAGAGCAGTCGTTGACGACGATGGATAGGTCAGGTAGTGAGGGGGAGCGTCTTGGGGGGAAGACTATGAACTCGGTTTTGTCCATGTTCAGCTTAAGGAAGCGAGCAGAGAAGAAGGATGAGATGGCGGACAGGCAGTGTGGAATTTTGGATAGAAGGGAGGCGATGTCAGGACCAGACAGGTAGATTTGGGTGTCGTCGGCGTAGAGGTGATATTGGAGGCCATGGGACTCAATGAGTTGCCCTAGACCGAGAGTGTAGATTGAGAACAGTAATGGTCCAAGAACCGAGCCCTGAGGGACCCCGACAGATAGGGGGTAGGGCGAGGAGGATGTGTGGGAGTGGGTGACGCTGAAGGTGCGGTCCGTTAAGTATGAGGAGATCCAAGAGAGGGCAAGGTCCGTGATGCCAAGAGATTCCAGGATCTGTAGTAGAAGGGAGTGGTCAACAGTGTCGAAGGCGGCTGACAGGTTGAGGAGGAGGAGGAGAACAGAGTAGTGGCGCTTGCTTTTGGCAGTCAGTAGGTTTCAGTGGAGTGGAGGGGTCGGAAGCCAGATTGCAGGCGGTCAAAGAGGGAGCAGGAGGAGAGGTGAGAGGACAGCTCAGAGTGGACATGCTGTTCAAGTAGTTTAGAGGCGAAAGGGAGGAGAGATATAGGGCGGTAGTTGGAGACAGTTGTGGGATCGAGGGAGGGTTTTTTGAGGATGGGTGTGATCAAGGCGTGTTTGAAGGCTGAGGGGAAGGTGCCAGTGGTAAGTGATAGGTTTAAAAGATGAGTTAGGGCTGGGATGATAATGGAGGTGAGGTTGGGAATGAGGTGGGATGGGAGCGGGTCGTGGGCACTGGTGGTGAGGTGTGATTTTGACAGGAGGGAGGAGAGCTGGTCTTCAGTTATAGGGGGGAAGCAGTTGATGGAAGTAGAGGACAGTATAGGTGAAAGGGGAGGCTGTGGGGACAGTGGATCAAAGCCGTCTCTGATTCTGTCAATCTTTTCTTTGAAGAAGGAGGCAAAGTCTTCTGTAGAGATAAGGGGAGAGGGAGGAGGAGCAGGCGGGCGGAGTAAGGAATTGAAGATTTTGAAAAGTTGCTTGGGATTGTGGGACAGGGAGGTAATTAGGGATAAGAAGAAGGTTTGTTTGGCGGTGGCAAGTGCAGTCTTGAAGGTGATGAGGGACTGTTTGAACAGTGCAAAATGCTCAGTGGAAGGTGATTTTTTCCATCGCCTCTCGGCGACCCTGGATGCCCGTCTAAGGTCTTTAGTGAGGGTGGTGTGCCAGGGTTGCCTATTAGTGCGTGGAGCGTGGTGTGTGAGGGGGGCTGCTAGGTCGAGTGCCTTGGTTAATGTGGTGTTGTAAAGGGTGGTGGCAGTGTCTGTGTCACGTATAGATGTTATGTTGGCGAGAGGGAGAAGGGATTCTGAGAGTGAGTGTAGATCAATGTGTTTTAGGTTTCTGCGGGGATGATCAAGTTTGCAGAGAGGAGGTGATGTAGTAGGGGAGGAGAGGGCGGAGAAGGTCAGCAGATTGTGGTCAGACAGGGTGAGGGTTGAGTTTGCGAGATTAGTAAGGGAGCAAAGACGGGTAAAGATGAGATCCAACGTGTGGCCATCTTTGTGGGTTGCAGAGGAGGACCATTGGGAGAGCCCGAAGGAGGAGGTCAGGGAAAGAAGTTGAGAGGCGGTTTGGTGGGCAGTGTCAATGGGGATATTGAAGTCGCCCATAATGATGGTGGGGATGTCAGTAGAGAGGAAATGAAGTAGCCAGGTGGTAAAGTGGTCAAGGAAGGTGGGGATGGATCCAGGGGGGCGGTAATGACGGCTAGCTGGAGGTTACAGGGGGAGAAGATGCGGACAGAGTGGGCTTCGAAAGATGGGAGAGTAACAGAGGGGGGTAATGGAATAGGGGCGAAAGAGCAGGTGTTGGATAGGAGTATGCCGACACCTCCGCCATGTTTGTCAGAGGGGCGTGGTGTGTGGGAAAGATTGAATCCGCCGTACGATAGTGCAGCAGGGGAGGCATTGTCGGAGGGGGTGAGCCAGGTCTCTGTGATGCCAAGGAATGAGAGTTTATTAGAAATAAAGAATTCATGGATGTCTGTGAGCTTATTACAGACTGAGCGGGCATTCCAGAGTGCGCCTGGCAGGGAGATTAGAGGAGCAGGGGCTGGGGGGATGGGTCTAATGTTAGTCAGGTTGCGAGGGTGGGTGATGGTGGGGTTATGAGAGTTGGTGATGGGACGTGGGGGTGGGGTGTAGGTGACTGTGGGGATGTGGCAGGGGGGGCCGGGATTAGGGGAAATGTCGCCAGCGAGTAGGAGGAGCAGGGAGAGGGTTAGCAGGTGGGAGCATGAGAGTTTACGTGGTGGCCGTGCCTGATTGGAGATGAAGGATTGAAAGTGCATGAATAGTTCAGAGGTGTGGGTGAGGTGGTTAGGTAGGATGGAGGGTGAGTGAAGTACTTTGTTGCTGGGTGGAGGGATGAGTGGGGGTAGCAGGAAGTGGAGAAGGATGGGAGTGAGAGTGCAAAGGAGGGGATACATTGTGGATGGTGAACAGGGGATGGGAGTAGCATGGGTCAGATGCAGCGGGAAGGAGAGCTGTAGTGGTGGGTGAGAGGTCAGTAGTGATGAGTAGTCTGGGGTTTACATAGTGAATACATAATTGCAGTACAAGTGAACAAATTGCATATCTGTTTGTTTGTCTTGCATGACTTACCGTTTCCTGCCCCGTTTAATTGCCCGGTGTAACTGCACTTCTACAGTTGGCACTTATGCAGATGGCATGATTGCAAGACCCCGCATGATTGCACCCCTTAAGGTGGCTCTACATATATAGTGATTAATCTGCGGCGAGTATTGCAAAGACAGTGGGAAAGAAAATCAAGTACTTCTAAGGAGGATTAAGAGGCTTGTTAATATGTTGAAATTACAGGTAGGTATACAAACCAATCAGAGAATTACTGCCATATCTAATTTTTCGTTTAATCCTAAACTACCTTGCGCCCTTGAGTCTAGGATCCATTTAGCTTCCTTCCGTAACAATGCTTTATTAGAATAACCGCCTTTTCCCGTAAATGTAAATTCCAGCTCTTGGGAGGAGCCTCCAGCAAAGAAATCAGCTGACTCTTTGGGTTTAAATGATAATGTCCCTTTAGACGGAAGACACGTCGGGGAAAGCGACGAAATAACCGCTGTAAGTACAGGGAAAAGAAAACAAGTTTCTTGGAGAGATCAGAGGATAAGGACTTAAACATTTTCAATCTATCACAAGAGACACTGACCCCAGAAATGTATTCAGTGCTTCAAAAAGGCCTGGATTTTTGTATGCTTGATCATTTCAATCACACAGAATTCCGAGCGGTTTTATTTAAAGGAATTAGGAAAATACATCTTTATAAGCACTATGCAAATGAGAAGCTTAATATAAAAAATAATACCACACACATTGCTGAGTGTATTCCTAATATATCCTTTAGGATTTTTTCCGGATAGTGAATTGGGTTCTAATTCTGATATATTGACTCTATTACATATAAATGACCCAGCTTATGACATTACACATGAGGAGGATAGTAGACCACCTTTTACAGGTGGAGTTAAATCTACCTTTATACCACCTGTTAATCCTGGCAACAATATAGATATCTTTGAAGCTATGGTAGAGACATACATGCACTCAACTCCAGTCCTCAAGGCACACCAACAGTGCAGGTTTTCAGGATTTCCTTAGAAATTGGAATCATCCCCAGTGCAGGTGATTCAATTATCACCTGTGCAATACTAAGGAAATCCTGAAAACCTGCACTGTTGGTGTGCCTTGAGGACTGGAGTTGGGAACCTCTGCATTAATCTATCCCACTCCTATTAAAAATCTATCAGAGAGGAAAAATTCAGCTCTTAAAATTATGAGGCAATGGCAGCATGTTATTTTTAGAAAGGCTGATAAGGGTGGAGGAGTTGTTTTATTAGATAGAGATTATTATATCTCGGAATCTTTGAAACAATGAAATAATCTAGTGGCATATAAACCCCTCCCTAATGACCCTACTGCAAGTTACCAAAATAAATTGTGCACACTTCTGTGTAAATATGTGAAATGCAATGTCATATCTAAAAAAGAAGCAGAAAAATTATTTTTATTTCCAGTGTTACCTTCTAAACCTCATTGGTATAATCTCCTTAAAATACACAAGAGTGTAGTCCCCCCGGAAGACTCACAGTGTCTGGGTGCAGGTCTATTACTGAACCGTTATCCAAGTATGTGGATTGGATCCTACACCCTTTCCTACGAAGTATCCCGTCTTTTGTTAAAGATACTAACGATTTTGTGTTGATGTTAGACAATATTCAATGGCAGGAAAATTTCAACTATAATAATATAATAAAATCACAAATAAAATAAATAATACTGACATGATAACAAGTTTGACCAAATGGAGCCTCATCACCACATATTGTCAGCCTAGAAAAATGATAGTGGATTTGATGAAGAAGTATTGGTTTATTTTGAAAAGTGACCCCATTCTTTCTAATCATCTTCCTATGAGCCCTAATGTGATTTTTAGGAGAAACAGGAATATACGTGTAATGGTAGTTCGCAGTCACGTAAATCGTGAATTAAAAAGAATAACAACTATGAATGAGAAAGACACAAATGTGGGTTACTATCCGTGCAATGTTCCCAAATGTCTATGCTGCCAAGTTATCTCTAAGGGGGAAAAAAACTTCACATCTTTTACAACTAAAAAAACGTTCCCCATTAGACATAAAGTAATGTGTCAGTCCACTTATATTGTCTACATGATTGAATGTCCTTGCGGGCTACAATATATTGGGTGGACCATTCAAACGATGCATGCTTGCCTTAATAAGCATAGATTTAGCATCGAAAGTGGCTATCATCTACACAGCCTTTCAAGACACTATGCATCAGAAAGACCCTAATAAAATGAGTCTTATTATCATTGACAATATAAGTGAAGGTGTAAATGACCGAATGGGGATGTTAATAAAAAGGGAAAGTTATTAAATATATAAAATGGGGACCCTTAGTCCAGAGGGACATAACCTTACCATTGATAATGTAGCTAAACAATAATTAACCGCACTTTATTCAGAGCAATTAATTGAAATTTTTACCAAAGAAAGTTGTAAAGAATAACAAATAATATCATGATTTATAGTAAGACATATATAAATGTGTTTACTGTATATTTTTAACATATTTTTTATATTTTATACTTTTTTAGAGAATAGACAATATATATATATATTTTTAGAGAATGGACGATGTTTTTTTATGGAAAGATATATATATTTTTATGGAAAAACGGACATTTAGGGTAAAAAATTTTCTAATGCTGATATACCGTATATCATGTTTTTATGTTGTATAAATGTCATGTTTTTATAGTAATTCCATTGCAGTTTTTTGAGATAGATCTTATGTGCTAGGATAGGGTTAATGAAGGAGTTATCCAATAGCCAATCACAAGGCTATAGTAATTATAAAAGGGTACCTCTTATACCATCCCCCTATAACACCTGATGAAGATAGCATTTCTATCTAAACGCATTGTGGAGCTGTGGAGGGGAGGAAATAAAGGTCTGTTCAATAACATCTGAGCCTCCTGAAGTCTGTGTCCAAAGCACTTCTAATACACCGCTTATATCCATATACAATAAGACAACTCTTGATTGATTCTAACTGTATCTCGGATGTGATAAATTTCATTTGCGAATCTCTAAATTTCGTGTTAGAGAATAACGCTTTCAGCTTTTTAAATAAGTGGTACCAACAAAGCGAGGGTACAGCGATGGGTACGCCTTTTAATAACACCGAAAAAGGTTACGAGTCACAGGCCAACGAATTGGAATCAGCTTTTGTACACAGGGGCTACCCTAAGTCTGTCTTAAAAACAGCTCGACAGAAAGTAAATAATTCCACACAAAAATGACCAGATGATCATTCGGTTAATGCAAATTGTAATAACAGAAAATTATTTTCCAATTTTAAGTTCAGCCCAATATTTAACTCTATCTCTGCTGCCATTAAACGTTATTGCCATATTGTCAATTCTGATAGAGAAATTAGTAAATTAGACAATGCAAACCCTGTTGTAACTTACAGAAGTTGTAAGAATTTAGGCGATGTTTTGGTGCAGAAAAGGATAGCACCTCTACACAATGACAATTGGCTGACAAAAAGTAAACCAATTGGTAATTTTAAGTGTGGTAACTGCCCGTGGTGCAGCTTCTTGAAGACGGGTAAAACTCTTCAGATGGGTAATTTACATTACTTGATCAAATCTCTGATCAACTGCCGAAGTAGCTGGGTAGTGTAGATAATCTATTGTCCTTGCAATCGTTTTTACATAGGAAAAACTATACGCCCGATGTTTGTTAGATTCAGAGAGCACTATAATTCAATCACTTCAGGCAAGGGCTCTATGAGGTTGATTCAACATATCCGCGATTGTCACGACAATAATCCCAACAGTATGAGATTCGCTGGCATTGAAACATACTCGTACATTTACAGGAAAAGGCGGTTATTCTAATAAAGCATTGTTACGGAAGGAAGCTAAATGGATCCTAGACTCAAGGGCGCAAGGTAGTTTAGGATTAAACGAAAAATTAGATATGGCAGTTTTTCTCTGATTGGTTTGTATACCTACCTGTAAATTCAACATATTAACAAGCCTCTTAATCCTCCTTAGAAGTACTTGATTTTCTTTCCCACTGTCTTTGCAATACTCGCCGCAGATTAATCTATATTGTGTCATCGATCAGGGTTTATCTCCAAATAGAATGTGGTATTATTGCAGCTTATTTTAACTTATTTATTCACAATTATTAATTATTTATTGCTTTATTATAAAACCTTGTAAAGGATTTCACCTCTTGGTTCGATAGTTTTTGGACCTGTTATTGAAGCTTCAGTATGCCACCTTCTTGACCATTTTATAGAGTCTCTTGTTATCTTTTATGATGTTTTATTTGATCTCTATATGGGATTGAGATTTTTTCTTTAATACTGCGGTGAGATTGCAATGAAAATTGTTTCTACTACTTATTTATGATAAATTAAGATAGATGGTTCCTCTATTCTATTTATAATTGTAGATATAAGGAAGGTCTGTTCTGTAGGTCCAGTATGTTCTTTTTTATTTTAGTTCAGTAATCTTTTTCTTTCCAGCCACCCTTCTTTCTTTAATACGAGATTGTCATTTTTATTTGGTATCATGAAAGTATGTGTAGTTTACCTATTGCTGACATCTAGTGGCCGGCTCAAATTTTACATCGCTAGATGGCGGCCGTCACACGGTGCAATATCTTGCACGATATCGTTTAAGCGATCTGCTTTTTGATCGCTTAAGAGATATCGTTTGTGCATCGTTACGTGCGATCAAGCGATTTTACAATGTAAAATCGCTAGATCGCAGATATGAGAGCAGGACCTCATATCTAGCGATCATCGCTTGTTCAATTTGCTTCATCGTGGTGTGTGACACCACGATGAACGATCTCCCAGCGGCTGAGCCTATGCTGGGAGATGGTATCTATGGTAAACGTCGGGTTACTAAGCGCCGCGCGGCGCCTAGTAACCCGATGTGTACCATAGTTACCAGCGATCTCGCTGCTCAACATCGCTGGTGAGTCTGTCTGTGTGACATCTCACCAGCAATGTGAGCGATATCGTTAGCGATCGCGCGTGCACGTGATCGCTAACGATATTGCTCACGATATCTGTGTGTGTGACGGCCGCCGATAACTAATATATTTGATAACGGCACACATTACCATAGTAACTGAAATGTCATTTAATCTGGGGTTAGCAATTTGAGAATTCTAAATTTATTGTGATGTCTTTTAAACTTTTGCCTTCATTCTTAACATATTGTTGTTTGATTTGCACTTTGTTTTGTATTTCAGCAAAATGTAATGTATATATAATATATACTCTTCCTTCAACACCGGTACTGACGTGGTCAGTTACCTCCTATTTAGAAGGATGGCCACGCCTTCTATCTAGCACAGGACCTGCAGAAGCGTCTACAAGCGCGAGACAGTGCGCCATCGTCCTCATCTGCACCCCCTCCCTGCTTGCACTATGTACCTTTAATAGGAATAAACTTCTGTTTATCACGTATCCGAAGACTGGTGAGTGTGGCTTTCTTTCCTAATCTACTACGTCTGCAGCTTGGCGTGCACCGCCAGTCATGTCCACCCGCTGACAGCTGGCTGATTGAAGTCCATCATAAGCATCAGTAGCCCGGTGTTTCCCTTTTTGTTTGTTAATTCATATACTTCACCATTAGATGGTGCCTATAAACCTTACTGTATTTCACACCATCAGGTGATGCTGATATTATGCAGATCTATCTTAACACATGGGCCCTATGGACACTTTATTATTATTATTATTACATGGGCCCTATGGAAACTTTATTATTATTATTATTATTATTATTATTTATATAGCACCATTAATTCCATGGTGCTGTAATTGAGAAGTGGTTACATACAAAATTATAGATATAGTTTACAGTAAATAAACTAACAGTGACAGACTGGTACAGAGGGGAGAGGACCCTGCCCCTGCAGACTTATATTCCACTTGCCCAGGGGCCCCACAAACATGAGGGCCCCTGCTAATCTGTGTTTGTTACAGCGTAACAACATTTTTGGACAATTTAACCTAAAAGAAAAGCCATGTTTAGCTGAACATTTTTCATGCTGACTACCTAGTAGTGTGCTGCCTCTGTGGTACTCCAGAGTCCAAGTGCCACAGTGTCATTATCGCCCCCGGGTTGTAGTGTAACACTTGAGAGAAACAGAGGCTATCCACACCAGACAGAAACCGCAGACAACACCTTTCTGCCTCCAGGCCTGAATGGGGAGATCTAAACCCGGGTTCAGGGTGAGCTCCCCTATAAATTCTGGTCTGGGGCGGAGTTAGTTAGTTCAGTTCCTGGGAGGACTGTTAAGAGGACCTGTGGATTAGAGCTGTGCTAAAGTCATCACAGGTACAGAAGTGTTCAGTTCCTAGGAGGACTGAGGAAGACATCCTGTGGACTGGAGCAGTGCTAAGCTCACTCCAGGATAGCTAAGCCTACCGTGAGAGACCCAAGGCAGGGATCTGAGGAAGTGGGAGAGAGCCTGGGGAGCGGAGTGGTGTGGTGTCAAGCTCACCCCAGAGGAGAAGGATCACAGAAACAGATTCCAGAGTCCAAGGCTGTGCAGGGCCTAATGACCCGGCAGCCAATACCGGAACGTGGTGAATTTCAAGTTCCCCAGCCACACTGTGCCCGGAGGCAAAGAAGCGTAAAGAGCCCAGGAACAGCCGCCTGAGACGTGGGGCTTGAGAAGGACTCGAGTTGGCTGCCATACCGGCACCAAGCAAGAGAGAGAGAGGGCCAGCAACTCAACTTAAGTAGCAGGAGGGACCCGCCACCAAGGCGTAGCAAGGAGGCCTCAGAACCTGTTGGGTGAGGAGAACCCTGAGTTGCTCTCAGGTGCACGGACTCATAGTCACACACTGTCAGTATTCCCATTGCACCAGTAAAAGGACTGAGGAACCACCAAACTGTGAGTCTGTCTGTGGCTTTGTGCCCGTCATCCTGCACCCTACACCCTTGCCACATCCACTGCCCCAGTGATCCGCTCCACCTGTGGGGAGTCGCTCCATCCCAGCTGCCCGTCCATCATCTCCGGAGGTTCTGCAGCAGTGGTGGCTACCCATAGCCACGAACCACGGGTGGCGTCACAACTAACTTTCCCTTTCATCATCCCCTTTCCTACCAAGCCAAGAACTGCCTTAACAACCGAACCCAGGGTCACAGAGCCGGGTCACGACCCCTGTTACTCCCCAGAACTGTTTAACAGCCCGGTTCCAAGTATCCCACGGCCATGGGGTACTCCAGAGAGGTTTTTAGCATCACAAACACGATATTGTGCCCAACGTATATGGGCACTGTGTGCCATGAACTTTATTGAACTGTGTATTTTTCACTGTCGCCATTACTAAAGCGCAAGGCGCACGTGAAGCTGAAGGAGTGTGTCATTGTGGGCAGCACCCTACTAAGAGCGTGAAGAGAAGCCTGGCCTGCACTCTGATGACATCCGGTGGGGACAAGAAATCCTGTCCCACTGGCGGAACTAAAGTTAAACATCCATCCCCACGGAAGTGAAGGACCAGGAGGGCTAAAGTTAACTAAGGGCGAGGAAAATGTCAGAGCTGGGTGGAGAGGAGCCTGCGTGAGGGGAGGTCGCAGTAAATCCTGCAGCACCGGGTGCAGACCCAGTAGCAGACGGAGCCCCAGCCGCCACCAAAGTGCCAACCATGTCTCCGGTAATGCCGTTCCTGATGCCGTACACGCCAGGGGCGACATGGCTGCCGCAATACTCAGGGAAACCAAATACCCTGACAGACGTCAGGGATAGACTAGACAGTTATTATAGAGTGCACCCCCTGACGGAAGATCAGCGAGTCAGTATACTAATGGGACAATTGACTGGTGCAGCCCGGAGGGAGGTAAAGTCCTGGTCAGACACTGATAAAGACACTGTTGAGCATGTAATAGCCAGGCTGAAAGTTATTTTTGATACCCATACCGCTGCAAAAGTAAAGATAAGATTCTTCGGGTGTAGACAAAGGGCGCAGGAGAGCGTAAGAGAATTTGCATTGAATCTCCAGGAAGCACTGAGATCAATGAGACAGACAGACGCTAATCTTGTGCAAGAAGAAAACAAATTGCTTATTGACCAGTTTATTGTTTATTGATGGACTTATATCCCTTCCTATAGACTACAACTGCGAATGTTGGTTATACAGAGCCCTGATCTGGACTTTGTGCAATTTAAGGACAGAGCCATCCAGATACTGCAGGGAGAAGTAGCCAGTGACCCAGAGCCTGCACAGCACCTGGCCATAACATACCACCGACAGGGAGTGCAGAACCCCCAGGCCATTGCAGGGGCAAGTGCACAGACTCTGGGGCCTATCACCATGAGGCCCTAAACTTAAAGATTGAGGCACTGACTAAGAGAGTATCTGAGATAGCTAAGGCCATGCAAGCGATGCAAGTATCCAAGCCAGCGGAGAAGATCGAGTTGGCTTCCAGCAGAGATAACATCCTGTGGATGCAACAGAGGAGATACCCAATGCCTAGAGGATCACCCAGCGATCGCTATGACACTGAAGAAAGCCCATCTGCCGCCACTGTGACAAACCAGGTCACTTTGCCAGAGTTTGTACTTTAAACAAGAATACCCTGTGGTAGCGGGCCACACCTCAGAAATAAGACCACCAGGCCCACCAAGCTGGCATGGCAGGTACGTGGAAGGATGCCCAGTCCTACCTATCGTGCTAGATGGCATCACCATGTACGCTTTGTTGGACACCGGCTCACAGGTGACATCGATACCGTATATCCTTTACAAAAGGTACTGGGCAGACTCTGACATTTTACGTGGCCCTTGTGATGACTTTACTATATTGGCTAGTAACAGTAAACCTGTGCCGCAGATTGGGTTTAAAGAGGTAACCATAAAGGTGGGGTGGGTGTAATTGAAAGCCCAAGGGTTGATAATTGTTGATGTTGATCGGCAAGAACGTAACCCAATGATAACTTTAGATACTAATGTAATAGGAAATTGTCTTGGAGAGATTATTGTCTTGTTACAGCAGATTGCTGAAACTCCCAATAGTGGGCAGCAACGAGTCCTGCGAAAAGAAATAAAGGCCCTGATGGTGAGACAGCAGGTAGAGTTGTCCCGAGGAGAAATCGGCAGTGTAAGAGTAAGTGATCCGGTACCCATTGCAATACCCCCAAAAAGTGAAATGTTAATCTGGCAATTCAGTCCCTTACAAAAGTTTTGTCTCTTATCCATGTTATGTAAATATAAGCTTATAACCTGACGTTAAATTCATCCATTGGTTTTATAAATTACTCTTTTGAAAGCTGAAACCCTCCCAAATGTGGTTTAGGCATCAATGCTGAAATATTGATCATTTAATGAACACAGAATTATCAAATTTTGGCAAGACAAATGTTTTGTCGCCTGGTCATATAATGCACCCAATCCTAGTTTACATCCTCACCTGTGCTCAGTAAATGATCGGTTAATTAGTGGGTGTGTATAAAAAGAAACCGAGCACCCCAGACCTTCACTTGAACTGCAACTTGAGCTCTGACAACATACCAAAAATCCACCCTGTGACCAAAGCCTTGATTATAAAGAGGCTGAAGACCAGATTCACTGCAGAGGTGGCTGGCACCTTTAATGTGTCTCAGCATAAAGTACAAAGGATTAAAAAAAGATTTGAAGAGACTGGAGATGTGTTTGACAAACCCAGGTCCGGCAGACCCCGCAAGACAACTGCTCAGGAGGAACGTTTGTTGGTTAAAAAATCCAAAGCAAGCCCCTCTTCCACTTCAGCAGAGCTCCAACAGGCATGGTCACCTCAAGTCCCTGTGTCAACTTGAACAGTTTGTAGGATGCTGTCTCGAAATGGCCTCCATGGTTGAATCAGTGACCAGAAGCCAGCACTAAACAAAAGGCATATTAAAAACCGTGTGGCAATTGCAAAGTCCCACAGCCTGCTAAACGCTGGAAAAGTGGCATAAGGTGGATTTCTCTGATGAATCTTCAGTAGAATTACACCACAGCCGCCGCAAATACTGCAGGAGACCTACTGGAGCCCGTATGGATCCATAATACACCCAGAAAACTCTGGAAAAAATTTGGTGGTGGAAATATCATGGTCTGGGGTTACATTCAGTATGGGACTGTGCGAAACTTTTGCAAGGTAGAAGGCAAAATCAATAACCTAAAATATCAAGAAGTATTAGCTATCTATTACATTCCAAATCCTAAAAGGGGTCAAATTCTGCAGCAGGATGGTGCTCCATCTCATACATCCATCTCTACAACAAAGTATCTCCAGGAAAAAATATCAAGGTGCTCAAGGACTGGCCAGCCCAGTCACCAGACATGAACATCATTGAGCATGTTTGGGGTAGGATGAAAGAGGAAGCTTGGAAGACAAAACCAAAGAATCTAGATGAACTCTGCGAGGCATGTAAGACTGCACTCTTTGCTATTCCTGATGACTTCATTAATAAATTGTATGAATCATTGTTGAACCGCATGGATGCAGTCCATGCAACATATATTTATATTTTAAGTTAATTATTTGAATATCACATTACTTTCTGTGGGCGACAAAACTTTTGTCTTGCCAAAATTTGATCATTCTGTGTTCATTAAATGATCAATATTTCAGCATTGAAGCCAATTTATTTTCTTAACCTAAGCCAAATTTGGGAGGGTTTCAGCTTTCAAAAGTGTAATTTATACAACCAATGGATAAATTTAATGTCAGGTTATAAGCTTTTATTTACATAACATGGATAAGTGACATAACGTATGTCAGGGACTGTAGGCCTTAGAGGGCAAGATTACCAAGCCTTGGTGGAGCCAGACAGTAGGCCCACTGTCCTGATAGCCATAGGGGTAGTTGATATATGCAAGGGGAGGGTACCAGTACGCATCTTAAATTATTGTATAGAAGAAGTTAAACTGCCGAGGTATGCTACCATTGCTAAATTGTATACTGCCGATAACAACTCCATCAAGTCTCCCGGACACCTGTATCAGCAACCAACACAAGAGCCAGGAATCGCAGGAGAGAGAGCGGCAGCCAATAGAAGGTTCTTACTACCTACCATACAGGTGAGGGACACAGAGGCCAGGCCAGGTTTTACACAGGTCAGGGCTTCAACACAAGTAAGACAGGGACAAGGAGGCCTTACAAATCACTCGCTGTGGAAATACTGAAGTGCTTCCCGACCACCTGGAGTGTACCCTGGACAGTGCGGGTTCAACATCAGTAAAGGTACGGAAAACTACTCCCAGTGTGTGTGTCAGTTCTTACAGCCCTGATCCTGTCCAACCCAGAGACTGTAGAGACTTCCCGCCTGCAGAGCCACCTCCCTATGCCAAATCCTATTCCACATCACTGCCCCAGGGAACCAACTAAGGGGAGCATCACCATCAGGCTGCCCATCCATCATCCCCAGAGGTCTGCAGATCTGCAGGTCTGCCATCACCAGACACCGTAGGTGGTGTCATGAACTCTTTAGCACAATATCCTTTTATCTTTTTGCAAACCTCTTTTTAAGCGACCAACAGGGCCATGGACCCGGGTATCGACCCCCCATGACAATCCCCGTAATCAACGACCGGGATCCGAGTCCCCACGGTCTTGGGGTGGGTCAGCTACATGGCGTCATGAACAAGATCCCGTGCCCGGTATCACCAGGTACTGTATGCCGTGTATTGACTTTGTTTGTGAACTGTTGATATCGGGCTGCCATTACTGCACCACAGAGCGGGAAGGAAGGGGGCATAATGGCCGAAAGGGCGCATAGACAGGTCCCGCCCCGCGCTCTGCCAAGAATTAAAAAAGCACAGCAACCCGATCCGGAAATACCAGAGTGCACCACTCCCTACCTGTGGAGCCGCCGACTGCTTTTCTTTTTCAGAGTCTGGCCGCAATTCACTAGGGGGAAAAGAGAATGGTTGCACCAAAGGACGGCGATGCAGCATTCCCTAACCCAAACCTTGCAAACAATGCACTTCCAGCCGAGCTCACCACTGGTACCTCACCTGGCACTTCAGCCAGTGGAGTAGCCGCAGCATTAGGAGCTGTGGCACTGATCATGCTGATGTCTCTACTCTATGTCCCGGGAGCAAAGTGGTTACCACAGTACGATGGCCGGCCAGACACCTTGGCTGGATTTAAACGAAAAATATGCAGCATATTACATATGTATGCAATGACTGGTAAACAATGAGAGTCTGTTGTAATGGGACAATTGACAGGTGCAGCAGAATTGGAGATAGAGACCTGGTCAGAGGAAGATCAGGAATCAGTCACCACCATCTTTGATAAACTTAAGGCTGTTTTTGAAAACCGCACTGAGGCTAACCTGAGGATGAGGTTCTATCAGTGTAAGCAGAAGCTGCAGGACAATAACAGAGACTACGCCTTGCACCTGGAGGCGCTGCAAGCCTTAAAACAGGTAAACCTAGCCAGTGTGCAGGATGAGAACAGAATGCTAGTGGAACAGTTCATTAGGGGACTACGGTCACCAGATGACAGCAGACAAGTATGCTGGTGGGCCCTAGAACACCCTGATGAAGACTTTGCCACCATAAAAGACTTGGCCATCAGGGGGCTGCAACCCCTTGCAATCCAAGATCCTGCACTCCAACAGTGGCAGGGTAGCCCCTCTCCTGTACAAGTGACCCCTCCTTCCTCACCTGCTGCAGAGACAAGTGAGCAGACTGTGACACCAGGTAAATTTGACAGCCTGTGCACTGAGTAAAGACATGGTCACAGTACTGTAAGCCCTACAGCTTAAGACGGAGACAAAGCCATCGGAGAAGATTCAGCTCGCCGACAGCCCAGAGGACGTCTTGGGATGAGAGGGAAGAAGAACATGTCACTCCGTGAGAGGACTAACGATCGCTACAGCTCTATAGGAGAACCCATCTGTTGCCGTTGCAACAAGACAGGCCACTTTGCAAGCCTATGTCCTTTAAACCAGCAACCCCTGGGGTCACGGGCCAACCCCCATGAATAGACCCATCAGGTCCACCGACTGGTATGATAGGTGCATAGGAGGACGACCGTACGTGTCCATCACGCTAAATGGCATCCCTACACCTGCATTGCTGGACACGAGTTCGCAGGTGACCACCATTCCTCATATCCTTTACAAAAGATTCTGGTCCAATGTTGAACTTGACCCACCAGATCCTAACCTCATTGTGCATGCTTCAAATTGGTTGCCACTTAACCTTGTCGGGGTTAGAAAGGTAACAATAAAAGTGGGGAGGGTGGAGTTGAAGGATCAAGGACTTATAGTGGTTGAAACAAACCCTAATGTAAGGGATCCATATATTATCCTTGGTACAAATGTCATTGGAAATTGTGTGGGTGAAGTGTTGTTCTTACTCCAACAGATTGCAGATACTGCCAGTCACTGACAGCGATTTTCATAAAAATATAAAAGTTGGGTTTTTTAAACCGCGCTGCCAATAATTCCAATAATATTCAAATTCAAACAGTTGTCATGAAGGTAATTTTTATTCTACGTGTTTCAAGGTTCACAGACCTCTTCATCATTTGCTTTTTACTGTGTTTTTTTACAACAGAGTATTTTTTCACGTTTGTTTGAATGTTTTTTGTGATTTAGTCTTTTGGTGGTGTGAATACTGTCCTACAGACATGTTCACTGCGTGCATGGTTCATTAGTTTTTGTCTAAATTATCCCTTGTTTCTGCAAGATAGAGGGGTCTCCCACCTCTTCCCTTTGAGCCCTGCACATAAAAAGCTGTCTTCTGCAGTGAGTCCAAGTCAAACATTGGACCTGTCTGGATCCAGCTCATTTTAGGTACCAATACACATGGTCAGGTTTTAAATACATCAGATAGGGACTGCTCTGATACGGGTTACCTTGAAGTTGGTAGAGCGGCTTAGTATACATTTTTTGCAAAAAATGTATCAACTAAATATCCTGTATTTTATGCTTTCAGCAGCATTTGCTTTTACTGTGCTTTTTTACAACAGAGTATTTTTTCACGTTTGTTTGACTGTTTTTTTGTGATTTAGTCTTTTGGTAGTGTGATGTCCTACAGACGTGTTCACTGTGTGCATGGTTCATTAGTTCTTGTCTAGATTGCAGATACTGCCAATCACTGGCAGCGATTTTCATAAAAACATAAAAATATAAAAGTTGGGATTTTTAAACCGCGCTGCCAATAATTCCAATAATAGTCAAATTCAAAGAGTTGGCATGAAGTTAATTGTTATTCTACGTGTTTCAAGGTTCACAGACCTCTTTATCAGGAAAACCACCGATGTACATCATTTTCCCACCATCTACAAAACATTTTTATAGACAGCCTTACAAAATCTGTTAATTAGGGTGGGGCGTAGTTACCCTGTGTCAGCCATGCAAATACTCATCCTATTGTAGCAGCTCCTTTCAAATGAAGGTGCACTTCCCTTGTAATAAGTATAAGGTAGAAATACATAGAAAATCTTATATACAAAAAAACCTTGTCATGCTCTATATACACAAATATATAAATATCAACAACATGTCATCTCATAAAAACATCAATAATACATGCCTAAAATAATTTTATTACATAAAAAAAATCTAAAAATGTTTTTGTTCTTTAACCTTTTTCTTAAAAGCTCAATATCTCATTCCACATATGTATGCCCCATTATTTAGCTGTTATTTTTTAACATCTCTATTCCACTTTTTTTTTTTAATCCTCTCCATATCTTACTAATTTCCATTGCTGCTTTGTATATGTGTATGTCTTAACATTTCTCTCTGTTAATCACTAAAAATGACATGAATATCCTCTACGTGTATGTGCATACTGTATATATAAGTAAATATAAATAAATAACTATATAAATATCCTGTATGTGCATACTGTATATATAAGTAAATATAAATAAAGAACTAAATAAATATCCTCTATATGTATGTGCATATTTATAAGTAAATATAAATAAATATAATCTTTATTGTTCCTCATTTATCATATAATATTCTTGTGCTATTTTTATTATCAAGTTTTCTCCATTTTTATGTATAACCCACATCTATTATAATAAAACCCTAAGGCTACTTCCATCAGGATGTAACGGTATGGTACGTCACATCCTGGCTGAAGTAGCCTCTACTCCCACTCTGGGTGTTCCAATATGGCCGCCTGATACCGGGAGAGGGGCTTCCAAAGCCCCGCACCCGCCATCGGTACAAGCTGCGACCCCACACACACTCCCCACTCCTCCACACACCCTCCGACACTATCACACACACACACCCCTTCCACGCGACCCCCTCCTCGCTCACCACTTCCACACTCATACCCCCACTCATACCTCCATGCACTCTGCCTGCCATACTTACCACTGGCCCATCGTCTTCCCCGCCGTCGCCGCCGCATCTCGGCGCCACCGTCCACACCATCTTGCCTCCACTCCTCCGTCCCGGCGACATCTTTCTTCCAAAATGGCGTCCGGGAACTCTAGCGAGACTTCCCGGCCCGGGAAGTCTCGCGAGAGTTCCTGGACGCCATTTTGGAATAAACATGTTGCCCAGACGGAGGAGTGGAGCCAAGATGCTGGGGACGGCGGAGCGAAGATGCGGCGGGGAAGACAATGACCCGGTGGTAAGTATGGCAGGCAGAGTGCCTCCGTCCTCTGCTGACCACTGTTCCCGCCGCACTGCACTGACCACTCTGCCCGCTGCACTGCGCTGACCACTCTGCCCGCCGCACTGCGCTGACCACTCTGCCCGCCACACTGCGCTGACCACTCTGACCACTCTGCCCGCCGCACTGCGCTGACCACTCTGCCCGCTGCACTGCACTGACCACTCTGCCCGCTGCACTGCGCTGACCACTCTGCCCGCCACACTGTGCTGACCACTCTGACCACTCTGCCCGCCACACCGCGCTGACCACTCGGCCCACCGCACTGCGCTGACTACTCTGCCCGCCACACTGTGCTCACCACTCTGACCACTCTGCCCGCCACACCGCACTGACCACTCGGCCCACCGCACTGCGCTGACCACTCGGCCCGCCTGCGCTGACCACTCGGCCCGCCGCACTGCGCTGACCACTCGGCCCGCCGCACACACTGCTAAACACTGAGCGACCATATACTGTGCTAACCACTAAGCCACCATACTTTGCTAACCACTGAGCCACCGTGCAGTGCTAACCACTGAGCCACCGCGCAGTGCTAACCACTGAGTCACCGCGCAGTGCTAACCACTGAGCCACCGCGCAGTGCTAACCACTGAGCCACCGTGCAGTGCTAACCACTGAGCCACCGCGCAGTTATAACCACTGAGCCACCGCGCAGTGCTAACCACTGAGCCACCGTGCAGTGCTAACCACTGAGCCACTGCGCAGTGCTAACCACTGAGCTACCGCGCAGTGCTAACCACTGAGCTACCACGCAGTGCTAACCACTGAGCTACCGCGCAGTTATAACCACTGAGCCACTGCGCAGTGCTAACCACTGAGCCACCGCGCAGTGCTAACCACTGAGCCACCGCGCAGTGTTAACCACTGAGACACCGCGCAGTGCTAACCACTCAGCCACCGTATACTCTGCTAACCACTGAGCCCCTGTATACTCTGCTAACCACTGAACTGCCGTACAGGGCTCCATCCTCCCTCACCCCACCGCTTTGTCCTCTATCCTCCTCCTCCCACCGCTCTGTGCTACGTCCTCCCCCTGCCTGTGTCGTTCCATCCTCCTCTACCGCTTCCTCCTCCTTCCTTTGTCCTCCTCCTCTCCACCACTCCATCCTTCATCCCCCCCCTGCCTGTTCTGCTCCGTCCTCCCCCACCCCACCGCTTTGTCCTCCGTCCTCCTCCCCCCCCGCTGCTCTGTGCTCCATCCTCCCCCTGCCGCTCCATCCTCCCCCACCCCACCGATTCCTCCTCCTTCCTTTGTCTGCCTCCCCTCCGACACTCCATCCTCCGTCCTCCCCCTGCCTCTGCTGCTCTGGCCTCCCCCACCCCGCCGCTTTGTCCTCCATCCTCCTCTCCCCCGCCGCTTTGTGCTCCGTCCTCCCCCTGCCGCTCCATCCTCCTTCTGCCTGTGCTGCTCCGGCTTCCCCCACCCCACCACTTCATCCTCCATCCTCCTCTCCCCCACGGCTCTGTGCTCCGGCCTCCCCCTGCCGCTTCATCCTCCCCCTACCTGGGCCGCTGCATCCTCCCCCACCCCACCGCTTCCTCCTCCTTCCTTTGTCTTCCTCCCCTCCGCCACTCCATACTCCGTTCTCCCCCTGCCTGTGCTGCTCCATCCTCCACCACCCCGCCGCTTTGTCCTCTGTCCTCCTCCTCCCACCGCTCTGTGCTCTGTCCTCCCCCTGCCTGTGCTGCTCCATCCTCCTCCACCGCTTCCTCCTCCTTCCTTTATCCTCCTCTCCACCACTCCATCCTCCCCCTGCCTGTGCTGCTCCATCCTCCCCCACCCCACCGCTTCCTCCTCCTTCCTTTAATCTCCTCCCCCCTGCCACTCCATCCTCCGTCCTCCCCCTGCCTGTGCTTCTCCGTCCTCCCCCACCCCGCCGATTCGTCCTCTGTCCTCCTCCCCCCTGCCACTCTGTGCTCCATCCTCCCCCTGTCTGTGCCACTCCATCCTCCCCCACCTCACCGCTTCCTCCTCCTTCCTTTGTCCTCCTCCCCTCCATCCTCTGTCCTCCCCCTGCCTGTGCTGCTCCATCTTCCCCCACCCGCCGCTTTGTCCTCTGTCCTCCTCCCCCCTGCCGCTCTGTCCTCCCCCTGCCGCTCTGTCCTTCCCTGCCGCTCTGTCCTCCCCCTGCCGCCCTGTCCTCCCCCTGCCGCTCTGTCCTTCCCCTGCCGCACCATCCTCCCCCTGCCTGTGCCGCTCCATCCTCCCCCACCGCTTCCTCCTCCTTCCTTTGTCCTCCTTACCTCCGCCACTCCATCCTCCGTCCTCCCCCTGCCTGTGCTGCTCCGTCCTCCCCCACACTGCCGCTTCATCCTACATCCTCCTCCCCCCCGCCGCTCTGTGCTTCGTCCTCCCCCTGCCGCTCCGTCCTCCCCATGCCTGTGCCACTCCATCCTCCCCCACCCCAGCGCTTCCTCCTCCTTCCTTTGTCCTCCTCACGTCCGCCACTCTATCCTCCGTCCTCCCCCTGCCTGTGCTGCTCCGTCCTCCCCCACCCCGCCACTTCATCCTCTGTCCTCCACCCCCCCGCCGCTCTCTGCTTCATCCTCCCCCTGCCGCTCCGTCCTCCCCCTGCCTGTGCCGCTCCATCCTCCCCCACCCCGCCACTTCCTCCTCCTTCCTTTGTTCTCCTCCCCTCTGCCACTCCATCCTCCGTCCTCCCCCTGCCTGTGCTTCTCCGTCCTCCCCCACCCCGCCGCTTCGTCCTCCGTCCTCCTCCCCCCTGCCGCTCTGTGCTCCACCCTCCCCCTGCCACTCCTTCCTCCCCTGCCTGTGCTGCTACATCCTCCCACACCCTGCTGCTACCTCCTCTGTCCTCCATCCTCCTCCCCCCTGTTGCTCTGTCCTCCCTCCTCCCCCCTGCCACGCTGTCCTTCCCCCCTGCTCCTTCTTCAAAGTTCCTCCCAATTCAGCCCTCACCGCCTTCCCCATGAAATCTTTATTTTTTTATTCTAGAATGCCCAATGCATTAGAATCAGGCCACCATCTAGTTCTTATTATAACTGTTGATATAAATCTCCTTGTGTTCATATCCCTATCCCCGTAAAACTAAGAAAAAAAGTGCACACACAACAAGAAAAATATATATGGAAAGGATTTTTTTCAAAAATTATTAACCCATAACAAATTATGAATAAAAAAATTATTATCCCCTTCACTGTTTTCCATCTAGCTCTAATTTTTGATGTCCGCAAGAAAAAAATACTAAAATCCTAAAAGAAATTTGAGTGTAAATTCATCCACTATATTCTTTATAATGCTGTTATAACAAATTCACACAGCTTCCAGGGATATATATTATTGCAATATGATAAGGGATAGTTCTCGTATTAATTCTAACAAATTTATGTCAAAAACATGTTCCCATATTGAAGTAACAACATCCTCCATATAAACTACCGTAACTGATTTTCAGGATGAAAATCTGTTTCGGAATCTCTCAGAAAAGAAGGTCAGTTATTTAATTTATTCCATTTGGCTTCAGGGATCCTAATTTAAAAATGCAGTATGTTTCCTTCTTAGAAAGCAAATCATCCCTATTGGTTTCATGAGCAGGTAATTGTTCAATAGGCAAGACCGCCATATCCCAAGGATTTTTATTATGATGAATAGCAAAGTGTCTGGATAGACCATGGAGCTCGTAGCCTTTCTTTATATTATGCCTATGTGAATTTAGCCGATCATGTTATGTCTGAGATGTCTTTCCAATATATTGTTTATGACATGGACACTCGATCATGTAAATTACATAATCAGATTGACATGTCATTCAATCTTTAATGTCATATAAAATCTCTGGTTCATTAGATGATGAAAACTGTTTAGTATTATGTTTAATCGACTTACAACATAGGCATGACCTCTTATTACATTTAAAGGATCCATTTGTCTTATTCTCCTTACTAATAACATGTTTTTTAACCTCTTTCAATTTACTTGGGGCTATCAATGCACATATAGTCGGCGCTCTCCTAAATGTTATTCCTGGTGGATTTGGCATATGTTTTCCTAATATTGGATCATTGGCTGCTATCTCCCATCTATTCTTCATGATATCTTTAATTTTTTCATTTTCCTGACAGCATGTGGTGATAAAATTACACTTAACAGTAGAGGATTGGGAAACAATATCCTTTTTAATCTCCATTAATTCCCTTTGTCCCAGGGTACTGATTGTATTATATGCCCTTTTTATTAATCTTTTCGGATATTCTCTCTCTATAAATTTTTCTTTTAATATTTTTGATTGTTCTACAAAATCCTCCTCCTATGTGCAATTTTTCTTTATTCTCCTATACTGACTGGAGGGTTTATTTTTTAGCCATTTTGGGTAATGCCCACTGTTAAAATGTACATATCCATTCACATCACCTTTTTAAAGATGTTTTCATCATCATCCTTCCATTCTCTACAAAATCCAGATAGTTAATCTGATTGTCATGTGACTCAGATGTAAACTGTAATCCCCAATTATTAAGATGTTCAAAAAGCAATGCAAAATCATTATTCTCATCATTCCAAACAAAAATCAAATCATCTATGTACCTTTTGTAAAATACTATAGATGAGGCAAAAATGGAAGCATATATATAAAGCTCCTCAAATACTGCCATATATAGATTAGCATATGTACATGCTATCCATGAGCCCATTGCTGATCCGTACTTTTGATAGTATAATTGGTCCAAAAATGTAAAATAATTATTATTCAGAATGAAGGCTATACTTTTCACCAAGAAATTTTTTTTGTATTCCTGGTATCCTCTCATCATGATGTACAAATTGTTAAAACAATGGATACCCAGTGCATGTGAAATATTAGAATACAAGGAACAAACATCTATTGTTACAAACTTATATTCTTTCTTCCATTGTATTTCATCTATAAGTTTAATTAACTCCGTAGAATCCCTCAAATAGCTTCTCATATTTAATACATGGGGTTTCATAATTTCATCCAAATATGTTGCTAAATTAGATGTAAGTCCCCCTATACTAGAGATAATAGGCCGTCCCGGTGGATCTATTAAACTTTATGCACTTTAGGCAAGTGATAAAATATTGCTGTCTTCGGATTTTTTATACTTAAAAATTTTTTTTGCAGACTTTTTAAGAAATATTGCCTCTTTTAGTAGTTCCTCATATTGCATTTTAATTCATTTTTATCCACATTATCAACTTTTTCATAATATTTAGGGTCTGAGGGAATCTTTTGTGCTTGCTCTATATATTTATTATGGCCTGCACAACTACCCCATCCTTTATCTGCAGCACTTATTACAACATCAGCATTTTGTTTAAGATGTTCCAATAAATTCTTTTGGGGTCCTTTTTGATTTAATTTCTTAAAATCATTCAGTACTAAATTGCAAAAGGTTTCCAAATGATTCCCTTTGCTTTTTATTGGGTAAAACTTGGATTTGGGCTTCAAGTCTGTGTGCACACAATCAGTTAACTCTGCATTTTTTTTCTCTTCATTCATGGGATTACCGTATATACTCGTGTATAAGCCGAGTTTTTCAGCCCAAAATTTGGGCTGAAAAGTCCCCCCCTCGGCTTATACACGGGTCATATACGGGGGGGCTGTGTCCCGGGGGCTGTGGAGGCTGGAGGAGGCGGGGGGGGGGGGCTGCTGTATGAGCGGCCCCGTCACGTGGGGCCGCTCATTAAATATGCACTGCATCCCCCTGTCAATCAGCGACAGGGGGAAGCAGTTCATATAGCCCCCCAAAAGCTGGCACTGTCCCCCCTTGTAAGGGCCCCCCCCCGGTGCTTATACATTACCATCCCGGTGTTCTGATCGGCGCCGCTCCTCGGTGCTTCTTCATCCTCCCGTCCTCGCTGGCTCCATCCGTGATCTCCGGCTGTCGCAGCGATGTGACGTCATCGCGCGACCGCTGGAGAACCCGGATGCAGCCAGCGCGGGAGGATGAAGACGCAGCACGGAGGAGCGGCGCCGATCAGAACACCGGATGGTAATGTATAAGTAGCGGGGGGGGGGGCACTTACAAGGGGGACAGTGCAGTTGTGGGGGCTGTTGGTACCCTGGGGCTGTTGACCCCAGAGGCTGCTGGGTACCCTCTGGGGCTGTTGGTACCCCAGGGGGCTGTTGGTACCCCAGGGGCTGCTGGGAACCCCTTCGGGCTGCTGGGTACCCCCTGGGGGCTGTTGGTACCCCCAGGGGATGTTGGTACCCCCAGGGGGCTGCTGGGTACCCCCTGGGGGCTGTTGGTACCCCCAGGGGGCTGTTGGTACCCTAGGGGGCTGCTGTACCCCGGAGGCTGTTGGTACCCCAGGGGGCTGTTGGTACCCCCAGGGGCTGTTGGTACCCCCTGGGGGCTGCTGGTACCCCCTGGGGGCTGTATGGTACCCCAGGGGGATGTCGGTACCCCCAGGGGGCTGCTGGGTACCCTGGGCTGTTGACCCCAGGGGGTTGTTGGTACCCCCAGGGGGCGCTGGGTACCCCTGAGGCTGTGGTACCCCCAGGGCTGTTGGTACCCAGGGCTGCTGGGTACCCCCAGGGGGCCGCTGTATAACCCCTGGGGGGTGCTGTATAACCCCTGGGGGGTGCTGTATAACCCCTGGGGCTGCTGTATATACTGCTGAGGCCTGTATACCACTGGGGCTGCTGTATATACCACTGGGGCTGCTGTATATACCACTGGGGCTGCTGGGGCTCCTGTATACTACCACTGGGGCTGCTGGGGCTCCTGTATACTACCACTGGGGCTGCTGTATACTACCACTGGGGCTGCTATATACTACCACTGGGGCTGCTATATACTACCACTGGGGCTGCTATATACTACCACTGGGGTTGCTATATACTACCACTGGGGCTGCTATATACTACCACTGGGGCTGCTATATACTACCACTGGGGCTGCTGGGGCTGCTATATACTACCACTGGGGCTGCTATATACTACCACTGGGGCTGCTGTATACTACCACTGGGGCTGCTGGGGCTGCTATATACTACCACTGGGGCTGCTATATACTACCACTGAGGCTGCTATATACTACCACTGGGGCTGCTGTATACTACTGCTGGGGCTGCTATATACTACCACTGGGGCTGCTGGGGCTGCTATATACTACCACTGCGGCTGCTGTATACTACCACTGGGGCTGCTGGGGATGCTATATACTACCATTGGGGCTGCTGTATACTACCACTAGGGCTGCTGTATACTACCACTGGGGAGGCCTGTATACCACTGGGGGGGGGCCTGTATACCACACTGCTGGGGGCTGTATACCTGTGCTGGGGTCCACCCTCGGCTTATACACGAGTCAATAGGTTTTTCCAGATTTTTGGGGCAAAAGTAGGGGGGTCGGCTTATACACGGGTCGGCTTATACACGAGTATATACGGTAATCAGGTAGTGCCATTTCAGCGTTAGTTTCCTCACACAATTTTGCATATCCATAAATAGATCGTACTATTTGGTCGAATATAAAGGGCAAAATGTCAAACCTTTATTCAACACCATTTCTTCATGTTTCTCTAAAGTATAGTTGGATAAATTAAAAATGTTATTCTGTGCTGGAGAATTTTCCCTAATTATTCTATCATTAATTTTCTTCCTCTTTTTTTTGGGCTTGCTCCAGCCCTCTTTCCTCTATAGGGATTTTTCTTTTTTGTGCTTTTTGTATCAGATAATTTGTAATCAGATTCTCTTTGCTCTGTGTTAAAGTAGACAGAAAAGGAACCAATGGAACCGAGTTTTTTGAATTGTCTATAACTACCTGCTCCTTATTAGTGTTTATAGCGGTGCTGACTTCCTGATTAAGATTTTCATCTATTCGTGCTTTCTTTTGTGTGTCACTACCCACACTTGACTGTATTGGTAAAAAGATGTCATCCTCTTCATGTATGGTCAATTCTGATAGATCCATAATGTCAGAGTTGGCCACAGAGTTACAGGATTCATTATTCCTCATAACTACTGTCTTTTCTAATTGTTTTTACAGCAGTTTCTCTATTTTTCATGATCTCATCAATCTGTTTTTTTATAGCTTCAATATATTGCTGGTCCTGTAAGAGGTTAAAGGGTACCGTCACACCAGGTGACATCACCGGAGATACCGCCGGCGACGCACATGTTTTTGGCATCCCGCCAGCGCGTGTTTACATGCGGCGATACCTCCGGCGACGCTTTGGCGATGTTACAGGATACATCGCTGTTGGGGTGTCTCCAAACCCCAGCGGCGATCCTGTAACATGGGAGCCTATGGCTCCCATCGCCTGTAACATCGCCAATCACCATGTTACATGGGGCGATGTGTACACATCGCATGAGAGTGGTCGCCTGGTTTCAGAGCAGTGCTGCGAAACCAGGCAACCACTCTCAGCCAATTTTTCGGCAAATTATCGCCGCTTTACACTGGGCGACTCACCGGCGTTGTCGCCGCCGATAGGCTACGCCCCTGCGTCGCCTGCGAAATAGCCGGCGATGTCACCTAGTGTGACGGGTACCCAAAAATATTCCCCTTACATAACCCCGAATTTATTTCTTTTGGACCCTGCTTTCCCATTGATTTCACCTCATTCCTTTTATTCTCACTATTACCACTTCCTGTAGTCATTAATCCAATGCTTATACCAATATCCTTTGGAACTTCATTATTTTGTGGCGGAGGAATTTTCCCTCCAGGGATTTCATCGACAGTCATTTTTCACATCAAATCGTCTCTATTTTTATTACTAACAGTAATCTCATTTCGAATCTCTTTTTTTTTTTTGAACCATATTTTTATTGGGTTTTAAAATATTTCACAAGTAAGAATTGTTTAGGATAAGCATATCCAACATTGATTTTACACGTAATAAGTAACTGAAACTGAAGCTAACAGTAATCATCTAGTTGTAAATCCAACTGAAAACTTTCCATAAACCCTTCCCCTCCCACTCCGGAAATTACCTCTTATTTCTATCATGTCTTATATTCTCAAGATATTTTAAATATGCTATATATATACCAGTTTAACATTCATTTTAGTTTTTCAAACATCACACCTCAGTCTACCAAGTGTCCCATTTAGTTCCCCCTCTGCATACCAGGCCGTCGAACGAAAAGGTAGCATAAAGTTGATTATGTCATCATCTGTGAATTCCTTTTCAATAAACAATTTCCATTTGAAGAAAAATTTCTTTGTTAGTTTATTGGACTGCGTAACGCGTCCATCGATTCGAGTGTCAGAGTGTGGCGCATCATTAATTTGGTCTGGTTCAGGTCCTGGAGGTCTGTCATTGAGCCAGTGTTGGAGGAGGAGCCCTTTTAGCAAGTATCGCAATGTAGTGCCATAGGACATGTGGCTGCCTGTGGACTCCATCATCCTTCTGATAGTGAAAGAGCCAGCGCAACGGGTCTCGACCCTCTCATATCCCCACACCTCCTGTTCGCCACAGTAACCCTTCTCCTCCTTCTTTGTCCTCCTCCCATCCAACACCCATCCATGTATCCCCCCCCTGCCGTTCATCTCAGTCCTCCCCCCCACGCTTTGTCCTCCGTCCTCCTCCCCCCCCGCTGATCTGTGCTCCATCTCCCCTGCGCTCATCTCCCAGCCCCACCGATTCCTCCTCCTTCCTGTTGGCGCTCCCTCCGACCTCCATCTCCTCTCCCTGCATGCTGCATCGCCTCACCCCACCGCGCTTGCCTCCACCCCTCTCCCGACTTTGTGCTGGTCGTCCCTGCGCTCCATCCGTCCTTCTGACTGTGCTGCTCGCCGCTTCCCACCCCACCACTTCATCCTCCATCCTCCTCTCCCCACGGCTCTGGTGCTCCGGACTCCCCTGCCGCTTCATCTCCTACTGGCCTGCATCCTCCCCCACCCCACCGCTCCTCCTCTCCTTTGTCTTCATCCTCTCCGCACTCCATACTCGTTCTCCCTGCGTGCGCTCCATCCTCCACCACCCGCCGTTGTCTTTCTCCCTCACCCGCCTGTGCCTGTCTCCCCGCTGTGCTGCTCGAGATGCATCCTCCACCGCTTCGACCTCCTCCTTATCCTCCTCTCCAACCACTCCTATCTCCCTAGCTGTGCTGCTCCATCCTCTCCCACCCACCGCTTCCTCCTCCTCCTTAAATCTTCCCCCTGACTCATTCCTCGTCTCCCGCTTTGCTCTTTCCGTCTCTCCCCACCGCCGAATTCGGGCCTCTGTTCACGCCCCACCTGCCAACTCTGTGCTTTCCATCCTCCTAGCCCTGTCTGTAGCACTTCCATCGCCCCCACCTAACCGCTTCCTCCTCTTCCTTGCCCCCCTCCATCCTCTGTTCACTGCTGTGCTGCTCCTATTCTTCCCACCGCGCTTTGTCTCTGTCCTCCTCAAGCCCGCGCTCTGACTCCCCCTGCCGTATGCCTTCCCTGCCGCTCAGTCCCCCCTGTTCGCCCGTCTCTCCCTCGTCTTCTATCCCCTGCCGCACACACCTCCCTGCCTGTGCCCTCCATCCTCCCACCGCTTCCTCCTCGTTCCTTTGTCCTCCTTAACCTCCCACTCCATCCTCGTCCCCCCTCCTGTGCTGCTCCGTCCTCCCCACACTGCCGCTTCATCCTACATTCCTACCCCCCGCGCTTCTGCTTCTCCTCCTCCCTCCGTCCTCCCATGCCTGTGCCACTCCATCGCCCACCCCACGCTTCTCCTCAATTCTTATTCCGTCTCACGTTCCGCCATCTATACATGGACACCCCTGCCTTGCAGCTGCCGTCCTCCCCCACCCGCCACTTATTGCCTACCACCCCGCCGCTCTCATCTTCATCTCCTGCCGCTCCGTTCCCTGCTGCTGCCGCTCCACCGTCCACACCACCCCGCCACTTCCTCCTCCATTCCTTTGTTCATCCTCCTCTGCACTCATCCTATCCGTAACCAATGCCTTGCATAGTCCTCTCCCACCGCCGCTTGCTCGCCTCCTCCCCCTGCGCTCTGCTGTCTCATCACCTCCCCCGCCACTCCTTCTCCACCGCCATGTTCTGCTACAGGTATCCCAAAACCCTGCGCTACCCTCTCTGTCCTCCATCCTCCTCCCCCTGTTGCTCTGTTCCTCTCACCCAGCACGCTGTCACATTCCCCCGCTGCCTCTTCAAAGTTCTCAATCAGCCCGTCACGCCTTCCGAATTTATTTTTATTCAAATGCCCAATGCTTAGAATCAGGCCACCATCTAGTTCTATTATAATGTTGATAAATCTCTTTGTTCTATCCCATCCGAAAACTAAAAAAAAAAGTGCACACACAACAAGAAAATATATATGGAAAGGTTTTTTTTCAAAATTATTAACCCATAACAATTATGATAAATAATTTTTATCCCTTCACTGTTTTCCATCTAGCTCTAATTTTTGATGTCCGCAAGAAAAAAATACTAAAATCCTAAAAGAAATTTGAGTGAAAATTTTCATCCACTATATTTTTATAATGCTGTTATAAAAAATTCACACAGCTTCCAGGATATATATTATTGCAATATGATAAGGGTAGTTCTCGTATTAATTCTAACAAATTTATGTCAAAAAATGTTCCCATATTGAAGTAACAACATCCCCATATAAACTACGTAACTGATTTTCAGGATAAAAATCTGTTTCGGAATCTCTCAGAAAGAAGGTCAGTTATTTAATTTATTCATTTGGCTTCAGGGATCCTAATTTAAAAATGCAGTATGTTTCCTTCTTAGAAAGCAAATCATCCCTATTGGTTTCATGAGCAGGTAATTGTTCAATAGGAAAGACCGCCATATCCCAAGGATTTTATTATGATGAATAGCAAAGTGTCTGGATAGACCATGGAGCTCGTAGCTTTCTTTATATTATGCCTATGTGAATTTAGCCGATCTTGTTAATGTCTGAGATGTCTTTCCAATATATTGTTTATGACATGGACACTTCGATCATGTAAATTACATAATCAGATGACTGTCATTCAATCTTTAATGTCATATAAAATCTCTGGTTCATTAGATGATGAAAACGGGTTAGTATTATGTTTAATCGACTTACAACATGGGCATGACCTTTTACATTTAAAGGACCCATTTGTCTTATTCTCCTTACTAATAACATGTTTTTTAACCTCTTTCAATTTACTTGGGGCTATCAATGCACATATAGTCGGCGCTCTCCTAAATGTTATTCCTGGTGGATTTGGCATATGTTTTCCTAATATTGGATCATTGGCTGCTATCTCCCATCTATTCTTCATGATATCTTTAATTTTTTCATTTTCCTGACAGCATGTGGTGATAAAATTACACTTAACGTAGAGGATTGGGAAACAATATCCCTTTTATTCTCCATTAATTCCCTTTGTCCCAGGGTACTGATGTGTATTATATGCCTTTTTATTTAATCTTTTCGGATATTCTCTCTCTATAAATTTTTCTTTTAATATTTTTGATTGTTCTACAAAACCCTCCTCCTATGTGCAATTTTTCTTTATTCTCTATACTGTACTGGAGGGTTTATTTTTTAGCCATTTTGGGTAATGCCCACTGTTAAAATGTACATATCCATTCACATCACCTTTTTAAAGAATGTTTTCATCATCATCCTTCATTCTCTACAAAATCAGATAGTTAATCTGATTGTCATGTGACTCAGATGTAAACTGTAATCCCCAATTATTAAGATGTTCAAAAAGCAATGCAAATCATTATTCTCATCATTCCAAACAAAAATCAAATCATCTATGTACCTTTTGTAAAATACTATAGATGAGGCAAAATGGAAGCATATATATAAAGCTCCCTCAAATACTGCCATATATAGATTAGCATATAGTACATGCTATCCATGAGCCCATTGCTGATCCGTACTTTTGATAGTATAATTGGTCCAAAAATGTAAAATAATTAGTATTCAGAATGAAGGCTATACTTTTCACCAAGAAATTTTTTTTGTATTCCTGGTATCCTCTCATCATGATGTACAAATTGTTAAAACAATGGATACCCAGTGCATGTGAAATATTAGAATACAAGGAACAAACATCTATTGTTACAAACTTATATTCTTTCTTCCATTGTATTTCATCTATAAGTTTAATTAACTCCGTAGAATCCCTCAAATAGCTTCTCATATTTAATACATGGGGTTTCATAATTTCATCCAAATATGTTGCTAAATTAGATGTAAGTCCCCCTATACTAGAGATAATAGGCCGTCCGGTGGATCTATTAAACTTTATGCACTTTAGGCAAGTGATAAAATATTTCTGGTCTTCGGATTTTTTATACTTAAAAATTTTTTTTGCAGACTTTTTAAGAAATATTGCCTCTTTTAGTAGTTCCTCATATTGCATTTTAAATTCATTTTTATCCACATTATCAACTTTTTCATAATATTTAGGGTCTGAGGGAATCTTTTGTGCTTGCTCTATATATTTATTATGGCCTGCACAACTACCACCATCCTTTATCTGCGGCACTTATTACAACATCAGCATTTTGTTTAAGATGTGCAATAAATTCTTTTGGGGTCCTTTTTGATTTAATTCTTTAATCATTCAGTACTAAATTGCAAAGGTTTCCAAATGATTCCCTTTGCTTTTTATTGGGTAAACTTGGATTTGGGCTTCAAGTCTGTGTGCACACAATCAGTTAACTCTGCATTTTTTTTCTCTTCATTCATGGGATTACCAATATACTCGTGTATAAGCCGAGTTTTTCAGCCCAAAATTTGGGCTGAAAAGTCCCCCCCTCGGTTATACACGGGTCATATACGGGGGGGCTGTGTCCCGGGGGCTGTGGAGGCTGGAGGAGGCGGGGGGGGGGGGGCTGCTGTATGAGCGGCCTTGTCACGTGGGGCGCTATTAAATATGCACTGCATCCCCTGTCAATCAGCGACAGGGGGAAGCAGTTCATATTAGCCCCCCAAAAGCTGGCACTGTCCCCACTTGTAAGGGCCCCCCCCCCTGGTGCTTATACATTACCATCCCGGTGTTCTGATTCGGCGCCGCTCCTCGGTGCTTCTTCATCCTCCCGTCCTCGCTGGCTCCATCCGTGATCTCGGCTGTCGCAGCGATGTGACGTCATCGCGCGACCGCTGGAGAACCCGGATGCAGCCAGCGCGGGAGGATGAAGACGCAGCACGGAGGAGCGGCGCCGATCAGAACACCGGGATGGTAATGTATAAGTAGCGGGGGGGGGGGGCACTTACAAGGGGGACAGTGCCAGCTTGTGGGGGCTGTTGGTACCCCCTGGGGGCTGTTGGTACCCCCAGAGGGCTGCTGGGTACCCTCTGGGGGCTGTTGGTACCCCCAGGGGGCTGTTGGTACCCCAGGGGGCTGCTGGGTACCCCCTGGGGGCTGTTGGTACCCCCAGGGGGCTGTTGGTACCCCCAGGGGGCTGCTGGGTACCCCTGGAGGCTGTTGGTACCCCCAGGGGGCTGTTGGTACCCCCAGGGGGTTGTTGGTACCCCCAGGGGGCTGCTGGGTACCCCCTGGGGGCTGCTGGGTACCCCCAGGGGGCCGCTGTATAACCCCTGGGGGGTGCTGTATAACCCCTGGGGGGTGCTGTATAACCCCTGGGGGCTGCTGTATATACTGCTGAGGCCTGTATACCACTGGGGCTGCTGTATGTACCACTGGGGCTGCTGTATATACCACTGGGGCTGCTGGGGCTCCTGTATACTACCACTGGGGCTGCTGGGGCTCCTGTATACTACCACTGGGGCTGCTGTATACTACCACTGGGGCTGCTATATACTACCACTGGGGCTGCTATATACTACCACTGGGGCTGCTATATACTACCACTGGGGCTGCTATATACTACCACTGGGGCTGCTATATACTACCACTGGGGCTGCTGGGGCTGCTATATACTACCACTGGGGCTGCTATATACTACCACTGGGGCTGCTGTATACTACCACTGGGGCTGCTGGGGCTGCTATATACTACCACTGGGGCTGCTATATACTACCACTGAGGCTGCTATATACTACCACTGGGACTGCTGTATACTACTGCTGGGGCTGCTATATTACTACCACTGGGGCTGCTGGGGCTGCTATATACTACCACTGCAGCTGCTGTATACTACCACTGGGCGCTGCTGGGATGCTATATACTACCATTGGGGCTGCTGTATACTACCACTAGGGCTGCTGTATACTACCACTGGGGAGGCCTGTATACCACTGGGGGGGGCCTGTATACCACACTGCTGGGGGCTGTATACCTGTGCTGGGGTCCACCCTCGGCTTATACACGAGTCAATAGGTTTTTCCAGATTTTTGGGGCAAAAGTAGGGGGGTCGGCTTATACACGGGTCGGCTTATACACGAGTATATACGGTAATCAGGTAGTGCCATTTCAGCGTTAGTTTCCTCACACAATTTTGCATATCCATAAATAGATCGTACTATTTGGTCGAATATAAAGGGCAAAATGTCAAACCTTTATTCAACACCATTTCTTCATGTTTCTCTAAAGTATAGCTGGATAAATTAAAAATGTTATTCTGTGCTGGAGAATTTTCCCTAATTATTCTATCATTAATTTTCTTCCTCTTTTTTTTGGGCTTGCTCCAGCCCTCTTTCCTCTATAGGGATTTTTCTTTTTTGTGCTTTTTGTATCAGATAATTTGTAATCAGATTCTCTTTGCTCTGTGTTAAAGTAGACAGAAAAGGAACCAATGGAACCGAGTTTTTTGAATTGTCTATAACTACCTGCTCCTTATTAGTGTTTATAGCGGTGCTGACTTCCTGATTAAGATTTTCATCTATTCGTGCTTTCTTTTGTGTGTCACTATCCACACTTGACTGTATTGGTAAAAAGATGTCATCCTCTTCATGTATGGTCAATTCTGATAGATCCATAATGTCAGAGTTGGCCACAGAGTTACAGGATTCATTATTCCTCATAACTACTGTCTTTTCTAATGTTTTTACAGCAGTTTCTCTATTTTTCATGATCTCATCAATCTGTTTTTTTATAGCTTCAATATATTGCTGGTCCTGTAAGAGGTCAAAGGTACCGTCACACCAGGTGACATCACCGGAGATACCGCCGGCGACGCACATGTTTTTGGCATCCCGCCAGCGTCGCCGTCGCGTGTTTACATGCGGTGATACCTCCGGCGACGCTTTGGCGATGTTACAGGATACATCGCTGTTGGGGTGTCTACAAACCCCAGCGGCGATCCTGTAACATGGGAGCCTATGGCTCCCATCGCCTGTAACATCGCCAATCACCATGTTACATGGGGCGATGTGTACACATCGCATGAGAGTGGTCGCCTGGTTTCAGAGCAGTGCTGCGAAACCAGGCAACCACTCTCAGCCAATTTTTCGGCAAATTATCGCCGCTTTACACTGGGCGACTCACCGGCGTTGTCGCCGCCGATAGGCTACGCCCCTGCGTCGCCTGCGAAATAGCCGGCGATGTCACCTAGTGTGACGGGTACCCAAAAATATTCCCCTTACATAACCCCGAATTTATTTCTTTTGGACCCTGCTTTCCCATTGATTTCACCTCATTCCTTTTATTCTCACTATTACCACTTCCAGTAGTCATTAATCCAATGCTCATACCAATATCCTTTGGAACTTCATTATTTTGTGGCGGAGGAATTTTCCCTCCAGGGATTTCATCGACAGTCATTTTTCACATCAAATCGTCTCTATTTTTATTACTAACAGTAATCTCATTTCGAATCTCTTTATTTGTATCTTTAATTTCAGCCACCCCAATTCTTTGTTTTTTATCGTCCCCAACTGTATTCGCTATTTTTGTGGAACATGTATGGTTAACACTCGGTTTCCTAAAACTACTATTCGTATATCTCCTATTAGAGGTTGATCTCTCTCTAAATTAACTAATTCTGGGTTTCTCTGTCTCCCTTGGTTTCTGACCCATTTTGTTACGACGACAATCTTCCCTATCTCTCTGTAGTTTTTTGCTTTTCTTCTTATTGTGTCGTGCTTTCTCTGTATAATGTTCGTTGTGATGATAGAACTTAAATTCTTATATTCAGGGTGCGCTTTGTATTGATTTAATTCCTTCGATATCATACGTATCCCTTCTGCTGCTGCCTCTAATATGCTTGTACATTTGTGGTATAGACACATTAACATCCCTTCCATGCAAGAGAGAGATTCCGAAGCAGATTTTCTTCCTGAAATCAGTTAGTTTATATGGAGGATGTTGATTACTTCAATATGGGAACATGTTTTTGACATAAATTCATTAGAAGTAATACGTGAACTATCCCTTATGATAATAGTGTTCTAGTGAGGAATCATATTGCAATAATATATATCCCTGGAAGCTGTGTGAATTTGTTATAACAGCATTATAAAGAATATAGTGGATGAATTTACACTCAAATTTCTTTTGGAATTTTAGGAGTTTTTTCTTGCGAACATCAAAAATTAGAGCTAGATGGAAAACAGTGAAGGGGATAATAATATTTTTATCATAATAAAACCTACAATTTTGGACCTAGAGGTCCAAGGAGTGGACAATCAAATATAAATACTTACAAACAGGGGCATAATCAACTCTTATACACTAATAAGAAGGAGAGAGCCTCTGAGCCAATCCAAATGCTATAAAGTTTTTATTAATTAGAAAATGAAAGAAAATTTTTTTTACACAAACATAAATATTTGGTGATAGAAACGACAAAAGGCAAAAAACCCCATTAAAAACAGATCTGATCACCATGTAAGAAAGGGGGCACTCAAAATACTGACTCACCAACAGCATCCCATTGGAGAACCAATGTGGAAAGCTGAATTAACTAAGTAAGCATCAGAACCATCACAATGGTATAAGGTAGTACTACAAGGACCAGAAAATCACAAAAGTATATTGCATGTGTAATTCACATTAGAACCCTCAAATAAGGGGACCACAAGCACATTGAGGTCAAAGGAGGCTGACGAAGCCTGGACGGGAGAAACACGTGTTGAGGCGGGGGGTGCATGATCTACTGGCTCACTATGTCTCAAGGTAACTGGCTAAATCAATAATATAACTTTGACCTCAATGTGCTTGTGGTCCCCTTATTTGAGGGTTCTAATGTGAATTACAGATGCAATATACTTTTGTGATTTTCTGGTCCTTGTAGTACTACCTTATACCATTGTGATGGTTCTGATGCTTACTTAGTTAATTCAGCTTTCCACATTGGTTCTCCAATGGGATGCTGTTGGTGAGTCAGTATTTTGAGTGCCCCCTTTCTTACATGGTGATCAGATCTGTTTTTAATGGGGTTTTTTGCCTTTTGTCGTTTCTATCACCAAATATTTATGTTTGTGTAAAAAAATTTTTCTTTCATTTTCTAATTGATAAAAACTTTATAGCATTTGGATTGGCTCAGAGGCTCTCTCCTTCTTATTAGTGTATAAGAGTTGATTATGCCCCTGTTTGTAGGTATTAATATTGTTATCATAATTAGGGATGAGCGAGTACTGCAATAATCGAACTCGCTATACTCTCAATGAGTAGGTCCCAGTACTCAGTACTCATTGTGAGTATAGCAAGTCCAATGGCAGTGAATGGGCGGGCGAGTACATTTGCAGTGTATCTATATATACACTGCGTAAGTGCACTAAAAGTGTATAAAAGTTGTTAAAAAAGAAAAAAAATATCATACTCACCTATCCGACGCCTGCACTGGGACCGGCAAAGAAGACATCCGATGAACGACAAGGACCTGTGAGTCTGACAGCCAATCAGATGGCTGGTAGCGATCTGGCCAATCAGATGGCCAGACGTCACAAACCATGTGATCACTACCAGCCACCTGATTGGCCAGATTGCCAGGTCATTGATGCACATTCAAGACCTGGCAATCTGGCCGATCAGATGGCTGGTAGCGATCAGGTGGTTTGGCCAGATCGCTACCAGCCATCTGATTGTCTGTCAGACTCACAGGTCCTTGTCGTTGATCGGAAGTCTTCTTTGCGGGTCCCGGTGCAGGCGTCGGATAGGTGAATATGATTTTTTTTTTTTTTTAACAACTTTTATTCACTTTTAGTGCACTTTTGCAGTGTATATTGTGAGACAGTGACCAGGATGATCTGTGACGGCCGGTATGTGTCTCCCAGGTTGTGCTCCCTCCATGTATAGGAAGCACTCCACTCCGGGTTCATAGAGGATTCCCGGAGGGAGGCAAGGGTTAAAAGCTAGGCAAGAACACAGGGTGTGGTTCTCTGAGTGGAGCTTCAATCTGAAGGAAGACTGATGAGGCTAGTGAGTGGCCAGGACAGAAGAGTGCAGAGGCTGTGTGCTGATACAACATGGCCTAGCCTGGAGGGCTTGATCTCGGTGAGACCTGGACTGGAGGACTGTGTGCCAATCGTATGTTTGTAGGAAGTGTGCCAGGCTGCATCCTAGAACCCGGAGGTTTGTGCATACTGTGGACTTGTGCATAATAAACCGTGTGCTGTGAACTTTTGCGCCTGGGTCTTTGCCTTCTTCCGTGCCATCCGACGTCGCTACCTCACATATGGTGAAGAATGCGGGCATAGCAGCCCAGTGAGGTGTAGTAACCTGGCATACCAAGTGGCACATGTCCGTGATCCAACCAGCTAGGCTCCGGTATATCCCTGCTGCAACCATGGAGGACATTCTAAAGCAGCTGGCCCTGGCTAATGCCCAGCAACAGCAGACCAATGCACATCTGCTCCAGACAGTGGACCGTCAGCAGCAACAGCAGCATCTGCAGCATCAGGCCCAGCAGGACACCAATCAGCTCCTGATGCGACAATTGGACCTCCTGACCGTGGAGCTCCGGGACCGGCCAGCGGTTTCAGCCCCGGGACAAGGCGAGGAGTACAGCGTCAAGACAGCGGTAAGGCAAGCGTTACAAAAGATGACCCCGGGGGATGATGTGGAAGCTTTCCTGTCTGTGTTTGAGCGGGTGGCCGAGAGGGAGAGACTGCCGACCGGCCAGTGGGCCGAAGTATTGGCGCCCTATCTGATTGGGGAGTCCCAAAAAGCGTGTCTGGACCTCTGTGCCGAGGACGCCCTGGATTATGGAGCCCTGAAGGGTGAAATCCTTGCTCGGTTGGGGGTGAACACATAAGTACGAGCTAAGGGGGTAAATCATTAGTTTTTTGAGGAAGCCAAGCCCGTACGCTCCCAGGCTTATGATTTATTGCACTGCAAAATTGTTGCAGCCTGAGACCCTCAGTTCTGGGCAAATGGTGGAGAGGGTGGTCGTCGACCGCTTTGTGCGCACTCTTCCCGTCCCTTTACAAAGGTGGATGGGACAAGATGACCCGAGTACCCTGGATCAATTAGTGTGCAAGGTGGAGCGACATGTGGCTACGCAGGACTTGATACGGGACACTGGGACTTTGCGTGCCACCCGGCGGCTGGCCTCCTCCAAACCCCTTGCTAAAGATCCCTCGCCAGAACCTGTGCAGGAGACCACCCCTGTTCCGCAGGAGTCCTCTCCCGCCGCTCCCAGGGTCCGAAAAGGCCTGTACCCTACTTTTAGGGGTGCTTCTTTCCCTATTAGATGTTGGCGCTGCCAGCGGGTTGGACATTTGGGAGCCCAATGTACCCTCACCACGGAGCCCATGGACTGCGGGTACCCTCGGCGGGGGTCAATGTATGCTCAGACGGTGTGTACAGCCAGCCTTATTTCTCCAGGGACTGATCTGCATTTATGTCAAGTACAGGTTAACGGATGTCAAGTGACCGGCTTGTTGGATTCAGGGAACTTAGTGACCCTCGTGCGGACAGCCCTGATCACTGGGGTGAAGGACACCGGACGTACCGTGGTGGTGGTGTGCATACATGGGGACCTCTGGGACTACCCTACGGGGGTGGTCACCATCACGGCTCCGTGCGGACAGATACAGCATGAAGTGGGACTGATGACTAACCTTCCCTATGACATAATATTGGGGAGGGATCTGCCTTTTTTCTGGGCTCTATACAAAGGACCCTCCAAGACCCCTCAGGTCAAGGACGGTTCAGGGCCTGAGCCCGATGAACCCGAGTCTGGGACACCTGCAGTAGGGGTCGCCATGGCAGAGACAGAGTGTGACCCCGATAGGTCATCCTTAGAGGTGTTGGCAGGTGAGCTCGGAACAGACGAGCCAATCCTGGAGTTGGAGGCGTCTCCAGGTACTTTCAGGACGGCCCAACTCCAGGATCCTACGTTAGTACACGCCCGGAGTCGGGTGATCGAAATTGATGGGGTGGCACAGGTGCCAGGTGCCAAGGTAAGGTACCCCCATTTCGCCCTCAAACAGGATTTACTCTACCAAGTGGATAATATACGGGGGGACGTTGTGGAGCAGTTGTTGGTGCTCTGGCCGTATGGCCGGCGGGTCCTCGACTTGGCTCATAAACATCTCATGAGTGGCCACCTAGGGGCTAAGAAAACGCAGGAGCGGCTGTTGCAACGGTTTTATTGGCCCGGGGTCCTCGGGGAGGTGAAAAAGTACTGCGAGACTTGCCCGGAGTGCCAACTCACCGCGCCCCTGGCTCACTTTCGCAGTCCTTTGGTCCCCTTGCCCATTATAGAAGTCCCTTTTGAGCGGATAGCCATGGATTTGGTGGGACCTCTCGTAAAGTCTGCCCGAGGACACCAACACATTCTAGTGATAGTCGATTACGCCACCCGTTACCCTGAGGCGATACCCCTCAGACACCCTACCGCTAAGATTATTGCGCGAGAGTTGTTTGCCGTGTTCTGTCGGGTGGGGTTGCCCAAGGAGATCCTTACGAATCAGGGGACCCCATTCATGTTCAAAGTCACTAAGGAGCTGTGCAGACTGCTCCAGATTAAGCAGTTGCATATGTCGGTGTACCATCCTCAAATGGATGGGTTGGTGGAACGGTTCAATAAAACCTTAAAATCCATGTTAAAAAGGGTAGTCTCCAAAGATGGGAAGGAGTGGGATATGTTGCTCCCTTATCTCATGTTTGCAGTCCGGGAGGTACCCCAATCGTCCACGGGGTTTTCGCCATTCGAACTGTTGTACGGGCGACATCCTCGGGGATTGTTGGACCTGGCCAAGGAAACATGGGAGCAGGAACCAACCACCCATAAAAGTGTGATTGAACACATTTTGGGGATGCAAAATCGCATAGCCACAGTCATGCCAATAGTGAAAAAGCATTTCCAGGATGCGCAGGCAGCTCAAAGTGCCAGGTACAATAGACAGGCAATGGTACGGTCCTTTAACCCAGGGTATTGGGTATTGGTGTTGGTCCCCACAGCAGAAAGCAAGTTTCTAGCGAAGTGGCAGGGGCCGTATGAAATTCGGGAAAAGGTCGGGGTTGTCAACTATAAAGTATTTCAGCTAGGAAGGAGGAAACCAGAGCAGATATACCATATCAACCTGCTAAAACCATGGAAGGAACGGGAAGGCCTGATGGCTGACCTTTTTTCATTCCCCTCCTCTTCCGGGCACTCATCCCCGGGTCCGGTGACCCCCGGGGAGAATGAGCCGGAAGTAAGGATAGGAGACGGCCTCACCAAGCAACAGAGGCGAGAGGCCAGACGGTTGGTTCAGCAGAACCCAGAGGTTTTCTCAGACTTGCCCGGTAGGACAAACCTTATACAGCATGATATTGTCACCGAGCCTCGCATGAAGGTACACCTGAAGCCTTACAGTGTGCCGGAGGCTCGGAGACAAGTCATCTCGGAGGAGGTGAAAAAGATTCTCCACTTAGGGGTGATTGAAAAGTCTAAGAGTGAATGGGCCAGTCCCATTGTATTGATACCCAAGCCAGACGGCTCCTTACGATTCTGCAATGACTTTAGGAAGCTCAATGAGATATCCAAATTCGATCTTTATCCCATGCCCCGGGTGGATGAGCTGATCGACAGGCTTGGCCAGGCACGGTATTTCACCACGCTCGATCTGACCAAGGGGTATTGGCAGGTGCCACTGACTGAGTCAGCCAAGTAGAAAACCGCTTTTGCTACGCCTGAGGGTCTATTTCACTATGTCGTCTTGCCTTTTGGTTTACATGGCGCCCCGGCCACGTTCCAGAGGCTGATGGACCTGGTGCTGGAACCCCATCAGGCATACGCATCTGTGTACCTTGATGACATCATTATCTTTAGCACCGAGAGGCAGACCCACCTGGTTCAGGTACAGGCCGTAGTGGATGTGCTTCGTACAGCCGGGTTGACGGCCAATCCGAAGAAGTGTGCTTTGGGGCTCATGGAGGCCCGCTACTTGGGGTATGTGATAGGCCAAGGAGTGATTAAGCCCCAAATTAACAAAGTTGAGGCAATCCAGAAATTGCCTCAACCCCTGACCACGAAGCAGGTCAGGGCTTTCCTAGGTATCGTGGGATACTTCAGACAGTTCGTCCCCAATTTCGCGGGATTGTCGGCCCCCTTGATGGACCTTCTCAAGGGTAGGAAGTCCGTCATGGTGCGCTGGACACCACAGGCCGAGGACTCCTTCCGAGCTCTAAAGGGGGTCCTCTGTGGACAGCCCGTTCTCGTCAACCCCGATTTTCGGAAGGAGTTTATTGTGCAGACGGATGCCTCGGAGGTCAGGTTGGGGGCATTGCTGTCCCAGGTGGGCCAGGGGGAGGAACACCCCATCACCTACTTGAGTAGGAAGCTCTCCCCTCCCGAGCGAAACTATAGCGTTGTGGAGAAGGAGTGTTTGGCCATCAAGTGGGCCTTGGAGTCCCTGCGCATATTACTTGTTGGGACGGCAGTTTCGGCTCGTGACGGACCACTCCCGCTTGTGTGGATGAGGTCCGCCAAGGAACAGAACGCCTGGGTCACCCGGTGGTTCCTTTCTCTGCAGAACTTTCAATTTACTGTAGAACACCGGGCCGGGAGGTTGCAGGGCAACGCTGATGCCTTGTCTAGTGGCCCGTGTTTAGTGACTGGAGTTCAAACCCGCACGCTTGAACTGAGGGGGGGTATGTGAGACAGTGACCGGGATGATCTGTGACGGCCGGTATGTGTCTCCCAGGTTGTGCTCCCTCCACGTATAGGAAGCACTCCATTCTGGGTTCATAGAGGATTCCCGGAGGGAGGCAAGGGTTAAAAGCTAGGCAGGAACACAGGGTGTGGTCCTCTGAGTGGAGCTTCAGTCTGAAGGAAGACTGATGAGGCTAGTGAGCGGCCAGGACAGGAGAGTGCAGAGGCTTGATCTCGGAGAGACCTGGACTGGAGAGTACCTGTGATAAAGGACTGTGTGCCAATCGTATGTTTGTAGGAAGTGTGCATCCTAGAACCCGGAGGTTTGTGCATACTGTGGACTTGTGCATAATAAACCGTGTGCTGTGAACTTTTGTGCCTGGGTCTTTGCCTTCTTCCGTGCCATCCGACGTCGCTACCTCACAATATATAGATACACTGCGAAAGTTAAAGGACTACTCTCCCTATTCCCAAGTAATCACAAGAAACTCGGGGAGTAGTGTGTAGCCCGAATATCCTTACTATTCAGCGAGTACCGAATAGTAACGATTCTACTCGCTCATCCCTAATCATAATCTGTTATGGGTTAATAATTAAAAAAAAAAATCCTTTCCATATATATTTTTCTCGTTGTCTGTGCACTTTTTTTCTTAGTTTAAGGGTGGAGGCACACAGGCGTGAGACTCGCGCGAGTGCAATGCGTGAAAAAAAACACATTGCACTCAGGCCAGTGTTGCCCTATCAGGCAGGGCACACTGGTGCGAGTCCCCTGCACCTAACTCGCACTGCGAGTCAGAAGCGAGTGCAATCGCAGCATGCTGCGATTGCACGCGATTCTGGCGCACGTGAGGGCAATGCAAGTGTATGGGGGCGAGAAAATCTTGCCCCCATACAGCACACTGTGCGAGTGTGCAGCCAAAATCGCTTTAAACTCGCCGCCTGTCAAAGCCGGCAAGTTTAAATTTCCCGCTGTGCTGTACAGTAAAGTATCATCTTGTACCACTGTGACAGCAGCGGTACAAGATGTTTAGCTAAGACAATGCTGATTGTAGTAAAATAATGTAGTCTGGGGTTATTTTACTGATTAACCCCCTCAGTATCCTCTGGACCGCATGTGTGCACAGAGGATGCTGAGAGGCTCTAAACCCAGTGCTGAAGGGGTTAATATGCAGCTGGTGTAGTGACACCATGTATGTGTCACGCTGGGAGTGGGGAAGACACCCAGCGTAGGATAACGACGGGGGGGGGGGAATCAGGAGTCCCTAATGCTAAGGGCACAAGAAGGAGACGGTGACCCCTAGACTTCCTAGAGCTGACCCTGTCTGCCCTAACGTCCCTATACAGTCTCCTCAACTGTCGCCGACCACGAACCTCGTCCCTCTCTGATCCTAGATCTATCCTATCTAAGGATCAGATGGAGAGGTTCACTAGACCCCTCCACTATCAACTAAAGACAAACACCAGGGAAGACAGACATTTGGGAAAAGGAAACACTTATCTGACAGCAGAACACAGCAACCTCCACAATCTCAGCTTCTGCTGGAGCAAGGATAAAGTGTGCACAAGGAACTATCACCTGCACCGAGGAAGGGTAATGAACCTCCTTATAAAGGTGGAAGGAGTCTGCTGGGTCCTAGTGACCTACAACATTGGTGGATAAAACCAGACCGAGCGCAAGACCTCCACAGCCGTCTCCCCATAATAGAGAGATCTCATCACACCTTCTCTCCATCAACACAGAAGGTAAATGCCCCTGAAAGAGACGGACTATCCTCCACCATTATGGCTGGTGGGCCAAACGCTGGGATCGTCTGCGCGTGGCCTCCACCCTGTCATCCGTGCCACCCGTGACAGTACCCCCCCTCCTACGAGTGGCCCCCGGACACTCAGGACCAGGCTTATCCGGATGGGAACGGTGAAAAGCGCGGACCAGCCTTGCGGCGGACACCTCCGACGCCGGCACCCACATCCGCTCCTCAGGACCGTACCCCCTCCAGTGCACCAAATACTGAAGAGAACGGCGCAACATGCGAGAATCAACCACCCTCGAGATCTCGAATTCCAGATTCCCCGCCACACAGATGGGCTCAGGAGGCAAAGGAGATGGGTTAGACGACGGCACATACGGCTTGAGGAGCGACCTGTGAAACACATCGTGAATCTTAAGAGCAGGAGGCAACGCAAGACGAAACGCCACGGGATTGATAACGGCGGTTATCCTATAGGGGCCAATAAACCTGGGCCCCAACTTCCAAGAGGGCACCTTCAACTTCACATTCTTGGTAGACAACCACACGTAGTCATTCACACATAGGTCCGGACCTGGCGCACGCTTCCTGTCAGCCATACGTTTGTACCTGTCACCTAAGAGCTTCAAGCTACGCTGTACACCCCGCCAAACCGAGGAGAGGGACGAGGTAAAACGGTCCTCCTCCGGAACTCCGGAAGGACTCGTACCGCTAAAAGTACCAAACTGAGGATGAAACCCATATGCACCGAAGAACGGTGACTTGCCAGTGGACTCCTGAAGACGATTATTAAGGGCGAATTCGGCCAAGGGCAAATAATTTGCCCAAGTCTCCTGATGGTCAGAGACAAAACACCTCAGGTAAGTCTCCAAATTCTGATTCACACGTTCGGTTTGACCATTAGACTGAGGATGAAAAGCAGAAGAAAAGGACAACGTTATCCCCAAACGTGTACAAAAAGCCTTCCAAAATTTGGAGACGAACTGAGTACCGCGATCAGAAACCACATCGGAGGGAACCCCATGAAGCTTCACAATCTCACTTACGAACACCTGTGCCAGAGTCCGAGCATTAGGAAGTGCGGGCAGTGCCACAAAGCGAACCATCTTACTGAATCTATCTACTACTACCAGTACCACCGTCTTGCCCGCAGACGCCGGAAGATCGGTGATAAAATCCATTGACAAATGTGTCCATGGCCTCTCAGGAATAGACAATGGCACGAGAGACCCAGACGGACGGGTATGCGGAACCTTAGCACGTGCACACACACCACAGGCGGATACGAATTCCGCTACGTCCTTCCTCAACCCCGGCCACCAAAAGCGACGAGACAAGAGATCGAAAGTGGCCCTACCGCCCGGATGCCCCGCCAGTACAGAGTCGTGATGCTCTGACAGCACCCTGAGGCGCAAAGAGAACGGCACAAAAAGCCTCCCAGAAGGGCAGGAGGCAGGGGCGCCCCCCTGAACCTTCAACACCTCCCCCTCCAGATCAGGGCAAAGAGCAGAAACAACCACCCCCTCCTGCAAGATGGGGACGGGACTCTCATGAGTACTACCACCCGGAAAACTACGCGATAATGCATCCGCCTTCACATTCTGAACCCCCGGACGGTAGGTGACGGTAAAATTAAATCTCGTGAAAAACAAAGACCACCTGGCCTGCCGGGGATTGAGACGCCTGGCGGACTCAAGGTAAGACAGGTTCTTATGGTCGGTAATAACCGTGACGGGATGGACAGCCCCCTCCAGCCAGTGCCGCCATTCCTCAAAAGCCAACTTAATAGCCAACAGCTCCCTATTACCCACATCATAATTCCTCTCGGCCGAAGACAACGTCTTGGAGAAGAACGCACAGGGCACCCATCTCCCAGGCGAAGGGCCCTGCGACAACACAGCCCCCACCCCCACCTCAGACGCATCCACTTCCACAATGAAGGGCTGAGAAAGATCGGGCTGACAAAGAACAGGCGCGGAAGCAAAACAACGCTTCAGGGAGGAAAAAGCCTGGCGAGCAGAATCAGACCACTCAGAAAAATCCGTCCCCTTCCTAGTCATGTCCGTAAGAGGCGTCACCAGTACCGAATAGTTCTTAATAAATTTACGGTAAAAATTGGTAAACCCCAAAAAGCGTTGCAATGCCCGTAGATTGTCCGGCTGTTCCCAATCTAGCACCGCCCGGACCTTTTCCGGATCCATCCGGAAACCCATCGGCGACAAGAGGTACCCCAAAAAACGAACCTCCTGAACGGCGAAAACACATTTCTCGAGTTTGGCATACAGTTTGTTGTCCCGTAAGACCTGCAACACCTGTTTGACATGGGACTGATGCGTCTCCATATCGGGGGAATAGATCAAGATATCGTCCAAGTAAACAACTACAAATCTACCCACCAAATGATGGAAAATATCATTGACAAAATGTTGGAAAACCGCCGGGGCGTTAGTGAGCCCGAACGGCATTACGAGACTTTCAAAATGGCCGTCCGGGGTATTAAACGCAGTTTTCCATTCATCCCCCTCTCTGACCCTAATCAGGTTGTAGGCCCCCCTCAAATCCAACTTGGAGAACCATTTGGCACCCACAACCTGACTAAATAAATCAGGGATCAGAGGGAGGGGGTATGGATCACGGACAGTAATCCGATTCAATTCCCGAAAATCCAAACAAGGACGGAGGCCCCCATCTTTTTTTTCACAAAAAAGAAACCAGCCGCAACCGGCGACGTGGAGGGCCTAATGTGTCCCGTCTCCAGACTTTCAGAAATGAAATCCTTCATTGCTTGTCTTTCGGGTCCAGATATAGTAAACATCCTAGCTTTGGGCAGTTTAGCTCCGGGAACGAGGTTGATAGGGCAATCATATGCCCGATGAGGGGGCAAGTCTCGGCACCCCTTCTCTGAGAACACATCCTCATACTCCGATAGGAATGGGGGCAGAGATTCAGCAGATACCACCGAAAGGGATGTAGCCAAACAATTCTCTGAACAAAAATCACTCCATTCCACAATGTCCCTGGACTGCCAATCCACTACGGGATTATGTTTAATCAACCATGGCAAGCCCAGGACAATGGGAGCGGGGAGACCGTCTAAGACATAGCAAGATAACGTCTCCTGATGTTGGGATCCAACCGTTAACTTAATGTTATGTACGATATGTGTGAGACTACCCTGAGCAAGAGGGGCTGAGTCGATGGCATAGATACGGATGGGGCGAGACAATAAACAGCGGTTAAGCCCATGAGCGTGTACAAAACGAGCATCCACCATGCAGATCCCCGCACCACTATCCACAAACACAGAAATGCCTTCCGTTTTGCTCTCTAGCGCCACCTCTGCACTCAGGAGAAAATGGGAAGTACAAACGGAGGATACACACACCTCCCGCTCGACCACCTCCACCCCCCCCATAGTCACATGAGGTCCCGGCACCCTAGTCCGTTTAGGAGCGTAGGGACAGGCCCCGATAAAATGGTCTCCTTTCCCACAGAAAAAACAGACCCCCTTCCCCCTGCCCCGGGAGGCACCGGAGGAGAGCCTCGAGGCCGCCACTCCTCCAAGCTGCATAGGTTCCTCCCCCCTCGGGAGAAATGACTCGCCCTCCGAGTGACCACCCGGCAACAAGGAACCACCATGAGAAGGGCTCCCAGTTGCAGGAGGTCTACCCCTCCGCTCCTGGAGGCGTCTATCCATGCGAATAGCCAACGACATAGCTGCCTCCAGGGACGGAGGGGTCTCATACACTGCCAGGGCATCCTTCAGTCTTTCTGAAAGACCCTGGCAAAAATGACTCCTGAGAGCCGGATCGTTCCACTTTGTGTCCATAGCCCACCTGCGGAACTCAGAACAATATGATTCCGCCGACCGAGTCCCCTGGTGGAGATGGCGCAATTTGGATTCAGCCAAAGAGACACGGTCAGGGTCATCATATATGAGGCCTAAGGCGTCAAAAAATCCATCCACAGACTGGAGACAAGTAGAGTCCTGTGGCAGAGAGAAAGCCCAGGATTGGGGATCCCCCTGCAGCAATGATATAATAATTCCTACCCGCTGCTGCTCATCACCAGTGGAATACGGCTTAAGCCTAAAGTATAATTTACAGGCCTCTTTGAACACAGTAAATTTGTCTCTGCCTCCTGAAAACCTGTCAGGGAGGGCAACCTTAGGTTCCGGTCTGGCCGGACCCACTGCTTGATTCCCCAAGCCACCATTTTGCGGTTGTGGTCCCTGCAGAGCCGACCGAAGGTCCGCAACCTCCAAAGACAAGGTCTGCAGCTGCTGGGCCAAAGCAGACACAGGATCCATAAGGAAAGGAAGGAAAATCAAATCCTCCCCTTCCTTCACTTACAGTTATGGCAGGTGATAATGTCAAGCTGGGAGTGGGGAAGACACCCAGCGTAGGATAACGACAGGGGGGGGGGGGAATCAGGAGTCCCTAATGCTAAGGGCACAAGAAGGAGACGGTGACCCCTAGACTTCCTAGAGCTGACCCTGTCTGCCCTAACGTCCCTATACAGTCTCCTCAACTGTCGCCGACCACGAACCTCGTCCCTCTCTGATCCTAGATCTATCCTATCTAAGGATCAGATGGAGAGGTTCACTAGACCCCTCCACTATCAACTAAAGACAAACACCAGGGAAGACAGACATTTGGGAAAAGGAAACACTTATCTGACAGCAGAACACAGCAACCTCCACAATCTCAGCTTCTGCTGGAGCAAGGATAAAGTGTGCACAAGGAACTATCACCTGCACCGAGGAAGGGTAATGAACCTCCTTATAAAGGTGGAAGGAGTCTGCTGGGTCCTAGTGACCTACAACATTGGTGGATAAAACCAGACCGAGCGCAAGACCTCCACAGCCGTCTCCCCATAATAGAGAGATCTCATCACACCTTCTCTCCATCAACACAGAAGGTAAATGCCCCTGAAAGAGACGGACCATCCTCCACCATTATGGCTGGTGGGCCAAACGCTGGGATCGTCTGCGCGTGGCCTCCACCCTGTCATCCGTGCCACCCGTGACAGTATGTGGAGAGTGTCCTCACTCTCTGCAGACATGGTGTCATTACACCATGTGTGTGAAGGGGTTAATTTTTATGTATAATAGCTTTAAAGAACTGTCGGGAAAGCCGGCTTATGTTACTGTCTATGGGGAGCTGTCCCCTCTCATGGTGCTGAAGCCACAGCTTCAGCGGGAAATTTAAACTTGCCGGCTTTGACAGCCGCAGAGTTTCTATTCCCGACAAATGCTGTCTGCAATCCTTCAGGACCGTGGACAGCATCACAATCACGCACCACACACGCACTCACACCTCACAATCACAGCACACTAACATACATACAGCCAGCCACACTCACCACACGCACCATACTCGCACCATACACACCCACAAACACGCACAGCACTCGCATCACTGTCATGCATCAAAAACGAGGCGTTTTTGATGCATGATAGTGTGCCTCCACCCTTACGGGGATAGGGATATGAACACAAGGCGATTTATATCACCAGTTATAATAAGAATGTGGGTTATACGGTACATAAAAATGGAGAAAACTTGATAATAAAAATAGCACAAGAATATTATATGATAAATGAGGAACAATAAAGATGAAGATTTATATTTATTTATATTTACTTATATATATGCACATGCACATAGAGGATATTTATGTAGTTATTTATTTATATTTACTTATATATATACACATACAGGATATTCATGTAGTTTTTTTAGTGATTGACACAGAGAAATATTAAGACATACACATATACAAAAGAGGAATGGAAATGAGTAAGATATGGAGAAGATATAAAAAAAAAAAAAAAAAAAAAAAAAAGTGGAATAGAGATGTTAAAAATAACAGCTAAATAATGATGGTATCGATTTATAGGGATACATTATATATATATATATATATATATATATATATATATATATATATATAAAGATAGATATATATTGGGCATACATATGTGGACATATTTTTATGATTGAGATATTGAGCTTTTAAGAATAAAGTTTAAAAAAAAATTTTTTTACATTTTTTAAGTAATAAAATTATTTTAGGCATGTATTATTGATGTTTTTATGAGATGAGATGTCGCTGATATATGTATTTTTGTGTATATAGAGCATGACAAGGTTTTTTTGTATATAAGATTTTCTATGTATTTCTACCTTATACCTATTACAAGGGAAGTGCACCTTCATTTGAAAGGAGCTGCTACAATAGGATGAACATTTGCATGGCTGACACAGGGTAACTACGCCCCACCCTAGTTAACAGATTTTGTAAGAATGTCTATAAAAATGTTTAGTAGATGGTGGGAAAATGATGTACATCAGTGGTTGTCCTTATGAAGAGGTCTGGGAACCTTGAAACGCGTAAAATAAAAATCACCTTCATACTAACTCTTTGAATTTGAATATTATTGGAATGATTGGCAGCGCGGTTTAAAAAAAACAACTTTTATATTTTTATATTTTTATGAAAATTGTTTTATTAAAGGGGAGACTGCAGCAGCCAAAGTAAAAGTATTGACTATTATAGTGGTTGTGACTTTCACAACCATACCAGGTGAGTATATTCCTTTAAACGGAAAAAGTTTCATCTGGGTTGGTAACACCCTATGGTAGCGCCTGGTTTCTTTGTCAGATTTCTGCATTCAATCCCTGGCAGCAGAGAGTTCTTCAGAAAGAAATCAGAGCCCTCCAGCATCAACAACAGGTAAATCTGTCACAAATGACAGACGCCCCCCAGAGGGCTCAACCTCAAACTGCAAAAGGATAAAAATATGAGGGGCGTCTGTCATTTGTGATGCATGTATTGGTGCGGAGCCGCCCACCTGGCCTTATAGCATGGATATGACTAACAGACGTGACTCTGACACTGTGCTTCACATGTACGTGTGTGACTGACGCTTTTTTGGTGACCTGGTGTCTATAGATACTACCAGTCTCCTCCTTGTTAGCATAGCTGGATCCAGGTGCCACAACCGCCCCCATTGCTTGAATTGCAGGGGACTGAGCACTGGTATTCAGACATCTGTGTTACCTCCCAGTGGAGCTGGCAGCCTGCTGCTGGGTGCAATGGATATTTGACCTGGCTGATTCTTGGTGAGTTTTTTCAGAGTTTAATGTCCTGTTTCGGTGATTTTTTAATGTTTGGTGGTTTTCCACTAAACAAGCATATGGGTAACATATGGTTCGGACTCATAAGTGTGAGGGACCTTGACGGTGGGTTATTAGCTTACGTTATTTTGGCCAAAGTATCCACTAACACCTCACATTTTTATTTATAGTGTTTTGTTGCATCTTTTTTATCCTTTTGCAGTTTGAGGTTGAGCCCTCTGGGGGGGTGTCTGTCATTTGTGATGTATGTATTTCAAGAGTTTTGCCACTTATATGGATGCAAGAAGATCTGAACCACACTGTCATGGGGTAGTGAGAATGCTGATAAGGGAATGGCAGTTATGGGCAGGGTGACCAAGGAAGACTAGTCTGACCCTAGTCTAGAAACCCTGAATGGCCCTGATCCCGAAGGTATCTCTAAAGGTGAGAAGGTTCAGGCCTCCAGTCTCTCCCTAAAACTCCTCCAACAGCCCTGCGCTATTCCCCTCTCACCCCCCTCCACAGAACTGGGATACAGAAACTACAAAGGAAAGGACTTCAGCAACACAAACACACAGGTCAGCACAGCACGGCTTCCAGGCATAGAGGGAAACTGTATCAGCAGCACCACCTGATGGAAGGAGAGGCTACTTAAAGGCTAGTGGGAAGGGAGTTCAGGTGAGTCACACATTAACACCTCAACAAGCAGTTGAACCTAAAAGTGAATGCAGTTCTGGAGCACAACACAGGAGGCCAGGACCTTCACAACTATCATCCATGCAGCTCTTAAAGACAAACATACACAGCAGCATCCAGCCATGTCAGCTCCATCTAAGCGTGTTGGAAGGCAATGGCTAGCACTCGAGTTAGTGAGGTTAACGGTGCAAGTGAAAGGAACCAAAAGTTCCACAGTCAATGGTTATAGGAATCACTGCACACGTGCAAGGGAAATAGTGCTTTTTCGTGAGAATTTTATTTATTGTGTTTGTTCACTGCGACAAGGTTATGACGTTTTTGCCCAGTATGGGCCTTGATCACATGGTCGCCTAACCTTGATTTGGATGAAACCAAGATATGGCCCTTAGGAACTGCTTGCTGTGGTAGTTTTGCAGGGTAAAAACCCCTTCTGATCCAGTTGAAGTTGTGCCCAAGGGGAGTGCACTTGGTAACTTTTGCAGTCTGGTCACTGTTAAGGGGATAATTATTAAACCAATAAATCCACTGCACACCACAAAACTTGGAATTGCCAAAATGGCTGTGTGAATATATTTCATCTATGTATAGGAATCTAGGAAATATTAGTAAGATATCAAAAGCTGTCCCTGGTCTAAAAGGAAAAATACGTGAAAGCATTAGTTTGATTCCATAGCTATGATATCATAAGCCCAGAAGCTATTTACAGACCCTCTCTCACCTGTTCTGGGTCCTGTCTCACCCTCTGGACTGCAACTGTGAAATGTGGAATGGAAAATGCCCTAATGTAATTAAAATCGTGCATCTTAAAGGGGATGTACTAAGACACTAGGTGTAACCCTGCCTTTAAAGGGTAGAGGTGAGAGTGTGAGTGTGTGAACGTTCTCCTAGCTATACTGGGCGGGGTGCAGCTCAAGTAACCTTATATGTGTGAAAACAATTATGAGCGCACTCCTCTTATTATATAGTGGGTGCTAGCTTCAGAAATACATGTAATTATTAAACCAATAAATCCACTGCACACCACAAAACTTGGAATTGCCAAAATGGCTGTGTGAATATATTTCATCTATGTATAGGAATCTAGGAAATATTAGTAAGATATCAAAAGCTGTCCCTGGTCTAAAAGGAAAAATACGTGAAAGCATTAGTTTGATTCCATAGCTATGATATCATAAGCCCAGAAGCTATTTACAGAGCTCTCTCACCTGTTCTGGGTCCTGTCTCACCCTCTGGACTGCAACTGTGAAATGTGGAATGGGAAAATGCCCTAATGTAATTAAAATCGTGCATCTTAAAGGGGATGTACTAAGACACTAGGTGTAACCCTGCCTTTAAAGGGTAGAGGTGAGAGTGTGAGTGTGTGAACGTTCTCCTAGCTATACTGGGCGGGGTGCAGCTCAAGTAACCTTATATGTGTGAAAACAATTATGAGCGCACTCCTCTTATTATATAGTGGGTGCTAGCTTCAGAAATACATGTAATTATTAAACCAATAAATCCACTGCACACCACAAAACTTGGAATTGCCAAAATGGCTGTGTGAATATATTTCATCTATGTATAGGAATCTAGGAAATATTAGTAAGATATCAAAAGCTGTCCCTGGTCTAAAAGGAAAAATACGTGAAAGCATTAGTTTGATTCCATAGTATTTCAACCATAAGCTATTTAACTGAGCCCTCACTTTCTGGGTCTTACCTCACCCTCTACCCGCTACCCTTGAAAGTGGAAGGGATTCCCTATGTTTAAGAATCCCTAGATTGCAGTTATAATTACACTTTGGTTAACCCATTCCCATTTAAAGTTGAGGTAGAGTGTGAGTGAGACAGATCCCAGAACATGGGAGGGTTGTAAGCTTTGGGCATTTAACTATATGTGGAAATCAAATAATGCTCACGTCTTTTTTTTAGTCAGGGTGCTTTGAGCTTCAGAATAATTTCCAATTATTATACAAATAAATTCATGCACACAGCCATTTTGGAATTCCAAGGTTGTGTGATCATTATTTATGTTTAACTAAATTAATTGTATTATCAAAGCTAGTCCCGCTAAATAAGGAAAAGTGAAGCATAGTTGAATTCAGTTTTCACACATATAAGGTTACTTGAGCTGCACCCCGCCCAGTATAGCTAGGAGAACGTTCACACACTCACACTCTCACCTCTACCCTTTAAAGGCAGGGTTACACCTAGTGTCTTAGTACATCCCCTTTAAGATGCACGATTTTAATTACATTAGGGCATTTTCCCATTCCACATTTCACAGTTGCAGTCCAGAGGGTGAGACAGGACCCAGAACAGGTGAGAGAGCTCTGTAAATAGCTTCTGGGCTTATGATATCATAGCTATGGAATCAAACTAATGCTTTCACGTATTTTTCCTTTTAGACCAGGGACAGCTTTTGATATCTTACTAATATTTCCTAGATTCCTATACATAGATGAAATATATTCACACAGCCATTTTGGCAATTCCAAGTTTTGTGGTGTGCAGTGGATTTATTGGTTTAATAATTACATGTATTTCTGAAGCTAGCACCCACTATATAATAAGAGGAGTGCGCTCATAATTGTTTTCACACATATAAGGTTACTTGAGCTGCACCCCGCCCAGTATAGCTAGGAGAACGTTCACACACTCACACTCTCACCTCTACCCTTTAAAGGCAGGGTTACACCTAGTGTCTTAGTACATCCCCTTTAAGATGCACGATTTTAATTACATTAGGGCATTTTCCCATTCCACATTTCACAGTTGCAGTCCAGAGGGTGAGACAGGACCCAGAACAGGTGAGAGAGCTCTGTAAATAGCTTCTGGGCTTATGATATCATAGCTATGGAATCAAACTAATGCTTTCACGTATTTTTCCTTTTAGACCAGGGACAGCTTTTGATATCTTACTAATATTTCCTAGATTCCTATACATAGATGAAATATATTCACACAGCCATTTTGGCAATTCCAAGTTTTGTGGTGTGCAGTGGATTTATTGGTTTAATAATTACATGTATTTCTGAAGCTAGCACCCACTATATAATAAGAGGAGTGCGCTCATAATTGTTTTCACACATATAAGGTTACTTGAGCTGCACCCCGCCCAGTATAGCTAGGAGAACGTTCACACACTCACACTCTCACCTCTACCCTTTAAAGGCAGGGTTACACCTAGTGTCTTAGTACATCCCCTTTAAGATGCACGATTTTAATTACATTAGGGCATTTTCCCATTCCACATTTCACAGTTGCAGTCCAGAGGGTGAGACAGGACCCAGAACAGGTGAGAGAGCTCTGTAAATAGCTTCTGGGCTTATGATATCATAGCTATGGAATCAAACTAATGCTTTCACGTATTTTTCCTTTTAGACCAGGGACAGCTTTTGATATCTTACTAATATTTCCTAGATTCCTATACATAGATGAAATATATTCACACAGCCATTTTGGCAATTCCAAGTTTTGTGGTGTGCAGTGGATTTATTGGTTTAATAATTACATGTATTTCTGAAGCTAGCACCCACTATATAATAAGAGGAGTGCGCTCATAATTGTTTTCACACATATAAGGTTACTTGAGCTGCACCCCGCCCAGTATAGCTAGGAGAACGTTCACACACTCACACTCTCACCTCTACCCTTTAAAGGCAGGGTTACACCTAGTGTCTTAGTACATCCCCTTTAAGATGCACGATTTTAATTACATTAGGGCATTTTCCCATTCCACATTTCACAGTTGCAGTCCAGAGGGTGAGACAGGACCCAGAACAGGTGAGAGAGCTCTGTAAATAGCTTCTGGGCTTATGATATCATAGCTATGGAATCAAACTAATGCTTTCACGTATTTTTCCTTTTAGACCAGGGACAGCTTTTGATATCTTACTAATATTTCCTAGATTCCTATACATAGATGAAATATATTCACACAGCCATTTTGGCAATTCCAAGTTTTGTGGTGTGCAGTGGATTTATTGGTTTAATAATTACATGTATTTCTGAAGCTAGCACCCACTATATAATAAGAGGAGTGCACTCATAATTGTTTTCACACTGTTAAGGGATAGGCCAGGCTCAGAGCTGTCACTCTGGAAGTGAGGAGCGGCCTGGTGGACAGTGTTTCCACATGAGATGTCCAAATAGCCTATCCCTTAATAGCTATTTCAGTGTGATATATGTAATAACTGATGGACACAGTAATATTTCAGGATTGAAATGAGGTTTATTGCACTAACCAAAAATGTGAAATATGCATTATTTCAAAATTTGACAGGTGCAAAAGTATGGGCACCCTTCTGATTTTCATGATTTGAATACTCCTACCTACTTTTTACTGACTTACTGAAGCACTAAATTGGGTTGGTAACCTCATTGAGCTTTGTACTTCATAGCCCGGTGTATCCAATCATGAGAAAAGCTATTTCAGGTGTCCACTTGCAAGTTGTTCTCTTATTTGCATCTTCTCTGAGGAGTGGCATCATGGGCTCCTCAAAACAGCTCTCAAATGATCTTAAAAAAAAAAAGATTGTTCTACATCCCCCCCAGCAATGTGTGACCTCACATCTAGACTGAACAATATGTTCACATATGAGCACAGTTTGGCTTTGGAACTTGGACACAAACGCTACACCCGTGCTGCTTGGGAGTGCTGGGCGACACACCCGCTGGCGGTTCCCCCACCCCTGTGGTACGGCCTGGCGGACCTACGCCTAATGTACTCTGACCTCTTTGTCTTCCCTTCACATCATCAACCCACTATTTCTCTCCCTCCAACCCACTCGCACCCTACTAGCCCATGTTCACACATCGAGCCCATATCTCCCCTCTCTCCCCTCGTTAGTCCACCCGCCCACCTTAACAACTTTCTTAACAACTTGCCCTACTACGCCCCCCCCTACCCTGACCCTTTTCTAATTTCCCTTCCTCTCAGGTACCTCCCCTCTTCTCCCTCTTGCTAACCCTTCCTATATTCCCCACCCTCACCTCTCTCTTTATTTGAAATATTATGTTATGTGAAATGCAATATAGCAGGCAGCTAATTGGAAGTTTGGTAGCTGACTTGCAATGGAAAGATTTCGGTTAATTGAAGATATGTTACTTGCATTTCTTGTCTTGTGTTTCTTGAAAATGTCTTAATAAACATAATTATGACAAAAAAGATTGTTCAACATAGTTGTTCACGGGAAGGATACAAAAAGTTGTCTCAGAGATTTAACCTGTCAGTTTCCACTGTGAGGAACATAGTAAGGAAATGGAAGACCACAGGGACAGTTCTTGTAAAGGCCAGAAGTGGCAGGCCAACAAAAATTTCAGAAAGGCAGAGAAGAAGAATGGTGAGAACAGTCAAGAATAATCCACAGACCGCCTCCAAAGACGTACAGCATCAACTTGCTGCAGATAGTGTCACTGTGCATCGGTCAACAATACAGCGCACATTGCACAAGGAGAAGCTGTATGGGAGAGTGATGCAAAAGAAGCCGTTTCTCCATGAACGCCACAAACAGTCGCCTGATGTATCCAAAAGCACATTTGGACAAGCCTGTTTCATTTTGGGAGAAGGTCCTGTGGACTGATGAAGCAAAGATTGAGTTGTTTGGTCATACAAGGCGTTATGCATGCCACAAAAACACAGCATTCCAAGAAAAACACTTGCTACCCACTGTCAAATTTGGGGGAGGGTCCATCATGCTTTGGGGTTGTGTGGCCAATGACGGCACGGGGAATCTTGTTAAAGTTGAGGGTCGCCTGGATTCCACTCAGTATCAGCAGATTCTTGAGAATAATGTTCAAGAATCGGTGCCAAAGTTGAAGTTACACCGGGGATGGATCTTTCAGCAAGACAATGATCCAAAACACCGCTCCAAATCTACTCAGGCATTCATGCAGAGGAACAATTACAATGTTCTGGAATGGCCATCCCAGTCCCCAGACCTGAATATCATTGAACATCTGTGGGATGTTTTGAAGGGGCTGTCCATGCTCGGCGACCATCAAACTTAACTGAACTGGAATTGTTTTGTAAAGAGGAATGGTCAAAAATACCTTCATCCAGGATCCAGGAACTCATTAACAGCTACAGGAAGCGACTAGAGGCTGTTATTTTTGCAAAAGGTGGATCTACTAAATATTAATGTCACTTTTCTGTTGAGGTGCCCATACTTTTGCACCTGTCAAATTTTGAAATAATGCATATTTCACATTTTCAGTTAGTGCAATAAACCTCGTTTCAATCCTGAAATATTACTGTGTCCATCAGTTATTACATATATCACACTGAAATAGCTGTTGCAAAAACCCAATTTTAAACAAATAAAAATGCGTAAGATTAAGAGGGGTGCCCAAACCTTTTCATATGACTGTATATACACATGAACACACATACATACACATGTGTACACACACAGACACACAGACACAGACACACATGTACACACAGGTATACGCACACATGTATACAGACACACGTAATCCTGTAATCTTGCAGCGGAGCGGTGTGATGTGTCACGCCGCCGCCATCTATGTATACCTGAGTGTCCAAAGATGGCGGCCATTTAAGTGTGCATGTGTGTATGTGTGTCCCTGCCATGTCATGTGAGCCGGCATATGTTTATCTGTGTGTGTCCCCACTGCATCACGTGATCCGCCGCCTGTATGTATATATGTGGACCCACTGCGTCATGTGACCCACAGTGTGTGTGTGTATATGTGTCATATATGATACAGTCTATATAGAGTCTAATGCATGGGTATAATGAGACACATGAGACATACGCTTCTTAAGCAGCTCTTGTATTGCTTCATACAAGTAGTGCATCAACAGGATAACATAAATGTAGTTGCAGAGTGCAAGGCAAACAACCAAGGACATCAGAGCATTAAAGGATAGCACAAGTCATTCAGAGTCTATTACTTTCCTGTCAGAAGTTGCTGGCAAACAGGAGGATTCTGTGTCCACAAATAATTCCAGGCAGAGTGAATCCAGGCTTCAGAGAGCAAGTCACAAACTGGTTGCAGACCTGATTCAGGAGCACAGGTAAATCAGCTGAAACTGATTAAAAGGGTAATTGGCAAGAAACAGGGCAGGGACATGAAAGCTGAGGACTCCATGTTGTTTGAGGGCAAAAGTCAATGCACATGACAGGAAAAAAGATGGCCGACAAAATACACTAAATGCAAAGATAACAACATAACAACAGATATAGCAAAAAAGACTGAAAACCTTACATTACTCCCCCTTAGGGACAGCCTCCGGATGGCGCCAGTCCAGTGTTTCCCGGGTACCTCCGATGGAACTGGCGGAGTAAACGAGGAGCATGGAGATTGGAGGCTGGCTCCCACGAGTTGTCCTCAGAAGAATAGCCCTGCCACTTTACCAAGTACTGCACCCCGTTTCTACGCAACCTTGAGTCCAGGATCCTTTCCACGACAAACTCCTCCTGGCCATCGATGAGTACCGGAGAAGGAGGGGAAGAAAAACGACCAGGGAATGAATTGGGAGTCGCAGCCTTTAGTAGTGAAACGTGAAACACGGGGTGAATCCTCATAGATCTTGGAAGTTGAAGGCGACAGGCATCATTACTGACAAGCTTATTAATCTTATAGGGCCCAACGCACTTATGACCCAATTTGGATGATGGTACTCTCAATTTAAGGTTCTTAGTTGGCAGCCAGACCAAATCTCCTACCTTGAAGGTTGGTGCAGGTTTACGAAACCTATCTGCCGCTTTTTTATACCTGTCCTGAGCGGATTCCAGATTCTCTTTAAGCAGATCAAGGTTCCGTTGTAGAGAGGTGATTCTGTCGGCTACAGCTGGGAGAGGTGTATCTATGGGAAATCGAGGAAGGATGTTAGGATGATAACCCAAATTGGCAAAAAAGGGTGACTGCTTAGTGGAAGTGCTCTGCGAATTGTTATAAGAGAATTCAGCCAGTGGGAGCAAATCCACCCAGTCATCTTGTAGGTGGCAGATAAAACAGCGGAGATACTGTTCTAGGGTCTGGTTAGTCCACTCAGTTTGTCCATTTGTCTGCGGATGAAAGGCAGAAGACAGGTTAACTTTGATGTCCAACGCAGCACAGAAGTGCTGCCAAAATTTTGAAGTGAATTGTACCCCTCAATCAGATACAACCTCATCCGGTACGCCATGCAGGCGAAACACATTTTGAATGATTAAGTCCGATGTGTGTTTCGCAGTGGGTAGACCCACACACGGAATAAAATGGGCTGCCTTTGTTAACCAATCCACCACCACCACCAGAACTGTGTTCTTCCCTTGGGAGGTTGGCAACTCCACAATGAAGTCCATAGATATGGATCCCCATGAACGGGGTGGAATGGGTAGGGGTTGTAATAGACCTGTAGGCGAAGATCGTGGAGTCTTGCATCTAGCACAGACTTCACAAGAAGTGACGTAATCTAGAACATCTCTTCTGTATGTGGGCCACCAAAAGAAGTGAGACAGGAATTCTTGAGTCTTCAGAACTCCTCTATGCCCTGCTATCTTAGAATTGTGAACGAGTTGCAGTACTCTCACTCTGACTGCTTCAGGAATATACAGGCGTTGCCCCTGAATCCACACACCGTTCTTATATACAAGACTTACTTCACAAGACGGTTGTGCCAGCCAGGGATCCGTATGGTATGCTTCCTTGATGTCGTTAAGCAAATCTTGATTATGAATCACTCCCAGGAACCTGGAATCAGAGATAACAGTCTTACGAGACGTGAGTGGAATAGTTTCAGTTGAGTATAGTCTAGACAATGCATCGGCCTTTCCATTACGCGATCCTGGCCTATAAGAGATAACAAAACTGAATTGGTTTAAGAAAAGACTCCAACGAGCCTGGCGAGGAGTCAAGCACTTAGCCGATCTGATAAACTCAAGATTGCGGTGGTCAGTCAACACGATTATCTGCTGTGCAGCTCCCTGAAGGTGGTGTCTCCATTCCTTGAAGGCTGCGATGATGGCCAACAATTCTCTATTGCCCACGTCATAGTTCCGTTCTGCAGGAGACAACTGCCGGGAAAAGAAAGCACAGGGATGTAAGACTTCTTTCTCACCTGTCCTCTGGGAGAGGATAGCTCCGATGGCACTGTCTGAGGCATCCACCTCTATTATGAAGTCAAGTTCAGGGTTAGGATGCACCAGAATAGGTGCTGTGGTAAATTTCTTTTTCAAACGGGAAAATGCTTCTTGAGCCTGGGGAGTCCAGGTAAAAGCAGAGTTCTTGCGGGTAAGCCGCGTGATGGGAGCCACGACTTCAGAAAAGTTCCTGATAAAACGCCTGTAGAAATTAGCAAACCCTATAAAGCGTTGGACCTCCTTCACATTCTTGGGGACTTGTTTGAGCTGAGCCGGCGGTACCCGGAAGACACAGTAAAGCGGTACCGCAGCGGCTCCATGTATAATGAGCCCAGGGCATCAGGTGTGTATGAGTGAGTTTTAGAGAGTGTGAGTATGTGTGAGTGTATATGTGAGTGTGTGTATGTGTATAATAGTGAGCGTATTTGTGTGTATATGTGAGTGTGTGTATAATAGTGAGTGTATTTGTGTGTATACCGGTATGTGAGTGTGTGTATGTGTATAATAGTGAGTGTATTTGTGTGTATATGTGAGTGTGTGTATGTGTATAATAGTGATTATTTGTGTGTATAGAGTGTTTTGTGTATAATAGTAGTGAGTGTATGTGTGTGGATGTGTTTAATAGTAAGTGTATTTGTGTGTATATGTGAGTGTGTGTATGTGTCTAATAGTGAGTGTATTTGTGTGTATATGTGAGTTTGTGTATGTGTATAATAGTGAGTGTATTTGTGTGTATATGTGAGTGTGTGTATGTGTATAATAGTGAGTGTATTTGTGTGTATATGTGAGTGTTGTGTATGTGTATAATAGTGAGTGTATTTGTGTGTATATGTGAGTGTGTGTATGTGTATAATAGTAAGTGTATTTGTGTGTATATGTGAGTGTGTGTATGTGTATAATAGTGAGTGTATTTGTGTGTATATGTGAGTGTTGTATGTGTATAATAGAGTGTATTTGTGTGTATATGTGAGTGAGTGTATTGTGTTAATGTGAGTGACTGTATATGTGAGTGTGTGTGTGTAATATTTCTGAGTGTGTATATGTGTGTGCGTGTATATTTGTATGTCAGTGTGTATATGTGTGTGAGTGTATGTATATGTGTGAGGGTATTACCGCGCCGCCTGAGCGGCACATCGCCGCGGCTGGTGCCGCGTGCGTGGTGACTGGGTGCAGGCTATGCGCGTGCTGGCTGGTGCCGGCTGCCGGTGCTAGCTGGTGCACGGCTGCTGCCGGCAAGCGGAAGACTGGGAGCCACAGAGGAAGAAGCTGCCGGAATGAGAAGAGTGGAGTCAGGTAAGGCGCTGTTACAGCCGAAGATAGCAGCCTGGGGGGAGGAGAACGTGACCGCTGAAAGTGCCTAGGGCGGCAGGAACTCCAAATATTGCCCTATGTAAGTGTGTCAATGTGTGAGTGTGTATGTGTTTGTGTGAATATGTCTGAGGATGTATGTGTGTATGTATGTGAGTGTGTGTGAAAGTGCGGGTGTGTATATATGGGCTTGCCCACACACCTGGCGCTCTCAGTATTTAGCGCTTCTGCGCTAAATACTTAGATTTTGACAGAGAAGCAGAGGTGCGTGTATGCGGCCGCTTTCAGCAGACGCTGTCCCTGGTTACCCGATGTGTATCGTGGTAACCAGTTCATACAGCAGGCTGCCCACTGTCCGCTTATCTCGAGCGCACAGGGAAACGCTGCTTGCAGCGTTTCCCTGTGCGCTCTGGATAAGCGCACACTATGCAGGCTGCTGTATGAACTGGTTACCACGATACACATGGGGTAACCAGGGACAGCGTCTGCTGAAAGCGGCCGCATGCACGCACCTCTGCTTCTCTGTCAAAGCCTAAGTATTTAGCGCAGAAGCGCTAAATACTGAGAGCGCAGGTGTGTGGGCAAGCCCTATGTGAGTGTGTATGTGAGCGAGAGAACAAAAAAAACAGAGACCCAGGACATTACTACAAGATGACAAGGGAGGGAACATTACTAAAAGATTGGGACATTACTGCAAAATGAGGAACAGGACGGGAGACATTAATATAGGATGGGGACCAGGATGGGGGCATTACTACAAGATGAGGACCAGGATGGGGACATTACTACAAGATGGAGACCAGGGTGGGGACATTACTACAAGAGGAGGACCAGGATGGGGACATTACTACAAGATGGAGACCAGGACGGGGACATTACTACAAGAGGAGGACCAGGATGGGGACATTACTACGAGATAGAGACCAGGGCGGGGACATTACTACAAGAGGAGGACCAGGATGGGGACATTACTACAAGATGGAGACCAGGACGGGGACATTACTACAAGAGGAGGACCAGGATAGGGACATTACTACGAGATAGAGACCAGGGCGGGGACATTACTACAAGAGGAGGACCAGGATAGGGACATTCCTACAAGAAGATCATAATTTGTATTTTACTAGATTGAGCAAAAAATTCTGGTATTGCTAAAATGTCATTTAGGGTACCGTTACACATCGCAACATTGCATGCAATTTCACTGGCAATTTGCTGGTTGCAGTGAAATCATGGACACATTGTTCTATTTTCTTGCTGTGTACAAATGTAACAATGTGTCCATGATTTCAATGCAACCAGCAAATTGCCTGTGAAATTGCATGCAATATTGCGACGTGTAACGGTACCCTTAGTCCTACAAGCAATGCGGCCCCCCGATATCAATTTTTTTCTACATGCTGCCCACCTACCCAACCGAGTTTGAGACCCTTGCTCTAGAGGTACTATTGTGAAATTATAACACAATATAAAGTGTTTCACCAATTTTCCATGCACATGTTTCCGACCTGTAACTGAGCACATATGAACTACCTGATCCTAATAAAGATAATTTCTACTTTTTGCAAATAACTGGATAGTGCGTCACAATTTTTTCTTTTTGGGTTCATGCTAAAATACGTGTGTATATGTGAAGGTAGTACGTCATGTGACCGGCCGTGTGTGTCTGTATGTTTTTATATGTGTACTAGTAAAAAGGCCCGATGCAATTGCATCGGGAGCGCGGTGAAATGAATTTTGTGTATACAGGCGGGTGAGTGGCTAGCAGAGTATATATGGGGCTCTGTGGGTAGCAGACTATACAGGCGGGTCTGTGGGTAGCAGAGTATACAGACTGCTCTGAGGGTAGCAGATTATACAGGCGGCTCTCTGGGTAGAAAAGTATACAGGCGGCTCTGTGGGTAGCAGAGTATACAGGCGGGTTTGTGGTTAGCAGATTATACAGGCGGCTCTGTGTGTAGCAGAGTATAGAGAAGGCTCTGTGGGTAGCAGAGTATAGAGGCGGCTGTGTGGGTAGCAGAATATAGAAACGGCTCTGTGGGTAGCAGAGAATACAGGCGGGTCTGTGGGTAGGAGAGTATACAGGCGGCTCTGTGGGTAGCAGAGTATAGAGCGGCTCTGTGGGTAGCAGAGTATACAGGCGGCTGTGTGGGTAGGAGAGTATACAGGCGGCTCTGTGGGTGTCAGAGTATAGAGGGGGCTCTGTGGATAGCAGAGTATGATGTGGCGGGAGGCTGGAGGAGTGAGGGGAGCAGAGGCTGGAGGGGTGAGGAGAGCAGAGGCTGGAGTGGTGAGGAGAGGTCCAGATGGAGGCGTGAGGAGAGGTCTGGCTGGAGGGGTGAGGAGAGATGCGGCTGGAGGGGTGACATCACCGCTCGGCGGCAGGACGTGGCTGCGTGCTGGGGCTGATCGCAGCCCCAGTCACACGGCATTGTCCTCTGCGGCGGGTTGGGTGATGCAGAGAGGGATCAGTTCTTGCCCTCAGGTCACACATGTGACCTGAGCGGAAGGAGCGGATTGGGCGGTGTGTGGTAAAGACAGGACGGTCATCCGATTGGTCTAGGACGCCAAGTCCTGGGCAATAAAATAAAAGAAGGAGGGGGAACAAGAGGCGCAATAGTGCCCTATCACTATGGCACTAGGAGTAAAGTGGTGAAAAAGGGATCCACTCACCTGGAGCAGTTGTGTAACCCACAACCGGCTTGAAGGCGTATTTAGTGATTTATTTCTGGATGGCTGCTGCAGGACTTCCACCGTCCACTCATATGTGGAGATATGCCGAATCGTGGGGAAGAAAATGGTGTGTCACGGTCCGCGCTGCCAAATAACATCCACTCCGAAAAATAATGCACTTGAAGATGGAACTTCAAAGTAACGTTACTTTGAAGTTCCATCTTCAAGTGCATTATTTTTCGGAGTGGATGTTATTTGGCAGCGCGGACCATGACACACCATTTTCTTCCCCACAAAAGTCCTGGGCAATGGGATGGGTGTCCTGTGTGTACAACACAGCGCCCAATCCGCTTGCAGGGGCAGGCAATGGGAGTGAGCGGGGCATGTCAGGCTTTGCAGGCTGACACGGTCCGCTCACTCCCATTGGCTGTTGCCCGCCACAGGACAACGTCCCTGGCTCCCGGCAGCCGGCCACAGCCCGTAGACCGCTACTCCACCAGCATGGCGACATTGAGAGCCCAGCGGTGAGAGAGTGGCGAGGGGCGGAAGGCTCCGGCGGCATCCGGGCAGCATGGACCTCGCGGAGGGCGCGAGGGTGGTGGCGATGGTGCGGGGCCGACGGTTGGCAGGATGGCAGCGGTGTCAGGTAGTGCGGCTGAGGATGGAGGAGGGTGAGAAGCTGGAGGAGGCTGTGAGGCTGGAGGAGGCTGTGAGGATGGGGAGGCTGTGAGGCTGGAGGAGGGTGTGAGGCTGGAGGGATGTGAGGCTGGAGGAGGCTGTGAGGATGGGGAGGCTGTGAGGCTGGAGGAGGATGTGAGGCTGTAGGAGGCTGTGAGGATGGGAGGCTGGAGGCTGGGAGGCTTGCTGAGGAGGCTGTGAGATGGAGGCTGTGAGCTGAGAGGCTGTGAGGATGGGGAGGCTGTGAGGCTGGAGAGGATGTGGCTGGAGAGGTGTGAGGCTGGAGAGGCTGTGGAGGAGCTGTGAGGGGAGCTGAGGCTGGAGGAGGCTGTGAGGCTGGAGGAGCTGGAGGCTGAGAGATTGGCTGGAGGAGGCTGTGAGGATGGGAGGTGGAGGCTGAGGAGCTGTGAGGCTGAGAGGCGTGAGGCTGAGAGCAGTGAGGCTGGAGGAGGCTGTGAGGCTGAGGAGGATGTGAGGCTGAGAGCTGTGAGGCTGGAGGAGGCTGTGAGGATGGGGAGGCTGTGAGCTGGAGGAGGCTGTGAGGATGGAGAGGCTGTGAGGCTGGAGGAGGCTGTGAGGCTGGAGGAGGCTGTGAGGTGGAGGAGGCTGGAGGGGGAGAGGCTGTGAGGTGGGAGGCTGTGAGGCTGGGAGGCTGTGAGGCTGAGGAGCTGTGAGGATGGGAGGCTGTGAGGCTGGAGGAGGCGTGAGGCTGGAGGAGGCTGTGAGGATGGGGAGGCTGTGAGGCTGGAGGAGGCTGTGAGGATGGGGAGGCTGTGAGGCTGGAGGAGGATGTGAGGCTGGAGGAGCTGTGAGGCTGGAGGAGGCTGTGAGGAGTGGGGAGGCTGTGAGGCTGTGAGGGGAGGCTGTGAGGCTGGAGGAGGGTGTGAGGCTGGAGGAGGGTGTGAGGCTGGAGGAGGCTGTGAGGATGGGGAGGCTGTGAGGCTGGAGGAGGCTGTGCGGCTGTGAGAGGCTGGAGGAGGGCTGTGAGGATGGAGAGGCTGTGAGGCTGGAGGAGGCTGTGAGGCTGGAGGAGGCTGTGAGGATGGGGGGGCTGTGAGGCTGGAGGAGGCTGTGAGGCTGGAGGAGGCTGTGAGGATGGGGAGGCTGTGAGGCTGGAGGAGGCTGTGAGGATGGGGAGGCTGTGAGGCTGGAGGAGGCTGTGAGGCTGGAGGAGGCTGTGAGGCTGGAGGAGGTGTGAGGGTGGAGGAGGAGGCTGTGTGAGAGATGGGGAGGCTGTGAGGCTGGAGGAGGCTGTGAGGCTGTGAGGAGGCTGTGAGGATGGGGAGGCTGTGAGGCTGGAGGAGGCTGTGAGGCTGGGCGAGGATGGGGAGGCGTGTGAGGCTGTGGAGGAGGCTGTGAGGATGGGGAGGCTGTGAGGCTGGAGGAGGATGTGAGGCTGGAGGAGGCTGTGAGGATGGGGAGGCTGTGAGGCTGGAGATGGGAGGCTGTGAGGCTGGGAGAGGTGTGAGGCTGGGAGGAGGCAGCTGTGAGGATGGGGAGGCTGTGAGGCTGGAGGAGGCTGTGAGGCTGTGAGGCTGTGAGGATGGGGAGGCTGTGAGGCTGGAGGAGGGTGTGAGGCTGGAGGAGGCTGTGAGGATGGGGAGGCTGTGAGGCTGGAGGAGGCTGTGAGGCTGTAAGAGGCTGTGAGGATGGGGAGGCTGTGAGGCTGGAGGAGGCTGTGAGGCTGGAGGAGGCTGTGAGGATGGGGAGGCTGTGAGGCTGGAGGAGGCTGTGAGGATGGGGAGGCTGTGAGGCTGGAGGAGGATGTGAGGCTGGAGGAGACTGTGAGGCTGGAGGAGCTGTGAGGATGGGGAGGCTGTGAGGCTGGAGGAGGCTGTGAGGCTGGAGGAGGGTGTGAGGCTGGAGGAGGCTGTGAGGATGGGGAGGCTGTGAGGCTGGAGGAGGCTGTGAGGCTGTGAGGCTGGAGGAGGCTGTGAGGATGGGGAGGCTGTGAGGCTGGGGAGGGTGTGAGGCTGTGAGGATGGGGAGGCTGTGAGGCTGGAGGAGGCTGTAGGAGGCTGTGAGGATGGGGAGGCTGTGAGGCTGGAGGAGACTGTGAGGCTGGAGGAGACTGAGGCTGGAGGAGGCAGTGAGGATGGGGAGGCTGTGAGGCTGGAGGAGACATTTACTGTACTGAGCATGCTCAGTACAGTAAAAGGTCTCCAAACAGGAAGGCAGGGGTTAAAAAAAAAAATAAAAGTTAATGCTCACCTCTCCCCGAGCCCCCGCCGTCTCCTGCCGTCTTCCTCCAAGCTTCCGGTGGCTGGCGCAGGCTCCCAGTGTCTGCAGAGCTGTTCTAGTGCAGTTCAGGACCTGCGGTGATGTCACAGTCAGTTGACACCAGGTTACCATGGAGTAACCTGGTGTCACGTGACTGTGACATCACCACAGGTCCTTGACTGCAGTAGTAGAAGAGCTCTGCAGACACTCGGAGCCTGCGGCAGCCACCGGAAGCTTGGAGGAAGACGGCAGGAGACGGCGGGGGCTCGGGGAGAGGTGAGCATTAACTTTTTTTTTTTTTTTTACAGTAGTGTGGGTCTGCGGCTCGTGATGACGCTGCGCGTCATCACTCGCAGTCCCGCAAAGCATGTTGGGATTCGGCTACAGTGCCCGAATTCCCAACTGCGGATTATATAAGTAGATGTCCCTGGTGCGTCACGTGACCTGTTGCGTGTGTATGTGTAACATAGTAACATAGTAATATAGTATTTAAGGTTGAAGGAAGACCTTAAGTCCATCTAGTTCAACCCATAGCCTAACATGTTGATCCAGAGGAAGGCAAAAAAAAAAACACGTGGCAACACTTGCTCCACATTGGGGAAAAATCCCTTCCTGACTCCACATACGGCAATCAGACTAGTTCCCTGGATCAACGCCCTATCAAAGAATCTAGTATATATAACCGGTAATATTATATTTTTCAAGAAAGGCATCCAGGCCATTCTTAAATTTCAGTAATGACTCACTCATTACAACACCATGTGGCAGAGAGTTCCATAGTCTCATTTGCTCTTACAGTAAAGAATCGCGTCTGTGATTATGATTAAACCTTCTTTCCTCCAGACGTAGAGGATGCCCCCTTGTCCCGTCTCAGGCCTAAGTGTAAAGAGATTATTAGAAAGGTCTGTCCCCTCATATATTTATACATTATTATAAGATCACCCCTAAGCCTTTGTTTTTCCAAACTAAATAACCCCAAGTTTAATAACCTGTCTTGGTATTGCAAACCCCTCAGTCCTCTAATAACCTTGGTCGCTCTTCTCTGGACCCGCTCTAGTTCAGCTATGTCTTTCTTATACACAGGAGACCAGAATTGTACACAGTATTCTAAGTGTGGTCGCACTAGTGACTTGTATAGAGGTAGAATTATGTTCTCCTAATGAGCATCTATGCCTCTTTTAATACATCCCATTGTTTTATTTGCCTTTGCAGCAGCTGCCTGACACTGAGTGCTAAATGTGAGTTTGTCATCTACCCATACACCCTTTTTCAGTAACAGTTTTTCCGAGTGTTTTACAATTAAGTACGTAATTATACATTTTATTTCCTCTGCCCAAGTGCATGACCTTACATCTATCCCCATTAAAGCTCATTTGCCATTTATCAGCCCAAGCTTCTAGTTTACATAAATCCTCCTGTTATATGCACTAAATTGGTTTGGTAACCTCATTGAGCTTTGTACTTAATAGCCCGATGTATCCAATCATGAGAAAAGCTATTTCAGGTGTCCACTTGCAAGTTGTTCTCCTATTTGCATCTTCTCTGAGGAGTGGCATCATTGGCTCCTCAAAACAGCTCTCAAATGATCTTAAAAAAAAGATTGTTCAACATAGTTGTTCAGGGGAAGGATACACAAAGTTGTCTCAGAGATTTAACCTGTCAGTTTCCACTGTGAGGAACATAGTAAGGAAATGGAAGACCACAGGGACAGTTCTTGTAAAGGCCAGAAGTGGCAGGTCAACAAAAATATCAGAAAGGCAGAGAAGAAGAATGGTGAGAACAGTCAAGAACAATCCACAGACCACCTCCAAATACCTACAGCATCATCTTGCTGCAGATGGTGTCACTGTGCATCAGTCAACAATACAGCGCACACTGCACAAGGAGAAGCTGTATTGGGAGAGTGATGCGAAAGAAGCCGTTTCTCCATGCACGCCACAAACAGAGTTGCCTGAGGTATGCAAAAGCACATTTGGACAAGCCAGTTTCATTTTGGAAGAAAGTCCTGTGGACTGATGAAACAAAGATTGAGTTGTTTGGTCATACAACAAGGTGTTATGCATGGTGCCACAAAAACACAGCATTCCAAGAAAAACACTTACTACCCACTGAAAAATTTGGGGGAGGGTCCATCATGCTTTGGGGCTGTGTGGCCAGTGACAGCACCGGGAATCTTGTTAAAGTTGAGGGTCGCATGGATTCCACTCAGTATCAGCAGATTCTTGAGAATAATGTTCAAGAATCAGTGTCAAAGTTGAAGTTATGCCGGGGATTGCCTTTTCAGCAAGACAATGATCCAAAACATCGCTCCAAATCTACTCAGGCATTCATGCAGAGGAACAATTACAATGTTCTGGAATGGCCATCCCAGTCCCCAGACCTGAATATCATTGAACATCCGTGGGATGTTTTGAAGCGGGCTGTCCGTGCTCGGCGACCATCAAACTTAGGGTGCGTTCACACTACGATTTTTAGGGAGCCGATGCTGTACGATATAAATCGGACAGCATTGGCTCCCTTCTGATGCCTGGAATCAGGTGCCAAATAGGCACCCGATTCCGGCATAAAATCGGCGCCGGGCTGCAAAAAAAGAAAAAAAAAAAAAGTTTATTCTCACCTGCCCTCGAGCCCCCGCTGTCCCCCGCCGTCTTCCTCTAGGTTCCCGGTGGTTCCCGGTGGCTTCCGCAGGCTGCCGGTGTCAGCAGAGGTGTACCTGCGGTGATGTCACAGTCACGTGACCGCGGGTTCACCATGGTGAACTCGCGGTCACATGACTGTGACATCACCGCAGGTCCTGTACAGCAGAGGTACACCTCTGCTGACACCGGAGCCTGCGGCAGCCTGCGGGAGCCACCGGGAACCTAGAGGAAGATGGCGGAAGACGGCGGGGGCTCGGGGGCAGGTGAGAAAAACTTTTTTTTTTTTTCTTTTTAACCCTTGTGCTCCCAGGAGCAGTTTTACTGTACTGAGCATGCTCAGTACAGTAAAATGGGGTCCGAGGAGACATCACATGTTTCCTCGGACCCTTCTCCATAGGGCCCCATGTTAGGGATCGGGTCAGATCGGATGTGCACTAAATGCCATCCGATTTGGTCCGATCCGAGTCTGTCAGATTTTGTAATCGGATGAAAAAATCGTTGCAGGCAACGATTTTTTTCTCCTGAAAAAAATCGGCCAAAATCGGGCAGAATCGGATCGGACCAAATCGGATGGCATTTAGTGCACATCCGATTCGGTCCGATCCCCATAGGGATGCATTGGATCCGAAAATCGGTCCGATGCTGTCCGATTTTTTTCGGACAGCATCGGAAATGCAAAAATCGTGGTGTGAAAGCACCCTTAACTGAACTGGAATTGTTTTGTAAAGAGGAATGGTCAAAAATACCTTCATCCAGGATCCAGGAACCTCATTAACAGCTACAGGAAGCGACTAGAGGCTGTTATTTTTGCAAAAGGTGGATCTACTAAATATTAATGTCACTTTTCTGTTGGGGTGCCCATACTTTTACACCTGTCAAATTTTGAAATAATGCATATTTCACATTTTCAGTTAGTACAAGAAACCTCATTTCAATTCTGAAATATTACTGTGTCCATCAGTTATTACATATATCACAGTGAAATAGCTGTTGCAAAAACCCAATTTTAAACCCCAAAAAATGAGTAAGATTAAGAGGGGTGCCCAAACTTTTTCATATGACTGTTTTTCTCTTATTCTGAGGTGGAGAATGTTTTTTGTTTCGTTAACCCCTTCACACCTGGCAATTTTCTGGTTTTCATTATCATTTTTTTCTCCCTATTTTCTAAAAGCAATGACTTTTATATTTTTCCGTCAATATAGACATATGACGGCTTGTTTTCTGCAGGACAAGTTGTACTTTTGAATGACAGCATTCATTCTGACAGATAATGTACTGGGAAATGGCAAAAAGATTCCAAGTGTGGTGAAATTAAAAAAAAAGTGCAATTCAACAAAGTTTTTTGGGGTTTTATTTATCATGTTCACTATATGGTTTAACTGACTTTGCAATATGATTCCCCAGGTCAGTACGAGTTCGTAGGTACCAAACATATAATTTTATCTTTAATTAAATTGGTAAAAAAAAAATCAGAAATATTGACAAAACAAATTGGCAATGGGGCCATTTTCCAAGACCTTTAATGTTTTCATTTTTCAGGATCTCGGGCTGTGGGGTTATTTTTTGCGCCATGAGCTGATATTTTTACTTATACCATTTAGGAATAGTTATAATTAGGGATGAGCGAGTATGCTTGTCACTACTCGGTACTCGTACGAATATCTCGGTACTCGGGTACTTGGCGAGCACGGAGTAATCTCGGGATACTCTTGCTCATGCTCGGGTCCACCTCCCTGCATGTTGGCGCTCTTTACAGAACCAGTCCACATGCAGGGATTGGCTAACAGCCACTGTAAAGCCACAGCCCTGTTGGTTGTGGCATTACAGTGAATGGCTGGCCGCACAGCATGATCAAGTCTTTATAAAACCTGACCGCGCTGTGCTCATCACTCTGCTCCACAGACAGTCAGTGTAGGGAGAGGTGCTGCTGATTAAGGGACAGATTTGTGACCTTTCAGCTAGTGTAGGTGCAGGGCTGCTAATCTAATTACCACAACAGTCCTTCTGAGGACTAATAGAGCTGTATAAAGGCAGGGAGGCAGTGTATATAACAAACTTCGTTGTGCCAGTATACCAGCCTGCATCACATCTGGGGCTGGTGGACAGGCTGGAAATCTCATCCATCCCCAAACAGTGCTTTTAGGGATTAATTTAGCTCTCTATAGGCAGGAGTGGGTTGTAGCGGAAATTAGTATACGCCAAAACACTCTGTATTCTCGTTAGCATTTGTGTCTGACCGGTACACCTGCTAAACGTGAGATAAATGCGCATAGGGTCTTATCCTTTTAACAAAGGTTTGTAACGGTGTATATTAGGAACTGCTCACCTGGCTCAGTTGTGTTACCCACAACCGGTATAATCGCCTGTAAGATGGCTTGTAGAGAATGGCTGCTGCAGGGCCGCACCTTCACGATGACCGTGGAAACAGGAATGCTGTAATGGGACAAAATGCCGAGTTGCCCGCGCTGCCACCAGGAATCACCAGGAAACAAGGAGTTAACTGGGCAGATGTTTCTTTATTTTATCCTACGCGTTTCAGAGCCTCTATCCGAGCTCCTTCCTCAGGGAACATTGATGATGTTCCCTGAGGAAGGAGCTCGGATAGAGGCTCTGAAACGCGTAAGATAAAATAAAGAAACATCTGCCCAGTTAACTCCTTGTTTCCTGGTGATTCCTGGTGGCAGCGCGGGCAACTCGGCATTTTGTCCCATTACAGCATTCCTGTTTCCACGGTACACCTGCTGGGATTTAACCTCTAATCTGTAATCTCAGTGTCCAGCTAAAAACCAACTCTTGTCTGCATTCATTTACCATTTTTGCGCGGCTGTTGTGAAGGACTGTTGTGGTAATTATATTGTCAGCCCTGCGCCTACACTAGCTGAAAGGCCACAAATCTGTCCCTTAATCAACAGCACCTCTTCCTACACTGACTGTCTGTGGAGCAGAGTGATGAGCACAGCGCGGTCAGGTCTTATAAAGAACTGATGACGCTGTGCGGCCAGCCAATCACTGTAATGTCACAACCAACATGGCTGTGGCATTACAGTGTCTGTCAGCCAATCCCTGCAGGCGGGCTGGCTCTGTAAAGAGCGCCAACATGCAGGAAGGTGGACCCCGAGCATAGCAAGAGTATCGCCGAGTACCACGAGCACCGAGATATATTCGTGCGAGTACCGAGTAGTGACAACCATACTCGCTCATCCCTATTCCCTAGTCCTAAAATCAGTGATTTTTTTTAGCTCTATCTAGACAGCGGTTATTATGAGCCCTGTCCAGAAAATGTTTTTTTAGGGCTTTACATTCCTTTTCATAAGTATCTGGCAGTGTGCAACATCTCTTGGCTCTTATATACTCCCCAACAGGGATGTTATCAATGACATGACAGGGATGATTACTGGAGGCAAATAATACCATGTTACCAGATATGGTTTTATGGTATAGACTAGTTTCTACAGAGTCTGTCTGTTATCTTTCAATACAATGTCCAGAAAGGAAATTTGTACATTGTCATGATTATAGGAAAAAGAAATATTACAGGGATTGCTGTTAATGTATTCCATAAATGTTTTCACATTACTTCTGTCACCTCTCCATATTATAAGTACATCATCTATATACCCGAAGTAATGTACAATTTCATCTGAGAAAGGATTGGAAATATTGTAGATATATTGTTCTTCCCACCAATTCATAAAGATATTGGCTAGGGATGAGCTGAATTTGGCTCTCATTGCTTTTGTAAAAATAACTTTCCATCAAATATGATGGTTGTTATAGTATGGGGGCTGGTGGGGTTTGTTTTCCAGGGCTGCTTTTTGGGGTCCCAGTCCGGCCATGGTTACCTGCTACCCAATATGTTGTCCAGGAAGCAGGCCCTGATGCTATCTGCAAACAACCTGCAGTTGCATATACACAACATACATTTAGCATTGGACAGTGGACATATATCATATATACTTGTGGTGTCAAGCAAAATGTGACCCCCAAAACTGACAGGGGGAACATTGAATAGTGCGTGGTTTCTGCCAAACAGCATTACATGGTAGTAGTACTGCTTAGGATTTTACAAGCACTATAGGACTGTATTGATTTGTGAAGTTTTGGTGGCACAATCCTACCTAAATGTCACCCCATTAACTGCGGGTAACATGGCCTGGTGCATGCTTGGTAGCAGGCAGTAGGAAAGTTTGGAGTACTGCTGCTTTGTGTTCGGAAATCCGTCTTTTTGTAATGTGGACAGAAGCACCAGCAGCAGCAGTTTAAATGGCATGGTGCAAAGTTTGTAGCAGGCAGTAGCAAATATTTGGACTATACTGCTTTGTGGAGGGTAATAACCGCTATTTTAAGAGAAGTACTGTGGCCAGCAGAAGCCAGCCTTCCACCCCAAAAACAGCAGGTAACATGGTCTGGTGTGTACTCAGGGGCGGGCTGGCCCAGGTGGCAGGGGGGCAGGTGCCCCCTGGGCTGGTGGTATAGTCCACCATTAGGGCCGCCCCCTGCAGAAACGGGCCGGCCGCGGGTGTCGCTTTGCGGCCGGCGCGCCGCCTTGCGGCTGGGACGGCACGGAGACAGCATGAGGCAAGGTCAGTGCTGACAGCCCGACAGCACCCCCCCCCCGCTTCTCAAGGCAGCCCGACAGCACCCCCCCCCCCCCCCGCTTCTCAAGGCAGCCCGACAGCACCCCCTAGCCCCCCCCCCCCCCGCTGCTCAAGACAGGGCTGGCTGTAGAAATGTGCCACCCGGGGTTAGAGGCTCCAGCCAGCCCCTGTGTGTACTTGGTAGCAGGCAGTAGCAAAGTTTGGAGTACTGCTGCTTTACGTTGGGCAAAACGCCTTTTTGTTATGTGGACAGAAACACCAGCTGATTAAATGCACTGCTACGAGGTTTGTAGCAGGCAGTAGTGACTTTTGGAGTACGGCTGCTTTAAGTTGGGCAAAACGCCTTTTTGTTATGTAGACAGAAGCACCAGCGGATTAAATGCACTTCTGCGAGGTTAGTAGCACTTTTGGAGTAGTGCAGTTTTGGGTTAGGCAAATCGCCTTTTTAGAATGTGGACACAGGCACAGCGGATTAAATGCACTGCTGCGAGGTTAGTAGCAGGCAGTAGCAACTTTTGGAGTAGTGCAGTTTTGCCTTAGGCAAACCGCCTTTTTAGAATGTGGACACAGGCACCAGAAGATTAAATGCACTGCTGAGAGGTTAGTACCAGGCAGTGGCAGTGTTTGGAGTACTGCAGTTTTGCGTTGGGCAAACCACCTTTTTAGAATGTGGACACAAGCACCAGCGGACTAAATGCACTGCTGAGAGGTTAGTAGCCCGCAGTAGCAAGTTTTGGAGTATTGCTGTTTTGCTTTGGGCAAACCATCTTTTTAGAATGTGGACAAAAGCACCAGCGAATTAAATGCACTGCTGCAAGGTTAGTAGCAGGCAGTAGGAAGTTTTGGAGTACTTCTGTTTTGTGTTGGGCAAAGCGATTTTTAGAATGTGGACACAAACACCAGAGGATTAAAGGCTCTGCTGCAAGGTTAGTAGCAGGCAGTTGCATCTTTTGGAGTATGGCAGTTTTGCGTTGGGCAAACAGCCTTTTTAGAATGTGGACACAAGCACCAGTGGATTAAATGCACCACTGCAAGGTTAGTAGCAGGCAGTAGGAACTTTTGGAGTACTGCTGCTTTAAGTTGACCCTATGGAAACTGACCCTGCTTCAGGCACTCGCCCTCCCTGTAGTCTAAATCTGTACTGTCTATTCAGCTCTCAAAAGAGCTATTGGGTTCAGTTGTATGATGCGGCTATGAACGGATCCTTTCAACTCTCCCTGCTTCAATAAGTCTCCCATCCTACTCTACACTGTCACTGAGGTACACTTGAGGTATCCCTGAAAAGGGCTTTTGTGTTTTTAAGAGGCCTAAAGGCCCCGTCACACCATCGACCATCGGCTGCGATGTCGGATGCAATGCCGCGGGTGCGCGCTCGCTTCCAACATCGCAGCCTAGCTGTCACACGTAAGATGTTGCCAGTGATGGAGCTGCGATGTTGGGGGCGCGATCGCTCGCTGGGCTGGGATCAACCCAGCGAGTGATCTTCTGCAATGCAGCGAATAGGCGGGATCGGCCGTGACATCGCTATTGCAGTGTCACACCAAATGATCCCGCCGGTTGTTGAAGTTGAACAACTATCGTTGTTGAATCGTGTGTTTACACGCTACAACGCAACAACGATGTCGTTTCAACATTGTTCCTGAAGTCACTTTTGAACAACGTCGGAAATGATGTTGAAAGGTGTGACGGTACCTTAATACTCTCCCTGCCAGCTGAGCAATCTCTCCCTATTCTTCTCCAACACAGGCTCTACATGCAAAGTAGGTGAAATGGCAGCTCATAGTGGCTTAACCCCTTCCCGACCTATGATGTTGTACAACGTCATGGGCTGGTAAGGGGGGTTTGATATGAGCTCCGGCTCAGAGCTCACATCAAACAGCCGACATCTTAGCTGATGTGATCAGCTGAGATGTCGGGCTAACAGCAGCGATCGGATCCAGGATTTGATCGGTGCTGTTAACCCTTTGGATCCCACTGTCAATCTCTGACAGCGGGATCCAAAGGCGCAGCGGCGGGGAATGCCCTATTCTCCACCTGCATCGGAGATCCCGCGATAGTATTGCGGAATCTCCGGTGCTCATGTGACAGGCCGGGTCCTGGCTAGACCCCGGATGCTGTCACAGAGCACTTCCGGGTTGTGGTTGGCAGGCGCTGCCAACCACAACTAGTCCGCGATTCTGAGAGATACAGATGAGCTGCAGCTCCTCTGTATCTCCCAGAAGCGATTAGACTGTGCAGCAGGGTGCTTCTCTATGGGGCAGTGTAAAAATAAGAATCAATTAAAAAATAAAGTTTTTAAAAACCTGTAAAAAAAAAACCCATAAAAGTTCAAATCACCCCCCTTCTCCCCAATCATAATAAAAGTATTAAAAAAATAAACAAAATACACGTTTGGTATCGCTGCGTTCAGAATCGCCCGATCTATCAACATATTAAATCCATTAATGAGAGCCGCAAATTCTGTAACGGAAACAAAAATCCAAACGCCAAAATTACTTTTTTTGGTGGCCGCAACATTGCAATGAAATGCAATAACGGGCGATCAAAACAGCTGATACAGCCAACAATGGTATCATTAGAAACGTCAACTCAAGACGCAAAAAATAAGCCGTCACGCAGCCCCAGATCCCGAAAAATGAGGACGCTACGGGTCGCAGAACACAGCACAAAAAGTCATTTTTTCTCTCAAACTTCTGAATTCTTTTTTACCACTTACAGTGCCTACAAGTAGTATTCAACCCCCTGCAGATTTAGGTGGTTTGATAAGATGCAAATAAGTTAGAACCTTCAAACTGCAAACGAGAGTAGGATTTATTAACAGAAGCATAAATCTTACAAACCAAAAAGTTATGTTGCTCAGTTGAATTTTAATAAATTTTAAACATAAAAGTGTGGGCCTGGAGGAGGACGCCTTGGGGCAATTGGTAGGTAACACCCCCAAGTTTCCCACTACAATCTATCCACGCTCTACCACGTTTCCCCCTTTGTCTCTGTGTCCTGAGATAGAGACCTTTCAGAGATTGGTTATTAAAGATATCAAGAGATTGGATAGGAGAAAAAAGAAGGGTACCGATAATCTTACAAGAGCACAAAGGCAAGCCCTTTTGGAGCTCAAGAGTCTTGATAACGTTGTTATAAAGCCAGCAGACAAAGTAGGAAACGTGGTGATATGGCCTACCACAATGTATGAAAAAAGAGGCCTTCAGACAGCTGAGAGATCCCAATGGCTATACGGGTATGTCTCATAACCCTTTGCCAAAATTCAAATCAGAACTTTTTTAAATCATTGACGAGGCATTCCAGCAGGGAATCATCCCAAAGAAAGTTATGGAGGGTCTTCTGGTGAGGAACCGGTAATCCCTACCTTCTACCTCTTGCCTAAAATCCACAAAGATCCCCTCCACCCCCCGGGACGCCCGATAGTGTCCGGTATAGGGGGCTGTGCGACCCCGTGTGCAGGTTTATAGATTTTTACCTGCACCCCTTGGTGGAAGCACTGCCCTCCTATGTCCGTGATACTTCGGACGTCCTGAGGCAGGTGGACGGGATCTTTGTGGAGGAGGGGACTCTACTAGTAACGGCGGATGTAGAGTCTTTGTACTCTTCAATCCGCCATGAAGATGGCTTGAGAGCAGTAAAATTCTATTTGGAGGGGAGTAGGTGGGAGAAACCTTTATGTGACCTAATTTTGGATCTCCTAAAATATATTTTGTATCATAATCTCTTTCTCTTCAAGGATAGGTACTTCCTACAAGCGTGTGGTACGGCGATGGGCGCGGCGTGCGCACCCTCTTACGCAAACCTCTTTCTTGGATATTGGGAGAGGGAGGTTTTCGTGGAGGGCGCCCACGCCGCGACCCAGGCGCTTTGTTGGTACCGTTATATCGACGACGTGTTGGTGCTTTGGAAAGGTTCAATTTATTTATCTTTAACTTATATGATAATTGTGACTCCCGTTTAAATAGTCTCTTACTTAAAGTGCACTTCTAAAATATAACTTTTAATGAATATTTGTTAAAATAACAAACAGTGTTTTCACACCCAGTGTCTATAAAACACACACATCAAACAGGGTGGGATGTATCCCTAGTCAGGCCCTGTTTTCTTATACTGCCTAGCAACGGAGTTTTAACACCTAAATTATATGGTGTCCCCGTACCACGACGGCTGTCCCTATATTGCGTCACCTATATACAGGACCCAGCCAAAACATTCATCCATGCTAGAGTAAGGTGCTATCTGATGACATGGGTCAAATCCCAATGTCCCTTCAAACCCTTGCTATCAATGGGATTAATACTTTAGTGGGGTGATATGGTATTTTACTTGTATCAGATAGTCCTCTTATCAGTCATAAGGTTATTAGGCAGTGTATCATCCAGCCCGGTCACCATAAGGGCCCCCTGTAGTAAAGTGTAATAACAGGGGTACACGATGTATCTGTAAAGGACTATAACGAGTGGACCGGCTACTCAATGGGCCACAACCCCTTCCACCCTCATACCATAATTATCTCCAACCACTAGTAATCCCCCTATGTGAAGCAGGGATAACAATGATCATTGAGGGATTATTTATCACCTCACAACACCATGGGAAATGTCGACAGTATATACTAGTTGATACAACTTATCTTATTGCACGCTGTCCCAAATACACTCGACGCGTTTCCACCCACTCAATGAATCGTGGGTTTCATCAGGAGTGACAGTATGACACGGATACCAGAGAGACCTCCTTCTGTCCTCTGTGTGCGCTGGCAGGGGCATACAATCAAGCCTCCTGTCCACTTGATAATGGCGCCACCAGCGACCCGGAGATCCGCTCCTTTTATCCCCGTCTCTTGTCAGTGTGAGGCTAGGGAGGCGTGTCCGCGTGCGCTCCACCATAGCGCTTCCTCCGGTCTGCGGGTCACAGACCGGAATAGCGTCACCGCATCCCAGCGTTCCCCTGTCACGAGTAGGCGTGGAGCATTGCGTTCCACCGCCCGTCGCGACTTCCGGTTTGCGTTCCAAATACCGGAAACGCATCACCGGAGCAGGGGAACGCCCCCAGAAGCCTCGCAAATACACAGTGCGCATCAATACCTCAGTGCTACTGTGTGTGCGGCTGGATGAGAGAGAATTTAAGGGGGGGGGGAGCGAATATGGTTATCTGTATTGTTTTATGTGTTTCACACTGCCATAGTGAAACACATATTTTTTGGTTATGCATCCTAATTATTTATAGTGGGTACTTTTTGCACACAGAATGGGGGTACCCAATAATCCCCATATGTTATCACCATTCCTGTATCCCACTATATGGATTATATATCAATTACAGTATGCAGCAAATACTTCCAAAGGGAACCATTGCATACATTTCCAAAAAACACCCCCCTTTTGGGCAGCTCATACCTCAAAAACCCCAGTCACCTCAAACCTCAAACCCTCCCCATAGATCTTCTTACTGGGTGGATGTGGTGTGCACCCCTCGAACCACCTCACACTTTAGTTCTGCAAAACTAAGTGTCCCAACTATATGTCTCAGTGTATGTAGACACCAATTCAGATATATTGGTCCAGAAATCAGACCATACAGATACATATCCAGTCTCCTTTCTCGGAGTAATAGGTATTCGACACGACCTCCGTACCGTTACTCGATCCTAAGTAGTCTAATAATAGAGACCAAATGCCAACCCCCAAGACCAATTCATATATCTCAAAAAACGAAGTTTCACAAGAACGGAGTGTACAGAATCTGCTCGTTGAGGCCGGCCAAGCCCGTAGATACGGTCCTGTATATCCATTTGGTTTCCCTTTTTAAGATCTCCTTATCCCAATCGCCACCCGCGTTTTGGTCTCTCTATCACCTCTAGGGCCTGAAATCTCAGACAACCCATATCGCCTCCATGCACCTCCCTAACGTGTCTAGATATTGATGTGTCCCTTTCATTCCGAATATCACCCAAATGGTCTCCTATCCGTCTCTTTAGTTGTCTCTTAGTTTTTCCTACATAGTCCATAGGACAGGAGCATTGGCATAGGTAAACGACCCCTTCAGTTCTACAGTTAGCGAATTGTCGGTTCGTAAATGTTTCTCCTGTAGTACTACTCCTTGCGGTCTTTGTTACCCTGATGTAATCACAAAAAGAACATTTTCCACATCTGAAAGTGCCTGCCTGTCTTTGTTCAAGCCAGGTTCCGATTTTCTTTGGAGGACAATAGTGACTATGCACCAGGTGATCCCTAATCGATCTCCCTCTCCTGTATGTTATTGCTGGCCTATTGGGTATAAGTGGTGCCACATCCTGATCAGTCATCAGTATACTCCAATATTTTTCCAATATCCTCCTCACTTCACTGGACTTATTATCAAAAGTCCCAATGATGCGGATTATCTCATCAGATTTTCTAACTCTAGGTTTCAAAAGGCTATCTCTCCTGTTTTGACAAGCATTTTTGAAAGCTCTGTTCAGAGTAATGAGAGGGTATCCCTTCTCCACGAAGCGATCCCTCATCTTTCTAGCCTCATCATGAAACCTACTAACCTCCGAGCAGTTCCGCCTTGCTCTTAGGTATTGGCCCTTGGGTATACCTTCTCTTAGTCCCCTAGGATGATGACTTTCCCAATTTAGCAGATCGTTAGTTGCTGTGGGTTTTCTAAAAATGGTTGTTTGCAGGCCCCCCACTCCATCCTTGTAAATTGTGACGTCTAGGAAGTTAATGGTTTCCTCATGTATCTCGGATGTGAAATGCAGACCTAACTGGTTATCATTCAGCTGTCTAATGAACGTTTCAAATAGTTCCACACCTCCTCTCCATAATATCAGCACGTCGTCAATGTAACGTCCCCAGAAGAGGATCTGGGGACTCCACCACGACGACTCATCTTCCGTGAAGACGACGGTGTCTTCCCACCAGCCCAGGAGCAAGTTGGCATAGCTAGGGGCGCATGAGCTCCCCATAGCCGTGCCCCTGTGCTGGTGGTACAGTTTGCCATCGAAATCAAACCAGTTGTGAGTGAGAACATATCCAAGTAGTGTGAGGACGAACTTGTTATGTTTGTTATACTGGTTACCACGGCTGTTTAAATAATATTCCACTGCCCTCAATCCCATTTCATGGGTATACTGCTGTACAGTGCCTCCACATCAATGGAGGCTAACTGTACAGCAGAATCCACCGAAATGCCATCCAATTTCCCAATCAGGTCCAATGTATCCCGTATATATGATGGCAAACTGGTGACAAAATTCCGGAGGATTTTGTCCAGGTAGATTCCACAATTCTGTGTACCTGAGTTGATCCCCGATACTATGGGGCGGCCCTTCAATGGATTAAGCCCCTTGTGTATTTTGGGAAGGGAATAAAAAACAGCCATGGTTGGATATTTGTTGTACAAGAACTCCTTCTCCTTCTTGGATATGCTCCCCTCTTCAAATGCCTCCGTTAGGATTGTCTCTAATTCGCATTGAAACACCTCTGTTGGGTCCTTTTTGAGTCTAGTATACGTGGTCTGATCATCTAATATCCTCATACACATGGTCTTATATGTGTCATGATTCATCAAGACTAAATTTCCGCCTTTGTCGGCTGGCTTAATAATTAGATGATCATTTTTCGATATTCTCTCCAATGCTGATTTCTCTTCCCTGGTGAGGTTAGGGTAATGTTGTACTCTTTTTTGTTTTAATTCCCTCAACTCTTTAGTGACCAGACTCGTAAATATGTCAATGCTCGTCAATTCACCAACAGGAGGCATTTTTTTACTCACAGGTCTACAATCCGTAAAGGGTCCCATACCCTCCACCCTCCGGGAATCCTTTTCTAGTTCTAACAGATCCCCAAACATGGCCATGTCTTCCTCTTCGATGTCATAACGATTGGTACTTTTCCCCCGCATTAAGTCTAAAAAAACGTTTCCATTTAAGTTTTCGAGCAAAGAGATTTATGTCCTTCACCCAGTCAAAGTCGCTGTAGTAATTAGTGGGCACAAACGACAAACCTTTCGTCAATACCCGCTTTTCAATGTCTGTCAAGGTATGGTCCGTCAGGTTGATGATTCTATTTTGATCCGTCACTTTGGTCGAGGTAAACGGTCCGGAAGTCTGTCTCTTAAAGGGTAGGGATCCCTCCCTAAAAAAGGTCCCGTCACATAACTCCCCAAAGCCGTTGGCCCAGATATAACCGGTCCAAACCGTGGAAAGGAACCACCACCATGTTGTCCCTGTCCCGAGGGACTTTGGTCCCGACCTCCATATTCCTCCTCCTCCTCTCGATCTCCTCTGCCCTGTCCCCCCCGGCCTCTGCCTCCCTTCTTTCTCCATTTTCTGTTCTTGGGTTTGTTTTTATTTCCCTTCGGGTTTGGGATCCTACTTCCTGCACCCTCCTGTCCTTACTACAGCGACTTTGACTGGGTGAAGGACATAAATCTCTTTGCTCGAAAACTTAAATGGAAACGTTTTTTTAGACTTAATGCGGGGGAAAAGTACCAATCGTATGACATCGAAGAGGAAGACATGGCCATGTTTGGGGATCTGTTAGAACTAGAAAAGGATTCCCGGAGGGTGGAGGGTATGGGACCCTTTACGGATTGTAGACCTGTGAGTAAAAAAATGCCTCCTGTTGGTGAATTGACGAGCATTGACATATTTACGAGTCTGGTCACTAAAGAGTTGAGGGAATTAAAACAAAAAAGAGTACAACATTACCCTAACCTCACCAGGGAAGAGAAATCAGCATTGGAGAGAATATCGAAAAATGATCATCTAATTATTAAGCCAGCCGACAAAGGCGGAAATTTAGTCTTGATGAATCATGACACATATAAGACCATGTGTATGAGGATATTAGATGATCAGACCACGTATACTAGACTCAAAAAGGACCCAACAGAGGTGTTTCAATGCGAATTAGAGACAATCCTAACGGAGGCATTTGAAGAGGGGAGCATATCCAAGAAGGAGAAGGAGTTCTTGTACAACAAATATCCAACCATGGCTGTTTTTTATTCCCTTCCCAAAATACACAAGGGCTTAATCCATTGAAGGGCCGCCCCATAGTATCGGGGATCAACTCAGGTACACAGAATTGTGGAATCTACCTGGACAAAATCCTCCGGAATTTTGTCACCAGTTTGCCATCATATATACGGGATACATTGGACCTGATTGGGAAATTGGATGGCATTTCGGTGGATTCTGCTGTACAGTTAGCCTCCATTGATGTGGAGGCACTGTACAGCAGTATACCCCATGAAATGGGATTGAGGGCAGTGGAATATTATTTAAACAGCCGTGGTAACCAGTATAACAAACATAACAAGTTCGTCCTCACACTACTTGGATATGTTCTCACTCACAACTGGTTTGATTTCGATGGCAAACTGTACCACCAGCACAGGGGCACGGCTATGGGGAGCTCATGCGCCCCTAGCTATGCCAACTTGCTCCTGGGCTGGTGGGAAGACACCGTCGTCTTCACGGAAGATGAGTCGTCGTGGTGGAGTCCCCAGATCCTCTTCTGGGACGTTACATTGACGACGTGCTGATATTATGGAGAGGAGGTGTGGAACTATTTGAAACGTTCATTAGACAGCTGAATGATAACCAGTTAGGTCTGCATTTCACATCCGAGATACATGAGGAAACCATTAACTTCCTAGACGTCACAATTTACAAGGATGGAGTGGGGGGCCTGCAAACAACCATTTTTAGAAAACCCACAGCAACTAACGATCTGCTAAATTGGGAAAGTCATCATCCTAGGGGACTAAGAGAAGGTATACCCAAGGGCCAATACCTAAGAGCAAGGCGGAACTGCTCGGAGGTTAGTAGGTTTCATGATGAGGCTAGAAAGATGAGGGATCGCTTCGTGGAGAAGGGATACCCTCTCATTACTCTGAACAGAGCTTTCAAAAATGCTTGTCAAAACAGGAGAGATAGCCTTTTGAAACCTAGAGTTAGAAAATCTGATGAGATAATCCGCATCATTGGGACTTTTGATAATAAGTCCAGTGAAGTGAGGAGGATATTGGAAAAATATTGGAGTATACTGATGACTGATCAGGATGTGGCACCACTTATACCCAATAGGCCAGCAATAACATACAGGAGAGGGAGATCGATTAGGGATCACCTGGTGCATAGTCACTATTGTCCTCCAAAGAAAATCGGAACCTGGCTTGAACAAAGACAGGCAGGCACTTTCAGATGTGGAAAATGTTCTTTTTGTGATTACATCAGGGTAACAAAGACCGCAAGGAGTAGTACTACAGGAGAAACATTTACGAACCGACAATTCGCTAACTGTAGAACTGAAGGGGTCGTTTACCTATGCCAATGCTCCTGTCCTATGGACTATGTAGGAAAAACTAAGAGACAACTAAAGAGACGGATAGGAGACCATTTGGGTGATATTCGGAATGAAAGGGACACATCAATATCTAGACACGTTAGGGAGGTGCATGGAGGCGATATGGGTTGTCTGAGATTTCAGGCCCTAGAGGTGATAGAGAGACCAAAACGCGGTGGCGATTGGGATAAGGAGATCTTAAAAAGGGAAACCAAATGGATATACAGGACCGTATCTACGGGCTTGGCCGGCCTCAACGAGCAGATTCTGTACACTCCGTTCTTGTGAAACTTCGTTTTTTGAGATATATGAATTGGTCTTGGGGGTTGGCATTTGGTCTCTATTATTAGACTACTTAGGATCGAGTAACGGTACGGAGGTCGTGTCGAATACCTATTACTCCGAGAAAGGAGACTGGATATGTATCTGTATGGTCTGATTTCTGGACCAATATATCTGAATTGGTGTCTACATACACTGAGACATATAGTTGGGACACTTAGTTTTGCAGAACTAAAGTGTGAGGTGGTTCGAGGGGTGCACACCACATCCACCCAGTAAGAAGATCTATGGGGAGGGTTTGAGGTTTGAGGTGACTGGGGTTTTTGAGGTATGAGCTGCCCAAAAGGGGGGTGTTTTTTGGAAATGTATGCAATGGTTCCCTTTGGAAGTATTTGCTGCATACTGTAATTGATATATAATCCATATAGTGGGATACAGGAATGGTGATAACATATGGGGATTATTGGGTACCCCCATTCTGTGTGCAAAAAGTACCCACTATAAATAATTAGGATGCATAACCAAAAAATATGTGTTTCACTATGGCAGTGTGAAACACATAAAACAATACAGATAACCATATTCGCTCCCCCCCCCCCTTAAATTCTCTCTCATCCAGCCGCACACACAGTAGCACTGAGGTATTGATGCGCACTGTGTATTTGCGAGGCTTCTGGGGGCGTTCCCCTGCTCCGGTGATGCGTTTCCGGTATTTGGAACGCAAACCGGAAGTCGCGACGGGCGGTGGAACGCAATGCTCCACGCCTACTCGTGACAGGGGAACGCTGGGATGCGGTGACGCTATTCCGGTCTGTGACCCGCAGACCGGAGGAAGCGCTATGGTGGAGCGCACGCGGACACGCCTCCCTAGCCTCACACTGACAAGAGACGGGGATAAAAGGAGCGGATCTCCGGGTCGCTGGTGGCGCCATTATCAAGTGGACAGGAGGCTTGATTGTATGCCCCTGCCAGCGCACACAGAGGACAGAAGGAGGTCTCTCTGGTATCCGTGTCATACTGTCACTCCTGATGAAACCCACGATTCATTGAGTGGGTGGAAACGCGTCGAGTGTATTTGGGACAGCGTGCAATAAGATAAGTTGTATCAACTAGTATATACTGTCGACATTTCCCATGGTGTTGTGAGGTGATAAATAATCCCTCAATGATCATTGTTATCCCTGCTTCACATAGGGGGATTACTAGTGGTTGGAGATAATTATGGTATGAGGGTGGAAGGGGTTGTGGCCCATTGAGTAGCCGGTCCACTCGTTATAGTCCTTTACAGATACATCGTGTACCCCTGTTATTACACTTTACTACAGGGGGCCCTTATGGTGACCGGGCTGGATGATACACTGCCTAATAACCTTATGACTGATAAGAGGACTATCTGATACAAGTAAAATACCATATCACCCCACTAAAGTATTAATCCCATTGATAGCAAGGGTTTGAAGGGACATTGGGATTTGACCCATGTCATCAGATAGCACCTTACTCTAGCATGGATGAATGTTTTGGCTGGGTCCTGTATATAGGTGACGCAATATAGGGACAGCCGTCGTGGTACGGGGACACCATATAATTTAGGTGTTAAAACTCCGTTGCTAGGCAGTATAAGAAAACAGGGCCTGACTAGGGATACTCCCACCCCTGTTTGATGTGTGTGTTTTATAGACACTGGGTGTGAAAACACTGTTTGTTATTTTAACAAATATTCATTAAAAGTTATATTTTAGAAGTGCACTTTAAGTAAGAGACTGCTTTGGAAAGGTACAGCATTGCAACTTCAAGAATTCATGGATACGTTGAATTCAAATACTTATAATATAAGGCTGACCTATAAGCATCACACGTCGTCGATTGATTTTCTGGATATCACCCTGTTGGTGCATACGGACGGGTCCATACAAACTAATATGTATAGGAAGGAGACCGCGGTTAATGCGCTACTTCATGCTGCGTCCGCTCATACCCCATCTACTATATCTGCCATTCCCATTGGCCAATTTTTAAGGGCAAAGAGGGTGTGCTCGAAGGAAGAATTCTTTCAGGAACAAGCACAAGACCTTAGGGATAGATTTACCTCAAGGGGGTATAGCGGACGCAGCATTAAGCGGGGGTACCATAGAGCCCAACTGACTGAACGGAGTGTACTTTTAAGAGGAAGGGAGAAGGATAAGGAAGACGGAGGTTCTATGATTAGGTTCATTACGACATATAACAACAAATGGACGGATATCAGAAAGATCCTTAAAAAACACTGGGAGATACTCAAGCTGGTTCCCGCCCTAAAAGATTCTATAGGGAATGAGCCATCAATGACGGCTCGAAGGAATCGCAACCTTCGTGATGACTTGGTACATAGCCACTATGTGGCTACTGTGAAACCAATAGCAAGTGGCGGTAGGGTACGGATGGGGTTTTACCCTTGTGGAGAGTGTGTGGCGTGCCCAAATATGCTAAGATCCAAAACATTCCTGTCTGCGGGGGGCAAAGTTTTCGAAATTCGGAAGTTTGCAACCTGCAATACAAAGAATGTAATTTATCATGCTACATGCCCATGCGGGCTCATCTATATCGGCCTTACAAGCCATGAATTCAAGGTGAGAGCACGGGAGCACATTAAGGACATCTTGGGTGCAGCCAAGCTCGAGCTGGGTGATCCAAAGCTAAAGACCCTGCCACGCCACTTCAAAACCAAACATAATTGTGACCCTAGAAATTATAGCAATTGATGTGCTTAACCTAGGATCTAGAGGTGGTAACTATAAGAAAGAGTTGGCAAAGAAAGAATGCCAGTGGATTATCCGCCTGGGCACTATGTCCCCTAGCGGTCTGAATGAGAAACTCAGTTTTGTCCCATTTTTGGGATGATCCTGAATACTCTGGGATCTCCCACCCTGTGTGTGTAGGATGGAAAATAATGTATATATATTTCGCTTTAGGACTGTTGTTTTTTGACACTGCCTTTGAGGGAGCCCTATTTTTTCTGGGTCGCCCTCAGTTTTTAACTGTATATGTGTTGGTTTTAACTCTTTATATTCTTTATACTCTCTTCTATAGTTGTCTATAGACAAACTAGAACCCACTCCCTTTCCCCCACCGCTCAAAATATATGATGCTCATGGACTGGACTGAGAATATGGGATCCCACCGATGAAGAGGATTCAGATCTAATGTATAAACAATAGGAGTCTGTTAGATTCATGGACCAGCTTTGTGAATACCATTGGAACCAATATTGGATAGATTAACTGTACTGCCATACTGTCATATTGCATTTATATAGTTATAGGTCCCCCTAACTGTAGCCCCCACTCTGGAGAGATAGGCTGCATTGTATGATAGAATTAATGCTTATCGCTTTGGTAACTAGGTTCTATAATTATAGGTTGTGATAGGGATAGACTAATGCTAATGAAGTATTATGGGGGTACAGTTTCTGATCAGTGCTCTCTTTTCCGGGTAGGGGTCTTTCCCTGATTCAATCACTCTATGTCCTGTGGAGCGCTCCATTCATACAATACCTTGGTTGAGGGCAAAACTGCCCTTCACTAAGATGGCGGCGGCCGGTGTCAGCTCTAGAGTAGCCCCCTGAGGAAGCTCATTGTGAGGGAAACGCGTCGGGGCGTCCCCCTCCCACTACCAGCCAAAGGTAACAAGCAACATGGGTGAGTGTGAACAAAATTACTTGCAGCATACGAATGACCATAATGGTGCCTGGGGACTATTTACTCTGCAATTTCCCCCCCCCCCCTTATTTGAGGCAAGCACTTATACACAGAGGTCGCTATGGTAACTGCTGGTTGACTCCATCATCAACATCTACCATACCACTCCACTCACTCAGTGTTAGACTTCTATGCCTTGTATGCTGTATGTTGGGTCACCACCTCTTTGTTCTCTGCGGACCGTTCCTGTGTTTTATTAATTATTATGTATGGTACTTGTGACGCCAGTGTAATTTCTGTGTTTTTCTATTAATAAAAACCTTTCACTATGGCTAGTTGTGTACCAAATTTGATTTGGGTTTAAACTCTCCAAAAGGAAACCCTCCCCCTTTTTTGTATATGACTATGAGGAGAGGCCCATTTACAATGATATATTATCCATTTATAATTCAATACTATGTACTATATTATTCAACCCCTAGGTTTAATATTTTGTGGAATAACCCTTGTTTGCAATTACAGCTAATAATCGTCTTTTATAAGACCTGATCAGGCCAGCACAGGTCTCTGGAGTTATCTTGGCCCACTCCTCCATGCAGATCTTCTCCAAGTTATCTAGGTTCTTTGGGTGTCTCATGTGGACTTTAATCTTGAGCTCCTTCCACAAGTTTTCAATTGGGTTAAGGTCAGGAGACTGACTAGGCCACTCCATCACCTTGATTTTTTTCCCTCTTGAACCAGGCCTTGGTATTCTTGGCTGTGTGCTTTGGGTCGTTGTCTTGTTGGAAGATGAAATTACGACCCATCTTAAGATCCTTGATGGAGGAGCGGAGGTTCTTGGCCAAAATCTCCAGGTAGGCCGTGCTATCCATCTTCCCATGGATGCGGACCAGATGGCCAGGCTCCTTGGCTGAGAAACAGCCCCACAGCATGATACTGCCACCACCATGCTTGACTGTAGGGATGGTATTCTTGGGGTTGTATGCAGTGCCATCCAGTCTCCAAACGTCACGTGTGTGGTTGGCACCAAAGATCTCGATCTTGGTCTCATCAGACCATAGAACCTTGAACCAGTCTGTCTCAGAGTCCTCCAAGTGATCATGAGCAAACTGTAGACGAGCCTTGACATGATGCTTTGAAAGTAAAGATACCTTACGGGCTCGTCTAAAACGGAGACCATTGCGGTGGAGTACGTTACTTATGGTATTGACTGAAACCAATGTCCCCACTGCCATGAGATCTTCCCGGAGCTCCTTCCTTGTTGTCCTTGGGTTAGCCTTGACTCTTCGGACAAGCCTGGCCTCGGCACGGGAGGAGACTTTCAAAGGCTGTCCAGGCCATTGAAGGCTAACAGTAGTTCCATAAGCCTTCCACTTCCGGATGATGCTCCCAACAGTGGAGACAGGTAGGCCCAACTCCTTGGAAAGGGTTTTGTACCCCTTGCCAGCCTTGTGACCCTCCACGATCTTGTCTCTGATGGCCTTGGAATGCTCCTTTGTCTTTCCCATGTTGACCATGTATGAGTGCTGTTCACAAGTTTGGGGAGGGTCTTAAATAGTCAGAAAAGGCTGGCAAAAGAGATAATTAATCCACACATGTGAAGCTCATTGTTCTTTGTGCCTGAACTACTTCTTAATACTTTAGGGGGACCAAACAGAATGCTGGTGGTTTGAGGGGTTGAATAATAAATGACCCTCTGAATTAACTTTTAACGCTTTAAAAAAAGAAAAAAAAATTTAAAAAATCTTTTTGGCTGCAGTGCATTTCCCACTTCCAGGCTGATCTACAGTCCAAATGTCACAATGCCAAGTTAATTCCGCCTGTGTCAACCAGCTAAATCTGCAGGGGGTTGAATACTACTTGTAGGCACTGTAGATACCAATAAAGGTATACATGTTGGGTGTCTGTGAACTCGTACCCACCCGAGGCATCACCCCGTCACGTCGGAGTTACCATATAGTGAACATAGCGACTAAAATACCCAAAAAACAAATGTGTAATTTGCAATTTCACTGCACTTAGATTTTTTTTTAAATTTCCCTGTACACTATATGGTAAAATAAATGATAGCATATGAACTTAAAACTCGTCCCGCAAAAAACAAGCCGTCATATGTCTATATTAATGGAAAAATAAAAAGTTATGGCTCTTGGAAGCAGGGGAGCAAAAAACGAACATGAAAAATGAAAAATTCCAAGGTTATGAAGGGGTTAAATAGCCCCTTTGAGTCATCTATGATGCTGGGCGGCCAGCCAATCACCTTTAATGCCACAAACAAGATGTCATTACTGTGATTGGTTAAAGAGGACTTGTCACCTTCCCCCCCATACATGCTGAACTAATTGCAGCACTGAATGCAGCATGTCTGCTGCATTCAGGCAAGGGGTCCCCCATCCCTTGAGCCCCCCTGTACCCTGAGATAATTGAATTTAAAAACTTAAATGTGGAGCCAAAGAGGTGGGGTGCAGTGGCTGGAGCCACTTCTCTTCACAGGGCAATTTCACGCCCCCTGTATGTATTATCCTCCCTCCGCCGCCTCCCTCTGTCACTCATGGTCTCCCTCTCCTGAGCCTGCTGCATGAGAAGCTGGACGCAGGCGCAGAGCGAGAGATCGTTTTTGGAGGTGCTGGACGCCTGCCCCGCCTCCTGTGGTGATGTCACTGCCTTTCCCGCCTTGCTCCATGGATAACATGGAGCAGGACGGGGATAAGCGGTGATGTCACTCTAGGAGGCGGGACGGACGGCCTCCTGCAGTGACGTCACCGCCTTTCCCCGCCCTGCTACATGGATAACATGGAGCAGGGCGGGGATAAGCGGTGATGTCATGGCAAGAGGCGGGGTGGCTGGCCTCCTGCGGTGACGTCACCGCCTTTCCCTGCCCTGCTACGTGGATAAATACAAAAGGGGAGGGGGAACAAGAGGCGCAATAGTGCCCTTATCACTAGACACTAGTTTGACAACCCGGTGAGCAAAGCGATCCACTCACCTGATCCAGTTATGTCACCCACAACTGGTTTGAAGGCTTGTTAGGAATAATATCCTGATGGCTGCTGCTGGACCTCCACCGAACCACTCACACGTGGAAAAGCATCAAGGTACTTGGGAAAAGGTGTATAGCGGTCCGCGCTGCCAAACTGACTCGCATCAAAGAAAACAATGGCAGATGAAGTGTTGATCAGATCCTTCTTTTATTCACCGACGCATTCGGTGCCCACTTGGCACCTTCATCAGGTATCCCTGATGAAGGTGCCAAGTGGGCACCGAAACGCATCGGTGAATAAAGGAGAGGGAGACCATGAGAGACAGAGGGAGGCGGCAGAGGGAGGATAATACATACAGGGGGCGTGAATTTGCCCTGTGAAGAGAAGTGGCTCCAGCCACTAAACCTCACCTCTTTGGCTCCAAATTGTAAGTTTTTAAATTCAATTATCTCAGGGTACAGGATGGCTAGAGACATGGGGGATCCCTTGCCTGAATGCAGAAGACATGCTGCATTCGGTGCTGAAATTAGATCAGCATGTAGTGGGGGGTGACAGGTCCTCTTTAAGAAGCTCAGCATGATCAGTGTCTGTAAAAGAGGCGTCAAAACTGCAGGGCGGGATATCCGAATATAGCGAGGCGATTACACAAAAACTCTCTGAATAATGCGAATACCGTACTATCTGTGCAAATAGTGACAAGTACACTAGCTCATAACTAGTATTGACACATAGATTCTGTAATTCACTTTCTTGCCTCAAGATGTTTACCATTTTGTGGAGATCATCAAGTTATTGGGTCAGCAAATAATGGCAATTATTTAGATATGCTAGAGCTGCTGAGTAAATTTGGCCCTTTCTTGGAAAAACATTTCAAAAAGAAAGAAAATCCGAAATGTATTGATGTAAATGGAAAATAGGTTCTTAAGAGTCAAAGTATAATAATAATATTACGTATTATTCAGTATTGTGATGGACAGTGATTATGATATCCATAAAGTGCTATGGAATATAATGGCGCTATATAAGCATGCATAATAAATATTCAATAAGTGCTCCAGGAGGGGACGGGCTTCCGATTGAAATATACAAAAATATGGAGGAGGTGCTGTTGTCCAAACTTAGAGAAGTATTGGAAAGATCAAGAGAGGGGGGAGTGTTGCCCGCATCCATGAGAGAGGCGATTATCATAGTGATACCAAAGGAGGATAAGGACCTGAAACATCCGGAATCCTATAGACCAATCTCACTTTTGACATCAGATGTCAAACTCCTGGCAAAGGTGTTGTCTAACCGGCTGTCTGGGGTTATCAATAAATTGATCCATCCGGACCAATCAGGCTTTATGCTGAGTAGGTCGACGGCAATTAACATAAGGAGACTATATTTAAATATGCAGCTGCCGGTTGACAATGCCGGCCTGAGAGTGATAGCATCCTTGGACGCCCATAAGGCATTTGATAGTGTGGAGTGGGGGTACTTGTGGGCAGTCATGGAAAAGATGGGCATTGGCCCACTATTTCTCTCGTGGGTGCGGTTGCTGTACTCTCAACCGGTGGCCAGAGTCCGAGTGAATGGGGTACTGTCACAACGTATAGATCTATGTAGGGGCACGAGGCAGGGGTGTCCATTGTCCCCTCTCCTGTTTGCCTTAGCGGTGGAACCATTGGCGGCTGCGATACGAGACGCACAGGAGGTGGTAGGGTTCAGATACGGGAAACTGGAGGAGAAGGTGGCTCTGTATGCAGATGACATACTGCTGTTTTTAGAGGAACCGGGGGAATCCTTAGGTTGCGCCATGAGACTATTTGAGAGATTTGGAGATGTGTCCGGCTTGCGTATTAATTGGACCAAGTCTACGTTGTTTGCCTTAGATGACAGGATGCCTAGTGATATGGAAGTGGGGGGACTACGTATTGTGGATAAATTTAAATATTTGGGAGTATGGATCTCAGCCCCAGTTACGGACTACCTTACTGTTAATTTATCCCCTGTTTTGGACCTTCTCAGGGCAAAGGTGGGGGCATGGAGTAAACTATGCCTATCTGTGGTGGGTCGGATAAATCTAATTAAAATGATTTTGATGCCTAAACTGTTATATATATTACATAATGCTCCCATCTGGGTCCCACAGAAGAGATTCAAGCAGATTAATTCCATTTTTAGGAGCCTAATTTGGGGAAAAAACAGGCACGTCTGAGGTTGGAGATCATGCAAAAACCTAAAGATGAGGGGGGTCTGGCACTGCCGAATCCATATCTTTATTTCTTGGCAGCTCAGGGACAACATGTGAGGGGATGGGCGCAGCGAGCAGAGGGCCCAGTAGTCCAAAGGGTATTGGAAAAGGTAATGGAGAAATGTCCGTTGGTGCAATGCTTGGAGGATGGTTCCATGAATTTAGCTGGGAAATTAAATCCCACTCTGCTTTTATTCCATAAAGTATGGGAGAAATTGAAACAGGCGAGGGGAATAACACAGTTCACTAAATATTCTCCACTGTGGAACAACCATAACCTGCAGGAGATACGAGAGATGGGATGTTTACATGAGTGGCAAAATAAGGGCATTGGGTATGTGTGCCAGATAATAGTTGGGAATAGGTTAAAACCATTTACACAATTGAGAGAGGAATTTGGACTAAGAGAGTCGGGGGTATACAATACATACAGATGCAGCATGCTTTCCAGACGCAACGGAAGTTTGGGGAGATTTCTATACAAAATGACATAGTGATGGATTATGTGTGCGGTGATGGACCTACGAGAGGGGTGATTTCCACTGTGTATGGGGACCTGTTACATACATATTCGCTTCAATACCCGACACGGGCAAAAACACGATGGGAGGCGGAGGTGGGAGACATAGACGAGGACAAATGGTCATCCATTCTGGAGTGGGTTCCGAATTTATCCCTTAATGAACCGGGTAGACTGTCCCAGCTATATCTGTTATATAGAGTTTACCGGTCTCCTGCCTTTCTGTTTGGGGTGAATTTGAGACCCACCTCGGAGTGTCCTAGATGTAAAACGGAGGGGGCAGGGATATATCACATGATGTGGACATGCCCGAGACTGTCAACATATTGGTTATTGATCATTAATAGGATAGAGGGGGCATATAAATGTGCTATACCAAGAGAGCCAGTGGTGTGCCTGCTGGGCTAAGTGGACGATATTCGTGTGGACTCCAATTCAAAAATAGCCATTGCAAGACTGTTATTTATAGCAAGGAAACTAATAGCCAGATACTGGATTAGGGAGGAACCTCCGTCCAGAAGAGAATTTTTGACACAAGCAAGTTATATCTCCAAGCTGGAAAGTAATATATATCGTAGACGTGGGAGGGAAAATGTATACACCAAAATTTGGTCTCCATGGCTAGAATATGGCACGTGAGAGGGATGAATACACAAGCGCAAACCAGGGTTGTGTAAGGGGTAGGAGGAACGGAGTGAGGAGGATTGTATTGTGACATATTTTAAAAATTGTTGATATGATCTGTTACTGGCGAATGCTGTCTGGGGGGTTAAGGGGGGAGGGAGGGGAGCGGGAAAGGGGTTTCAGTGACTTAATAACAAAATGTATATACTGGCCATTTTCCTGTATGCCTGTTTATTTGTTCAATAAAAATTTATCTGATTAAAAAAAAAAAAAAAAATATTCAATAAGTGTAGAATCCACTCCAGACACTGATCACCTGACATTTATTGTCCAATACCTTAGGCTGTGAACCTGTTGAAGGTTCCTTGATAGAGCAATGGATCTAGAAGACACTATTGTGTATATAATAATGCCGCAATATACATGCTGGTTCTACTAATCACTGTGTAATGGCAAATCGCCAGATTCTTATCAGGTTAATGGACGGAGGAATAACAGACACCGAGTCTTAGATTGCAATATCAAAGTATTCCTAAAGGGGAGGTGCCCCAACAGGTTTATTATATATGAGACAAATGTTGAACACGACAGCTCAGTATTATGCAAATTGATTTATTTCATAGGTTAAAACCAGTATAAATTGGGGATGGGGAACAGAGGAACCTGGGTAACAGGTTCCTCTGTTCCCCATCCCCAATTTATACTGGTTTTAACCTATGAAATAAATCAATTTGCATAATACTGAGCTGTCGTGTTCAACATTTGTCTCATCTTGGTACCTTATGGTGCGATTCTCTCTATAGTGTTGTGCTCCCCATCTATGGGGTAATAAATAAGCATTTCTGATGAAGTTTGCTAATTAGGTTTATTATATAGACAGAAGCTGATGCATAATTAATCAAGCATTAAAGTCATTGGTTACATTCTTATTTACTTCATGGTGATTGGTTCTTTATCATGTAAACAACTAGCAGGGAATATAGGGACTTTCCATGTCCCTTGGCAGGGTGTGTGTCTCTACCCCCTTATCTTATCTTGACCAGATGGGGGGCCCTGTAGACATGTCAGGGACATGTCTTTTCATGTTCTTACTTAAAAACAACTTACATAAGAGCTCTGGACGCCATCTTAGGACTCTGGACGCCATCTTAGCAATCATACATATAATTGTGTAGTGTCTCAGCGTGAGCTAATTAAAAATACTAGATATTTCAACTTCATTTTATCCAAAAATTCTTTTAAAAATATAAATAGCTCTTCAGTAAATCAAACAATTACTCATTAAAACAATTATTCAACAATGTCAGATAATTGCCCTGACAACTGGAATATATTGAAATCATCTTTAGGAAAAGATTTTGTGATCAAGTGTCTGTCTGGCACACAATGGTCAGTACACTTTGATGCTGTTTGTGCTCTGTATGGAGTATTCAACAAAATAAAACATGCACTAGATTCTTTATCCAGAAATATATCTGGGGGATGGGCTAGCAAGTCATGTGCCATGGTTGCAGCAATCAGGGGGTGCCTTTGGACCACCTGATGCGGCAGTCCGAGTCTTTCCCCAGTGGCTGCATTTTGCCACCCTCAATAGTGTGAGCCGGCTATTCTCTGAGCTGGCTGTCAAGCTGACAGCTGCTCAGGGAGGGTGCAGCATGCCAGCTCCCTGTGATCAATTGTTCTTGTGTCTTTCAGACACAAGTACAATTGAAGCCCTGATGCCGGCACTTCCGGGTCAGGGCGACAACAGCAGTGTGATCAGGTCAGCTAATCACACTGCAGAAGTCACTCGTCAGTGCTGAAGAAGCAGCAAACGTGGAAAAGATAATGGCGGTTCAGGGGCGCTCAAGGAGGATACAATGGGGAGGTAGTAATGCTTTCCTTTATTTGACATAAACAAGGGGTCTTCACAACGCGTTTCGGCGGTGGCTCCACCTTCATCAGGTGATGACCTCACATGCCATTACAGACATTTTATAGGGTACACTTACAATGACATCATCATTATCTAAACACATCAAAGGAAGTTTCTTAAAGGGACATACACACAATATTAACACCACAAAAGAGAGGAGAGTACCTCACTAGGGACCTAAAAAAATATACTATAATCCAACATAAATAAAATAAAAAATAAATGATTAAAATGTAAAGAAACCAATAAATATGTAAAAATATATATATAAAAATATAAAATATATACAGTTAGGGCCAGAAATATTTGGACAGTGACACAAGTTTTGTTATTTTAGCTGTTTACAAAAACATGTTCAGAAATACAATTATATATATAATATGGGCTGAAAGTGCACACTCCCAGCTGCAATATGAGAGTTTCCACATCCAAATCGGAGAAAGGGTTTAGGAATCATAGCTCTGTAATGCATAGCCTCCTCTTTTTCAAGGGACCAAAAGTAATTGGACAATGGACTCAAAGGGCTGCAATTAACTCTGAAGGCATCTCCCTCGTTAACCTGTAATCAATGAAGTAGTTAAAAGGTCAGGGGTGGATTCCAGGTGTGTGGTTTTGCATTTGGAAGCTGTTGCTGTGACCAGACAACATGCGGTCAAAGAAACTCTCAATTGAGGTGAAGCAGAACATCCTGAGGCTGAAAAAAAAGAAAAAATCCATCAGAGAGATAGCAGACATGCTTGGAGTAGCAAAATCAACAGTTGGGTACATTCTGAGAAAAAAGGAATTGACTGGTGAGCTTGGGAACTCTAAAAGGCCTGGGCGTCCACGGATGACAACAGTGGTGGATGATCGCCGCATACTTTATTTGGTGAAGAAGAACCCGTTCACAACATCAACTGAAGTCCAGAACACTCTCAGTGAAGTAGGTGTATCTGTCTCTAAGTCAACAGTAAAGAGAAGACTCCATGACAGTAAATACAAAGGGTTCACATCTAGATGCAAACCATTCATCAATTCCAAAAATAGACAGGCCAGAGTTAAATTTGCTGAAAAACACCTCAAGAAGCCAGCTCAGTTCTGGAAAAGTATTCTATGGACAGATGAGACAAAGATCAACCTGTACCAGAATGATGGGAAGAAAAAAGTTTTGAGAAGAAAGGGAACGGCACATGATCCAAGGCACACCACATCCTCTGTAAAACATGGTGGAGGCAACGTGATGGCATGGGCATGCATGGCTTTCAATGGCACTGGGTCACTTGTGTTTATTGATGACATAACAGCAGACAAGAGTAGCCGGATGAATTCTGAAGTGTACCGGGATATACTTTCAGCCCAGATTCAGCCAAATGCTGCAAAGTTGATTGGACGGCGCTTCATAGTACAGATGGACAATGACCCCAAGCATACAGCCAAAGCTACCCAGGAGTTCATGAGTGCAAAAAAGTGGAACATTCTGCAATGGCCAAGTCAATCACCAGATCTTAACCCAATTGAGCATGCATTTCACTTGCTGAAATCCAGACTTAAGACGGAAAGACCCACAAACAAGCAAGACCTGAAGGCTGCGGCTGTAAAGGCCTGGCAAAGCATTAAGAAGGAGGAAACCCAGCGTTTGGTGATGTCCATGGGTTCCAGACTTAAGGCAGTGATTGCCTCCAAAGGATTCGCAACAAAATATTAAAAATAAAAATATTTTGTTTGGGTTATGTTTATTTGTCCAATTACTTTTGACCTCCTAAAATGTGGAGTGTTTGTAAAGAAATGTGTACAATTCCTACATTTACTATCAGATATTTTTGTTCAACCCTTCAAATTAAACGTTACAATCTGCACTTGAATTCTGTTGTAGAGGTTTCATTTCAAATGCAATGTGGTGGCATGCAGAACCCAACTCGCGAAAATTGTGTCACTGTCCAAATATTTCTGGCCCTAACTGTATATATATATATATATATATATATAAAAAAAATATATATATATATATATAAGAAAAGGGCTTCCACTGATTCCATAGAAAAGGGAGGTCCTGGTGAGATGATCACTAATCCATCACATAAAAAATGCAATAAAATCACCATATTTAAAACAGTTAAAACATTAATACACATTTTCAAGCTTTAAATTGAGGCCTTCAGGGTGTAAACAACCTATTTTAGAAATCCAATAGTTCTCTCTGTTTACGAGCTGTCTTAATCTGTCGCCATGGGTATCAGGAATGTGATCTATAATGATTAGTTTAAACTGCCGGTAATCCTTCTGATGCTCTGCTAAAAAGTGATTAGATACACTATGTTTGATAAAACCATTTTTTATATTTTGCCTATGCTTATTAAGGCGTAGGTGCATAGCCTGTATGGTCCGACCAACGTACTGCAATCCACAGTTACACTCCAGAATGTACACCACATAGGATGACTGACAAGTTAGATTGAAGGTTATTGGGAATTCCTCCCCAGTGGTTTTAGATTTAAAGGATACAGTACCATGAGCTAAAGACTCACAACAAAGGCACTTCTTATTATTGCATCTGAAACAATGAACCATGTTCTCATTTGAATGCGACAATGGTTTGTGTTTGGTCCCAACATATGTCTGGCTGGGTGCTACCAGGTTTTTAATTGAACGGTTTCTACGGTAAATGATAGTTGGTTTGTCCGGTAATTGTTTTGATAATACTGGATCAGTTTTGAGGATGAACCAATATTTACACATTAGTTTATTGAGGGCCCTTGTAGACCTATTGTAGGTAGTGATTAAACTCAGTTCAGCCTTCTTCACACCATCCTCTTTGGATCTAGACGTCATTTTCTCAAGACATGAATCTTGGGTTTCCTCCCTCATTTTGCTGTAGACATCGGCCAGGGTCCTTTTTCGGAAACCTTTTTGTCTGAATCTACTTTTTAGTACAATAGATTCATTCCTAAAATCTGAATCTAATGTGCAATTCTTTCTTATACGCCAATATTGACCTTATGGCACATTAGCGATCCATTTGGGAAGATGACCACTATTGAATGGTAAGTAGCTATTCACATCCACCACCTTGAAGTGCGTGGAGGTGATAATTCCTCCATTTAATCCCTTTCGGATCATGAGATCAAGAAATTGCAAGCCAATGTTGGAGATATCACATGTAAAATTCAACCCCCACGTATTTTGATTTAATTGTTCTACAAAGGCTATTAACTCGTCCCTTGTACCGGACCAGACCAAAAATAAATCGTCGATAAACCGTTTGTAAAGTACGATCCGTCCTACACTTAAGGGGTTATCTTCAATATGTGTGGTTTCAAAACGCCCCATGTACAAATTAGCGTAACTTGGTGCCATGCGTGTGCCCATTGCACATCCCTTAGCCTGTCTGTAAGTCACTTCTTCGAAACTGAAAACGTTGTTTTTTAAAATGAACTCCATGCTTCCAAGTAGAAAATTCCTTTGTTCTACTGGCAGAGAGGCATCCTGTGACATGTAATATTCAGCTGTTTCCAGTCCCATATGATGGGGGATGTTTGAATATAATGAACTCACATCCATCGTGCAAAATAAATGGTGGTCCTCAAAAGTAAATTCTTTTAATATTTCTATTAAATGGGTGGAATCTCTCAAATGAGATTTCAAGCTTAAAACATATTTTTGAAGGAAAAGATCCAAATAGTGCGACAAACCACTGAGATGATTGGACGTCCAGGGGGGTTGTTTTTATCCTTATGGATCTTTGGTAAAAAATAAAAATAAGGGGTTTGAGGGTGTTTGACAGTCAAAAAATCATTTTCTCTTTTATTCAAAATGCCCTGGGTGGCTGCTAATTGGATTTTCTCATTATATTCCAAAAGGATCTGATTAGAAGGGTCCAATTCCAACCTTTCATAATATTCTAGGTCCCCTAGTATCCTTAGACTCTCATGATTGTACCAATCACGGTCCATGACCACGATCCCGTCCCCTTTATCTGCTCCTTTCAAAATGATCTGTTTGTTCTGATTCAAAGTAACCAGGGCTTTTCTTTCATTGGGGGTAAGATTGTCACGACGTTTGTCTTGTGTAAAGGATCTCAGGTCCCTTAGAACCAACTGTTGGTAGGTTTCTAAATACGTGCCTTTATGGTGAGTAGGGTAGAAATTTGAGTTTGTATTCACAGGGACATGCAATAATGGATCAAATGTGCTGATTGTAGTGGTCATCTCAGCATTAGATATGGCTTTTTTCCGGTTTTTCCTCAATGAGGAAATGCTGTTTAAGAGTGATTTTTCTAAGGAAGTTGTTAAAATCCATAAAAAGAGTGAAGGTATTTAATGGTCTCAATGGGCAAAATGATAAACCATGTCGTAAGAGGGAGGTTTCCCCCTCAGACAACTCATGGCTGGAGATGTTAAATATCCCCAATTGTTCCAAATTAATTTTTTTCGTCATTTCATGGTCACCTACAGGATCATTAGGAGGTGCAGATAAAAGGTCTAGAGCAGTACCTTCATTTAATTTGGTTTGGATTTCTTTATTAATGGATCCTGAGTCGTTTTTGAATCCGTTTTTGCTTCTTCCGCTACCTTTACTTCCCCTATATTTCTTTTTCTTTTGAAGTGTCGTCCCGGGAGCAACTGAAAAAACTGAGTGATAGTGGTCTCTTTTAAACCCAGATTTTTACATTGAGTTTGACCATTGGAAGAAGCAGCAAACAGCACTGGGGATAAGTGCTCCAATGGAACTGAATACACAAAAGAGAAACACGTATGGAGTGAGTGTATCTATGGAGACAGTATTGGGTGAGATGCGAATGTATATATGGACACAGTAATGGGAGAGAGGGTGAGGGAGGATGTATATGAACACAGTATAAGGAGAGAGGATGAGGGGGATGTATATGGACATAGTATTGGGAGAGTAAGTGAAGGGAATGTATACAGACAGTATATTGAGAGAGGGTGAGGGGGATATATATGTGGACACAATAAAGGTTAGGAGAGAAGTATATGGAAACAGTATATAGAGATAGGGTGAGTGGGATGTACATAAGGACACAGTAATGAGAGAGGGGATGAAGGGGGATTTTTATATGGCCACAGTAATGGTTGAGGGGGATGTATATATAGACACAGTAATGGTAGAGAGGTTGAGGGTGGATGAATTTGGACACATTATACTAAGAGAGGTTGAGGCGGGAATGTATATATGGACACAGTAATGGGTGAGGGGGGATGTATACAGACACAGTATATGGAGAGAGGGTAATGGGAGATGTATATGGACACAGTATTAAGAGAGAACATGATGGAGGATGTATATGGACATGGTACTGGGAGAGAGGGTGATTTATGTGGCACAGTATGAGGAAAGAGGATAAGGGAAAATGTATATGGAAACAGGAAGGGTGTAGAGTGTGAGGGGGGATATATACAGACACAGTATGGGGAGCGAGGAAATGTTGACATAGTATGGAGAGTGAGGGGGGAGTGCAGGACTGTATGGGGAGCGAGGGGGTAATTTTGAAGACACGGTATAAGGAGCAAGCAGGCAGGATGAGTGCCGGAAGCAGTATGGGGAGCGAGGGGGAAATGTATGTATTTGGTGGTTTACATGGGAAGACAGTGTGAGGCCAAAGCAAGGAGGGGTGTGTGATGAGGGGGCACAGTATGAAGACTGGACAGTATAGGGGGAAACAGTGTAGAGAACAGCATGAAGAGGAGCCTCAGTATGTAAAGGAAAGGGCAGTGTGGTGGGCATGTACGATTAGAGGGACAGTGTGTGCATCATATTTTGTGCAGAGAACAAAGTGAGGAGCAACTAGCTTTTCAGGGGCAAAGCATAGAGATTATTTTTTGATATTGGAATATTATAATCACTCTGCTATTTTTTAAAGGTATCATGCGAAAATGTGCTGCAAAATACTGGGGAAGATGAAAGTCTGGAAAGATAAGCTGTGGATGTGAAAAGTCATTATGGCATGTGGACAAAATGAAAAGGAGACAACTCTGATCAGAAACAATGTCATCTATAAGATACCTGGATGTTATTGATTATTTGTGATAATGACTAATTCTCATCAGTACTGTGGTTCTGGTATGGTCCGCAATATGATTATGACTAATAACTTTCAGTATCTCCGTACCATTCTTAAGAATGTACTGGAAGTTGTAGGTTCATACAACACAAATGTACAGTATATGGATTTGACCGGATATTACAATTGATGAACAATTTACTGATGGTGGTTTTGGTGTTGTATTTCTGTACTGATGGGGTTTTATATACGTATTTGCTGTTAGTTCTGATGTTTTCTACAGGTGGTTCTGATGATGAATTTTTTGTTCTGCTGGTGGTTCTGGTGATGAATTTCTGTGCTGCTAGTGGTTGTGATGCTGTGTTCCTGTACTGACTGTTTTAATGATGTATTTCTGTATCTCTGGTGGATCTGGTAATGTATTCCTGTGCTGTTATTAGTTCTGATCTGCCACACAAGTAACAATTCAAAACTTGTAAGGATAGGTCCTCAATGTCTGACCAGCCAGGCTCTGGCACCTTCACCAATTGGCTGGTCCAGGTGCCAGTGGTGGTAGCAGAATGTGTTCAGTTCTCTGCTCCATCTTCTGATACTGGCTGCAGCCAGTTAGTTACTCCACATCTGCCTTCTATTCAAATCAATGAGGCAGATGTGCGATACCCAGTTGCCACAACTAATAGAATATATAGCATGTTCCAGAACTGAGGACTTCTGGCCACCTGCTGCCGCCACCAGCACCTGGAATAGCCAATTGGCGGGGAGTTCCAGGTGCCGGTCCCTGGCCGCAGGGTTGCCAATAGGAACTTCAGGGCCCTACACTGGCAACATTTTGGAGCCCCCATGGGACTCCACCCAGCCTCCACCCCAGCTCCGCTTCCAACCAAACATATTATATTTATATATACATATATACACACACAAAATTGAGACTGCTTTGGGATTAATATACATTAGCTGTGTACACAATAGAGACTGCTGCTGGCTGTATACACAAAGTGACAGCTGTGAGCCATATAAACAATGGAGACGGCTACGGGACGTATACACAATGGAGACGATTGTGGGCCTTGGACACAATAGACTGCTGCTGGCTATACACACGATAGAGAATACACAATAGATTCCACTGCCGGCTATTCACACAATACACTGTGTTCCAAGTTATTATGCAAATTGGTTTTAAGTGTCATAGGGTTTTATTTATTTAGTTTTTTTAATGAAACCCATTGATGGTATTGTGTCTCAGGGTTCTTTGGATCATTGAAATCAATCTCAGATATCTGTGATAATTAGTTTGGCAGATGAGCCCAATAAAAGGAAAACTGGGTGTTCCACAATATTACGCAGGCCACAGTTTTCAAGTAACATGGGACAGAAAAAGGATGTCTCTGCTGCCGAAAAGCAAAAATAGTGCAATGCCTTAGACAAGGGATGAAAACATTTGATATTGCACGAAAACGTAAGCGTGATTATCATATTGTGAAGAGATTTGTGGCTGATTCTGAGCACAGATGTGTTTGTGCAGATAAAGGCAGAATGAGGAAGGTTTCTGCCAGGCAAGATCATCATATTAAGAGAGCAGCTGCTAAAAAGGCCTTACAAACCAACAAACAGATTTTGAAGCTGCTGGTGCCTCTGGAGTCCCTCGAACGTCAAGGTGTAGGATCCTTCAAAGGCTTGCTGTGGTGCATAAACCTACTATTCGGCCACCCCTAAACAGTGCTCACAAGCAGAAACAGTTGCAGTGGGTCCAGATATACATGAAGACTAATTTTGAAACAGTCTTGTTTACTGATGAGTGCCGACCAACCCTGGATGGCCAGATGAATAGAGTAGTGGATGGTTGGTGGATGCCACCATGTCCCAACAAGGCTGCGACGTCAGCAAAGAGGTGGAGGAGTCATGTTTTGGGCTGGAATCATTGGGATACAGCTGATAGGCCCCTTTAAGGTTCCTGAAGGTGTGAAAATGACCTCTGCAACGTATCTAGAGTTTCCAACTGAGAACTTTCTTCCATGGTACAAAAAGCAAAAACGTGCTTTTAGGAGCAAAATCATCCTCATGCATGTCAATGCACCATCTCATGCTACAAAGAATACCTCTATGCCATTGGCTGCTATGGGCATAAAAGGAGATAAACTCATGGTGTGGCCACCATCTTCCCCTGACCTCAACCCTATAGAGAACCTTAGGAGTATAATCAAGCAAAAGATCTATGAGGGTGGGAGGCAGTTCACATCAAAACAGCAGCTCTGGGAGGCTATTCTGACATCATCCAAAGAAATACAAGCAGAAACTCTCCAGAAACTCACAATATCAATGGATGCTAGAATTGTGAAGGTGATATCAAAGTAGGGTTCCTATGTTAACATGTAACTTGGCCTGTTAGAATGTTTTGGAGTTAAATAGCTTTTTATTTCAGTGAATGTGACCTCTTAATGCTGCAAATTTAACAAATGAGCATTTTCAGTTCCTTCAAACATATCAAGTGTTTACAAACTCTACTGTGCGTAATAATTTGGAACAGTGCTTTTAGAGTTTTTTTAATTTTGAAAATTATACTGTTATCATAGGGAGATTTCTTCAATAAAATTTGATGCATACAGTCATGGCCAAAAGTTTTGAGAATGACACCAAAATTATATTTTCACATGATCTGCTGCCCTCTGGTTTTTATTTGTGTTTGTCTGATGTTTATATCACATAAAAAATATAATTACAATCATATTATGAGTACCAAAAGGTTATATTGACAGAATGAGTTAATGCAGCAAGTCAATATTTGCAGTGTTGACCCTTCTTCTTCAGGACCTCTGCAATTCTCCCTGGCATGCTCTCAATCAACTTCTGGAGCAAATCCTGACTGATAGCAGTCCATTCTTGCAAAATCAATGCTTGAATTTTGGCAGAATTGGTGGTTTTTGTTTGTCCACCCGTCTCTTGATGATTGACCACAAGTTCTCAAAGGGATTAAGATCTGGGGAGTTTCCAGGCCATGGACCCAAAATCTCTATGTTTTGTTCCCTGAGCCATTTAGTTATCACCTTTGCTTTATGGCACGGTGCTCCATCATGCTGGAAAAGGCATTGTTGGGCGCCAAACTGCTCTTGGATGGTTGGGAGAAGTTGCTCTTGGAGAACATCCTGGTACCATTCTTTATTCATGGCTGTGTTTTTAGGCAAGACTGTGAGTGAGCCGATTCCCTTGGCTGAGAAGCAACCCCACACATGAATGGTTTCAGGATGCTTAACAGTTGGCATGAGACAAGACTGGTGGTAGCGCTACCTCTTCTTCTCCGAATAAGCTGTTTTCCAGATGTCCCAAACAATCGAGAAAGGGATTTATCAGAGAAAATGACTTTACCCCAGTCCTCAGCAGTCCACTCTCTGTACCTTTTGCAGAATATCAGTCGGTCCCTGATGTTTTTTCTGGAGAGAAGTGGCTTCTTTGCTGCCCTCCTTGAAACCAGGCCTTGCTCAAAGAGTCTCCACCTCACAGTGCGTGCAGAAGCACTCACACCAGCCTGCTGCCATTCCTGAGCAAGCTCGGCACTGCTGGTAGTCCGATCCCGCAGCTGAAACAGTTTTAAGATACGGTCCTGGCGCTTGCTGATCTTTCTTGGGCGCCCTGGAGCCTTTTTGAGAAAAATGGGAGCTCTCTCCTTGAAGTTCTTGATGATGCGATAGATGTTGACTGAGGTGCAATCTTTCTAGCTGCGATACTCTTCCCTGTTAGGCCATTTTTGTGCAGTGCAATGATGGCTGCACGTGTTTCTTTAGAGATAACCATGGTTAACTGAAGAGAAACAATGATACCAAACACCAGCCTCCTTTTAAAGTGTCCAGTGGTGTCATTCTTACTTAATCATGACTGATTGATCGCCAGCCCTGTCCTCATCAACACCCACACCTGTGTTAATGGAACAATCACTTAAACGATGTTAGCTGCTCCTTTTAAGGTAGGACTGCAATGATATTGAAATGTGTTTTGAGGGTTAAAGTTCATTTTCTAGGCAAATATTGACTTTGCAAGTAATTGCTGTTAAGCTGATCACTCTTTATGACATTCTGGAGTATATGCAAATTGCCATTAGAAAAACTGAAGCAGTAGACTTTGTTAAAATTAATATTTGTATCATTCTCAAAACGGGTGATGACTTTTATTACACTGACTGTCATTTGCACTAACCATTTAGAACATTTGCATAATAATTTGGAACACAGTGTAGAGACTGCTGATGGCTGAACACAATTAAAATACACAATAGAGACTGCTGCTGGCCATATACACAATGGAGATGGCTGTGGGGCGTATGCACAATGCAGACCGCTGTGGGATGTATGCAAATTAGAGACTGATGCGGGATGTATCTTGTATACACAGCACTATACTGTATATACAGGTACAAACTATATACAGTTGTAGCCAAAAGTATTGACACCCCTGCAATTCTGTCAGATAATATTCAGTTTCTTCCTGAAAATGATTGCAATCACAAATTCTTTGGTAATATTATCTTCATTTAATTTGTCTTCAATGAAGAATACACAAAAAGAATTGTCCTAAAGACAAATTGGATATAGTTCCACACCAAACATAAAAAAGGGGGTGGACAAAAGTATTGGACTGTTAGAAAAATCATGTAATGCTTCTCTAATTCGTGTAATTAACAGCACCTGTAACTTACCTGTGGCACCTAACAGGTGTTGGCAATAACTAAATCACACTTGCAGCCAGTTGACATGGATTAAAGTTGACTCAACCTCTGTCCTGTGTCCTTGTGTGTACCACATTGAGCATGTAGAAAAGAAAGAAAACCAAAGAACTATCTGAGGACTTGAGAAACCAAATTGTGAGGAAACATGAGCAATCTCAAGGCTACAAGTCCATCTCCAAAGAACTGAATGTTCCTGTGTCTACCGTGCGCAGTGTCATCAAGAAATTTAAAGCCCATGGCACTGTGGCTAACCTCCCTAGATGTGGACGGAAAAGAAAAATTGACAAGAGATTTCAACGCAAGATTGTGCGGATGGTGAATAAAGAACCTTGACTACCATCCAAACAAGTTCAAGCTGCTCTGCAGTCCGAGGGTACAACAGTGTCAACCTGTACTATCTTGGCGTCTGAATGAAAAGGAACTGTATGGTAGAAGACCCAGGAAGACCCCACTTTTTACCCCGAGACATAAAAAAGCCAGGCTGGAGTTTGCCAAAACTTACCTGAGAAAGTCTAAAATGTTTTGGAAGAATGTTCTCTGGTCAGATGAGACAAAAGTAGAGCTTTTTGGGCAAAGGCATCAACATAGAGTGTACAGGAGAAAAAAAGAGGCATTCAAAGAAAAGAACACGGTTCCTACATAGGTTCCCTGATGTTTTGGGGTTGCTTTGCTGCCTCTGGCACTGGACTGCTTGACCGTGTGCATGGCATTATGAAGTCTGATGACTACCAACAAATTTTGCAGCATAATGTAGGGCTCAGTGTGAGAAAGCTCATGGTCATGGGTCTTCCAGCAGGACAATGACCCAAAACACACTTCAAAAATCACTAGAAAATGGTTTGAGAGAAAGCACTGGAGACTTCTAAGGTGGCCAGCAATGAGTCCAGACCTGAATCCCTTAGAACACCTGTGGAGAGATCTAAAAATGGCAGTTTGGAGAAGGCACCCTTCAAATATCAGGGACCTGGAGCAGTTTGCCAAAGAAGAATGGTCTAAAATTCCAGCAGAGCATTGTAAGAAACTCACTGATGGTTACTGGAAGCGGTTGATCACAGTTATTTTAGCTAAAGGTTGTGCAACCAAGTATTAGCCTGAGGGTGCCAATACTTTTGTCTGGCCAATTTATGGAGTTTTGTGTGAAATGATCAATGTTTTGCTTTTTGCTTCATTCTCTTTTGTGTTTTTTCATTTAAGACAAATTAAATGAAGATAATAATACCAAAGAATTTGTGATTGCAATCATTTTCAGGAAGAAACTGAGTATTAGCTGACAGAATTGCAGGGGTGTCAATACTTTTGGTCAACACTGTAGGAGTATGGAAATGCATTACTGCTAAGCAAATACATATAAAAAATCTCTACAGAGTGCAACTGTCTCTTTGTTTGATTTTGATCTGAGTCATGGATTAAACACGTTATTAAAAATTGGACAGCAGACGCTATTTGCAGTGGCGTAACATCAAGCCAAGGGGCCCCGATGCAAAAGCTCCATCGGGGCCCCCAATTATTGCAAATCTTTAAAGGGATCCTGTCACCTCCAAAACGCCTCATAAGCTAGCAAAACACGTCCCTGCAGCATCCTATCACTAATCTAACACTCCTTTGGTCTCAAAAAAGCATCCTGGTAAAGTGCATAAAAACGTTTTATAACTTACTCATTAGCGATGTTAATGAGCTGTGGCTATATTCTTTAGCCCCTGGGGCGGGCCCTCTTCGTCATAAGATCACTCCCTAATAGGCGTGATCTTCTATTCATTTTCTAGGGCATTGTAAGGAACTCATTGATGGTTACCGGAAGTGGTTGATCGCAGTTATTTTGGCTAAAGGTTGTGCAACCAAGTATTAGGCTGAGGGTGCCAATTCTTTTGTCTGGCCCATTTTTGGAGTTTTGTGTGAAATGATCAATGTTTTGCTTTTTGCTTCATTCTCTTTTGTGTTTTTTCATTTAAGACAAATTAAATGAAGATAATAACACCAAAGAATTTATGATTGCAATCATTTTCAGGAAGAAACTGAGTATTATCTGACAGAATTGCAGGGGTGTCAATACTTTTGGCCAACACTGTACATACACTATATAGACACTAATACAGCATGTAGTGTGGACCTGTATATGCAGTATAGTGCTGTGAAGAGGCAGACAGGTACAAAGACAGACAGACATACAGTTTCATACTCAGCACCACCAAAAGTTCCCTCCTCCCACCAGAAACCATGCTCTGCAGTGACTTCCGAGTAGGAGAGGGGCGGGGCCCAGAGGAGATAGGCAGGCGAGGGCCCATAGAAGAAATGAGGGGGTGGGGCCTGGAGGAGATAGGGGCCCACCCCCTCACCTCTCCTCCAGGTCCTCTCTCCTGTCAATCACCGCCGGGCCCCTGAAAGCTGTCAGGGCGATCATGCCCTGTCGGCGACCCTACCCAGCCAAGCAGACAAAGATGACCTATCTTAAGGATAGGTCATCAATGTTAAAGTAGTGGACAGCCTCTTTAATAAGTGTTGTGCTGTCTGACAAGTTAAGGGTTACTATATTTTATTCATGTTAGGAGCAATAAAGGTGTTTTTCAAGTTTGTGATGAGTCTGCAGTCAAGCTGTGTAATTTTATGTGAATGCAGACTTCTGAACTCCCAGTTCACACACTGCATGATGCCAGGATTCTCTGGCGCCGGCGGAGTGAGAGGTCACGAAATCGCAAGTATGTGATTTACATACAGTCACATGCCAACTAGATAAGCATGGCATTGCTCAATGGAAATAAATTCGAGTGAGGCTGGGACACATCTAGTCAGAATGTGGCCAGAAGTATATAAATCTTATACTTGTGCTCACATGGCCATTCATACTCTCACCATTGGCATGGGAGCATAATAAGTGTACAGTTGCACGCACTGTGAGAATTTAGAAGCCTGCAGTCACTTAGAGTGACTGCAGACTTTCATCTCAAACCTGGACAAACCTTAAATTATAAAATTAGGTAGTGTAACCTAATCCAAACAGCATGTAATATACCCACTCATCACATGGACACTCCACTCATGTAATTTTCATACTTAGACCCTTTTCACATTGGCATTTCTGTGCACAGCGTAGACCTACGTACTTCTTTCCTAGAGTCCGCATGCGTTTTGCATCCCTATATTAACATTGTGTACGCAGGTACATGCGCTGCCATCAGTTTGTATGCGTCTGCATTCCTGTACGTTGTTCCGAGGTACCAACCGAACGCCACATGTGGCATTTTTGAGATCTGAAAAATGTGCAGGCATGCAGATGAATGCGTCCAAACAACCATGATTGTCTATGGAAACGCAAGGACATGCAAATGGATGCATTCGATGTGCATGAGATTTCAGACACTCCCAAATCCCACCTGTATAAAGGGGGGAGGGGTGGAGACTGGAAGTCCAGGACTCGGTATCTCAAGACACTGGATGTAAGTATACAAGCTTTGAAAATGTACGCTGTGTCTGTGTCGTATTATGCAGTCTATACTCTGTGTCTGTGTATTGCATTATGCAGTCTATACTGTACTGTCGATGACTATGTTGCTCTGTGACTGACACTGTGCCCATTGCCACACTGGGCACAGTGTGAAACCCTGTCACTGTGTATGCTCATGTTTCCTATTGCAATGACAGCATCCACTGAGGGGATCAGCCCACAAGGACAGGAAACCTACAGATAAAAAGGGGTGGTCCCCCTTGCCTCCTCAGTTAGTTTCCTGTCCTTATGGGGAACCCACAGATGAAAAGTATACCTGCGGCCTGAAGCTTCTGTGTAGTTCCTTCGGGGACGGCAGAATCCGGGTCGGCAGCAGCATCCTGCTAGCTCAGTCTCCCCCCTTCACTGGATGGATGGCATGACCCATGGTCCTGGTGGCGCTGCCATGGGTCATTTGGGCACGGTCGGAGGATCCATTCTGTTCATTCGGAGGTGCAGGTCGGCCGATTACCTCCGTACCGCAGCTTGTCCTGCGCCTCCGGATGAACAGAATGGATCCTCCTGCCGCGCCCAAATGACCCATGGCGGCGCCACCTGGACTATGGAGCAGACCGTGCAGGCCGGCTTCCGGGATTGCGGATGCACACCGGCCTGATGACGCGCTCGTGAACTGGAAGTGCACATTCGACTTCCAGGGGATCGGGGAGGAATCATGGCGGGAAGATATGAATAGCGGCGGCCCCAAACAGGTATCTGCCAGCATGTCTTCACCCCAGAGGTGCTAAGCAGCAAGGCAGTGGTAGCCTTAGCAGTGGCAACGGCGGCAGCAGCAAGAGGGCCTCTAGGGATGTCAAAACCACTGATAAGAGGAAGGAGCAGAGGGCTTCCAAATCAAGTATTGTGCCACCACTGTTATGATCCAATAACTTAGGAGTAACATAAAGATTCCACAGAAGTCGTTGGTAACTATACTGACCGCAACACCTGACTAAATATTGCAACTAGAAGTAGCCGTGGGATGTAACTAACCACGCCCTAGACACCTCAACACGGCCGGAGAACTAGCTACCCCTAGGGATGAAAATAGGAAAAGCTATCTTGTCTCAGAGCAGAACCCCAAAAGAGCAGCAAGTCCCCCACAGATATTAACTGGGAAACAGGAGAGGAAAAGAAACACACAGGCAGAATATAGAGTTCAGCAAAAGAGGCCACACTAGCTAGATAGTAAAGATAGGATAGAATACTATTGCGGTCAGTATTAAAATACTATCAAAAAATTTCCAACAACAGATAGTGTCAAAAATTACCCTGAGTCCACTAAGACTCGCCGCCCTCTATATCTGCAGAACGTCTGTGAATTAAACAAGAATAAACAAGTACCAATAACAACAATACTGGAAATAGCTGATAACAGTGAATAGCAATTTCTGCCCTTGAAGAAAACTTCCTGAGAGCAGGTAAACAAATATGCAGACTAAATTTCAAACCCACAACTCAGAACAAGACAAACTGAAAACAGATCCACAAGCACACAACATGTGCGCCACAAAGTGACAAAAACCATTCACTTAGCTTGCAAGGATTTCAGCAGACCAGGAGAAACCAAGAAAAGGTGTGGACACCTCCAGGAACATTTACAACTGGCAAGGACTGATTAGCTTCAAACCACTATATACACCAATCTGAACCTGACTGCCAATTATCAAGATCAGCTGTGGAACTCTCCAACACACAGCCAGCACAGCAACAACCACCGGAGGGAGCTCACAACCAGAATTCCTCCTTAATGAATTCACAACATTCCACCTCCAGAACCAATACCCATCCATGTAAGCTACAGGGGGTGAATTGTCTCTACATGATCACCTAGTAGACTGATTCCCTCTTTCTCTTTCTTACTCTCTTTTCCTGATGGCCAGGGTAAAAAGAAATTGGCAAAATCCAAACATAAGGAGTGTGAAATGTGTGTCCAGCCTCTGCCAGATGACTATAGTAAATGTCTGTTGGTGGATGGTATGATAGGCCGTATAAGAGACACAAAGCATCTCTTACAAAGCTTCATGAAAATGTCTTGCAAGCCCAACTATACTTGGGTAACTTATGATGTGGTGGCGTTGTATTCAAGTATACCACATAGTAAGGCTCTACAAGCTCTTTATTTAATCTTGAATGAAACATCTGTTTTCTGAAGACACCAAGAAATTCTTGTTAATGTCTGTAGAGTTTTTGCTGAAGAGTCATTTTTTCAAGTTTGATGGTTGATTTTATATACAGGTTTGCGGATGTCCCATGGGGGCGGGGTTTCTCACCTTCTCTGGCCAACTTATATATGGAAGTGTGGGAAAGAGAGTTTGTTTATAGATCTGATGGCCCCTTTTTACACCACCTGATTTGGTACAGGAGATACATTGACGATCTCGTCATAACATGGGACGGGTCGTCAAGTGTGTCTCCAGTATCTTTACCGTGGGCTCTTTTAGAGTGGTTCAACAGTAACGATCTAAATCTTAAGGTATCGTCACACAGGGAAACATCTCCGGCAACATCGCCGGCAACTGACAGGGGCAAACGTTTTTGGCCGCTGGCCAAGATCGCTGGTGAGCTGTCGGACGAGGAGACATCGCCGACAATGCAGCAGCGATGTTGAAAGCAACTTGCTACCAGGGTTAAATTCAACCCTGGCAGCGATCCTTAACATTGGACTCAATGGGGGAAATTGGCTGCAACATCGCTGTTGCGATGTCAGACAGGGCGAGTCAGGCAGATCACCTGAGCAACATCGCCAGGTTTTAGGACGTTGTCCTGAAACCAGGCGATGTTGCTGAAGCAACTATCGCCATTGATATCACCCTGTTACATGGGGCAACTCTCCAGCGATGTCGCTTCAAAGTGGCAACGCCCCTGAGTTGCCGGTGATGTTGCCGGAGATGTTTCCTCGTGTAACGGTACCTTTAGGTTTACCATGGAAATTCACATGAACGAGGCACCATACTTAGATGTGGTACTGATGGGAAACGAATCAACAGGTAGAGACCCGACTCTTTAGGAAGCCAATCAGTGGTAACTCTATTTTACGGGCAGATAGTTGCCACCCCAAGCACACAACACAGAACTTGCCATTTGGGGAACTGATAAGGGCAAGGAGGAACTGCTCAGGAAACTTAGTGTATTGGAATGAAGAAATCATTATAAAGAAGAGATTGAGGAAGAAGGGATATGATAATAGGACTCTGGAGTTAGCTAGTAGGAAAGCAAGGGGGAACCAGAGAGAGTCGATTAGACAGCAAAAGTAATAGGAAGAACAGCAAAGGGAGTTTACCAACATTTTCAACCCCGTATAGTTTGGATTACAATGACATTGTGGACAGTATGAGAACCATCCCCATTTTATATCAAGACCCAACCCTTAGGAAAGTTGTATCCCGAGGTTGGCGTCCAGTTGCCAGGAGGGCAAGGAGTATAAGAGATATTCTATCACCTAGTTTGTACATGAGTAGTAAGTACATCACACCCAACCTGGCTTAGGTACAATGTGTTCTATAGATGTGGGGGGCGCCAGTGTAATGTATGTGGAGGTAACACCATCATTTCGTAATAACTGGCCTGATCTTTTCAATAAAAACATACATTAACTGTAACACCACACGTGGTCTACATGGCCACATGTGTGGCGTGTAATTTATCTTATGTACGTTGTACAATTAGGTCCTTGAAGAAGAGACTGTCAGAACATATCACAGGGGCAACATTGACAACTGTGAGACAGGGTATATCGGCCCTGTCCAGGCACTTCCGAGATGTTCATGGAGGTCGCCTCTCATCCTTGAGAATTAAGGGGATCGAGAGAGTAGGTAAATCAGAGAGGTCATTGGGAACGAAAGTTGAGAGATCGGGAGAGCCTGTGGAAACTACAGCTGGATGTCAGATATCCCCACGGTCTAAATTTAAAAAGTGACTTAATGTACTTTTATTAGCCAATCGCCTCCAAAGCTAGGTTCCCATTACTGGATTTTGTGGCAGGATTTTCCTGGCTTTCCTCTATTTTTCATCTAATTTTCCCCTATTTTTTCCTCTTTTGCTCCAATGGATTGGAATATTCAGGCTTTCCTTACCTAAGTTTATTGGAAATTTAATAAGTCTGTGTTGTTTGTGCACCAGAATTATGGGGAGGGGGACCTGCTGGTATATGTATATGTACACATTTATTTCTTTTATTATAAGGATTGGTGTGAGGGGTAAACGGAATTGGAATAGAAACTAGAAGGGTTCCCCTTGAGAAGTAATATAGGATAGATTTGCTTCCCTTCCATAAAATTAATTGAGGATGTTCTTGGATCCCGTGATAATTTGCCAGTAAAAGACTCATTTTTAGGGGGCGGATTTTCATTCACCACAATATATATAGTAGTCCTCTATATTGGAGGTTAAAGAATTTTCCTGGTCAAAAATTGTATATGTAGTAAGAAATTGGTTACTTTGTGCGGTGGAGGTTTTTGAGACTGGTGGAGTTTCATCTTTTCCTTAATCAAGATCTTATAGGCATGAAGTCTTGGGTTGAATCTCTGAGAGATAAGAACATGCATAGGCTCTATAACAATCTATTATATAATCGCGAATCGGAAAAGCGCCCCTCTCGGCGCTACTTCCGGTGTCGTCATGTGGATACGCGCGAAGCATTGGCCGCGAAGCGGCCATTGCGAGCAGTTTTAAGCCAACTCGCAATGGCCACCAATGCCGCCTCTGCTCCCCGCTACCCACAACTCCCACCCCAATGTCCGCACAGCCCCCTCCATGTCTACACAGCCCCCCCATCTCCGCACAGCCCCCCCATGTCCGCACAGCCACCCCCATGTCCGCACAGCCACCCCGCAACAAAACCACACCCACAATGTCCGTACAGCCCCCCATGTCCGCACAGCCCCATGTCCACACGGCCCCCCCATGTCCGCACAGCCCCCCCCAATATCCGCACACCCACCCCCATGTCCGCACAGCCACCCCGCAACAAAACCACCCCCAATGTCCGCACAGCCCCCCATGTCCGCACAGCCCCCCCCCCCATGTCCGCACAGCCACCCCGCACCTAAGCCCCTACCCCCTAACTCCGCCGCTCCTAAGCCCCTACCCCCTAAGCCCCGCCGCACCTAAAAGCCCCGTCGCACCTAAGCCCCTACCCCCTAAGCCCCGCCGCACCTAAGCTCCGACCCGCCGCACCTAAGCCCCTACCCCCTAAGCCCCGCCGTACCTAAGCCCCTACCCCCTAAGCCCCGCCGCACCCAAGCCCCTACCCCCTAAGCCCCGCCGCACCTAAGCCCCGACCCCTAAGCCCCGCCGCACCTAAAAGCCCCGCCGCACCTAAGCCCCTACCCCCTAAGCCCCGCCGAACCTAAGCCCTGACCCGCCGCACCTAAGCCCTACCCCCTAAGCCCTGCCGTACCTAAGCCCCTACCCCCTAAGCCCCGCCGCACCTAAGCCCTACCACCCCTAAGCCCCGACCCCTAAGCCCCGCCGCACCTAAAAGCCCCGCCGCACCTAAGCCCCTACCCCCTAAGCCCCGCCGCACCTAAGCCCTACCCCCTAAGCCCCGCTGCACCTAACCCACTACCTTCTAAGCCCCGCCGCACCTAAGCCCCTACCCCCTAAGCCCCGCCGCACCTAAGCCCCTTCCCCCTAAGCCCCGCTGCACCTAACCCACTACCCTCTAAGCCCCGCCGCACCTAAGCCCCTACCCTCTAAGCCCCGCCGCATCTAAGCCCCTACCCCCTAAGTCTAAGTCCGCCGCACCTAAGCCCCTATCCCCTAAGCCACGCCGCCTCCTAAGCTCCCGCCGCTTTCCCCCGCCGCTGTCGCTAACACCTAAGGCCCTACACCCCAAGCCCCCGCCGTCCCCTAACCTAACGCCCCCGTCGATCACTTACATGCCTTCTTAGTCATCTGATCGTCCGTCCGATCCACAAGTCCTCCGTCCGGCCAGGCGTCCTCTTCCTCCGGCCCCGCCGCTCTTCTCTCTTCTTTCCGCCATCTCCGGCTCTTCGTCCGGCCCCGGGGGTCTTGTCTTCTTTCCGCCAACTTCCAGCTCCGACGTCCTCTTCACTTCTCATTGACATAGAATGGACGAAAAATCCGCCATTCTATGTCTATGAGATGTGAGCCGCTCTTCTGATTGGTCGCTGTCTACTGCCCTCAGCCAATCAGAAGAGCGACTCATTTCCCATTCACATACATTACCGGTGTGTCGGCGATTTTATGGCCGCCCTCCTGGTTCTATTTGTCGGCCCTAAAATCGCGGACACACCGCTAATGCAGCTCTATGGGCAGTCAAGCCGATTTCTGATTGGTCGCTCTCTGCTGACGCCGACCAATCAGAATTCGACCTCACTGCCCATAGACATACATTAGCGGTGTGTCCGCGATTTTGGGGCCGACAAATAGAACCAGGGGCCCGGCCGTTAATTCGCCGGCACACCGCTAATGTATGTCAACCAATAAATTTAATAATAAAAAAAATAATTAAAAAATAATAAAAAAATAAATAAAAAATAATAAATAATTAAATAAAAAATAATAATAAAAAAAAAAAAACCCTAATAATATGAGCCCTTTCAGCGGACCTGAAGGAGAACTGTGTCTCAGCCTCAGGCTCACTTAAAATAACTAATAAATTTAATAATAAAAAAAATAATTAAATAATATTTAAAAAATAATAAAAAAATAAATAAATAATAATAAAAAAATATATATATATGCTAATAAGATGAGTCCTTTGAGCGGACCTGAAGGAGAACTGTGTCTCAGGCTCAGGCTCACTTAAAATAACAAATAATAAATTAATTTAATATTAAAAAAAATAATTAAAAAATAATAAAAAAAAAAAATTATACATAATAACATAAAAAATAAGAATAAAAAAAAAAATGCTAATAATAATGATATTACTGCTAATAATAATGCTATTAATGCTAATAATTATGCTATTAAGGCTAATAATAATGCTATTAATGCTAATATTTATGGTATTAATGCTAATAATGCTATTAATGCAAATAATATTGCTATTAATTCTATTATTAATGCTATTAATGCTAATTATGCTATTAATGGTAATAATAATGCTAATAATGCAAATAATATTGCTATTAATTCTATTATTAATGCTATTAATGCTAATAATAATGCTATTAATGCTAATAATTATCCTATTAATGGTAATATTAATGCTATTAATGCAAATAATATTGCTATTAATGCTATTATTAATGCTATTAATGCTAATAATTATGCTATTAATGCTAATAATTATGCTATTAATGGTAATAATAATGCTATTAATGCAAATAATATTGCTATTAATGCTATTATTAATGCTATTAATGCTAATAATTATGCTATTAATGGTAATAATAATGCTATTAATGCAAATAATGTTGCTATTAATGCTATTATTAACCTCCCTGGCGGTCTGTTTATTTCTGGAATTTGTTGCTAAAAGCGGGCTACCCGCGTTCGCGGTAGATGCGGTTAAAAAAACGCATCTACCGCATCTGCCGCACTTGTGCCGCACTAGCGGCGCGGTTGCGGTAATCTGCATAGGAACCAACCACCTCTGATGACCCTCATACATTGTTAATATGTGCCCCTGCAGCCTAGTAAACCATTAGCAGCCCTGTTGTTGTGTGCAAAGTGGCTGCTTTAGAAGTGCGATAATGATGGTATATACTTACATGCCTGCGTTCTTGAGGGCGTCTCCCTGTGTGTGCTGGGACTTGTTGTGCTGTGGTCATCATGTCTGCTCTCCCCCTCCCTTATGCACGCCCCCTCTCAGCCTGCTATAGTGATGTGAGGCTGATTGCGTCATAAAGGGGCGGGGCTACCGTGATGCCGCGATTTAGCCCCGCCCCTTTATGACGCAATCAGACTCACATCACTATAGCAGGCTGAGAGGGGGCGTGCATAAGGGAGGGGAGAGCAGGCATGACGAGCACAGCCCACAAGTGCCAGCACACACAGGGAGACGCCCTCAAGAACGCAGGCATGTAAGTATATACCATCATTATCGCACTTCTAAAGCAGCCACTTTGCCCACAACAACAGGGCTGCTAAGGGTTTACTAGGCTGCAGGGGCACATATTAACAATGTATGAGGGGCATCAGAGGTGGTTAGTTCCTATGCAGATTACCGCAACCGCGCCGCAACCGCGTCGCAAGTGCGGCACAAGTGCGGCACAAGTGCGGCACAAGTGCGGCAGATGCGGCAGATGCGGTTTTCTCACCGCATCTGCCGCGAACGCGGGTAAGCCCGAGCCTGACTCGGGGTTAACGCTTCTGGTAGTGAATGTTAACCCCGAGTCAGGTTCGGGAATAACGCTAGGAAGGTTAATGCTATTAATGCCAATAATAATGCTATTAATGCTAATAATAATCCTATTAATGGTAATATTAATGCTATTAATGCAAATTATATTGCTATTAATGCTATTATTAATGCTATTAATGCTAATAATTATGCTATTAATGCTAATAATTATGCTATTAATGGTAATATTAATGCTATTAATGCAAATAATATTGCTATTAATGCTATTATTAATGCTACTAATGCTAATAATTATGCTATTAATGCTAATATTAATGCTAATTATGCTAATAATAATCATATTAACGCGATTAATAATGCTATTAAGGCTAATAATCATGCTATTTATGCTATTCAAAATGCTATTAATGCTAATAATATTGCTATTAATGCTCTTTATGCTAATAGTAATGCTATCAATGCAATTATTTATGCTATTAATTCTATTATTTATGCTATTAATGCTATTAATAATGCTATTAATGCTATTAATAATGTTATTCATGCTATTAATAATACTATTAATGCTATTAATGCTATGAATTGTATTATTAATGCTATTAATAATGCTATTAATGCTAATAATAATGCTATTACTGCTAATAATAATGCTATTAATGCTAATAATAATGCTATTAATGCTAACAATAATGCTATTACTGCTAATAATAATGCTATTAATGCTAATAATTATGCTATTAATGCTACTATTAATGCTAATAATAATCATATTAACGCTATTAATAATGCTATTAAGGCTAATAATCATGCTATTTATGCTATTCAAAATGCTATTAATGCTAATAATATTGCTATTAATGCTCTTTATGCTAATAGTAATGCTATTAATGCGATTAGTTATGCTATTAATTCTATTGTTTATGCTATTAATGCTATTAATAATGCTATTAATAATGTTATTCATGCTATTAATAATACTATTAATCTATTAATGCTAATATTAATGCTATTAATTGTATTATTAATGCTATTAATGCTAATAATAATGCTATTAATGCTAATATTAATGCTAATAATGCTAATAATAATCATATTAACGCTATTAATAATGCTATTAAGGCTAATAATCATGCTATTTATGCTATTCAAAATTCTATTAATGCTAATAATATTGCTATTAATGCTCTTTATGCTAATACTCATGCTATTAATGCGATTATTTATGCTATTAATTCTATTTAAGCTATTAATGCTATTAATAATGGTATTAATGTTATTAATAATGCTATTAATGCTATTCATGCTAATATTAATGCTATTAATTCTAATAATCATGCTATTAATCCTATTAATAATGCTATTAATCCTATTAATAATGCTATTAATGCTATTTTTAATTCTATTAATGCTATTAATAATTTTATTAATGCTAATAATGCTATTACTCCGCATAATAATGCTATTAACGCTATTATTAATGCTATTTATGGTAATAATGCTATTAATACTAATAACAATACTATTAATAGTACTATTATTGCTGTTAATAATGCTATTAATGCTAATAATAATGCTGTTAATGCTAATAATTATGCTATTAATGGTAATAATAATGCTATTAATGCAAATAATATTGCCACGTTCTAGAATCCCGATGCATTTGCATCGGGCTCACAGCTAGTAATATATAAACAAAAGTTGCCCTCCACATAGGTCGAGGAAAGTACAGATTGCAGCAGAGATTTGTATAATAGCAGGTACGAAGGATGAGAACCAATAAATACTGAATGAGCCCGTGAATGGAAACATTAGTTGGCTATTTTTCACACCGGGATCTACCAACAGTATCAGTATGCCAACTAGAGGTTTTAAAACTACGGGATCTCTTGTGTATTGTTCCTTGGAGGGGAGCTGTGTTCATTTATCACAGATGACATGTGATAAGAAAAAATCCCCCTAGCCATATAGGATAGCATGATTATAAAGGTATATATATCGAATGTTATTATTTAACATAAAGGGAAAAAGGGGGGGGGGTTAAAATGAGAAATAAATATAAAATGCAGTGGAACTTATATAATTGTATTATTGGTAATTCAATATATATATTAAAATACAGTCCACTGGATAATTAATGAATCGCACAGATGTAGTTTAGAAATACCCAATCCATAATATATGACTGGCAATATGATTACAGGAGACTTAGAAATAACTCGTATTATGGTTTATCATATTTCTTTTGATCTTGATGTGGTGAAAAATGTTCTCTATTTATACTCAATAAGGTTTGTGCTACAGAGATATGTATATATAGCGTGTGATGTTGCGAATAGGTTAACTGGACACCTGCATTGGTTTTGTAATTAATTAAGAGCAAGAGGTGTACCTTTATAAAAGATGTTTTAATGTATTTTTTATGCCAATGAGTAAAAACTGTATGTCTGAAACGCGTCCAGCAAGGATGCTTTTAATTGTGTGAATAAAGAATACCCTTCCATGGACAAGTGGCAGCCTGAAATTCTTTTTCTTGGATATACATGGTGGAGATTGGCCACCTTCAGGAGCCCAGGCATCCAGGGGCCTATGTGAATGAGGTGAGCGGCCAATCCTTTTTCCCTTTCCTCACGTGTAGTAAATGTCTGTGCCAGTCGTACATCACCCAGACCCTGGATGAGGAAGCTCCCATCCACACTACTGACCTCAAATCCTTCATACGGGATGAGATCAGGAACTCCCTAAGGGTACCTTTACACGCCGCAACTTTTGGCAGCAATCGGAGGCAATCTAACATGCGCTTGGACATTTTTCATGGTTGCCTCCAAACGTCGAAGGCGCCTTAACACGCCGCAATTTCGCCCTCAACCTAAGGCAATGTGTTGCCACACCAACAGCGGAATCAATTCGGTGGAGTACCCTCGCCGCTTCACATGCCGCAATCCCCAAAGGAATGTGGGTGTACATGTTTAGCACCACAAGAGCATAGGCGTGACAGACTGGTGTATTCCACACCCCAAACACATTGATTAGACAATGCAATAGAGTTATGATGGGCCAGCCTGCGCAGGAAGGCTGGCTAATACATGACGCCATTGCCATTGTGTAGACAGCCAATGGAAACACAGTAGCCACCACCAATCATCGCTGACGGGGCACAGTCTCCAGCACGTCTCCGGGAAATCACTAGGCGACGCAGATTCTATCACTATCGCCCGTTCACACACCATAAGCAGGGAATTTCCCCTTCATGATTGCCTCCGATTTTGGAGCAGTGCTGTGAAATCAGAACCAGGCACAACTATTTTGATCGCCGCCAGAATACCCAATTACATGCTGCAATTTCGAGGCAATTTCACGGCGATGGTGACAGGGCTACAGCTTGCCTGAGATGTCTTGCCGCGGCGTGTAAAGGTTTCCCTTAGGCAAATACAACAGCCTAGTATGCCCACACCAGTACAGGTTGTGCATCATTCTGGATGGGAGTCCGACAATGTTTTTCAGGAAGAGGGAGTTTCACCTTTTCCTTAGTCAGGATCTTATAGGCATGAAGTCATGACAGAGCCATGTCAGTGTCCAACTCGTGGATCCTCCCGACAGATCGGGAGCTGCTCTCTCAGGGTCCATTCTATCACTCACAAGTGCAGGGACTCCATCTGATGGCCTGGGAGTTTGAGAGGCAGCTTCTGAGCCAAAGAGGTTTTTCTGACACCTTGATATCTACAGTAGAAAGGTGGTTTACTCATCTTTATTGCAGAATTTGGAAACATTTTTACAATTTTATACAGGGGTCCTCACAGACCAAGCCCCTATTCCTGTTATTTTAGAATTCCTGCACTTTAAAGGTCCAAATTTCTGCTCTGGGGGCCCTTTATAACCAATATGGCAGGGGATAGGTGGGTCTCCAGATTCATACATGCATGTGAGCATAGTGACCCTGTACGCATCCCGTGACTGGTTCCCTGGGACTTGAACCTGGTCCTGGATGCCTTGAGTGGACCCCCCTTTAAAGCCTTGACTTCAGCTCCTATCAAAGTTCTGAACTTAAAGACAGTTGTGTTGGTTGCCCTGACATCCACTAGAAGGGTGGGCGACCTTCATGCACTCTCGGTACATCCCCCCCTTCCTGTTAGGGAGATAGTACTTACACCAGACCCCTCCTAACCTATCCGGAAAGACTAAAGTCTCTTCCAAGTTTTATCAGAGCCAGGAAGTTGTCCTACCCTCCTTTTATGATAATCCTTCTACTCCAGAGGAACATAGGTTCCGCAAGTTAGATGGGAGGAGAGCAGTCCTTTAGTATGTAGCTAGGACGCTGCCCTGGAGGAAGAGTAGGGCTTTGTTTGTCTCATTCCAGGTTCATAGGAAGTGATCTGTCACCACAAAGCACTATCCAGATGGATTCGAGAAGCTGCTTGGCCTATTCCTCAGCAGGTGAGCAGCCTCCTGACAGCATTAAAGCTGTCTAAAAGGGCCACATCTGGTTCCTAGGCAGAACATGCTAATGTATCTCTAGATTTAATATGCAAGGCGGCTACCTGGGCCTCTCCTACCTTTTTTCAACCCATCGCCTGGATTTGTCTTTTTCTGACCTAGATTTCAGGAGCGTTCTCAATACTGTGGTCTCTCCCAGGAGAGAGTCTTCAAGTCTCAGCGAGTGCAATCATGGCGATTGGAAAATCTGAGATTTCCTACCTGCAATTGTATTTTACAGAGTCCATGACAGCACCAACTCACTTCCCACCCTTTAGTAGTTATTAAATTATTAGTCTAGTGTGAGTAGTCACAGGTTGAAACACAAGCAAAGGTGTTGAGTTGCCCTTTTCCTCACTTAAGGTATTCTGATACCAATTATGCGGTGCATGTATTTACACATTATGGCGATTCCTCAAATTTCTCTGTAAACCAACTGAGGAGGTGAGGGGGACCACCCCTTATTATCTGTGGGTTTCCTGTCCATGTGGGCAGATCCCCTCTCCATGAGTGCTGTCATGGACTCCGTAAAATACAATTACCAATAAGTAATCTCAGATTTTGCGTTTCCTGTTCTTTGTAGACCAAACAGTGCTGCTGTCCCCATCTAAATGGCCAGATTAACCCCGGGTATATTCTGGGTGGGGGGATTAAAGTGGCCTAGGCCATAATATAACCCTGCTGATTTAGATCAGATTTTTGATGCTCACAAAAAAGAGAATTTTGTTTACTTACCGTAAATTCTTTTTTCTTTAGTCCTTAAATCTGGGAGACCCTGACAGTGGGTGTTATATGCTGCCCCCTGGAGGTCACACCAAATATAGAAGAGATTTACTCCTCCTTCTCCCCTGCAGCATATACGCCCTCTACAGGAATACTGTCAGTTTGGTATATGAGCAGTAGGAGGAAAACATTACACTGTAAACCAAATTCCCGGCCAACGGGCCGAACAGGAAAGGTATAAGGCCAGAACCATGGCCAACAGAGATTATGTGCTTAAAAGAGCCACAGGTACGCCCGAAGGGCAAAAATAAAGGGGAGGGTGCTGGGTCTCCCAGATTTAAGGACTAAAGAAAAAAGAATTTACGGTAAGTAAACAAAATTCTCTTTTTTCTTGTCGTCCAAATCTGGGAGACCCTGACAGTGGGACGTCCAAAAGCAGTCCCTGGGTGGGAAAAAACCACTGCACCCTGAAAGGCAACTCAGACATTTACAGGTGGGCAACAGCCGCCTGGAGAAGGCGTCTGCCCAGACCTGCATCCGCTGAGGCATGAACATGTACCTGGTAATGCTTTGAGAACGTGTGGAGGCTTGACCAAGTGGCAGCCTGACACACCTGTTGGGCCGAGGCTTGGAGCCGCAAAGCCCAGGAGGCGCCCACAGCCCTGGTGGAATGCGCCTTGAGACCCGCTGGGGGCGACGTGTGCGAGGCCGAATAGGCCTCCAAGATAGCCGACCTAATCCAACGGGCAATTGTGGCCTTGGAAGCGGAAGAGCCCTTGCCGCGTCCGGCCGTGAGAATGAAAAGGGAGTCCGTCCGACGGAGAGGAGCTGTGCGAGACAAGTACACCCTCAGAGCCCTAACCAAATCCAGAGTGTGGAGAGCCTTCTCAACCTTGAGAACTGGGTTTGGGCAAAAGGACGGAAGAGAGATATCCTGATTGAGGTGGAAAGGAGAGATTACCCTCGGTAGAAAAGAGGGAACGGGGTGCAGGACCACCCTGTCCTGATGCACCACCAAGAATGGGGACTTGAATGACAATGCCGCCAAATTAGACACCCGCCGAAGCGAGGTGATAGCCACCAAAAATGCCACCTTGTGTGACAAGGTGGACAAAGGGATACCTGAGATAGGTTCAAACGGAGGTCTCTGAAGGGTCGAGAGAACCAAATTAAGATCCCAAGGATCTAGCGGACGCTTGTAAGGAGGGACAATGTGGGCCACCCCTTGCATAAATGTGCGAACCTGCGGGAGCCTCGCCAGCCGTTTGGAATAAAGGATGGAGAGAGCTGACACCTGTCCGTTCAGAGAACTCGAGGCAAGACCAGAGTCCAGCCCCGACTGGAGAAACAAACGTAATGTCGGCAAGGAGAAAGGCCACGGAGATTGGCCTCTAGTAAAATCCCAGGAGAGAAAAATTCTCCACGTCCGGTGATAAATCTTTTGCGAGGCAGGCTTACGAGCTTGCGTCATGGCGTCCTGAACCTCCCGGGGAAGACCCGATTTGTTATGACCCAGGATTCAAGGGGTCAAGCAGACAACCTGAGCGCCGCAGAATTGTGACGGAAGAACGGACCCCGAGAGAAAAGGTCTGGACGATCTCACAGGCCCCACGGGTCGCCGTCGGCGAGGCGGAGCAGTTCCGGAAACCAGGCTCTCCCGGGCCCAGTGGGTGCGAATAGAATCACACGGTGACATTCCGCCCGAATCTTGCGGAGCACTCGAGGCAACAGAGCCAAAGTTGGGAACACGTATGGCAGACGAAACTGAGACCAAGCCTGGACCAGAGCGTCCGCCGCCAATGCCCTTTTGGGTTGAGAGACCATTCGCCCGGGTCCATACCCTGATGGCCAAGATAGTCTGCTTCCCAATTGTCCACCCCCGGGATGTAGACCGCAGGGATGGCGGAGCCTGTGGTCTCCGCCCAGCACAGGATTTTTTGAACCTCCAGCAGCGCTAGGGTGCTGTGAGAGCCTCCTTGATGATCTATATAAGCGATGGCCGTCGCATTGTCTGATTGGATCCCCACTTGGCGGCCGCTTAAGAGCGGCTTAAACTCTAGGAGAGCCAGGTACGCTGCCCTGATCTCCAGAATGTTGATGGGAAGGGAGGACTCCCGTGGAGACCAAGTACCCTGGGCCCTGTGGTGAAGAAACACCGCTCCCCAGCCAGAGAGACTGGCGTCCGTAGTGACCACCGACCAAGATGGCGGGAGGAGGGAGTGACCCTGAGACAGGGACTGATCTGTCAGCCACCACTGGAGAGATCCCCTAGGTTCGAGGGACAGGGAAATCTTGTGATCCAGGGTCCTCGGATTCTTGTCCCCGACACGGAGAATCTCCAGCTGAAGGGGACGCAGATGCAGTTGTGCAAATGGGACTGCTTCGATTGAAGCTACCATCTTTCCCAGGATCTGCATCAGATGCCTGATGGAGTACAAGTGAGGCAGGAGGACGGAGCGAACACCTGCTTGGAGAGAGACGACCGTCTCGTGAGGCAGATGTACCAGTGCCGCACGAGTGTCGAACAGCATGCCTAGATACCCCAGACTCTGGGTGGGCACGAGGACCGACTTCGGAGGTTGACTATCCAGCCGAACCTCCGGAGCATCGACAGTGTCGCGGACACTGCTTGCTGGCATTCCTGATGTGAAGGAGCCTTGACCCGGAGGTCGTCCAAGTAAGGGAGGACCCACAGACCTTGTGAGTGCCGCAAGGCGACTACGGAGGCCGTCACCTTGGTGAGTGCTCGTGGAGCGGTGGCCAAGCCGAAGTGGAGAACCATGAGCTGGCAATGGTCGTCTCCAATCGCAAAGCGCAGGAACCGTTAGTGAGCTGGGGCAAATGGGATGTGTAGACATGCATCCTTTATGGCTATGAAAGCCAAGAATTCCCCTGGAGACATTGTTGAGGAGTTTTAGGTCCAGCACAGGGTGGACGGACCCGTCCTTCTTGGGTACAATAAAGAGATTTGAATAAAATCCCTGAAACCGGTCCAAGACGGAACCTGGACAATGACTCCCTCCCGCTTCAGAGATTCCAACGCTCGGAGAAAAGCGCGGATCTTGGCGGGAGGGGGAGACGTCATGAAGAATCGGCTTGGGGGAACTGAGTACAGTCCTATGAAGAAGCCGTGAGAGATAATATCTCGCACCCATTGGTCTAGGACGTTGGAAAGCCAAACGTCCCGAAAGAGGGACAATTCGCCCCCGACTCTGTGTGCGGAGCTGGAGCCATGCGAGTCAGCTGGCTTGGACGGCTTCAGACTAGAGGATTACTGCGGGCGAAGCGCCAGGAAGAACCCTGGCCTCGGGAGGACTGGGCCGTGTCGGAACGAAACGTTCTGTCTGGAGGACCAGCCAGGGAAATGAAAGGAACGAAAGGAACGGAACCTGGCAGCTCTTGCTGCGCCGGTGTTCCACCTTTCTGTTGTGGCAGAAGAGTACTTTTGCCTCCATGTGAGTCCTTAATAAGTACGTCCATACGTTCCCTTAAAAGACGATCCCCTGTATAGGGAATCCCTGTAGGATGCTTCTTGGAAGAAGCAACCCCCTTCCAATCCCTAAGCCAGAGAATTCTCCGAATGGCAAGGGCATTTGGCGGCTGCCAATGCGGAACGACCGGCTGAGTTAAGCACGGCGTAAAGAGGCTAGTTCGAGACCATAGCCATTTGGTCTAGGAGGAGAGACACCTCAGGTACCGTGTGGCGTGTCTTGGCGTAAACTGCGTCTTTAAGAGACCAGGCCGCTGCAAAAGCGGGAGGAAACGCAGCGCCGACCGCGTCATAGAAGGACTTGGACAACAGTTCAACCTGACGGTCTGCCGAGTCATTTAAAGACGAGCCGTCGGCAATGGAAGTTGTGGTACTAGTTGCCAATCTGGCCACCGCCGGGTCCACCTAAGGAGGTTGAGACCAGCCCGATAGTATTGCCGGTAAACGGATACTTGGGATCCGTGGTGTTGGCCGGAAAAGCTCTAGGCTTTTGCACCGAGTCTGAAAAGTCAGGGTGATCGGAGAAGACGTTGGCAGGTCTTTTCAGATCCCTGAGTGAGACCATGGCTCGCTGCACAGACTGAGTGTCGGGAGCCGAAGACGAAGAATGGCATTATTGTCAGCCAGAGCGTCCCCTTCCGGGACCGAGTCCGAGGCCGCCTCCGAGCCAGAGGACGAAGGGTCCTGTTCCTCACCCTCCAGAGGAGGGGGAAGGGTCTCTGTCTTTTGGAGCAGGGCTCACCAAGAGGCAGAGAGGGCCTGGTAAGGCCAGGAGGAAGAGACGGACCCGGGACCAATGAGAACCCTCCACATTGATTCCCTAGTTTCTGGTCCGGGCTCAGGGCCTGTTGGGCCGAGGCTTGGAGCCGCCGCGTCCGGCCGTGATGGCCTGAATGATGGGCTTAGTCATAGAGGCTACGGATTGTGACATAGCTCGTGGCACTGCCCTGGCCACTGAAACAGACAATGACTGAGATAGAACGTCAGTCCATTGAGGGGCCGTGTTAAAAACCAGGGGAACGGACGCCTGATCCCCAGAGGGGGCAGGGGCATCCACCTGGGACCGGGTTCCGAGGATATCCGGAGCCCCAGTCTGCTCACCGGTCGTGCAGAGGGAATGACACTCTGCGCAGGCAATGTGATTGTGTACACTGTACCAGTTGCATACAATATAGCAGCCTTATGTGCTCCTTGAAGAAGACATAGTTTGTACACAGGATAGGGTCAGACTAACAGAAGGGGGATGCCACAGAGGGGAATCCACACCAATGGTGTGGAGTACCTCACTGCCAAAGCCCTGATCCCCAGTCTGAGACTCCCAGCAGCAGATGAGAGAATCTGCAGAAAATGAGGCCAAGATGGCCCCCACAGAGGGAGAGGGGGGAGTCAGAGAGGGAAGGGCCTGTAAAAAACGCGGGCTCTGTGGCCCCATTGTGTACACAGGAGGGGAAGGGCGAGCCCTGTGAGTGGGAGAGGCCAGAGACCAAGCCCTGAGCTCCCAGGGCTATTCAGAGCAAATCCCCGCCCCCCGCTGCTGATAGACAAGCAGGGGGCGGAATCGCGGCCTAGGCCTCCGGCGAAGCCGGGGACTAAATTTGAGGCCGCGGCCGGCCTGCGTGAGGGGTCCGGCGCGGAAGTCCCGCAAAACGCCCGCGGATGCGGGAAAAACGGAGCCCCATGCTCCTAATCCAATGCCCCATCCCCCTGCTGTACCAAGACAGGCAGGGAGGGGATCGCTGCTGGGAGCCCCATGCTCCAAATTCAATGCCCCATCCCCCTGCTGTGCTAAGACAGGCAGGGAGGGGATCGCTGCTGGGAGCCCCATGCTCCAAATTCAATGCCCCATCCCCCTGCTGTGCTAAGACAGGCAGGGAGGGGATCGCTGCTGGGCTGCTAGCAAGGCTAGGGGCCATTGCAGGGACACTATAGCAGGTCCTGTCCTGGATCCTGCTGTGGATGCGGGGGCCCAATGTGCGCAGCACATACCTGGATCCCCATAGGGGGAGAAGATAGGGGCCAGCTCGGTACCTTGTGGTGGAGCCTGCATCCATCACCTGTGACTACCGGGAGTTGAACTCCATCACAGGGGCCACACAGTGACTGTGTATAGGCCAGGGGCACAGAGAACTGTGGACCCCTCAGTCGGCTCCCACCTCACCAGAGGCTCTTTGAAAGAGTATGGTGAGGGAGCACGGCATATGGGGCCGAAGGCCCATGCCGGGGGACCCCGATGGTCCCCTAAGCTTCATCTGTAGCAGGAGCTTCAGTGTGGAGATGTGCCTCCAACAACACCAAATAACAAACTGACAGTATTCCTGTAGAGGGCGTATATGCTGCAGGGGAGAAGGAGGAGTAAATCTCTTCTATATTTGGTGTGACCTCCAGGGGGCAGCATATAACACCCACTGTCAGGGTCTCCCAGATTTGGACGACAAGAAAAACCACCAAACCGATATAGTCAAGAACAGATCTCCAGAGAGCACACAGAGGGGTCCCAGACAACAATGTGCAGAAACAGTGCATGGGGTCCCAGACAGCACACAAGGTGGCAGACACTGCACACTGGGTCCCAGATGGCACACAGAGCCCCAGACAGTGTGCAGGGTGGGAGGGGCAGAGAGTGCACAGGACCCCTGACAAGAAACAGCAGCACCTGTGGGCATGTTCATGGAGAGAAAAAAAATACAATGGATGAGGACAGTGTACAGAGCCGCTCCCTTACGAGGGGGGGGGGGGTATTGCCGATTGCCTATCATTTCTACCTTTATCTGCTACAATTGCACAGCAGCAAAAATGGATTCAAAAATCAGTGCTGCTTCATAATTTGACAGGTTGATTTCACAGGAGTGGATGACTTGGAGCTGCATAGTGTTTAAGGGTTCCCTTAATTTTTTAAGCAGTGTACAATAAAAGTTTTATGCATTGTACATATTGGCCTGGAGACCTCTACATAGCATTCCATAATATAATGCCTTACTGAGGGTACCTGCAGCTTGTGTGCAAAAATAAAAAAATTAAAAAAAAGTCATGTGATCTGCTTTTCATCCTAAATCAGTGTGCTCAAAGGTACTTGTCAGTTAGGCACCAGTGGAAAATTTATAAACCTTGGGGTGTGCATAGGTCCTGCAGTTATAGCAAGTACATCTTTAGCTACACAATATGAATAAGAACATAATACCCAAATTAATATCTGCCAACTAGTTTATACAAGCCACATCATGTTTCCTCATCTATGAACAAGTAGAGTCATAATAGGAATGATTGTAATATCTCCCGCCTGTGACCCCCTAGGGACTAATCTTGGAAATTAGCGTTTTATAATTTTCTAGAAACTGAAGCCACATTCCATGACCCTCCCATTGGAGAGGATGTTAGGCTGGGTTCACATCCGATCCAGGGCTGTTCACTATGGTCTGGATCAGCACACAGAACCGGAGGGCCAAAAATGCCCTCCGGTTTGGTGTGCAGCTGGACTCAGCTGCCGCGCTGCTGACAAATCATGACCGCAGATCGCGGGGAGCGAGCCGCAGTCATGATTTGTCAATAGAGGACAGCTCCATGGTGCTGAAGCTCAGCGCCAGCTGGCGCCGAGCTTCAACAGCCAGTGTCCGGCTCCCGGATGCCACTCTGGTGCAATCCGGCGTCACTGACCATGTTAGGCGCCAGATAACACCAGACCGGGAGAATCAGCTTTTTTCCCCCCAGACACAAAAATGTTGCATGCAGAGAGAAAAATCCGAATCCTCCAGGATTCTCAGACAGATGGAAACTGGATGGCAGATAGTATCTTATGGGGCTGGATGGCAGCTATGGGACCGAAAACTGATCTAGGGCTGTCCGGTTTACAATGGACAGCCCCAGATCTGATTTAATTGTGATGTGAACCCAGCCTTACTGGTGTTCACATGTGGGTGTCAAGCCAAATGATGTGATCCATATTTAATTCCTCCTCTCCAGGAAACAGAAGACTTGTGATTTCTCAATTATTTTATAAACTACTTTGCATAGATGTCATTTTGATAAGCCTTGTGTTTTTATTATAGATTACTGATTGCAGGAAGGGGGGAGGGGAGACCTGCAGCCAATATACTCACAAGGCTCCTCCACTGGATCTAGTGGTTGGCGTCCACCTCAATAGTCATAAGAAATTGTAGAGATGATCCAGTGGCATGCTTCATAATCCTTTTATTGTGCAATCATAAAATCATCACAGCGCACAGGGGGTGCCGCTGGACACGTTTCGGAGGAACAGACCTCCTTAATCATCAGCCATTAATGATGATTAAGGGGGTCTGTTACCTCTGAAACACGTCCTGCGGCACCCCCTGTGCGCTGTGATGATTTTATGATTGCACAATAAAAGGATTATGAAGCATGCCACTGGATCATCTCTACAATCTTATTTTTTATTATAGGCACTACTTTTGAAATTAATAGTTTGATCCTTGTATGCGCTAAAGAATCTATAATCTTACCAAGCATAACCCTTTTATCAGACAGTAACAGGTCTTTGGGACTCATCACCGCATGTTTGATGTCTGGTGTCCGCGTGTTGAATAACTAGGGTGTGATTTGTGGTCACTTGACTTTATAGCCTATAACAGGTTGAGTGCAAGGAGATAAATAAACCCTGCAAGTACATCCCACGCAACGTGGTGTGTACATGATAGTCACGAAGGGATAAAAGTTAATTTTAAATCAGTAGATTTTTAAATAAGAAGTTCCACAAATTGACGTGGAAAGGGAAAAAAAAAAATAAATAAAAAAAAAAAATCAAATTTTGGAATAATTTCCAAAATGCATTGATTAAAATGGTTGTGGTAAAACCTCCTAACCTAGAGGGTGAAGCATATGTATTTTAACATGTTGCTGAGGCAGTTTTCCAACAATTTGTTTTATTAAGACAAGCTATTACAAGTCATAGTTACAAAGAACCATTGATATTAAGTGCCTTATTTGTAACAGTCTGAACACTGGTATAACAATACTAGAAAACCCAACACCAAAACTTTCCAGTACAATACAACAGTAACCAGCACAGTAAAACGACTGGATAAGTGAAAGGCTTCCTCATTAACCAGCAAATGTGATGCATCAAGTTTGGCTACATCTTATGGCTGCTAAACAGAGGAGGGGAAACAATGAAAGTATTAGTTTTACAATGTTGGTGCAGCCTTTAAGGACAGAAATTAAATTATTTTTCAGCTTCATCTTTGCCATCTTTTCCCTTTCTGCTCTCATCCCCTTTTTTCTTCTCCTGGAAAGAAAGAAAAAAAAAAAAAATCTTGGTAAGGGCATTCATTCAGAGAACATCTGAGAAGATTAATTCTCTGCAATAGGTCATTTACCAAGTCGCGCAATCGCTCCAGTTTTGCTGCTATCTGGGCGTCTCTATTTTCTTTAATGGCTTCCATTTTAGTAGTCAGCTTTTCCTCAGCCATCTTGCTGAAATTGTTGTCCTCTTCTTTAGCTTTCTGCTGCACTTCTTTCTCATGCTCTCTCTTTTCAGCAAGTTGTTTCAACAGTTCAGCCTCTTGTACCTGAGAAAAGAAGAACATCTTATAGTAGGATAACATTCTTAACTTCAGTCTAATAAGTGCAATGTACAAGTGCCATCCACGAAAGCACAAAACTGCACACGGACCAATGTTTTCAATGAGTCATGGACAGATTAGTTTTTTGTTACTAACCAAAACGGTGTGACCCCAACCTTTTTTGCACCGGGGACTGGCTTCATGCAAGAGTCCTTCCGGGGCTTTGAACTTATGGGGCGGGGCTATGGAGAAGGAGTGGAGTTTACTGCCCTGTTTCCTCAAAAGATGTGCTACATCTCATTTTCATATACAGTAGTATAATGCAGCATCACAGCCCTCCACGTTCTATAATGCAGCCTCACAGTCTCCATATAGAACAATGCAGCGTCACATCCCTCCATATAGCATACATTCTACACACACACACACACACACACACACACACTGTCCCCGTATAACCCCCGCACACAGACATTGCCCCTTGTGTAACCCCCCCACCACACACACTGCCCCTTGTATAATCCCACACACACATTGCCGTTGTATATACCCCTCACACACACTGACCCCTGAATGCCCCACACACAGACATGCTGTCCCCAGTACAATCCACCCCCCACACAAAGGCATTGCCTCTGAAACACACACACACACACAGATGCTTTTCTGCTCACCGCTCCTGCCGGCTTCTCTCATACAGCAGCAGCTGAGGCAGAGACATGGCTGAAGTTTTTTCATATCTCGCGCTATTTCCAAGCGCATCACGTGAAGCACACATCACTGCTGCGCTTGGAAATAGTGCGAGATATGAAAAAACTTCAGCCACGCGTCTGCCTCAGCTGCTGCATGAGAGAAAACGTCGGCCAATAACAGTGTGGCAGGGCATGGCTGCTGCACCGATTGGCTGACAGCTCCACTCATACATATACACGCAGCTGAGGCAGAGGCCTCGGCTGCAGCTCAGAGTGGCATAGTTCAGGAGGTGAGGGTGCGGTGGGCGGGGACACAGGGGGAAGCCGGCAGCTCACTGCGGACCGGCGCAAATATCCCGACGACCCAGTCCGCGGACTGGTGGTTGGAGACCCCTGCATTAGAGAAAAAACAAAAACAAAACCACAACACAACCCATACAGCTTCTTCAGTGGCAGATTAAACTCACCCATTTAAAGAAACCTCCATTGAGAGCTCTGTTTTGCTCCTCTTCTCAGTGACTTCACTACTCTGTAGACTACAGGCTATACTGCACTGTGACCCGAAGGTTAATTTTATAATGAAAGCTTATGGAGGATAAGAATGATGCTCCATAGACTTCATTCAGTAGTAAAAAAAAAAAAAAAAAAAAAAACACCTTTTGGCTCACAGTGATTAGAGATTGAGAATGAGCAGAACGGAGCTTGATACTGGAGAAGGCAGCGAATATTTTCACATGCCATACAGATTTAGTAAAAAAAAAAAAAAAAACCCATTATGGGAGTACTTGAATCTAGACAGAAATTTGTTTTTAACTTGTTGTGCGAATGTAACCCAACAAGGACTGCTGAGTGTTGTGAACCATTCTAATTAATTCTCTTGGCTTTACATCTCAAATTGAGTGTGCAAATGATCTGCCATGCAGTGCACAAATGTAATCACATAGACTGCCAGAAGACACTATGCAGTCTCTGGATGTCACAGAGGTAATCGATTATAGTGGGACCATAGTCATCGACTAAGTCAGAGGATATGGAGTAATAAAGATTGAGTCTGAATTTGCGTTTGTTCTTTTCTCCATTAAAAAGATTGTGCGCATGGCTGGGTCCAACATTGGCCTGGCATTATAATATTGGGCTTAATGCCAGCTGCCAAAACAAAAAAAAAAAATAAAAAAAATAAACGAACAAACATCTCAACTATCTTTAATGCTCCCACATAACCCTCCACCACAATCCTTCATCCAGAGTCTGCAGGGAGCGGACAAGTGTCCTCTCCCTGCAAAGTCTGCAATCACACTGACCGCAGGGACTGAGTGTGTGACATCACCCCAGCAGTCAAGCCTGCCACCGGCGAGTGCGGACATCATTCGCTGTGGAAGTGAACCCCAAATAGTCAATTGTGGGAAGTTCCCACTGTTTAGGCACATCAAGGGCTCTGGAAACAACATTGTGTCAGCTAACGATTCCAGTTAGTTTTCCATTCAAAAAGTCAAATGGCGCTCCTTTGCATATGAGCCGTACCACATGCTTAGTGATTTTTCAGCCTCATATGGGGTATCTGCGTACTCTAGAAATTGAGCAACAAATGTTAAGGTTTATTTTCTCCTGTTAATCATGTGAAAATGGAGTATTTGAGGCTAATGTAAAATTTGTTGGAAAAAGTTAAATGTTTATTTTTCCTTGAAAATCTGTTTCCAAAATTGCACTGATTTAAAGTAAATTAGACATGGGAAATTAATGTTATTAACTATTCTGTGATAAACTCATTTAACAGTAAAAAAATTAAAAATTGTGAAGCTTTAAACAAAAAAGCCACATTTTCTTTAAAAAAAGAAATTTGAAAACAACTGACCTAATTTAACAACTAACATGAAGTCCTATATTAGAAAATCTCAGAATCACCAGGATCAGTTAAAGTGTTCCAGGATCCGTTACACGTTCCAGAGTTAACCTCAAAGTGACAGTGGTCAGAATTACAAAAAAAAAAGGCCAGGTCAGGGAGGTCTAAACAAGCCGGGGAGTGAAGGGGTTAGAGCAGGGGTGGACAACTCCAGTCCTCAAGGGCCACACAATCCAGGTTTTGAGGATTTTTTTTTGACAGTTGGCAATTTGATTATTAACTATCAAATGCTATGGAAATCCTCAAAACCTTGACTGTTTCTGGCCCTTGAGGACTTGAGTTGCCCAGCCCTCAGATAGAGTGGAGGGAAATAATCCCTCTTTGTTGCAGACATCAACTCATGTGCCAAATACTTCATCAACATCCACTTAGACTTCGTAGTTCTCACTATGGGTGTGTACGTCTCCCTTTAGGATGTTATCCAATCATAAGCAGGCAAAAAAATATGCCCCCACAATAGGTTTGTCAGTGTCATGCTTTTGTATGCTGTGCTCAAGCCACTTCTATTCACTTGTTAGTGAGGGCAGGCAGTGATTACAACTCAAATGAGCAGTCATGCCAGGCTACTCCTTGGCCAGTTGTGATGAGTCCTTGCTCTGATATAGAATGATCATAAGATGATCATAACACTGTCGTTACTGACATGTCTCCTTACAGAAACTGAGGGGCAGTACTGCAGGGGCAGAGTGTTTGTAAGATAACAGCCAAACTCAGTTGTCCTCCTCTCCCTTACAGAATTTGTCTAAAAAGATGAGGCCCGACCTGAATGATTAAAAAGAACAGATGACCATGAAACATCTCACTGAGGTACAAATTTCTGATCATAGAATGCTTTTAAAGAGAACCTATGGAACATCAGATCATTCAAGGCTCAGTCAAATGCTTAAAAGTAACTCACCTTGCGCCTCTCTTCTGCCGCCTCCAGCTTCTTTTGAATTTGTTCCAGTGAACATTCCTTTTTCTTCGGTGAGGCAACTGAAAGATCAGGAGCCGCATCAGTAGATGGGGGGCTCAGGATCAGCTCAAATGCCTGACCAGAGGCACGTTTCTCCAGCTCCTTGACCTTGATATCTATTAAAAACAAAAATAAAAAATAAGTGGACATCAAGCAGGTATGTAAAGCTTATAAAAACAAAAAAAAAAAAAAAAAAGATCTGTCACTAGACTTCACAATATAAACTGTATACATTATTAAAAGATTGTTAGACCTAAGGAGGCTGGAGTATTCACTTTGAAAAGCCATACATGATTGGGCATAAAGCCTGTGTGTTAAGGCCCCTTTCACACTAGCGTTTACCGCATCTGCTGCCTAACCCCGTGCATTGTTTATGGGGCTTGCGGCATAGCTGTGTTTCTGGCCACGAAAAAAAAAAAAAAAAAAAGAAAAAAAAAACAAAAAAAAAAACAACAAGTTTTTGCGGCTGCAAGTGCAGAAACTGCTGTTATACTGCACTTGCAGCAGGCCCCATAGACAATGCATGGGTCTTGCAGCAAGTGCGACTGTTAGGCAGCAGATGCGGTAAATCTGCCGCAATTTGTAAAAAACGCTAGTGTGAAAGGAGCCTAAAGTGAGCATGTGTCCAGTAATCAAATGAGGGTCCAATATTATTCTTCAGCCTCTGAGCTTCACAGCTTCTTATCCTTGGTTTTGTATTGAATAATGCAAGATTTGAGGATAGCAAAATTTGAGGTTAATCAGGCTAGATAGAAGGATAAACTTTCAAAGTACTATATAGCTATTCTGATGTGAATTGTCAAAGTAAATAAGCATACTTATCAGGTCTTAATTTAATTAAGTATAGTTTATATTCTGAAATAGAGATGCACTAAAAGTTACCATTTTCCCCTTTTATAGGCCAAGCTAACTTATCAGCTTATATATTCATAACCTTTGTAATGCACGCTAATAGGGCAACCATGTTAGCAGTAATGCCAAAAGCTCTCCATAATTGGGTTAGTATCAGGGCTGTGGAGTCTGTATAAAATGGACCGATTCAGACTCCTAAAATCTATTAAATTGGGTTCAGTAGTTCAATGCAGTATGTGCCAAATATTATTTTGAATGCTCATGTTTTATCTAAATATGTTGATTATTGTATCACAATTATTAAAAGCTTGATGTTACCATTTTACTACAATAAATACAATAAATTACTTAAACATGTATGAAGTCTGGTTTGGCTTACAGACTACTCAGCCCTGATTAATTTTACCATATTGTTCAGACCATCGGATGCACTTTTTCTCCCTAAATTTTGGAATAAAGTGGAAGTTCATCTTTTAGTCCGGATGTACCTGGCTGTGGATGGGCAACTGTGGCGCACGCTCACAGGAAGCAAGAGGTGGTGTTGGGGGCCAACATATGCCCGCTGTTTGAGGATATGAATATGCACTGCTCCTCACCTCTTTAAAGCTGGTGCCAATTTATTGAAGACAGTGCCCTGACGATTCTGCAGACAATCAAAATGGCATTGGCAGGAGCACATGCTGTCACATCTTAGTCTAGTAATAGACTTTAGGATGCAACTGCACCTGCTGCGCCAATGCCATTTTTGTAGAGACCTGAGGATTTTACAGCCCGTCTTCATGATCTCAGGCACTATTTTATTGGTCTGCACATGTGCCACCAGAATTTTATTGAAGACATACAGCAGAAGCACAAAGCATATTCACTGCTCCCTCGCCCATGATCTTGGGTGGGGACCAGAGAATTTCCCAGCAGATAAATCGGTGTAAGTGGGCACACATGACAGTGACGTCATACGCTGCACCGCTTACACACAAAAGTCAGTTGTAAGCATCAGAGGAGGACACCATGCACTGTGCTGATGAGACTTCCCATAAAACAGTAGCTTCCAAACACATGCAGAACAATGCAATATTTAGAAATTAAGAGAAATGACTAAGCACAATGGCAAATTAGAAACAACTCCAAATCTTCGGACAACCCACAAATGCAGGACACAGACTCTGGTGCATAACATATCCACAAATAAAGAAAGAAAAGAGCAGTGAACTCACCAGCTAATGAATTGGGAGTCACCTTTAGGACCCAAAGAAGCGCTCTCCACACAAGACTAACAGTTGTAGGTGTTTTTTTTTTCTCCTCCCTGCACACCATGTGAACCTGCCTGCACATTAAAGGAGACTCCAATTCATCGCCTGGAAAGTTAGGCTGCGTTCACACATTGTGTATTTTGCTGTGCTTTTTTACGCGCACTTTTCAAAATACGCAATGTGTTGTGTCTGCCAGCTCACTTTTCCATAAAGACAGTGCATAAAAATACGCAGTGCTTTTTCAGGGAGAAAGCGCAGCTGCGTAAAGAATTGAGATGTCAATTCTTTACGCAGCTGCTCGTGTGTTTTCTCCCTGTGATGTCACAGAGGGGAGGAAAAATCCTGCTTCCTCCTCCCCCGTGTGACAGCTCTGACCACCCATTAGATTTCGCAATGTATTAATATACACTGCGAAATCTAAATTAAACAAAGTCAAATGTATGAAAAATTAAAAAAGAATGAATACTTTACCTCTCCGACACCTTTTTCCAGTGTCCAGTAATGAGGCCAGTCAAGGTGTCTTCTGCCAGGACCTGCCGTGATGTCAGAGGGGCGTTCCCGGCGATGGTTGGCCGCTGGCGGTCATGTGATACATATCACATGACCGCGAGCGGCCAATCAGCACCGGAAATGCCCCATTGACATCACGGCAGGATCTTCCAGGACACAGATCTCCTGGCCTCGGCACTGAACACCGGGAAAAGGCGTCGGAAAGGTAAAGTATTCATTCATTTTTTTTCTTATTTATATTTATTTATATTATTTTTTATAATATTTTTATTTTATAACATGGGAGTGAATGGGTGCGCACGGTCAAGCGCAGCACCGTGCGCTCCCATTATAAAGATAGGAGCTTGCAGGTGGCTGCAGACACATTGCGGATCCCCTCCGCAGAACTCTGCGGAGGGGGTCCGCAAATGTGAACCCAGCCTAAGCGCTGGCTGACGGTGGTGCCCAACCTTTTCTATTACTGTGATAGTTGGAGATAAAATTAGCAAAACCCAGCAAATCATAAAAAAAATTTTTCCCAATGTGATAGGTTTGCTCTTCAGATAAGTTATGATTAGAGATATTGGATTTAAAATTAATGTTTTGCCAAGAAAAAAAAAAAAAAAAAAAAACACAACAACAACTACTACAAAAATGTTTTCCCATCTTCAAAAGACATTTAGGTGAGGGCTTGTTTTTTTTGCCGATGACCTGGAATAACTTACTGTATGATTTTTGTATGGTAGTATAATTAAATTTTTTTGCCCCAAAGGTATTCACTGCATGTTAATTAGGGATAGATGAATAGATCAGGCAGTTATGGATGAAGAGAACCAGATGGGTATTTTGATTAAATCAGATTTGTAAGCCAACAGAAAAATGTCAAAACACCAAAATTACTTTTGTCACTCCAACATTGCAATAAAATACAATAAACGGTCAAAATTTCCCATCTACCCAAAAATAGTATAAATACTATCAGCTCAAGACGCAAAAAAAGGCATCACCGTTCCAGATCACAAAAAATGATAATATTACAAGTTGTGGAAAATGGAGCCAAAAAGCACAATATTTGTTTTAAAAGTAGCCAAGTAAAGTATCCATGTTTGGTATCTACAAACACATGCTGACCTGAGGACTCACACTGACACTTCAGTTTTACCATATCGTTAACCTGGTTAATAGGAAAAATATTCCACTTTTATTTTTTGTTTTCCTGTCTTCCAGTACAATACGTTTTAGAAGAAATGTCATTCATAAGTACAACTTGTCCCAAATAAAATAAAAAAGCCCTCATGGCTATAGACAAAAATATGAATTGTGGCCATTGGAAGAGAAAAAAAATAAATAAATAATCAAAACTCACCTGAGGATGAAGGGGTTAATATCTGTTCTTCAGCTACAATTCTGCCAGAGAGAACCATATAAAGCTCTATTTCAGACGATAAACAGAATGAAATCAGAGCATGTGCCTCTGCTTAAAGACTGTGCTCGGCAGATATCAGTTTCTAACTAAGGGTCACAGCAGTCAAACACCACAATGGTGACAGTTATTCCACAGCCAATGGACATGGAACCAAAATGCCAGTTAAAGCAGAGGTTTACATGACTGAATCAGATTATACTGAATCTTCTCTCACAAACTAGGCATCAATCTACTCTGTTCTCCCAGCTCTATAACAGTGCCTGCAGATTGCAGTGCATGTTCATGGTGACCGCTTATGCTACCCTAAAGAACCAGACTAAAGATGTTCGAAACAAGACAACAGATCAGTACTTATGGCTTGTCAGAAGGTAGGTTAGGGTGGGCAGCATGAATTTTAACACCTGGACCTTTTGTTCTTCATTAAATAGGACATTGATTTCTCTTCCTGAAAAATGGAAAAGAAAGCAAATGTTTTGAAAAGTATGGCAGCATGGTGGCTTGGGAGTTAACAGCATCTTTGCAATGATGGGAGCCTGGTTTCAAATTCCACCAAATCCCAATACGTTTGTATGTTCTCCCTGTGTTTGCATGTGTTCCTCTTCATATGATTGTGAGCCCCAATGGGGACAGTAATGATGAAGTCTAATTATAGAACATATGCCCCCATTTGACATTGCCCATGGATATAAGGCAGTAATGCAGTAAGATGGATGTGTAACATCACACACACCTCACCTTACTATCATTACAAATGCCAGGCTAGAGGAGCTATGTTGTGCTGCAATTTCATTGTATGCAATGGTCTGGATTTCTCAGGTGTCAAGGAATAATGCCCTGAAACCTGATATAGATTCGGTGTTAAAAATGACAAACCAATGCTTGCACAATCCTCTTCATTGCTGCAGCTCTCCTTTATCAGAGGTTATGTTATGTATAATATAATGCAATTACAAAGCTAGAGTAGAGCTTCAGCATCTGTCATACACATTACAACACAGCTCTCCTCTAATCCGTCTAATAGTCCCAGTATATGGTAGCATACATAAACAGATCTTTTAGAAAAATTATTTCTGAAGACAGTTTATGAGATGCCAATATTGCCACAATGTGGAATCACGAATAACATGCTTTACACAGGCAGTGTCATCTGCATCCCTATTCAAAGATGCGTGTGCGCACAGCTTTGTACCTTTCAGCATTAAAGGGAACATGGCAGCTACTTTAGGCCACCTAACCTATCAGTACAGCTTCCTAGTACATTCCAAGGCATCCCTGTGAGCCAAAAGTGCTGCTTAAAATGCATTTCTGCAACTACAACTTACATTTTCCCCTGGTAATTAGGGGGGGGGGGGGGGGGTTCTGCCTAGATGGGGAGTTCTCATATTCCATGTCCACCCTCATTCCAGTTATCACACCATGGTGGGCATGATTTCCATTCGTGCTCCCAGAGTTAGACATTTTTGGGCTCATTCCTAGCATAACGTCACGTCATTCCCAGTCCTGCAGAGTGCGGGGGTGTACTGGCCGGCTTAAGGGCATGTGCACTGAGCATTCTGAAGTCGGCCACAAGTACACCCAGTTACTCCCCACAATGCACATGACAAGCCCCTGCGTTATACCAGGAATGAGCCCACAGATTTCAAACACTGGGAGCAAGCATCCACCACAGAGCTAGGGGGGCAAATTTAAAAATATAAAAGTCATCCCAGAGAGAATGCCCTGTGTCTGCACTACAAAGACACCATGCTACACTTCCTGACAGAAGTTATGTTGCTTATCCATGTTATGTAAATATAAAAGCTTATAACCGGACGTTAAATTCATCCATTGGTTGAATAAATTGCTCTTTTGAAAGCTTTAAACCTCCGAAATGTGGTTTAGGTTAGGAAAATAATTTGGCATCAATGCTGAAAAAGTGATCATTTAATGAACACAGAATGGTCAGATTTTGGTAATAAACTTTGTCGCCCACAGAAAGTAATGTGATTTTCAAACAAATTAAAAGGATCTTGTCACCTCCAAAAAGCCACCTAAGCTACAAAATCATGTCCCTGCAGCATCCTATCACTAATCTCACACTCCTTTGTCTCCTTAAAGCATCCTGTCAAAGTAGATAAAACTATTTTATACTCACTCATTAGGCATTATAATTAGTAGGGGCTATATTCTTTAGCCCTTAGGGCGTGTTTTGCAGGCTCCAGGAACCACCCTCTCTGTGCTGCTGTGATGTGGAGCTGAAGGCAGGACTAATGATTTGCATTCTGTGAGTGACAGCGGGAGAGGGCAATGCCTGCACAAGCAAAGCAGCACAGAGAGAGGGTAGATCCTGGAGACTGCAAAACACGCCCTAAGAGCTAAAGAATATAGCCCCTACTAATTATAATGCCTAATGAGTGAGTATAAAATAGTGTTATCTACTTTGACAGGATGCTTTAAGGAGACAAAGGAGTGAGATTAGTGATAGGATGCTGCAGGGACATGATTTTGTAGCTTAGGTGGCTTTTTGGAGGTGACCGTATCCCTTTAACTGAAAATACAAATCTATGTTGCATAACACTGGTGAATGAAGTTGTGGTGCTATTAGTCATTTAATCTTTTGTGTGACTTCCATGTGCTTGAAGGACTGCATCCATGATGTTCAACAATGATTCATACAATTAATGAAGTCATCAGGAATAGCAAAGAATGCAGTCTTACTTCCCTCCCAGAGTTCATCTAGATTCTTTGGTTTTGTCTTCTAAACTACCTCTTTCATCCTACCCCAAACACGCTCAATGATGTTCATGTCTGGTGACTGGGCTGGCCAGTCTTTGAGCACCTTTATCTTTTTTGCCTGGAGGAACCATGTTGTAGATATGGATGTATGAGATGGCGCACCATCCTGCTGCAGAATTTGACCCCTTTTAGGAATTGGAATATAGGAGGTAGTTAATACTTCTTGATATTTTAGGCTACTGATATTGCCTTCCACCTTGCAAATGTTTTGAACCCCCCCACCCACCCATACTGAATGTAACCCCAGACCATGATCTTTCCACTACCAAATTTAACTTTTCTGGGTGTATTTTAGATCCATACGAGCTCCAGTAAGTCTCCTGCAGTATTAGCAGTGGCTGTGGTGTAATTGTACTGAAGTCAGAAATCCACCTTCTGCCACTTTTCCAGCATCCATTTGTTTAGCAGGCTGTGGGACTTTGCAAATGCCACACGGTTTTTTATTTGCCTTTTGTTTAGTGCTGGCTTCTGGGCACCAATTCAACCATGGAGGTCATTTCGAGAGAATCCTACAAACTGTTCGTAATTGACACAGGGACTTGAGGTGATTAGGCCGGTTGGAGCTCTGGAGGCAAAGAGGAAGAGACAGGCACAGGATTACTGGTGGCAGCAGGTGCAGGGCAGCTGTGAGCAGGCTCTGATGGGAGTGATCATCCCATCAGATTGCTTCCATCAGCGTGGGAGTAGGTGCCTGTCCCCTCCAGCTGTGATGGAAGTGATCTGATGGGATGATCCCTCCCATCAAAGCAGCTCCACAGCCCCATCATAGGTGGCACAGAATTACAGTGATTCACTGATCAAAAAGCAATCACTGCGATCCTGGGGGTGGGGAATCCAACCCCGGTGGTCTGATAGGAATCAGAGCACGGGGCCCGATGACGGTTACTACGGCAACAGGCCGCGGTAACTGCCATGACGTTGTGGGACGTCACAGATTTCTATAATGTCCCACGTCATAGGTCGGGAAGGGGTTAAAGAAAAAATTGTGCTTTTACAACATTTTTCGTGGCCCATAGTGCTCTCATTTTTGTGGGATCTGGGGTTGTGTTACGGCTTATGTTTTGCCACTTGAGCGGATGTTTCGAATACCATTTTCGGGTAGATGTGATATTTGATATTTTCATCAGGACTGTGGAGTCTGAGTATGTGCCCATTTTGGTGGAATCAGAGTTGAAGTCTGTAGAGAAAAAAAATGGGCAGACTCCTAAAATGTATAATAAATTGAGTACAGTAGTTCAATGCAGAATGCGCTGGGTATTATAAATTATGTTCTGTCTAAATATCTTGATTATTGTATAATAAACTGATTAAAAGCCTGATTATCTCATTGTATTACAATAAATACATCATTAAGGCTACTTTCACATTACGATTTTTCCCCTGTCCGTGGGATCCTACTTTTTGTAGGATCCCATGGACAGGAAAGCATCAGAGGTGACCTCCAGATGCTTTTTCTGTGTCCGGGTCCGTGATTATCACAGATCCGGACACAGTGGGGCACTTTCACTTCTGCAATGTATAATATACATTGCAGAAGTGAAATATAAGAGTTAAAAATAAAAAATTATGCTCACCTATCCTCTATCCAGCGCTGCCTCCCAGCAAGGTCCGTTGTGCTTACAGGACCTGTGATGATGTCACAGAGCATCAGGTCACATGACCTCAGTTACCATGGTAACTGCGGTCATGTGACCCGATGATGCTGTGACATCACAGGTCCTGTAAGCACAACAGACCTTGCTGTGGGGGCATAGCTGGACAGGATGGGCATAATTTTTTTTTATTTTTAACTCTTTCTGCAATTAGGTTAGGAGCAATTTTAGTGTACTGAGCATGCTCAGTACACTAAAATCGGGTCTGAGGAGACATCAGATTTTCCTCGGAACCTGCTCCATAGGGCCCCATGTTAATGGAATCGGATTTGGCATAATTGCCGTCCGGATCTGATTCTATCCGGTTTTAGATTCGGATGCAAAAATCAGGAGCAGTCTCCGATTTTTGCACCGGAAATAAATCAGACAAAATTCGGATGGCAATTAGTGCACATCCGAATCAGTCCGATCCCATAGGGTTACATGGGGGCAAATTCGGATCCGATGCTATCCATTTCTATTGGACAGCATCGGATTTCACAAAATCTTAGTGTGAAACCAGCCTTAAAGGTAACAAACGGAAGGTCTGATCACAGCACGATCCTTGCAATCAGTCACCGATAGCACGATCCAAAAATCGTTAACACCACTTATCAGATCGCAGATATAGTGATGTTAAGATACGTACCTCAGCTGATCAGAACAGCTGTGATGTGGGGATGCATTCAAGCTTACGTGAGTTTGCATCAGGGGACGGGATACAGCCAAGAACGTAAATTTATGTTCTTGGTCGTGAAGAGGTTAAGACCAGTGTTTTGCACAAAAGTGTTAATGATGGAAGCACCAAGTAGACTGCACAAAATTCATTAAGTGTGCTCTTCCAATTTGCTGCTTCTTTCCACTATCCGATATGTACTACACTTTCCTGGCTTAAATGATTATGCCTGGCTTACCAATGTTCTAGGCAAGCGTTACCCATTGAGAGCTGGCCAGGACTGGTGTAAACAGCGCTGTGGAGACTGAGTCAGTGTCCATTTTAGGTAGCGCAGAGTCTGAGTCAGATGCTTGGGTTACTAACTCCACAGCAGTGACAAAACTGGCACAACTTTGTGTTTGGCACAAATTTTGCAACATTTCAAAGTTTCATACCAAAAAAATATGCAAGTGTAAATTAGAAATTAAGTTTTATTTTAAATGGAAAAAAAAAAAAAAAAAAAAAACTTAACTAACCACCATTATTGGTATCCTGTAAGGTGAGGTATTCATTGTAATATTAGGTGGTGCCAAGAATATTCTGCGGATGGGATAAAACTGTTCCAATAGCGTCATCCAATACATATACTATACAACAGCTGCACACATCACCATTTAGAGCAGAGGTCGCCAACTCAAGTCCTCAAGGCCCAACAGTCCAGGTTTTCAGGATTTCTTTAGCATTTGACAGTTGGTAATTTAATCTCCTGCACAGGTGATCATTCCCACTGTCAAATACTAAGGAATTCCTGAAAAAAATGCACTGTTGGTGGGCCCAGAGTTGGGGACCTCTGATTTAGAGGGTTTAATTGGTATCCATTTCAACTTACATTCATGTCCATCCTGCATGTACATACATTTTAGCAGTGACCAAGGTGCAGGGTGAACCGAAACAATGTGCCCGGTTCGACGGATACCAAATTAAGATCTGTCACCCAATAAAATTCTAAACTGCACTCTGACACATTTATGAGCATTTTCTATTCTGACTGAAGCTCAGTGGACAGCTGATCTGTCATGGATGTCCTGGCTTCATTTACAGCATAGTAGAGGTCAGCAAGGGCATCATTTAAGAAAATAAACCATGTGTTTGTAGAGCTCCAAAACCAAAGGCTTATATATCTCCTGGACAGAGATTACTAATAAAAATGTGAACCTGGAAGAGAAAAAAAAAAAAAAAAAAAAAAAAAAAACACACATTCCACTCAAGTACTTTATTTAGATTTTCTACAGATACACAAGAATCCTACCAGCGTCAGACATGACTGAAAGGGCGAGTGTCCACCAATCCAGAAGCTGCAACAACAAGAAAAGGCATATTAGTGTGAGTACAGACAAGAAAGCCAGCGCCCGGGTAAGCGCCCGCAGTCAGGATCACCAGCATTCTAGACAACCCTCTTCTGGCACCTCCAGTGCCCTCTACACAACATGCTGACCGTGGCCCATGATCAGGATTCTGAGCGCAGTGCATTTGTAATGTATTCTAACAGTAGTGTCTCCTCAAAACTAAATTAACACGCTGTGGCTCAGGAAGCAGAGTCACCTCAGAAAAGCAGAATGGACATGGGATATGTATAAATTCACTGTGAGTGTACTGTACAATGCACTAATAACACTGCCAATCCTGACCGTGGGCACCCATAGGGGACCCATGCCTACGTCCAGCAGCTACTCGTATGTAGGCAGGCGGCACCCTACAGGTAAGGGGCGGGGCATGGACCACGTGTCGAGGCGGCCACGCCCACTTGTCATCCCCACGAGGGTATCACAACAAAAGAGCGCGCATTCCGACCCACGTGACAAGCGCCAACAACGGCCCGAGCAATGCCCGCCTACCACACCCGCCAGGAGAGCCTCCACAATATGGGCTCATCAGTGCAGACAGAGCCGTCACCAGCCGGGCAGGGTGGCGCCACACTGCGCTCAGCCAGTCACCAGTGAGGCGGTGCCAGACACCACACCTGAACAAAGCAAGGAGCGCGCCTATTATAGGAGCCCGCCGGGGGAAAGGCGCCAACAGTGTATGCTCACACAGGGGATAACAGGCATGAGGTGCCCACAGGTGCGCTCCCAGCCCTCCCGCCCCGGTATCTGATCTCCGCCGGTTCTGCTCCCATCCCCGCTCCTCACAGCGCCCGCTCTCACCTGTATCGGCCGATGAATACCGCGCGCGCTCTGAGCGGCAACGAACAAAAGCGCCCAATACGGACACGTGACCTGCTGAGCACGCTCCTGATTGGCTGAGACACTGCCTGTTAACCCGCCTTCCCTAAATACCAGCAGGGGGGTAGTTGAAGACCCACAAGTGCGCCGTCTAACCCCCCTTTTGTATCTGTGGTGTTTGATGGTTTAGCCTTGTGCGCCGCTGTCTCCAGCACATCCACCGTACACCTGGGATGTACCATTATTCCACATGTGGGAGTCCGGTTTCATCGACGTCCTGATAGTCATTGCGGACGGTGTAGACTAGAGTCTGCCCTGCGGTGTGTGGTACTTTCTATCTACCTGTTACATTAATGGAGGATGAATTGAAGATAATTGAGCAGGCTGGGCACACATTACTACAGGACATCCATGTTTCTCAGTATAAGCAGGCCATGTGTGTGGTGTGAGGAGACTGGCAGTGTCTGGCATCTCCCCATTGTGTAGCTATGTGTATGTGCCTTTCTACAGACTTTCAGCTATAGCCATCTCCTCAGTGTCTATGGCATCTCCCCATTGTGTGCTATGTTGTGTCTTTCACAGACTCAGCTATAGCCATCTCCTCAGTGTCTATGGCATCTCCCCATTGTGTAGCTATGTAATGTGCATTTCACAGACTCAGCTATAGCCATCTCCTCAGTGTCTATGGCATCTCCCCATTGTGTGGCTTATGTGTATGTGGCCTTTTCTACAGACTTTCCAGCTATAGCCATCTCCTCAGTGTCTATGGCATCTCCCCATTGTGTAGCTATGTCATGTGCTTTCCACAGACTCAGCTATAGCCATCTCCTCAGTGTCTATGGCATCTCCCCATTGTGTAGCTATGTGCATGTGTCTTTCCACAGACTCAGCTATAGCCATCTCCTCAGTGTCTATGGCATCTCCCCATTGTGTAGCTATGTGCATGTGTCTTTCCACAGACTCAGCTATAGCCATCTCCTCAGTGTCTATGGCATCTCCCCATTGTGTAGCTATGTGCATGTGTCTTTCCCCAGACTCAGCATAGCCATCTCCCACTTGATCCTGCTCTCCTATGTCTCCTGGGACTTTCCTGTCAGGCACCATTACCACTTGACTGATGCCTTTGTCTGGGTTGTCTGTACATGGACAACTTCCATCAGCCATGATTTGTCTGTTTAGCAGTACAGACAGACAGCAGGTGATCACAAAAGGCTGTCCATGGCCCAGGGTATGCACACATGGCGTCTTGTAGGAGGATTTCAGGTGGACCCACCTGAATAAAGAATAAATAAAAGAATGAACCTATTCACAGCAATGGAAGAACAACTTGAGCATTCTTTCGCCTCTTTTCACTTATTTTATGTGCTTCAAGGATTCAAAAGCTTTGAAGAAGCAAAAAAAGAAATCGACCTGTCCATTCTGCCAGCTTCAGCTTATAAAGCATCACTATGTGACATATAAAATGTCTAAAAATGTAAACTCATCAGGAACACCACCACCGGAGCCTTCCTAAAGCATCTGGTTCAATGACGATGCAGGCAGACTGATATTTCTAAGGCCTCATTCACACATCGGTGACACCATGGATGTGTGATACAAGGCCGTTTGTGGGCAGGGCGTGCACACGTGTCACAGACTTGTGACGTGTGCTGTCCATATGCTATCTGTGGATAGCACACGAACAGCCGGTCATTACATACCTCCGTACCGCTGTTCCTCTCACTTCCGGTCCACTGTCAGGCTCAGCGAAGTGAATATTCATGAGCCTAATGAGTGGCACCGGAAGTGAGAGGAGCTGTCAACGCTGGAGCAAGGTGAGTATAAAATTCTTTTTTTTCACTTTTGTCCATGGTCCGTGCACACGGATGTCAAAGGGATGACATCTGTGTGCATGGATGTTTCTAAACAAAAGCGGTCCCTGCCTCCACAAAAACGGACATGTCTCTGTGTGGAGCACACGGACATGTGTCTGCTGAACACGGAGATACGGTCCGTGCTTAATGACGGACATGCGAAGGGGGTCATAGGAGATCACGTGTCCCCGTATGTACGTGCCTCCAGCATGTATCGGCACGCACCACATACATGCCGAAGGCACGGATGTGTGGAAGAGGCCTCAGGGTACCGTTACACGTCGCAACTGCATGCAGTTTCACTTGCAATTTGCTGGTTGCAGTGAAATCATGGACACATTGTTCTATCTGTGTTGCCGTGTACAAATGGGACAATGTGTCCGTGATTTCACTGCAACCAGCAAATTGCCAGTGAAATTGCCTAGCAATATTGCCGCGTGTGACGGTACCCTAAGACACCATGTGTGCAGATCCTTAGCGTGTCATCAGTTTTTGTTTTTTTTACAGCCGAGAAGTTTTCTATCAAACTAAAATGAAAATCAGATAGCACATGGATAGAAAACAGAAACCAGCTGCACTCTGAACTGCTAAGACATGCTTATCATGAATAGAATATAGAATTGCGATATTGCTATGGAGATATGAAAAACATGAGACACTAAGCATATAAAGATGGCCATTTCTATATCCACCCAGTAGCCACATCTAGGTGTGAATACAAAATGACCATGTTTATATGCTATGTCTCATTTCTTTCATATTTCCTTAGCAGTATTGCAATTCTATATTAGATCCCCTTCACACCACGTTTTTTGCCTGATTGTGTGGATCCTTTAATTTGAAGTACCAGACGGACAGGCACAGATCTGTGTAAACAGATGGCATTTAAACTTCCTTATCCTTGTTTTTGAAGGATCCGTTTTCTCCATAGAGAAGCATAAGCAATCGCTGCAGCCATGAGAAATAATAGGACAGAGAGATGAACAGAAATAGAGCTGGGAGGAGCTGTACTTGCTTCTGAGCATGCTCAGTACCGCAAAACATCCGGGAAACAATCCTTTTATTTCCCAGATCTGTCTCCATAGACCCGATGATATGTGCTGCGGACCGCAACGGATTCATTTCTGTCCGTTTTTGTCTCCAATTCAGGGACAAGAAAAAACATGACACAAACGGATCCCTGACAGAATTGACACAAACAGATGGCCATATAGGACCAATCCGTGCCCATATGGTACCTTTACACGCCGCTACAGAAGGTTAGAAACAACCGGGTGTTTCACGTGCACGAGCACGTACCAACGGTTGCAAACGGTACCCGATACCGCCTTTACACGCCGCTACAAGGTGCTCTACAGAAGGTTTAATCTGTCTGGATGCACCGCCGGGTGCCACAAGTTACCTTCTGCAGAGCACTGTCCCTCATTTACACGCTGCTACAACAAGGTAATATGGGCGGACCTGGTGCAGCAGGGACAACACATAGGCGTGCCACAGTCCATCACGCCGCGCCCAAACGACAACCATTGGCCAACACAATAGTGTTCTGATTGGGCACGGCGCAAAGGGCGGATGGCGGAGACGTGACGTAGTAGTGTTTGACTGTGGCACGGACTAAGCGCTTGTGACATGGCGGAGTGTTGCAATATTCAGCTAGGGGATGGTTATGTGTCACACAGGAGCGGTTTACAGTCACACACTCCGTACGTATTAAAATGTCAGTGTTGGGCTATGTGTGCGTAGTAGAAGTGTTTGCATTGTCACGCGGACTTAGCGCTTGTGACATAGCGGAGTGTGGCGATTGTGCTAGGTGACGCTTAGGCGACACACAGTAGCGGCTTACACCACACAGTGTGTGCTTTTTGCAAAGTAAGTGTTGTCCTATGTGTGTGTCTGGATAGCAATGTGTGAATAGTGCCCCAATGGCGATCACATATGTGGTAACAGATGTCAATGGCCTTGAGCAGCTCACATGTCCATGATGTGTGTGTCTACGTACTTAAACCCACCTGACAGACAATATGATGTCCTGCATCAATGTGCTGTGTGCAGGTGACCCTCTGCCTACACCAAACCACAAGGGTACACACATTTGTCACATAGACTGTTGACCAAAAACCTTCACATACCTCATGGGCACCCACCCATATTGTGTGTCATGGTGGGTTTACACACACCAATCATTGTATCCAATCTCTGAACCAATCTCTGGTTGCAGTGAAATCATGGACACATAGTTCCATTTTGTGCTGTGTACAACATGGAGCAATCTGTCCATGATTTCACTGCAACCAGAGATTGGTTCAGAGATTGGATACAATGATTGGTGTGTGTAAACCCACCATCATACCCAGCCATAGGTGCCAATGTGTGTGACAGCACTGGCCACAACCCAAACCTTGATCACACTGTCCTCCCTCCCCAAGTAATCAGGCTCACACAGAGTAATTTGGATCCAAGAAAAAAAAATTTTTTTTTCTTTAAAACATGAACTTGAAAAAGTAAATAACAGATACAGAAAGGAAAGACAATGCACATTCAAACAGCATGTGACATTGTAAACACATAATATAATTTTTTGAAACAAAAACGCAAACAATGATACAGTGTGCAGCACCAACATAACACAAATAAAACCTAAACTAACTAACTAACTAACTAAAACCTGTGCACACAATTAAAGAACCAAAAACACCATGGTGCAGCAACCCTGCTGTTAGCACCATGGCCACCATTTTATGAGCACCCAGAACCACCCACACTAGATGTGCTGGTTCTGCCAGCCCACTGCACCAGAGCCATTAAAGTAGGAGCAGTATGCATCTCTACTGTCCCGGGCCTCCTGCTGAGTGCGACCATGGCTCAGCGGCTGGAGTGGAGCCACACCATGGTCTACATCACGCCAAGACCCTGGACGGACCTCCCCTGTTGTGGCGTCTGCATTATCTACAGAACCTCCTGGCGTGTATGATGCTCTATCCCTACGACGCAGGAAGTTATGCAGCACACAGCAGGCCAGCACTACCGCGTCAATAGACTCCAGTTTCATAAGCAGAGGCGTATGAAAAACCCGGAATGTATTCGCCATGATCCCAAACGCATTTTCAACCACACGGCGGGCCCAGGATAGCCGGTAATTGAAAATGCGTCGCTCAGAAGAAAGGGTCCTCTGGGGATATGGCCGCAGTAGGTGTGCCTGAAGTGGGAACGCTTCATCCGCCACAAACGCAAAGTTGAGATGATGGCTCGTCTCGTCATTTGAGGGTAAGTTGAGCCCACCGGTCCTTAGTAGTTGTGCCAAGGAGCAGTTTGCGAACACCCCCCATCTGAGTTGCGGCCGTTCATTCCAACGTCCACGTAGAGGAACTCATAGTTCGCATCCACTACAGCCATGAGGATTATACTAAAATACCCTTTGTAATTGTAAAACAAAGAGCCCGAGTTGGGGGGTTTAGTAATCCTCACGTGCTTACCATCCAATGCCCCGCCGCAGCTTGGGAAGTTCCACCGGCTTTCAAAGCCTCGGGCTACTTCCATCCATTCTGCAGCTGTTTGTGGCAACTTTAGGAAGGATGGCTGCAGAGCACTCCAGATGGCCTCACACGTCTCAGGGATCAGGCGGCTCAGCAGGGGCAGGGAGACACGTGACGCGTATGTGAGGGATGTCATTGACTGCCCTGTAGCCAGGAACCGCAAAGTTATAGCCAACCGCTCCTCAGCTAATACCGATCGACGCATTATAGGCTATCAGTGGCCTCACGCGCTCCAGAAGGAAGGTGAAAGAGTCCTCGGACATCCGGAGGTAGTTTCGGTAATCAGGGGAATTGTTAGCCTCCAGCTCACGCACCAGCTGCATGTGGCCCCGGCGGCGAAGCCAATCTCGGCTCCACAGCCGCCGTTTTTTTTTTTAAACCAATAGGTTTTTATTAAATTTTTAAGCATAACAGCAGATAAACAAAATAACATCACATAGATACATAAGGTAAAGGAAGGAGGGGGGTAGGGAGGGGAAAGGGAACGTGCAGTGTAAAGGGTAATACAGTTGTTAAAGAGGATATAACTCATAGAGGAAGATGTACTGTATTAAATTGCGAGGTGGTCCAGGGGTCCCACCAGGCCCGCACCCTCACCTTGCATCTCAGAGAATGAGCCAATGCGATTTCATGGGCGCAGTGCAGATTTAATCGGACTATTAGTTCAAACCTGTTAGGGAGGGTCGTCGTCCTCCAATGTGCAGCAATCGTTTGTCGGGCCGCCACTAAAATTTTGGTCATAATGGGCCTCAGAGGTGAGGGGTATGTGTCCAGGTCAATCCCTAGTAAAGCTAAAGGAGCTGTAAGGACGAGAGGGAGGCCTGTGAGGGACGTTAACAACGTCTTTACTTCCTTCCAGAACTTGTTGATAGAAGGACAAGTCCACCATATGTGCACTTCCGTCCCCAGCATCCCACAACCCCTCCAACAGTTCGGCGAGGGAGAGGGGGATAAGGAACTGAACTTGGCCATGTGGGCTGGAGTTAAGTACCAGTTATACATAATTTTCTTGGATTGCTCCAAGTGATTTATGCAGCGCGAAAAGAACGCAGCATGGCCCGAAGCTGCCAGCCATTGATCCCTAGTTGCGGAGAAAGCTAGTCTGGATTCCCATCGAGACATATATGGCAATTTCTTCGCAGTGTGGGAAGAAAGTAAGGCTTTATAAATGATAGAAGCTCCGTTACCAATAGCTCCGGATCGTTTAAAGAGGGCTTGCAGGGGAAGGGAAATCTCATCTATCACACAGACAGGGATGGTGATCGTGGAAAGGAAGTGTTTAAGGCGGAGGTAGGGGAAAACAGTTGATGGGAGTGAGATTTTCGCAGCAAGAGTCTCATATGGAAGTAGGTGACCCTCGTGTAGGAGAGAGAGCAGAGGCGTAGTGGCACCCTCACCCCAAGAGGAAAAAGAAATATCGCCCATGAGGGTTGAAACCGCTCTGAGCATTACATAACGATATAAAAAAGTAAAATGAGATTTACAAAATTTCAACCATGTCGTTACAAGACATGAAATCGATCGCAAAGCGAGAGGCGGGAGAAAACGTCACAGAAGGTTCATTTGGAGGAGCAGCCTAGTGGATCCAGATGGAGCGTAGGAAGCCTCTATCTGAAGCCAAAGAGAGGCAGGGGACTCAGACCACCAGATCCTCGCTACATCCAATGTGAGAGCTGTATAATATGCCGCAATATCTGGAACCCCAAAGCCGCCCTCGTTATAAGGGAGAGTAAGAGAAGAAAGAGCTACTCGAGGCGTCTTATAATTCCAAATAAACCGTTTCAATGCGGATTGTATGAGCGATATGTAACGTCTGTTGATTAGGAGGGGGGTACATCTTAGCATATACAATATCTTGGGTAGGAGCATCATTTTAACTGTCTGAATGCGAGCCACCCAAGACAGCTGATAGGAGGAGTATTCCGCACAGGCGGCTTTCAGGGTGGCTAGTAGGAGGTCGCAGTTACGGCTGACAATATCCTTCAGGGAAGCGATATGTATACCAAGATAACGAAAGCCTTGTGGTGACCACTGAAACGGAAAACGCGCCGAAAGACGTCGCTGAACATCGCTGGAGAGATTGATGGGAAATACCGAGGATTTAGTCAGATTGAGTTTATAAAAAGACGCTTGGGAGAAGTCGGATAGAACCGAGAGAAGTGCTGGAAAGGATAGAGTAGGATTCGTACAGGAGAGGAGCACATCATCGGCGTAAAGACTAATTTTATGATCTACGGGGCCTACCGTGATGCCTGAGATGTCTGGGTGAGCTCGAATAACTGCGGCTAGCGGCTCCATCGCAAGGGCGAAAATGACAGCGGAGAGAGGGCAGCCCTGCCTTGTACCATTGGTAATGTGGAAATCAGAAGAGAAAAAGCCTCCCGCCCTCACAAATGCACAAGGGGAGGAATACAGTGCCATTATCGCCGATTTGATGTTACCTGCAAAGGCAAATTTGTCTAAGACCGCTGCCTAGTACCAATGGACTCGGTCAACAGCTTTTTCAGCATCCAAGGACACAAGTACACCGGGGTATCTCTCCCCTCAAGAACCTCTAGGAAGTTAATGATCCGCCTTGTGGCATCTCTCGCCTGACGGACAGGTATAAAACCAACCTGATCCAAAGCGATCAAGGACGGTAGAGCGACCTTGAGACGGTCCGCCAGCAGTTTAGAGTATAGTTTTAAATCGCAGTTCAGCAGCGCAATCGGTCTATAACTGCCTGGATCCGAGGGCGGCTTCCCAGGTTTTAAAAGTGTCGAAATGGAAGCTCGCAAACCCTCTGGCCTGATGTGACCCCTCTCCTGCCAGAACCGAAATAGAGAGAGGAGGTGGGGAGCAAGAGAGTGTGCAAAGGATGTGTAGTAACGATAAGAAAAACCGTCAGGGCCAGGAGCTGAGTTCTTATTAGCGGAGCGGATGACCCCCAGGACCTCCGAGAGGGAAAAGGACTGTTCAAAAAATCCAGTTGGGCAGAAGAAAGAGAAGGAAGGTTCGCACGGGCCAGAAAGGAAGAGATATGTTCCGAAGAGGGTTGAGGCGTGGATTGGGAGGAGCTTAGATTGTAAAGTTCCACATAGTACATGCGGAAGCGTTCCGCAATGAGGATAGGGTTCCGGATGGGGAGTCCCTGAGGGGAGGTGATATGAGTGATTCTAGAGCGGATTTCAGTTTTTTTAATCCTCTGTGCGAGGATAGCGCCAGCTCTATCTCCCATTCCATATAAACGGGACTTGGTCTTTTTTAGTTGTAGTTCTACTTTCGAGAGCATAAAGGAGCGGAGCTGGTGTCTAGTACACATTAATTCTGACATAGATTGCGGGTCAGGAAAAGCGGCGCATGTTCGTTCAAGAGCCTTAACCTTAGTTAAGAGGGAATCCAGAGTCGCAGTGTATTGTCGTTTGGTAAGGGCTGATAATTTAATAAAATGGCCGCGCATCACCGCCTTATGCGCATACCATAATGTATCAAGGGGCATGTCATGTGCGGCATTGAGTGAGAAAAATTTGGTTAGGTACGACCCGAGGGAGTCTACGTTGGTCTCGAAGACTAAGAGATGGTCATTCAACTTCCAGGGCCTCTGAGGAGCATTTGTAGTAGAATCAGAGAGTGTCAATGTAATCGGTGCATGGTCAGACCAAGACGCAGTACCAATGCTAGCTGCCGTGCAGAGGGGTAGGAGGGAATTGTTAACAAGTAGATAGTCTATTCGACTGAATGATTTGTGTCTATATGAAAAGAACGTGTAGTCCCTCTCAGTGCTGTGGAGATACCTCCATACATCATGAAGGTGAAAAGATGATATAAGCATACCTAGCTCTGACCAGTAGGTCGATGCAGACGAGCAGTCCATAGATGTGGACAAAGGGGCATTTAGGTCCCCTGTTATGAGTTTATGTCCAGTCATGGAAGGTAAAAGTCGCTCCAGGGTGAATCTCAGGAACGTAGATTGCCGAGAGTTGGGCGCATACAGCACTAAAGGTACCTTTACACGCCGCGACGGCAGACTGGATACATCCCGCTACAGGCTACAAATGTAGCTTGTAGCGCCAATGTAGCCCGTCGTAGCGGCGTCTGAAGACGTGACGATACAGCCGGCAACAGATACATCTGTTTCCTAGCTCTGCTCGAAAACTGATGGCTACAACGCCGATGGTAGCGAGCTGTATCGGCGTGTAAAGAAGCAACGGAAGGGAACTCGGGACAGCCTGCGATGTAGCTGCAATGTAGCTAAGGCGTCACCTAGGCTCCGTGTTACCGCGCCCCATGTGCGATCATTGGTGGAAGATGGTGCGGTCCGCTTGGTTGTCGGCGCACAGGGCGGCATATTTAAGGAGCCGACGAGTCACACTACACAATTGCTCGAGCGTCAAATATTAATCAGCCTCCTGCGATGCCTGGCCAATCATGGTATTATTGCTTTGTCCTATCAGCGTACGGACGTCTCGTAATCCACAATTGTAGCACGCCTATGTGCTGTCCCTGCTGCACCAGGTACGCCCATAGTAGCTGGTTGTAGCGGTGTGTAAATGAGCTACAGCTGGCTACTTGAGACACCCGGCGATGTAGCTAGCTATAGATGTAGCGTGGCGTAGCGCATCTTGTCGCGGCGTGTAAAGGTGATGCGTTGAGCGTTTGTAACCGTTTGAGCGTGCTCGTGCACGTGAAGTAGCGGGATGTATCCAGCCTGCCGTCGCGGCGTGTAAAGGTACCATAAGAGGGAATACAAGACGTCATTCAGCCGACAATTTAGTAGCAGATACCATCCCTCAGGATCAGACAAGGTCGAGATGAACTCAAACGCTAGGGAACTCCCGACAAGGATCTCTACACCGGCTCTCTTCGTCTGAGCGTTGGAAAATAATCGGTGAGGGAAAAAGCGGGAAGAGACACGGGAGTTGTCTCCCTCCAACAGATGAGTCTCCTGGAGAAAGACAACGTCCGGACGAGCTTTTTTTAATTGAGAATACAGCAGGGATCGTTTGTGCGGTGAGTTCAGGCCGTTAGTATTTAAAGCTAAGACAGATACAGGCATGGTAAAGATATCGAGAATTCTATGTAATTACCAGCAGCAGCACAGGGGACAAAAGAGACAACTCCACATAGGGAGAGGGAAAAAGGGAGGGGCCATGTTACAAACAAGAACATGGGGATAGGACTTAATAAAAATAAAAAAAATAAAAGGACCAATAACAACAACAAAGAAAAAATATACATTTTCCAAGAATCAAAATAGGACTGACGTAAACAACCTGTCTTCAACAGAGCTATCAGCTCAAAGAGATCAGAGTGAGGAGGAAAAGAGGAAAAACCCTCGCTTGGCGGGGCAGCACTCCCAGGATCGGAAATGAGGCAAAGTCAAGTAGAAGGTAGAAGGAAGAGCAGAAGTAAAGTGCAGAAGGAAGAGAAAGATAGAGCAGAGAGAAGAAAAGAGCCAGTAATCAGAATACAACCTGGGAGGTAGATGAAAATTTCAGGAAGGCTGTCCCGTGGGCATCCCCACTGTATTAGTGGGGATAGGTAGAAGAAGAGTCCACACATGGTTGGTATCATCATCAGGCAGTTTTCCATTCCGGATCTACTCTGCGTCGCTGAGGAGGGATATCAGCAGGGTCATCAGCAGGAGCTTGCAAAGGAGAGTCATCAGATGGGGGAATCAAATTCCAGGTCTTCAGGAGTTGAGCAGCTTTGGCAGGAGATAGGCAAACATGCAGCTTATCATTTCTCCTAATGAGTAAGCGAGTAGGGCGGCCCCAACGATAAGAGATCCCCTTCTCTCGGAGTAGCATCGTATAAGGCTTATAGGCTCTGCGAAGCGCCAGCGTGCCTGGAGATAAGTGTGGAAAAACTTCGAGATTTGCAAACTGAGTAGAGAGAGTCGGGGCAGCTCGTAGGGCTCTCAAGAAGTCATCTTTGGCCTCATAAAAGTGCATTCGACCGAGGACATCACGGGGAAGATCAGATCGTACTCCAGGTGGTTTGGGGACCCTGTGTATTTGGTCTATCTTCAGGTCCCACGGCTGCAAATCAGGGATCACCTCCACCATAAAGTCCTGCAAAAAAGACCGTAGGCATTCAGGAGGAACCGACTCTGGGATTCCCCGGAGGCGGACATTATTCTGGCGGTGCCGGTCCTCGAGATCATAGTTCTTGGCCTGAATTACATCCGTGGTGTTCCGGAGTTGCTCGTGTTCGTCTAAGAGCTGGTTATGGGAGCTAATTAGCTCAGCAAGCTTTGTCTCTATATGATCCGTGCGCCCGCCAAGCTCCGCCACCTCGCCCCGCAGATCCCCCACCATGGACATCATATCATCCTGTAGTGATGAGCGGAGCTCCATTAGAAGCTCCTTCATGAGGGAAAGGGTGACCGGTGTCTACGGGGGCAGCGAGGCAATAGTAGCTCCCTGGGCCTGCTGCTCCCGTCGGGAAGCGCGGGCCGCACGAGGGGAAGCTGGTGCCATGTTGGAGGAGATAGCAGGGTCAGAGTGGCCCGGGGGAAAGTAATCGGAGACTCGCTTCGGGAGGAACTCCTGCCGGTTCTTAACTTTCCCCATTGGTGCAGAGACGGTTGCGGGATAATACCAGGAGGTTTCAGGCTAGTGCAAATGGTGTGGATGCTGTAAGTGCCGCTTTAGTGCCCTTAGGACCGGGAGCTCCTGTTTCAAGCGACCTCCACCATGCCCGGTCAGGCCACGCCCCCCCACAGCTGCCGTTGTCTGCGACGCATCAACCTTTCATACCAATCCTCAAGCCACATTTGCTCTTCCACCAACGCAAGAGCCACGATAACATGTCGATCATGTATATTCTGCATTCTCGGTGTCAGCACCTGTATATGTGAAAAAAAAAACATCAGTACATACATCAATATGGGGACATGTTTGCATGTAAAGCAAGCCACACAAAATTTAAATTACACACTATAGCAAACCAGATGTAAGCCCTCGTGTGTGCACAACACACATCCTTGGGAACCATGCAAGGCCAGCAACCTCTAGTGGGCGATAAACAAACGGAACATGCTCACTGATCAGGGCCGCCCATCCTTAAACACTTTGTTGACTGGCAGAAAGGAGCACATCTGGAACTATCTGTGTTAAAAAGGGACATGTGTCACCACAAATATCGCCCATACATGTCACACAAACAATGGAGCATACCATTTATATTTACACAACAACAGTCAGTAAGTAACAACGTACCACAGCCTTGCAGGGTGAGTAATCACAGATGTCACGAACCAGATTACACATGACTCATCAAGTAGGGAATTCGTCACACGTGTTTGCAAGGGTGAGATCCACATCTGCTCAATCTCTGCTGCGTCACGCCTCAAAGCCATGTCTGATCCTAGCCATGTTGGTCCCAGTGTGTGTTCACCCCAACCAGTATGATATATTCATTGCTGTGCACATCTGCACCACATTACAGTCTACATTCCAGCAGCCATTATCCTGCATGGCGAATGGAAACAAACACACAAATGTGTACATGTCAATATGGCAAAGTCTGTGCAACATGTGAATTAATCGGCAGCATGCAACGCTAATGTAGTCACCAAACTAACATCACAAGGGCGGCCGTTACAGTAGTCTATTGCGTTACACAAGCAAATCATGCGCCTCAGCCCCCCACGCCGCTACATCCATGTCTGCCCACAAATACTTAATGACTCTGGCCAGCAAGCGTAACGTCCACCGGGCTGTACTGCTTTTCAAGGAGCCTCCACCAATCAGGACGTTTACATTCTTCCTAATCAGCTGCCACTAGGGCTGTTCACAGGTGTAGGCTCATAATGTGCCTAATTCGTGTGGTCTGATTGGTGTGTGTGAGTACAAATATCAGGCAATGCCGACCAGACCCTGTCCAGACGTCCATGTGCATTGAGCTAGTGGTGTCCAGTGATCCGTTCTCTGTTGGTCTGACGGTAAGTTATCTCCCATGCGTTTTCATTGCCATGCGTTTTTGCATAACGCAGATGCGTCTGGCACATGCCGCTTAGGCTGTGTGTCTGGCACATGCCGCTTAGGCTGTGTGTCTGCCACATGCCGCTTAGGCTGTGTGTCTGCCACATGCCGCTTAGGCTGTGTGTTTGCCACATGCCGCTTAGGCTGTGTCTCCGGACGTAGTGGTATGTTCTTCATGTATATATTGTGTTCCTGCTATGGTTAAAGTCTTGTTATCTATAGGCTATAGCCATGTCTAAATTTGTGTCTAAATATGGTTATGTATTCCATACATTGGAGTATTGTTGTTTGTAGGGCAAGTATTATGGGCTGCTTGGGCACAGTACTTCTCGTTTTCCTTATTGGCGTGCAATGTCAGAAAGTGAGAGCCGGGGGTGGTTGTTGCATGTCCTACTGTAGGGTGTGCATGGGTGTAAGGGGGAGTTGAAGATGTGGTTGTGCGCAAGCCTCAGCGTCTACTGTTGTGTCAGACAGCCATTCTTCATTTTACACACGGCAAACCTTTCACATTGTGCCAAGGACCTAGATGACAGTTGGCCCACCAGGGCCAGATCCACATCTGCCCCTGCCACCATGTTCCCTGCCCCCTGTTTTGCTATGTTGTTATTTTGGTTGTCGGGGTGTAATCCTCGTGGCCCCATGTGCCTTTGTCAACATATGTAGGGAACAATATCTGTCAAAACATGTGTACCCCAGCTGATATATTGCACATGGACAAAGGGTGTCCCACAGGCAAACATACATGTAATCCACATGCTTGATGCCCTTAAACACCTGCATATAGCCACGCAATATCTTGTTTTTGGGCCATGCATGGCTTTGATGTTCTCTGCTTGCTTGTAATTTGCTAATTTTTTTTTTTATTTTTCACACAGATGCTGGACGAGTACGGGGATTTTGTGACCCAGCTCCTCACACTGTATCAAGGATACGAGTGCCTGTGGCGCACATCGCTGCCTGAGTATCGTAATCAGGCAGCACGGGCAGCAGCCTACAGGCCTCTTGTCGAGCTGGCCAATCGCCTCTACCCCAGACCCGGCAAGAGGTGGGACGCGGCGAAGGTGGCTGAGAAAATCAAGAACCTGCGGGCCTCGTTCACGCGGGCTCACCTGGATTACACGAGGCGTCGGTCGGGGGCTGGAGGTGAGGAGGTCGCTAGGCCAAAATTATGGTACTATGACCTCCTCACCTTCACCCTTGGCCATGGGAGCTCGCGTGATATGAGGACCAACAACCCCCTTCCCGCGTCCCCTGTAGGCCCTGCCCAAGACCACTCTGCGCCGCAGGAGGTGGGTAATTGTGTTACGGTGGTGGGCCACAATGTTTGCGTCACAGGTGTGCTTGTCTGCATGCTTGCCCACAACCCAATTCTATATTTCTTTTATTCTCTTTTCAAACCATTTATTGATGTGGTATGTGGCCTCAGGGGCTTTGCTCGTAAATTCAGAAATCTTCACAAACAGCCCTTCTCCATGTCCGTTACAATAAACGAACATGCATGATTTGTGGATTGGTTCGCATATTATCCCCAATGCTGATTTGGTGTAGTTGATGTCAGTCCCAGCAACGTATGGTAACTTTATAACCCACACATGTGTGTGGCCTTTGGCCCATGTAGTGTATGTTTTCTGGAGCCTGCCCATTCATTGTTAATTTATTTGTTAGGTCTGGCTCAGGCACATGGCCGTGCACTGTATTACAGCCAGCATCAAGCTCCTGTGGTTACATATCAATTTTAGCTTAAACCATAGTGAATGTTAACAATGTATGCTTAGGGCACAGTGGGTTGGATGCCACAGGTGAGTATACATGACACGTGCAGGTGTTCGGCACCCTAGCCTTGATCCTTTCTAGTCTATGTTGGTTGTTTAGGTGCTGGTGTGTTGTGTGGTGTTGGGGATAGTGTTGGCCTCTGGCCATTTGGCATAAATGATGCTGCTTTGTGGTATTGATGTTATGTTTCTTTTTTCCTTTTCTTTCCACAGGCCCCTGAGCAGGCTGGCTCCATTGCGGAGGAGCCTGCCGCTAGTGAGGCTCGCCCAACAACATCAGTGGGCGAGCTGGAGGACGTAACTAGTGATGGGGGTCCTGGCCCGGTGTCCAGCTCAGCTATTCGGCGAAGGAGAAGACCAGCCCCACCGGAGACCGAGCTGGGCACCTGGGCCAGACGTGTCCTTTTGGATTAGCAACGGACCCACATTTCTTGTTTGGCCCTCCACGCAGCGACAGGCTCGACAGGATGGAGCCGGAGCAGAGGGAGATCGCTCAGCGGGTCTTCGATCGTGTCCTTGATGCTGGCGCAGATGGGGCCCTGCAATGGGGGTGTGCGATTCCGCCCCCACAGAGGAACACCGTTTGGCCCCTTGCGCCCACCCAACCACAACAGCGTGTGAGGAGACTGCCCCGGACCCGTACCCCAACCCCCTCAACAAGACGTAGTCGACGATATGGACGCTCTCAGGCAGGGCGGGGCTGCCATGAGAGGGGGGGGTTGAGGCATTGTCAGAGCCAACAGAGGAGGAGGATGAGGATGGGGGACACTACTAGCCAATGCAATGAATTGGCCATCTGGACTTATTATTTTTAAAAGCAACACATTTGCCTTTGCGTGTTTATGAAAACTTGTAATTATGCTTGTGGCCTAATTGCCCTGTGTTATTATTTCATTTTGTGTTTTTTGTTTTTTTTTAAATAAATATAATTTAACCACACATTTGAGTCTTCAATTTGCCCACTAAAAAACAAATTGTGTTTACTGTGTGAATGTTTCTGGTCCAAATATAGGGGAGAGTATCCACACATTGTGGGCAATGGCGGCAGTGCAGGAACACAATGTGGCCTGGTAACATGTAGTTAGACTTCAAAGAGGTCTACTCATCTGGGGCACCCAGTTAGGGACTTAACATGTTGGCCACCACAACATGTGTGTAGTGACATCAAAGAACACACATAATTTGTATTTTCAAATTTTATTTGACACAAACATGTGTGACACACATTTGCCACAATACACACAATTGTGTTTGAGGGTAGGAGTAGCTACAACACACTCTCCATGGTCCCAATGTGGGACACTATAAGAAAAGAGGCCAACAGGGTAGCCACAACACACTCCCCATGGTCCCAATGTGGGACACTATAAGGAAAGAGGCCAACAGGGTAGCCACAACAAACTCCCCATGGTCCCAATGTGGGACACTATAAGAAAAGAGGCCAACAGGGTAGCCACAACACACTCCCCATGGTCCCAATGTGGGACACTATAAGAAAAGAGCCCAACGGGGGCAAAAACAAAAAAAACAAAAAGCCAACAAGGCAACAGTCAAAATGTTTTGTCCAACAAGGACAACAGTCCTTCCGGGGAGGTCAGCCCATTGAGGTGTGGGGGTTCTGCCACATCATTGGAAGCCACCATGATGTTGCTGCAGGGTAGCCAGCATGGCACCCAACCAGGCCAGGTCTTGTTGCCCGCGTCGGTGTGCCCGGTGTAGCCGTCGCCAGAAATCATGGTGGGCCCTCATCACGTCCTCCATCGTAGGTGCACCTGTATTGTGATAACAAACACATTTACATTCTAATAGTCCCTATGGTGTTTTGGTATGTTCAACCAACAAATATGCTCCTTACCCTCGGGCTCAACCTCCTCCTCACTATCAGGGGGTGATGGGGAGGCACTGACACTCCACCCCGCAGCTCCAGCACGTTCTCCATCTGCAAAAATGGGTGAAGAACATTATTCACAAAATGGGTGCAAATCCTAATGACAACAAAACACCACACTGCTTACAGTGTGCAGGCCATAGCACACAACAAAACACACTTACCACCATAATCCTCCAACGCTGGCTCAATTGCTGCTTGAGGCATGGCCTCATCCGGGCCAGCAGGGGATGCCAGCTCAGGCTCCGGCCCCGCTGGATGATCACCATTCACCGCCGCCGGCCCTGATGGGGAAGGCATCTCCTCTTCAACGCCTGCTGGGTCTTCATGATCCTCCTCCGCATCATGCCCTAGGGACGGGCTATTCCCTTGTGGGGATGGGCTCCCAGCAGCCTCTTGAGGTGGTGGGGTTTGTTGGGCACCTGCAGGTGGTGCTGGGGGAGCATCCTCCGATGAGGAATCATCGGCATCTGTATTTGAAAATACAATCATTGCAATCTCAGAAGAAGGGTTCAGCTCAGAGGTGTTTCCACATTTAGATTGTGGGGCTATGTGTTTGCATTAGGGCCGATATGTTGTTAGTTCATGTGCTATGCGTGTAGTGTGTGTATGGGACAGTAGTGTGGTTATTGTCTGTAAATCAACTAACACTGTGGTCTCATCTTTGCCCCAAAAACACTGTGGTTAAGGCAGACGTGTAGGCACCCCCTCAATATTCAGGTGAATATATGTTACCCCATTGCATGGGTACCGCCGTAGCCCACAGTCTCCTTATAATGTGTTTGTCAACATATATGTGTAGTTTGGTGCTTATACATGGGTAAGTGTGTGTTTGGCCCCAAAAATTACTCACCACGCAGCCTGGCAATCCGGGCACGGATGTCCACTATCCGGCCTGGGCATTTCTGCTTCAGATCGGCAATTTTTTTTTGGATTGCCTTAGCGCTCCTCTCCACCCCCAGTTGGTTGAGCAGGGCCCGCTGGATTCGCCTAACGGTGCTGCGATTGCGCAGCCTGGGATGCCGGTGGTGATGGTGGCCCCAATAATCATACCGGTCACAATGGTCTATAAGGACCAGTAACTCAGCCATCCCCCACGTTGCAGCGCGCTGTGTGGCGGCCATAACTGTAATGCTGTGTGCAGAGGAGGGGCTGGCACCTTGCAGGCAGAGTGAAACTGAAACCAACGTCATGACGTCAGTACGGCCGCAGGCGGGGTGACACAACATTCAAAGTCGCCCTACGCGCAGTGTGACACGGCAGAAACACTTCTGCGGCACCTACAGAACAATAACCCAGGGCGGTGCGTAACGCAACCTTGTGCGCTGTGCACAGCAGTATTCCTTTTTATGTGGTATGACAACGTGCACACTATATAAGGACCATGCCGCACTATACTTTGGCCTTCCGCAATTGTGTGGCCGCGTAATTGTACTAATGTATCTGATCGTGCATACGGCGCGTATCTGTAGTGCTGAAGTGACAGCTCATCCAAAATGGCGGCCTGTGAAAGGAGAGCCAATCGTAACGCAGCATCTTCGACCAATGATCGCTGATGGGGCGCGGTATCCCGGAGGCTGTGTCATGCCCCAGGTAGATAGCTAGGTGTTGAAAAAACCCTCCTGTTCCTCATTTACACGCCGCTACCATCGGGTTGAAATCAACCTGTTTTAGAGCACTGCTCTGAAACAGGTGCCGAAAGTGACGGGTGGCAACAAGCTAGTTTACACGCCGCTACCTCGGGTTGATTTGACGGTGCAAGATACATTTGTCTCCATAATCCGGTTGTTTTCAACCTTTTGTAGCGGCGTGTAAAGGTACCATCAGGGATACATGGGAGCCCAAAACGGATTCCTGCCTATCCATTTCAAAATGGATACACACGGATCCCAAAAACGTGGTGTGAAGCCAGGTGTGAAGCATTCATGGTATGCGTGTTTTAGCATTTCAGAGTGCAGCTGTGTTTTTCGTTGTCATAATATGTTATGTTCAGTTATGCCTCTGTTAAAATTGCATGTTAGGAAGTGTCGGCAGCTTTTTCTTATTTAAGCACACGAATAGCCAGGGCCGTAACTACAATAGGTGCAGGGATTGTGATCACACCCGGGCCCTGCGGCCTAGGGGGCCCCAAAAGTCCCTTTGGCCTACAGAAAAAGACTAATACTATTAAAGGGATCCTGTCACCTCCAAAACGCCTCATAAGCTAGCAAAACATGTCCCTGCAGCATATTATCACTAATCCCACACTCCTTTTGTCTCAAAAAAGCATCCTGGTAAAGTGCATAAAAACATTTTATAACTTACTTATTAGCGATGTTAGTTAGCTTTGGCTATATTCTTTGGCCCCTTGGGTGGGCTCTCTTCGTCATATGATCACGCCCTAATAGGCGTGATCTTCTATTCATATTCTATTCAGCGCCTCCCTGCTCTCTTCGGCGCTGCTTGGGCTGTAATGGGGCTGTAATGACGCGAATTGCGTCATTTCCAGCATTGGGTGACGTCAGTACACCCACGCCGCATGCGCAATGCGGTGCAAGAAGCCTACAGAGCGGCGCGGGTGTACTGACATCACCCAATGCTGGAAATGACGCGATTCGTGTCATTACAGCCCCATTACAGCCCAAGCAGCGCCGAGGAGAGCAGACAGGCGCTGAATAGAATATGAATAGAAGATCACACCTATTAGGGCGTGACTTTATGACGAAGAGGGCCCGCCAAAGGGGCTAAAGAATATAGCCACAGCTCATTAACATCGCTAATGAGGAAGTTATAAAACGTTTTTATGCACTTGACCAGGATGCTTTTTTGAGATAAAAGGAGTGTTAGATTAGTGATAGGATGCTGCAGGGACGTGTTTTGCTAGCTTATGAGGCGTTTTGGAGGTGACAGGATCCCTTTAAAGATTTGCAATAATTGGGGGCCCCGATGGAGCTTTTGCATCAGGGCCCCTTGGATTGATGTTCCGCCACTGCGAATAGCGTCTGCTGTCCAATTTTTAATAACGTGTTTAATCCATGACTCAGATCAAAATCAAAGAGACAGTTGCACTCTGTAAACATTTTTTATATGTATTTGCTTAGCAGTAATGCATATCCATACTCCTACAGTGTTGGCCAAAAGTATAGACACCCCTGCAATTCTGTCAGATAATACTCAGTTTCTTCCTGAAAATGATTGCAATCACAAATTCTTTGGTATTATTATCTTCATTTAATTTGTCTTAAATGAAAAAACACAAAAGAGAATGAAGCAAAAAGCAAAACATTGATCATTTCACACAAAACTCCAAAAATGGGCCAGACAAAAGAATTGACACCTTCAGCCTAATACTTGGTTGCACAACCTTTAGCCAAAATAACTGCGATCAACCGCTTCCGGTAACCATCAGTGAGTTTCTTACAATGCTCTGCTGGAATTTTAGACCATTCTTCTTTGGCAAACTGCTCCAGGTCCCTGATATTTGAAGGGTGCCTTCTCCAAACTGCCATTTTTAGATCTCTCCACAGGTGTTCTATGGGATTCAGGTCTGGACTCATTGCTGGCCACCTTAGAAGTCTCCAGTGCTTTCTCTCAAACCATTTTCTAGTGCTTTTTGAAGCATTATGCTGCAAAATTTGTTGGTAGTCTTCAGACTTCATAATGCCATGCACACGGTCAAGCAGTCCAGTGCCAGAGGCAGCAAAGCAACCCCAAAACATCAGGGAACCTCCGCCATGTTTGACTGTAGGGACCGTGTTCTTTTCTTTGAATGCCTCTTTTTTTCTCCTGTAAACTCTATGTTGATGCCTTTGCCCAAAAAGAGAGAACATTCTTCCAAAACATTTTAGGCTTTTTCAGGTACGTTTTGGCAAACTCCAGCCTGGCTTTTTTATGTCTCGGGGTAAGAAGTGGGGTCTTCCTGGGTATCCTACCATACAGTCCCTTTTCATTCAGATGCTGATGGATAGTACGGGTTGATACTGTTGTATCCTCGGACTGCAGGGCAGCTTGAACTTGTTTGGATGATAGTCAAGGTTCTTTATCCACCATCCGCACAATCTAGCGTTGAAATCTCTTGTCAATTTTTCTTTTCCGTCGACATTTAGGGAGGTTAGCCACAGTGCCATGGGCTTTCAGCTTCTTGATGACACTGCGCACGGTAGACACAGGAACATTCAGATCTTTGGAGATGGACTTGTAGCCTTGAGATTGCTCATGCTTCCTCACAATTTGGTTTCTCAAGTCCTCACACAGTTCTTTTGTCTTCTTTCTTTATTCCGTGCTCAATGTGGTACACACAAGGACACAGGACAGAGGTTGAGTCAACTTTAATCCATGTCAACTGGCTGCAAGTGTGATTTACTTATTGCCAACACCTGTTAGGTGCCACAGGTAAGTTCCAGGTGCTGTTAATTACACAAATTAGAGAATCATCATATGATCTTTCTAACAGTCGCAATACTTTTGTCCACCCCCTTTTTTATATTTGGTGTGGAATTATATCCAATTTGGCTTTAGGACAATTCTTTTTGTGTTTTTTCATTGAAGGCAAATTAAATGAAGATAATAATACCAAAGAATTTGTGATTGCAATCATTTTCAGGAAGAAACTGAGTATTATCTGACAGAATTGCAGGGGTGTCAATACTTTTGGCCAACACTATATACATTATATTCATTGTTTGCCTTAGCATTGCAGAGTACAACTGTCTCTTTGTTAGGCTATGTTCACACAGGGTGTTTTTTCTGCATCAAAACCTGATGTTTTGCTAAACAAAGATTTCTTGCCAGCATAAAACCTGCATTTTTTGCCATATTTTTGGTGTGTTTTTGCTGCGTTTTGCACTTCAACATTGATTTTCAAGCCATGACATTGCAAAACTGAGGCAAAAACGCAGCAAAGAATTGACATGTTATTTCTTTCAAAAACCATGCAGGTTTCAATTTCTTTAAAATGTGCGTGTATAACACACTATTTAAAAACTTTATTATTTTAATTCCATCTATATTCTGAGTGCTCCATTGAGTTGTATATACACATGGTATTATAATTTGAAAAACCATTTATTGGGATATTATACCATATACTTCATAGGTACCGTATATACTCGCGTATAAGCCGAGTTTTTCAGCCCAAAAATTGGGCTGAAAAGTACCCCCCTCGGCTTATACGCGAGTCAGTGCTGTATACCGATGTATACATCGGTACATACCGATGTATACATTGGTATACAGCAGCCCCCGCATCCCCAGTAATCCAGGGCCCCCCAAGCGTCTCTCCGGTCACCTGAAAAGCAAACTATACTTATCAGTGTCCGCTGTCCGCGCCCGCTCGCCTCTGCCGTCTGCGATCCTCCATCTTCATGTGGCGTCTTCCGGTTTCCTGTGCTCGTCGCAGGGAATGACGTCATTCCCTGCGACGAGCACAGAAACGGAAGACGCCGCATGAAGATGGAGGATCGCAGACGGCAGAGGCGAGCGGGCGCGGACAGCGGACACTGATAAGTATAGTTTGCTTTTCAGGTGACCGGAGAGACGCTGGGGGGGCCCTGGATTACTGGGGCCCTGTATACTACCGCTGGGGCTGCAATCTACTACCACTGGGGCTGTATATACTACCACTGGGGCTGTATATACTACCACTGGGGCTGTATATACTACCACTGGGGCTGTATATACCACTGGGGCTGTATATACTGCTGGGGCCCTGTATACTACCGCTGGGGCTGCAATCTACTACCACTGGGGCTGTATATACTACCACTGGGGCTGTATATACCTGTGGGGCTGCTGTATACTACACTGGGGCTGTATATACCTGTGGGGCTGCTGTATACTACCACTGGGGCTGTATATACCTGTGGGGCTGCTGTATACTACACTGGGGCTGTATATACCTCTGGGGCTGCTGTATACTACACTGGGGCTGTATATACCTCTGGGGCTGCTGTATACTACCACTGGGGCTGTATATACCTGTGGGGCTGCTGTATACTACCACTGGGGCTGTATATACCTCTGGGGCTGCTGGATGCTACCACTGGGGCTGTATATACCTGTGGGGCTGCTGTATACTACCACTGGGGCTGTATATACCTCTGGGGCTGCTGTATACTACCACTGGGGCTGTATATACTTCTGGGGCTGCTGTATACTACCACTGGGGCTGTATATACCTCTGGGGCTGCTGGATACTACCACTGGGGCTGTATATACCTCTGGGGCTGCTGGATGCTACCACTGGGGCTATATATACCTCTGGGGCTGCTGTATACTACCAATGGGGCTGTATATACCTCTGAGGCTGCTGTATACTACCTCTGGGGCTGCTGTATATTACCACTGGGCTGCTGTATACTACCACTGGGGCTGCTGTATACTACCACTGGGGCTGCTGTATATACCTTTGGGGCTGCTGTATACTACCTCTGGGGCTGCTGTATACTACCTCTGGGGATGCTGTATACTACCACTGGGGCTGTATATACCTCTGGGGCTGCTGTATACTAACTACTGGAGCTGCTGCTGTATATACCACTGGGGCTGCTGCTGTATACTACCACTGGGGAGGCTGCTGTATACTACCATTGGGGGGCCTGTATACCACACTGCTGGGGCTGTATACCTGTGCTGGAGTCCACCCTCGGCTTATACACGAGTCAATAGGTTTTCCCAGGTTTTGGGGGCAAAAGTAGGGGGGTCGGCTTATACACGGGTCGGCTTATACACGAGTATATACAGTATATATTATTATTAATTGGCACTTTAAGTGCATTTTTAATAAAGTTTTTAAAGAGGACCTGCCACCTCCCATGCATGGTGATCTAATTGCAGCACTGAATGCAGCATGTCTGCTGCATTCAGGCAAGGGGTCCCCCATGTCTCTAGCCCCCCTGTACCCTGTTATAATTGAATTTGAAAACTTACATATTGGAGCCGGATAGGAGTGGTCTCGTGGCTGGAGCCACTTCCCTCACAGGGCAGTTTCATGCCCCCTGTATCTTTTTTCCGCCCTCCGCCGCCTCCCTCATGTCACTCATTCTCTCCCTTGTCTGCTGCATGCCAAGTTAAACGCAGGCGCAGGAGAGAAATCACTTGTTATGGTGCTGGCCGCATTGCCTCACCTCCTGCCGTGACGTCACCGCCTTTCCCTGCCCTGCTTTATGGTTAACGATCTGACATCGCACAGCACCGTGTATGCCTCGCTCCGCTCTGCTGCTTAACCGCACAGACACAGTGACAGAACATCAGGTGATCGGGAAAGCGCACCCCAGCCACAAAAGCGCCCACAGACAGAAGAGGAGATATGCGGTGTCTTGATCACACGCCCAAATCTACCTTCACAGAGAGGAGAGAGACTGAACGCCAAATAGAGGAGAATCCAATTAGAAGGCAACAAGTGTGTGCCTAAACAGGGGGATAATTAAGCTGCCAGCAGCACCAGTGACTGAAAGATATATTGTACATTTCAGAGAGGAGAGATAGAAACTAGAAGGAGAGACCGCATTGAATGAAATCCAACACAAAGCTATAGAAAGGTCAGAGTATGGCCACTGCAGTAGAGAAATAACATGAATGATAAGGCAATATTGTGATTGCAGAAAGAAATAAAGACAACACTGACCGCACCAAGGCAAAAAAGACAGTTATATCATACAGGTGAGAACAAAGAGGAATACTTCCAAATCCTAGTAAACAGTAGGGTAAATTACAAACTGAATAATTGCAGGTTGACACTGAAGCAACAAAGCAAGACGATGATTACAAAGGGAAAGAACCCCAGCAATATAACAAAGGTAAAATAATTAACATATACAGGAAGCCAAAAAAAATAAAAAAAATCAAGGGGTACAACAGTAATACACATATATTTATATTACAGGCATACAGAGAGGGACAACAGGAGGAAGCACCAGAAGGAGGGACTCGTACTACTGTATCAAGATCCCTCATAACCCAAAAAATCTAGTTTTAAAAAAACCTTTATAAAAATCATTGTTTTTAGATGTGATTAATTGTTTTTAAATTTTTTTAAAGAAGTTCAATAAAATTCCCGAGAAAGGGTTATATCAATACACTGTGTTATTAATAGACACCGAGACCAAGAACAATCTATAGACTAAAAGAGAAAGGTTCCAGCCATTAGCCAGATTGTGCGCTTAACCCATATATATACATATATATATATATATATATACACATACAAAAATCATATATATATGAATCCGGTTTTAACAAGTAAAGGGTATACAGACACACGGCATCACCCGGGGCGGACAGCTGCCAATCATAATAAGGGTGTTCCAGTGTTTAAGGTGTAGATACACAAATATCAAATAAACAATTAATTTAAAATACAAATATATGTTGCATAACATTGGTGAATGAAGTTGATGTGCTGTTAGAGTTATATTTAATATTTTGTGTGACTTCCATCATCTTGAAGGACTGCATCCATGCGGTTCAACAATGATTCATACAATTTATTAATGAAGTCATCAGGAATAGCAAAGAATGCAGTCTTACATACCTCCCAGAGTTCATCTAGATTCTTTGGTTTTGTCTTCCAAGCTTCCTCTTTCATCCTACCCCAAACATGCTCAAAGATGTTCATGTCTGGTGACTGGGCTGGCCAGTCCTTGAGCAACTTGATCTTTTTTGCCTGGAGATACTTTGTTGTAGAGATGGATGTATGAGATGGAACACAATCCTGCTGCAGAATTTGATCCATTTTATGATTTGGAATATAAGAGGTAGCTAATACTTCTTGATATTTTAAGATTATTGATTTTGCCTTCCACCTTGCAAAAGTTTCGCACACCCCCATACTGAATGCAACCTCAGACCATGATCTTTCCACCACCAAATTTAACTATTTTTTGGGTGTATTTTGGATCCATACGGGCTCCAGTAGGTCTCCTGCAGTATTTGCAGTGGCTGTGGTGTAATTCTCCTGAAGATTCATCAGAGAAATCCACCTTCTGCTACTTTTCCAGCGTTTAGCAGGCTGTGGGACTTTGCAAATGCCACCCGGCTTTTTATTTGCCTTTTGTTTAGTGCTGGCTTCCGGGCAGTGATTCGACCATGGAGGCCATTTCGAGACAGAATCCTACTAACTGTTCTAGTTGACACAGGGACTTGAGGTGACCAGGCCTGTTGGAGCTCTACTGCACTTGAAGAGGGGCTTGCTTTGGATTTTCTAAACCAACAAATGTTCCTGAGCAGTTGTCTTGCGGGGTCTGCCAGACCTGGGCTTGTCAAACACATCTCCAGTCTCTTCAAATCTTTTTTAAATTCTTTGTACTTGACGCTGAGACACATTAAAAGTGCCAGCCACGTCTGCAGTGGATCTGGTCTTCAGCCTCTTGATAATCAAGGCTTTGGTCGCAGGGTGGATTTTTGGCATGATGTCAGAGCTCAAGTTGCAGTTCAAGTGAAGGTCTGGGGTGCTGGGTTTCTTTTTAGACACACCCACTAATTAACCGATCATTTACTTAGCACAGGTGAGGATGTAAACTAGGATTGGGTGCATTAAATGACCAGGCGACAAAACTTTTGTCATGCCAAAATCTGACCATTCTGTGTTCATTAAATGATCAATATTTCAGCATTGATGCCAATTTATTTTCTTAACCTAAACCACATTTGGGAGGGTTTCAGCTTTCAAAAGAGTAATTTATAAAACCAATAAATGAATGTCAGGTTATAAGCTTTTATTTACATAACATGCATAAGCGACATAACTTTTGTCAGGGACTGTAATTATTGCATTAATGCTTCATGGCCTAGATGCCTTCACTTCACAATGATAGTGTGGCGCCCCACTGGTCGGAACGCCATGGAGTGGTACTGCACCCAAATAAGAGTGTTAATAAAAAACTCCAATCAACTCTCATACACGTTTGGATTAATATAATAGTACCATTCACATTGATATAAGGTCCCAAACGTGTATTTGGACTAACAATATTCGGTGGTCGCATACCCACAACTACATCAACAACAAACTTTTGCGACACAACTCATGAATATTAATAAAAATTCAATTTTATTAAGGTGCAGGATAAAGTGCAACAGTGCTTTACAACCACGGTTTAACAGGGTTAGTAGAACTGTACAGAATTCTATAGCATGTCAGGACCTGTAGAAGCGGCCACTGAGCTGTGAAACGGTTGCCTTCGTCCTCGCTCCCGCACCTCCCTCCCTCACCGTTTGTTTTTCCGGAATGTGTTCTTGGATACCGCAATAAAGTGATAAATATCATCATGCTGAGTGCCACTGTCTATTTTTCTGCTACTTAAACTTGGTCGCTTACATATAGTGTGCACCTCCATTCGATCTATACCTTCGGTCAGAGAGGATCGCTCTGGATCTCACCGGTTGCACACCACGGATAATGCCCAGTTTTCCTTTTCTTTTCTGAGACTGTCACCATATATTAGTTGGTATATTTCACAGATATATATATATTGGCGTATATCTAGATATATAAACTATTATGTGACCTCTGCTATATAATTCTGTACAGTCCTACTAACCCTGTTAAACTGTGGTTGTAAAGCACTGTTGCACTTTATCCTGCACCTTAATAAAATTGAATTTTTATTAATATTCATGAGTTGTGTCGCAAAAGTTTGTTGTTGACCAAATAAGAGTGTGTGGTACTCCTGTGACTAAGGGAACTGGGATGGTAAACATGGGACCCCCACAACACCCATTCATGCACACCCTAGAGTAGAGGACTGTGGGTGAACCCACTGCAGGGAAGACCCGTCCTATGGGAGGAGTCAAGTGTGTAGAAAAAGTGTATGGGTGGGTTGACAGATAGTAGTTAGTGAGAGAAAGAGATGAGAGGAGGACAACGCAAAAGAAGGTTGTTGTGACAAGAAAGAGACCCTAGGGGCACCTGGAGCTACGGTGCACCCGAATCTAGACCCGGTACTACCGACCAAAAGGGTCTAGTCCCAAGCAGAGGACTGGCTCTGGACACGGTGTAGGTGTTCAACTCCGAGCCGTTAAACCGGAGGCCCCGAGCTTCTTCAGGAATCTGTGGCCAAAAGACCCGGTGTATACCTCGAAAAAGCACACCAAACTAGGGTGTGGGGGACCTTAAGGGGAGTCGCCCACCAAAGACCCCTGTGAGCTGGCTCGAGGCTCTGCGCGCATTGGTGCTGCATGGTTGTGAGAAGACAGCGCAGTGAAAGGACCATTAGGGAACGGCAGGCATACCACCGAGAGTCCGTAGTGAATCATCCTGGTTCCCTGGTGAATACCCAGGCCAGAAAGACCCAAAAGACTATTTCATCTGTCTATCTGCTTAACATCCTGCAAGTAAACCCGATCAGAGCTAATGACTTGTGTGACATACTTTATTTCCCTCGCCTGAGGACCCGCACACTGCTGCATTGAAAGGACAAGCGACAAACCCGTGTGGTAAGCTGCCTCCCTGGCTCCCAGATAATGTTTGTACCGCTCTGTTACAGCCCAGACTACTGCCAGTAGCTCTAACTTGAAGGAACTGCAATTCTCCGGGTGTCTTTCAGTAGGACGGAGCTTTCTACTTGGAAAGGCAATGACTCTTTCTTTACCCTCTTGCACTTGAAATAGTACTGCTCCCAATCCCACGTTGCTGGCATCCGTGTACAGAATGAAGAGTTGATGGTAATCAGGGTATGCCAGGATTTCATCCCCTGTCAGGGCCCACTTCAACTTCTTGAAGGGCTCTTCCTTTTCATCACTCCACTGGAAAGGAGGACTCTGGGCCGGAGACTTCTTAGGCTGTCCTACCAAGATGTCTTGTAAGGGCGCTGCCAGCTTTGTAAACCCCTTGATGAACCTTCTATAATAGCCAACCAGTCCCAGGAATTACCTCACCTTTTTCACGCTGGTGGGTCTTGGCCAATCCCTTATCACGATAACCTTCTCGGGATCCAGTTCTACACCTTCAGAGCTTACTACATGGCCGAGGTACTGTACCTTTGGTTTTAGCAGGTGACACTTGGATGGCTTTATTTTCATACCATAACCGGACAAGGCTTCAAACACTTCCGCCAAGTGTTGAAGATGCTCTTAATATGTCTTAGAGTAGGCTATGACATCGTCCAGGTACAGGAGAACAGTTTGAAAGTTCTTGTGTCCTAGGCAGCACTCCATTAGTCTCTGGGATGGACCGGGTGCATTGCAGAGTCCAAACGGCAGACAATTGAACTCGCAGAGGCCCATCGGCGTAGTGAACGCTGTCTTCTCATGGTCAGCCTCTGCCACAGGAACTTGCCAATACCCACTAGTCAGATCTAAGGTGGAAAAGTAGCTAGCAGATTTTAATGCAGCTAGTGATTCCTCAATTCTTGGTAATGGGTATGCATCCTTGTGTGTAATGCGGTTGATCTGCTGGAAATGTACGCGCATCCTCATGGTCCCAACCTTTTTCACTAGCACTAAAGAAGCTGCCCAGGGGCTACAACTGTCTCTTATTACCCCTGCTTCCTTCATCTCTTTGAGCATATCCTTTGCACATTGGTACTGAGTGGGTGGTACGGGTCTATACCTCTCCTTAATAGGTGGATGATTACCTGTGGGTATGTTGTGTTCTACCCCTTTGATCTGTCCAAAGTCTAGTGGGTGTTTACTGAAGATCTGCTCGTACTCTCTCACTACCCCGTATTCTCCATGCTTTTGATGGGAGGGTGTAGAACTAGTGCCTACATGTAGCTTTTGGCACCAATCCTCCAGCTTTCCCTCTGAGCCATTGCACTCCGCCGGGTTTGATGGCTTCAAGGGTTCAACTGTTAAGATGGCATTGTTATCAACAATGTACAATTTAGCCATGGTAGCATACTTTGGTAGGGTTACCTCCTCTTCCCCGCAAATTAAAAGGCATATTGGCACTCTATCCCTGTGTACCTCAACTACTCTTCTGGCCGTTAGTACAGTGGGCCTACTGTTTGAGTACACGGATTCTACCAGGGCCTGATAATCTCGGCCTCTAAGGCCTATTGCAGCTCTACACCAGACCAACATTTCAGTTTTGGGAGGTATCACAATGGGTACCGGGTCACTTACCCTTGCACTACCAATTTCTCCTTCAGACAACTCTTCCTGCTGTCTCATCAAAGCCTTTATCTCCTTCCGCAGGACTCATTGCTGTCCGGTATTTGCAGTCTTGACAATCTGCTGTAAAACAACAATACCTTCTTCAAAACAATTTTCAATCACATTTGTTCCTAGCAGAATAGTTGGATCACGTTCATGCTGGTCAACATCAACAATTATCACCCCTTGATCTTTTATTTCTACTCTACCAACTTTAATGGTCATTTCTTTAAACCCAATCTGTGGTACTAGTTTAACATTGCTAGCCCATATATTAAAGTCATTGTCTGGACCACGCATAATGTCTGAATCAGCCCAGTACCGTTTATTAAGAATATAAGGTATGGAGGTGATCTGTGAGCCAGTGTCCAGTAGAGCGCTCAGGGGAATTCCATCCAGCATGACAGGTATAATTGGACGTCCTCCCACATACCTGTCCCGCCAACTTGGTGGACCTTGTGAATTTACTCCTGGCAGGCGGCCTGCTTTCCCAGGGGATCCTCGTTTAAAGCACACTCCCTGGCAAAGTGACCTGGTTCTCTGCAGCGGCGGCAAATGGGCTGTCCATCCAGATGGTAGCGGTCACTGGCCATTTCAGCTACAGTTTTGGTTAGGGTCTTAATATTTTGATTTAGAGCCTCATTGGTGATGGACTCCTGAGGTTTAGCACTAGCCCCTGATATGGCTGGTGGAATTTGCACTCCCGGTTGCTGGTACGTTGCAACTAAACATTGGGCAGAGTCTGTATCATGAGGCTCTTCTGCCTGCAGTATGTGGATTGCTCTCTCTTTAAATTAAAGTTCAAATTAGTGTTCTGGATAGCCATCATCCGCAGCTGTCCTCCATGAGGAGGAAATAAGACACCATCCACAAATTGGTCAATCAGCAATTTATCTTCCCTTTGTGTCAAAGCGGGTTCTGCCTGTTTGAGTGCCCTGAGTGCCTCCTGTAGTTTTAATGCAAAGTCTCTCACACTCTCTTGTGGTTTCTTCCGGCACCCAAAAAATCTCATTTTAGCTCTGGCATCTACACTGGTCACAAAGGTAGCTTTCAGCCTGGCCATTACATGTTCCAGTGTCTTTATCATCATTCGACCAGGACTTGGTTTCTCACTGTGCATGACCAGTTAACTGTCCCATTAGTATGCTTACGCGCTGGCCCTCTGTCAGGGGGTATATTCTGTAGTAGCTATCTAGCTTTTCTTTAAGATCAGTGAGGGTATTGGCTCACGTGCGTATTGGGGCAGCCACGTCGCTCCCGGGGTGTACGGCATCAGGAAGAGCATGATCGGTGACATCCCTTGCTCTGCAGCACCACCGGGCGCTCCATCCACTCCCGGTGCCGCAGGTCCAGCACTGCCCATTCACTGTCTGGGATCCATCTTTCGGCCCCCTTAGTTAATGTTGACCCTTCCGGTCTTTTACTTTCGTCGTGGTGTACAATATTAGTTCCGCAGTTGGACAGGGTTTGTCGTCCCCACTGGATGTTGTCAGTGTTGGTTGGGCCTCGTTTTGCGCTCTTTGGAGGGTGCCGCCCACAATGATACACCCCTTCTGCTTCCTGTGCGCCACGCACGACAACAATGGTGACAGTCCCAAAACACATATTCCACACAATTCACAGTACACAGTACCTGGGTTTAACGTGCACGGGATCCTGTTCGTGATGCCAGGAAACTTATGCACCCCCCAGGCCGTGGGGTACTCGGGGCCAGTCAGGTGCTATCTCTCTGGGATCACGGTAGTCGTGACCCAGTCCCGTGGCCTGGGCTTAGTCCAAAAAGTAAGGGGTTATTAACAGGGAAGTTTGTCGTGACGCCACCCAGGATATGTGGTCAGTGGGGTCCACCGCTGCCGTATTCCTGCTGGGGACTGAGACTTTGGGCAGTGTGGATGGTAAACCCTCCTCGGGTAGGGCTGAGTGTCCCCAGGGCAGGTATAAATAGTCTATGTGTGGGATACAGGGTGACGGGCACAAGTAATAGGCAGACTCACTGTTTTTGTAGTTTCTCAGTCCTTTGTGCTATGTGCAGGCCCGGGGCGTGCCTCAGCCCCCCGTCATGGGAGGGCTCTGCAAGAGCCGCAAAACCCCATACCCACCCCAGTTGCCAAAAAAGAACCAAGGGGGCGGGCCTCAGACTGGACTGCCCCTGCCCGAGACTGTAAATGGCAGCAGGAAGGGCGAGGCAGAAGGAGGCGAGAACAAAAGCGAAGAGACGGGTGTGGTCAATGATTCAGCAATGGCATCTAGGAATCTGCAATACCCGGGCCGTGAGATGGGGAAGTCGGCAGCCCTGAATCTGCGAATGAGGATTCCACTTTGCTTCAGGCTGGAAGCGGCGCTGCCGAATTCTGGAAGACCTGAGAACCCGGCTGATTTAATCGCTGAGTTGGGCCTTTCAGCGCTGGAGACATCCATCATGCCCTTGCCTAGTGAGCTGTGCAGCCAGAGCCCGATGACCCGGGGCTAGCAGAGACTCTTGTCTTGAAGCTGAGGGCAAGTGACCAACCCCAGGGTGAGACCGAGGTTCCCAGGATCGACCAACTGACAGACCAGCCAGCCCCTGGAGGAAGGGAGACGACCGAGGCTAAATCAGAAGGCCCAGTGATGCCTGACGTGCCCGAGGGAGATGCCTTGGCTGAGGCTGAAACCTCGGAGGCAATCGGGGCCCAGCGCTCTGTGGTGGGAACATGTGCAGGACCGACCGGTTGGACGGGTTGGTGCAGCCACCATGATTGACGCGCGGGACCATGCTCAAGCTCCGGCCCCGGAGCAACCGGACTTCGCTTTTCAATGTTTCCATGCTGAGCAGGCGGAGAGACAGCGCCGCCGAGAGCACTGGTGGACCCTGGAGCAAGAGAACCTCCTGGCCAAAGCATGAGCCAGGAATATCCCAGCGATGGCACTGGGAGAGTGGCAACAAGGTACTGTGGTGGACTTCCACCTAGACAATGGGTGGGGGTTCATCCGGGAACTAGGGTTGGAAGAGGAGGTATTTGTAAGCTGCAGAGATGTAGAGGCCTACCTCCCTAAGGGACTTCCAGACCGGGATCTATACCAGAATGATCGGGTGACTTACGAGAGGCATTTTGGGCCTAGGGAGTGGTACGCCCTAAGGGTTTATAAATCAGTAAATTAAAATGTGATAAACCCATGTAGATAGTTCTGCTGATATATAGTGTTATATGTATGATGTTGGACAATGCATAGACTCATTTCATTGTCGAGCCTTTGAAAACTGTGCCTTTAAGACAGACCGGTGGTGCGATGGACACTGGTGCAAGTAAAAGACACTAACCACCGGAAATGTATTTGAAACCTGTCCCATTTTGGGTCGGTATTGTGTGTTTTCTTGATTTTTGATTTTTTTCTAGTTTTGTTGGGCTTGTTGACCTGGTAACGTTCAAGTAAAATGCCTCCATAAGGGAAGAAGAAAAATGCTGAATATTGTTTTTAATGTTGTAATAAAAATGCAAATTTGAACTCTGTGCGGTGTCGGGTCGCTCCCAGACGAGTGAACTTAACCAAGGGGGAATGTGGGCCCCACTGGTTGGGACGCCATGGAGGGGTATTGCACCCAAATGAGAGTGTGTAATACTTCTGTGACTAAGGGAACTGGGATGGTAGACAAAGGACCCTCACAACACCCATTAATGCACACCCTAGAGTAGAGGACCGTGGGTGAACCTGCAGGGAAGATCCAGTCCTGTGGGAGGAGTCAGGTGGGTAGAAAATGTGTATGAGTGTGTTGACGGACAATAGTTAGTGAGAGAAAGAGACGAGAGGAGGACAACGCAGGAGAAGGTTCTCGTGACAGGAAAGAGACTCTAGGGGCACCTGGAGCTAGGGTGCGCCCGAATCTAGACCCAGTACTACTGACCAGAAGGGTCTAGTCCCTGGCAGAGGACCAGCTCGGGAGTTCAACCCTGAGCCGTTAAATCGGAGGCCCAAGCTTCTTCAGGAAGCCTCCCCGGCTTCGATATGCCCACTGTGTATGCGCCAGAGCCCGGCCCGTTCCACGTGATCAGCCCCACAATGCACCAGGCTGGATATGACGTTCTGGACTGGGAATCACATGATCACAAGAGGCATGCATTTTGAATAGGAGGTGGCACAGCCCAAGGGGAATGAGACCACCCAAAGGAACATGTGGACACAAAACCCCTGCAACCTCCAGCTCGCGGTCATCTACCGACCCCCGGGACCCACCGCCTCCTTCCTTGACCACTTCAACACTTGGCTTCTCCACTTCCTTTCCTCCGACATCCCCACCATCATCATGGGCGACTTCAACATCCCCATCGACACCCCCGACCCGCCTACCTCCCGACTCCTATCTCTGACCACCTCCTTTGGCCTCTCCCAATGGTCCTCCTCAGCCACTCACAAAGACGGCCACACGCTTGACCTCATCTTCTCCCGCCTCTGTTCCCTCACCAACCTCTCAAACTCACCCCTCTTCCAATCTGACTACAACTTGTTGACCTTCTTCTCCCTCTTTCCCCCTACCTCACCCCCCCCTCTCCGGAAACTTAGTCACCCGCGCAGAAACCTTAAACTTATCGATTTCAACTCACTCTCCCACTCCCTCCTCCCTCTCACAGACCTCGTCTCCTCAACCGACGTTAACACTGCTGCCACCCTCTACAACTCCACACTAACTGCGGCTCTCAACCAGGCTGCCCCCCTCACACACACCAAAACCCGCACACACAGACAACCCTGGCTCACCTCTCTCACAAAAGAGCTTCGCCGAACATCCAGGGTCGCTGAACGGAGATGGAAGAAATCCCACTCCGCGGCCCACCTCACCATCTACAAGCAATCCCTCTCCAACTTCAAGGACGCACTCACCGCCGCAAAGCAAACCTATTTCTCTTCTTTAATCAACACACTGTCCCGAAACCCCAAACAACTATTCAAAACCTTCAACTCCCTTCTCCGCCCCCCAGCACCTCCTCCTTCCCCCCTCATCTCCGCCGATGACTTCACCACCTCCTTCAAACATAAGATTGATAAAATCAGAGAAAGCTTTGACCCAACGTCCCCCCAACCCACCACCATTACCTCCCAACCCTCCTCGACCAAGGGAAGCTTCTCCAACGTGACTGAAGCCCAGCTCTCCACCCTCCTGTCACGATCTCACCTCACCACCTGCGCTCTCGACCCACTCCCTACCCATCTCATCCCAAACCTCACCACTGCCCTCATCCCTACCCTAACCCACCTCTTCAACCTATCACTCACTACTGGCATCTTTCCCTCATCTTTCAAACACGCCTTGATTTCACCCATCCTCAAAAAACCCATCATCCGTCGCCAACTACTGCCCAATATCCCTTCTCCCTTTCGCTTCCAAACTACTCGAACAACACGTCCACTCTGAACTGTCCTCCTACCTATCCTCCCGCTCCCTCTCCGACTGCCTGCAATCCGGTTTCCGACCCCACCACTCCACCGAAACAGCCCTTACTAAAGTCACCAATGACCTCCTGACCGCGAAGAGAAAAAAAACACTACTCCGTCCTCCTCGACCTATCCGCCGCCTTCGACACAGTCGACCACTCCCTCCTACTCCAGATCCTAGAATCCCTTGGTATCACTGACCTCGCCCTCTCCTGGATCTCCTCATACCTTACGGACCGCACTTTCAGTGTCACCCACTCCCACATCTCTTCCTCGTCCTACCCCCTTACTGTCGGCGTCCCCCAGGGATTGGTACTGGTACTCTACGCCGACGACACCCAGATCTACCTCTCCGGGCCCGACATCACCTCCCTTCTGTCTAAAATCCCCCAATGCCTGTCTGCCATCTCATCTTTCTTCTCTGCTCGCTTCCTCAAGTTGAACATGGACAAAACAGAGTGCATTGTCTTCCCCCCCCAGCCGCCTTCCCCCTCTGCCAGACCTGTCAATCCGAGTCAACGACTGGTCCCTCACCCCAGTCCCCCACGCAAAGTGCCTCGGGGTCACCCTCGACTCCTCCCTCTCCTTCAAGCCCCACATCCAAGCCCTCGCCACCTCCTGCCGACTCCAACTCAAGAACATCTCATGTATCTGCCCGTTTCTTAATCATGACACCGCCAAAACTCTCGTCCACGCCCTCATCATCTCCCGCCTTGACTACTGCAACATACTGCTCACCGGTCTCCCTGCCTCCTCCCTTGCACCTCTCCGCTCTATCCTAAATTCAGCTGCCCGTCTAATCCACCTGCCTCCTCGCTACTCCCCTATCTCCCCTCTCCGCATGGCACTTCACTGGCTCCCCACCACCCAAAGATCTAAATTTAAAATCCTAACCCTGACTTACAAAGTCATCCACAATCTGTCCCCCCTTACATCTCCGACATGGTCTCTCAATACCTACCTGCACGCAACCTACGCTCCTCACAAGAACTCCTCCTCTTCTCCCCCCTCATCTCATCCTCCCACAACCGCATACAAGACTTCTCCCGCGCCTCCCCTAGACTCTGGAACTCTCTCCCCCAGCACGTCAGACACTCGCCTACCCTGAAGAGCTTCAAAAAGAACCTGAAAACTCATCTATTCCAACAAGCCTACAACCCATGATGAGACCCAGCGCCACTCCAACAAACGCTTAGCGCTTCCCCCCCTATCGTGTCCTCCCCCACCCCTATAGATTGTGAGCCCTCGTGGACAGGATCCTCTCCCGTCGTGTATCAGCAAGCATTGACTGCTCATACAGTGTTGGCCAAAAGTATTGACACCCCTGCAATTCTGTCAGATAATACTCAGTTTGCTCCTGAAAATGATTGCAATCACAAATTCTTTGGTATTATTATCTTCATTTAATTTGTCTTCAATGAAAAAACACAAAAGAGAATGAAGAAAAAAGCAAAACATTGATCATTTCACACAAAACTCCAAAAAATGAGCGGACAAAAGTATTGGCACCCTCAGCCTAATACCTGATTGCACAACCTTTAACCAGAATAACTGCGATCAATTGCTTCCGGTAACCATCAATGAGTTTCTTACAATGCTCTGCTGGAATTTTAGACCATTCTTCTTTGGCAAACTGCTCCAGGTCCCTGATATTTGAAGGGTGCCTTCTCCAAACTGCCATTTTTAGATCTCTCCACAGGTGTTCTATGGGATTCAGGTCTGGACTCATTGCTGGCCACCTTAGAAGTCTCCAGTGCTTTCTCTCAAACCATTTTCTAGTGCTTTTTGAAGTGTGTTTTTAGGTCATTGTCCTGCTGGAAGACCCATGACCTCTGAGGGAGACCCAGCTTTCTCACACTGGGCCCTACATTATGCTGCAAAATTTGTTGGTAGTCTTCAGACTACATAATTCCATGTACACGGTCAAGCACTCCAGTGCCAGAGGCAGCAAAGCAACCCCAAAACATCAGGGAACCTCCGCCATGTTTGACTGTAGGGACCGTGTTCTGTTCTTTGAATGCCTCTTTTTTTCTCCTGTAAACTCTATGTTGATGCCTTTGCCCAAAAAGAGAGAACATTCAAACGTTTTAGGCTTTCTCAGGTAAGTTTTGGCAAACTCCAGCCTGGCTTTTTTATGTCTCGGGGTAAGAAGTGGGGTCTTCCTGGGTATCCTACCATACAGTCCCTTTTCATTCAGATGCTGATGGATAGTACGGGTTGACACTGTTGTACCATTGGACTGCAGGGCAGCTTGAACTTGTTTGGATGTTAGTCGAGGTTCTTTATCCACCATCCGCACAATCTTGCGTTGAAATCTCTCGTCAATTTTTCTTTTCCATCCACATCTAGGGAAGTTAGCCACAGTACCATGGGACTTAAACTTCTTGATGACACTGCGAACGGTAGACACAGGAACATTCAGGTCTTTGGAGATGGACTTGTAGCCTTGAGATTGCTCATGCTTCCTCACCATTTGGTTTCTCAAGTCCTCACACAGTTCTTTGGTCTTCTTTCTTTTCTCCATGCTCAATGTGGTACACACAAGGACACAGGACAGAAGTTGAGTCAACTTTAATCCATGTCAACTGGCTGCAAGTGTGATTTAGTTATTGCCAACACCTGTTAGGTGCCACAGGTAAGTTACAGGTGCTGTTAATTACACAAATTAGAGAAGCATCACATGATTTTTCTAAGGGGGGCAATACTTTTGTCCACCACCTTTTTTATGTTTGGTGTGGAATTATATCCAATTTGGCTTAAGGACAATTCTTTTTGTGTTTTTTTCATTGAAGACAAATTAAATGAAGATAATAATACCAAAGAATTTGTGATTGCAATCATTTTCAGGAAGAAACTGAGTATTATCTGACAAAATGGCAGGGGTGTCAATACTTTTGGCCAACACTGTATGTACTGTACCTGTCGTTGTTACCCCCACTTCTTATGTAAAGCGCCATGGAACCAATGGCGCTATATAAATAAATAATAATAATAAATAAATCCACTTTGAAATTGCATTTTTTTATCATTCAATAGATAATTGCTTATACAACAGTTCCCTGACAGGGTCAATGTCAGTTATGTTAAAAAAGTTGTTTGGTCTAAGATGACAAGTCTGAAGTGATTCTACGTGACTGCAGACTTGTGAATCCTCACGTTGCAAGCATTGTGCACTGCAAGGATTCTCCGGTTTGAGAGCTGGGAATGGCGGTCATGTGGCCATAAATATGTGAATGCATAGTCCCGTCCAGAATCCGACTAGATGGGCATGGCCTCACGTAATGCAATGGACTGCAATGCGATCATCTATACCTATTCAGAATGATTTATTTGTGAAGAAGAAGATAGCTTTGAAATGTGTGGAATACAATCCATTTGTTATACTTTTGGACTTTCTGTTGAATATGGCAGTGCAGGATATACCCCTTTCTCCTCTCTCATCACATTCTATTCAGAATTTCTGCAACACATGGCCTACTTTCACCCAAGGATGCCATCCATATTTTGAGTGAGGGTTTCTAGTAAATCATTCAGTGGGTAAGATACATGTTAAACAGTTAGATTTTTAAAGGATTATTCCCACAGTGGAAATATTTTTACAAACCAGGGTATCTGCAGGACTATTATTAATATATAGCACAAGCCCAACATAAAGTTTTTTTCTTGTACCTTTTTCATCTCCTTCTGCACCTCTATGCCTCCAGCTTCACAGATCTGAATGGACGGTAATATTCTTATCTCTTAAAACTAAACTACATTTCCTCACAGCACACTGCTTCTTCTCAGTGCTGTAGATCTCAACATCAGCCATTTTATTTTATATAGATTTGACTATTGATAGTTTTGAGTGTATTGGTACTCAATTACCATTTAAAAATGTCACATTTTAATGGAGATTCTAAGGCTGGTTTCACACTGCAGTTTTTTTCCTGATCAGGTTTCATCTGGTTTATGTGCGAAAACCAGGAGAGGAACTTGCAGAGAAAAATTATACTTGAAAGATTGACACCTGTTCTGAGTTTTGGAGACACTCCTGGTTTTGGCACACAAACTGGATGGGAACCTTGCATTCCTTGTGACTTCTTGGAACTTTACATTCCTTGTGATTCCACTGAGGCAGCAGCGCGGACCGTGGTACACCATCTTCCCAATATCTGAGCGTTTTTCCATGTGCGAGTGTCTGGTGGAGGTCCTGCAGCAGCTAAAAACCAAATGCTTATAAACCAGTTGTGGGGAACACAACTGGATCAGGTGAGTGCACACCTATTGATAAACTCACACAGTGTCACTAGTGATAGGGCACTATTGCGCCTCTTGTCTCCCCCCTTTTTGTATTTTTCCTGACTAGGACCAATGGGGCTGCCCAGGGACTACAGCTATCTCGTATAACCCCTGCGTCCTTCATGTCCTGTAACATTTTCTTGGCTTTCTGATAATGTGCAGGTGGAATAGGTCTGTACCGCTCCTTGTTTGCTGGATGTGTACCTGTGGGAATATGATGTTGCACCCCTTTTATCCTACTAAAGTCAAGTGGATGCTTACTAAAGACTTGTTCAAATTCTTGAACTACCCGGTACACACCTTCAGGAAGCTGGGAAAAGGTGTGTGACAGTCCGCGCCACCGGGTACCAAAGAAATCACCTGGGATGCAGGAAGTTATTTCAAGCTTTGTCTTTATTCTCCAACATGTTTCAGCGCTCCACCTGGCGCCTTCCTCAGGGATATTCCTGAGGAAGGCGCCAGGTGGAGCGCTGAAACATGTTGGAGAATAAAGACAAAGCTTGAAATAACTTCCTGCATCCCAGGTGATTTCTTTGGTACCCGGTGGCGCGGACTGTCACACACCTTTTCCCAGCTTCCTGAGAGTCTTCCCACGTGCGAGTGGTTGGTGGAGGTCCTGCAGCAGCCGGTATTGATTGTATGCCTTCAAGCCAGTTGTGGGTCATCACAACTGGAATAGGTGAGTGGTTTTGACAATATACCTCTCATCTCTTAGGGTACCTTTACACACGGCTACATTTGTAGCTTGTCACCAGGTAACTTACTGGTTGCAGTGAAATCATGGAGAGATTATTCCATTTGTACACAGCAACAAGATAGAACCTTGTCTCCATGATTTCACTGCAACCAGTAAGTTACCTGTAGCCACCCTAGAAATGTAGCCGCGTGTAAAGGTACCCTTAGTGTCTGAGTGATAGGGCACTATTGCGCCTCTTGTTCCCCCTTCCTATTTTATATCGGTACACACCTTGCTTTTCGTACACAGGAGTGGTGTCAGTTCCAACATGGAGCTGCTGACACCAGTCCTCCAGTGGCCCTGTTTGATCAGGTTTTGCCCCTTTGGTATAGGGTCTGGGTCCCACTGTTTGGATCTTGTTGTTGCTGACTGTGTACAATTTAGCAACGGTTGTATACCTGGGTAATTTAACCTCCTCACTGCCACAATTTAAGATGCGAACAGGTACTCTCCCATTGTGTACATCTACCACCCTCCGGCTGTCAACAGTGTAGGTCTGTGCTCTGTGCTGATGGGCTCCACTAATGCTTGATAGTCCTGCCCTCTCAGACCTATAGCTGCTCGACACCAAATCATCATTTCTCTCATTGGGGGAATCACTGTCACCTGTGCAGTACCTATTTCGCCACCTGCAATTGTTACCTGTTGATGGTGCAGGATGGTTCTGATTTCACGCTGGAGGACCTTCCTCTGACCAGGTCTGGCAGTGTCTGCGATCCTGTTGAAGCAAAGACAAAACTTCCTCCATGCAATTGCTAACAACATTAGTGCCTAGTATTATATAAGGATCATTGGCATTGCTGGCTTCTGCTATAACTATGACCCCCTGCTTCTGCAATTCCACCCTCTCCACCTTTATTGGTTCCTCCTTAACCCCCATCACAGTGATTGGTTCACTGTTAGATGTATTGAGGGTAAAGTCTAGGTCAGGCTGTTTCAGTACTGCATCAGCCCAATATTTCTTATAAAGGATATAGGGGATGGTGGTCACCTGTGACCCGGTGTCCAGCAGAGCAGGTGTCGGGATGCCATCCAGTACAATGTACAGAAACGGCCTCTGTCCGATGAAGGTCTTGTACCAGGTGGCTGGGCCCTGTTGATCTATTCCTGAGGTTTGGCCCCGACCCCCAGGGACTGCCCGTTTAAAGGACAGCTCCTGGCGATGTGACCGGTTCGGTTACAGCGGCGGCAGATGGGCTCCCCAGTGGAGCTGTAGCGGTCGGTGATTCTTCCCCAGTACGCTGTGGCTTGCTTCCCTCGCATCCAGGGTACATCCTCTGGACTGTCGGCAAGTTGAATCAGTGGTTGAGGTCGCGGCTGGGGTATTGACGCTGGCTGTTAATTTTGCTGCAGCTGCAGAGCGTCCATCAGCTTGGAGATGTTTTTTTTCATCTGGCGCATCTCAGCACGCATCTCAGCACGCAGGGAGTTATATTTGTCCGGCTGAGCAGATTGTACATTGTGCGTGGCTGCAGACACAGGTACTGACTTTGGGGTGGCCTGCGCCTCACCACTGCACCACCTTTTGATAGCAGCTTCATAGGTCTCTACCGGCCTTAACCCTTTGATGGCCATATCCTTCAGGGTGTTAAAGTCAGCTTCAGGATTGCTCAATGACCACCAACATACAGTCTTACTGTCCTCGGGGGATAGCTGTCCCCGGGTGAATTGTTCAATTAGGAGCTTATTTTCGTCGGGTACACTGGTGGGGCACATTTTTGCGCTGACCCCAACTACATGTTTAAGTGCGCGCAATGCTTCTTCCAGACACCAGGCATACGCTCTTATATCATCTCCCGGCCTCTGGTAGCAGTGATGGAAGCGCATACGTATATCAGCCTCGTTGCACTCCTCGAAAGTAGCTCTGTTTATTAAATATAGTAGACGCTGATCTCCGTTCAGTTAACTGTCCAAGTACCACGGCGGCGCGCTGCTGACCGGTCATCGCATACATATCTAGGATGCTGGTGATTTTTCTCCTGAAGGCATCTAATGTATCAGGGCGTCTGTCATACTGGGGCAACCACTTGGCCCCCGGGATGTATGGGAGTGAGATCGGTATTATTGGGGCGACAGTGGCGCTGGCAGTGCTACTGGAGCCAGCCATTGTGGCTTCCGGGCGATTCCTAGGGTCGACAAACATGATTTCATCATCACTGGAGGAGGCCGACATTTTGGAGGCCCCCCTAGTGAACTACAGCCAGTTCTTAAGGAGTTAAACAGTTCGGGAGTTTCCAGACTAGGCTGCGGCGCTCAGGAATGCTCGGCTGAGCGGGGGGCGAGTTTCCGTTTCGCACTCTACAGGCCAACACGCCCCCTTTCTTCCCTCTCTTCGGCGCAGTAGTGGCGGCTTAGTTTAAACAGTCACTAATACAGTTGAAATCACGGCACACAGTACCCGGTAATACTGGGCACGAGATCCTGTTCGTGACGCCAGAAAGATATGTCAAGCCCCAGGCCCTGGGGTACTCGAGTATCAGGCTCGGTGGCTGTTTAGGGATGTCACGGGTGGCAGCGCCTGATCCCGTGGCCTGAAAAGGGTGTATTTACAGGAGAATAACTGTTTTTGTCATGTGACACCACCAGTAGGGTCCGGTGATGGGTCACCGGCGCCGCCATAGTCCGCCGGAGGTGGATGGTAGTGCGGCTTAGATAGCAAAGCCCCCTACAGGTAGGGCTGAACCTCCGGGGCAGCGTGGTATGAAGGGGCAGCTTGTAGGGAGCTGAAGGAGTGGAGCTGAAGGTTGGAATGGGGAGTGTTGGAGCAATCTATGAGGGCACCAGGAACGGAGAGGAATGACGCCCCCACACTGCAGAGGTCTCTTTTACCTTTTAATAGTGGTACGCAGGTAAAGATGTCCAGGGCACTGACAGGTGACCAGGTGCACAGTGGGTCCCCACAGCAAGTGGGTATAATGCCTCCTGTGTTCCTCTGTGGTAAATGAAGCCCAGTCTGCATGCAGCTAGACCGGCCTTCTCTCTCTTCTCTCTTCCTGTCTCTGCTCTCTGCTCTTTTCCTGTCTCTGCTTTCTGCTCTCTGCTCTTGTGCGCTCCACGGGTTACCTCTCTGATCACTGCGGTGGTGCACTTCTGTGTCTGGCACCCTCTCTCTGACCCACAGGGGGACTGGGTGGCTTAAGCCTCCACGGTGTGATGGGGTTTTCTGTGGTCCTGGAGTATCCCATAGGTGCGGATCCCTGATGTCCATTACGTCCTTGGGCGAACTTCCACTAGTTCCTCACTTCCTTTTGGCTCTTTACTCCTTGCCTTCTGTCCCCACTTAGGCTTGCGGGACGTCAGAAGGGCCACTCCGGGTCACTGGCTCGGGCCTAACCGTGGCACCGACCACCAGGACGTCTTTGCAGCTCTCCTAGCGTCTGCAGACTCTGACTAACTCCTCCCCCAGCAGCAGTATTTATATGGGATCTTGCCTAAGGTCAGCAAAAGGAGCTCCCCCTACTGTGCCGGGGTGGAAGATGTTGCATGTAGTTGGTACCTGCTGTGGAAACCCAGCTGTGCATTAGGGAAGTCTGTGGCTACCTGCGTGAGCAGGGCACCAAACAAGCAGCCCCGACGTTAACGCTGGCCATTACTGCAGGCTGGGCTCTGCAGTAACTGGATCAGTTTAACGTGGGGGACATGGTAAGTGTGGCCCTAGCCTATGAGTTTGCTGCTGAATGCTGTATGCTTACCAGCATGAGATGAAGGCGCACTTTGTAGTTGGGGTCAGCGCAAAAATGCGCCCCAGTCCCACAAAGGACTGCTACAGCGTCCGAAGTATTGTATGTGCCCCCCAGTGATGCCTGTGCCCCTAGTACTGTATGTGCGTTGTATATTTCCTCCAATACTGTATGTGCCCACCAATGATGTATTTACCCTCCAGTGCTGCCTTTGCTCCCCAGTACTGCCTGTGCCCCCTATTGCTGTATATGCCACCAGAATCTCCTGTGATGTATATGTCCCAAGGTCTCCTGTTATGTATATGCCCTCATGTCTCCAATTATGTATATACAGCAGTTCCAGTGTCTCCTATGTGATGTATATGATTTACAAAAATTATTATCACAGGCAATTGACTGTGCTCCAGGCTGACATAATCCTGGAAAGGCAGTTGTGAGCAGCATCAAAATCAGTATCGCCCACTATCACAACCGCACCAAAGTGCAGCAGCTTCATACACCACAGTAGGGGTGAGTTAATTAATTTTTTTGACATAGCTGGGTAATTTTTAAGGGGATAAGTTTGTGCGGCCCCCGAAGGATGGTAGAAATTTCCAAATAGCACTCGACAGGAAAAAGCTTACCCCACCTCTGTATTATGGTGACAAGTGGGGGCATAATTTCTGTAGGAGCCAGTTAGGGGACATGATTATTGCTATAATATCATATATTTTGAGGATACTATTTTCTATTGGAGGAACTAAAGAGAGATCCTGTTACTGTTGATGGAGGCACTATGTCACTTTTGTTTGTCATCTGATGTAGTGTAGAGATTGGAGGAAAAAGCGGGGAATGTTCTCTGGAAGTGATTAGTTATATGTAACTATGCTATTTTCTACAGAAAAGAGTCCTGGCTGACATGATAGCGGTCAGCAGTAGATGAAAGATGAAGGAGAAAAGTGAAGATGAATAACTTCACCTAGAAACACCACTGATAAGTCAGTGTTTTACATGTACATGTAGACTATGCACTAGATGTTATATACAGAGCTCCTGTGTATAATGTCACTGGTGATCCATGTATTACCTGTACACTGTATACAGAGCTCTTGTGTATAATTGTGGTTTTTATTAATTTTTCATTATTGTAGCATTATTCAGTTACTATTTGGTGGTAACATGTGGTTTGTTCACCGTGTGGTGGCATTTGTCCCTTATATATGGTATTTTTCTGGTCAATATGTGGTGGTAATGTAATCTGGTCATGGTGTGGTAGTATTTCTCCCATGTACATGGTATTATTTGTTCACAATGTGGTGATAATATGGTGTAGTGGTATTTGTCCCTTATATGTGGTATTATTGGTCACTATGTGGTGGTAATATGTGGTCTTTTCATTGTGTGACAGTATTTGTCCCGTTGTATGTGGTATTATTTAGTCACTATGTGGTGGTAATATGTGGTCTTGGTTATGGTGAGGCACTGTTTCTCCCTTGTATGTTGTATTATTGGTCTTGGTATAGTGGATCGTGTTGTGTATGGTGGTCAGTTGTTCTTTCTAGATCAATAACAGATTCTTTATTTCCACAGACATTAAATACTTGGACGTTTCCTCTCCTTGTCCTGTGACTATCACACAGTAGCAAGAATGAACTTTCATGGTGGTTTACACCACCAATTTATCTGTTCAATATCTGAACCAATCTCTGTTGCAGTGAAATCATGGATACATTGCTCATTTTGTGGCTGTGTACAACATGGAGCAATGTATCCATGATTTCACTGCAACCAGAGATTGGTTCAGATATTGAACAGATAAATTGGTGTGTGTAAACCCACATCAGAGGTTCTCCAGTGAAAACAAGTAATCACTTCTTCCAAGGCCACATTCACATGTTGAGTATTTGGTGAGTTTTTTTACCTCAGTAGTTGTAAGCCAAAACCAAGAGTGGGTAAAAAAGGCAGAAGCTGTGACCTATTTCTATAAAACGCTTCCTCTGATTGTTCCACTCCTGATTTTGACTTACAAACATTGAGATAAAATACTCACCAAATACAGAACGAATGCATGTGGCCTTAAAGAGACTTTGTGCTGCACAACTTTTCTGCATATTTTGCTGGCTGCATAAGCACACATATCCTGCCCCAGGCTTCTTGGCTAAATAGGATCAGCACCACCCTAGAAAGGCATCCAACTGATAATAACTCTGAAGAGACAAATTACATAGAGAAAAATCAAAGAATTTGGATCTTAAGGAAAAAAAAAACAGATACAGCGCTGAGTTCTGTCAAGACTGAGATTATTTCTGTCCCTTTCATTTTGTATTTTATGTGACCTCAATATTCACATAGGAAAGGGTTATCTCCTGTAAGAGTCAGGCACCTGTCAAATGAAATCACCCAAAATATTTTATTCCTCACTACCCCTGAGCATTAGAATTACTGTCTTTAAAACTAGAACTGCTCAACTGCCTGGAGAACATCAATGACATCTAAAGAGTGAAAAGACTTGCCTTAATATATGTTCATTGTGGATCCAGGAGATGAGCCTCAGGGTGCATTGCTTTATGAGTCGTATTTTATGTAAAATGAACCTCTTCTATTATATTAACATGTCTGGAAACTCCAGAAAAAGGATTATATATTGCTAGTGTTCACATTGCCTGTGGACTCTTCCCTTATTAATGGTTCACATATTTAATGGGTTAGTCCCTGATTGCAGGTATCATGTCATTCTGTCTCCACCTGCACGCTATCTTCCCCCTGCTCCTGGCTCTCCCCTGTACGCTGTGTCTCCCTCCCTGCACGCTCTCTACCCCCCTGCACGCTGTCTCCCCCCGATGCAATTTGCCCCTGACAGGCCCCCTGAGTGCTGCCCTGCACCCCACCCTCGGGGGCCTGTGCTGCCCCCACACCTCACCCTTGGGGGCCCCTGAGCGCTGCCCCCACACAGGGGGGCCCCTGAGCACTTCCCCCAACACAGGGGGCCCTGAGCGCTACCCCCTCACCAGGGGGCCCCTGAGCGCTATCCCCAACACCAGGGGCCCCTGAGTGCTGCCCTCACACTGGGGGGACCCTGAGTGCTGCGGAATTGCGTCAGGCTACCACTGGTACACATACCTCGTATGCACGCGGCTCACTCGTACCCATCGTACACATGCAGTTCGCTCCGGAACCTTGTAAGCACTCGGTTCCATCCGTACACTCGTACACACAGGGTCCGCTCCGTATACCTGTCACACGCTCGCTCCCTTCATACACCTAGTACACTCTTGGCGCCGCTGTGTACACCTCGTACACTCTTAGCTCAGCTCTGTACACCTCATGCACACATGGTTCCGCTCTGTACACCTCGTCCAACACGACTCCGCTTCGCACATCTAGTACACACGGCTCACTCCGTACACCTCATACACACTCGGCTCCGCTCCGAACACCTCGTACCCACTCGGCTCCGCTCCATACACCTCGTACACACTCGGCTCTGCTACATCCACACTGTAAATCCCTCCTGACCCCACACAAATTTCACCTCATCCAGCAACATGACAATCAGCACAGCACAGTCCTGCGTACACCGAGGAGCTGATCATGTTATCACTGACTCCTCCCCTCCATTGACATCATCACAGATCCTGTCAGCACAGTGTGCTGCTGTGTAGTGGAGAAGAAAGCCAGCTCTCACTGCGGTGGGGCGGGCGAGCAGCATGCGGGTGGTGGGGAGAGACCTCAGGCTGCAGGAGGAGGCTGAGTGTGCCCTTCCTGCCTGTTGTGTCTGGGGCAGACCCGCCAGTTGCCCAATGGATATGGCCCTCGCTGTGGGGGCAGTGCTTCGGGGCCCCTGTTAGGGGCAAGTATTTTCTGCTGCAGCGCATAGCGTTTAATGCTATGTGCTGGAGCCCATAGAAACCCGCTGTTTACCTTGCCAAACCACTGGTTGGTAAGGTAAACAGCGGGTTTCTATGGGCTCTGTTGTCTGACAGCGCATAGCACTAAATGCTCTGCGCTCTAATGGAAAATACTTGTGTCAGGCTAGGGTCACAACGCAAGTGTGACCCTTAGCCCTTAGGGGCCCAGTGGGCCCTCTCCAAGCAGTCCGGGCCCCGACACTTGCCCAGGTGCGTCGGGTTCTGACGCCGACCCTGTCTCTAATTTTGGCTAATGTTCCCAAACTATACTCTTCCCCTCCTACCCTCAGATGGCTGATAACTATGATGGCTAAAGTGGAAAAATTGGTTTTACGGTACATGGCGTTGTCTTTGTCACACATGTGTTATATTTTCCTTTGTCTCCCCCTCCAGCACATGTTGTGGGGAAGAAGGGATTCTCTAATCTATAGATAAAGATATATGTAATGTACTGTATGTTTATCAATATTCAGTTATAAGGAGAGTTATTTGTATAGATACTTACCTTCTACAATCCCCATGTTGTTGAGAATACGACAATACGACGCTAGGATCTTGTTAACGATATCGTTGAAACGTCACAGATTTGTAATCATTAAACGATATTGTTTGTGCGTCGTTGCGTGCAAACGAAAGATGTTGGAAGGAAAAATCGTTAGATCATTCAGCAAAAATTTGAGATCCTGACCTCAAATCTATCGTTCGTCGTCCAATGAATGTTCTGTGAAGCAGCAACATCGTTCAGTGTGACACCTTTTTGAACAATGTCTTCATAATTCTCCTATTCCTGCCGCTTTTTAACATTGTTCTTCTCCAAGTAGCTGGCTTGTTGCCAAATTTAAGATCGTTAACAATATCCTTGCGTGTGACAACGCACTAACAATGTCGGAAGGATCGCAGTCACATGACATAGCTAACGATCTCGTTCACCTATATCCTAGCGTGTGACGGTACCTTAAGAGACCACTGCACAGTTTTCTAAAAATCACCATCTTTACATGTCTTTAAACCTTTCCATTCGAGTGTCAGTTGAATTCCAACCAAAGTACACCTCATTCTACTAATGTGCTTCTGATTAGGTGATCACCTGAACCAAATATTATTTAACGAGGGAAAGTATAAAAAATATTGATGTGGTCTTCACAATCCTCTTCCAATAGGAAAAGCTGGATGGCAAAACAAGTGCTAGGAATATTCCAAAAGTAATTTGAATGGAAATTTTTTTTTTAACCAGGCCAAAGGAGTTGAAAAGAAAAGACTTGAGTGAGGAAAAGAAGGGCTTTACTAGCAGAGGGATACAGTGAGCATCATGTTGCCTCCATCCTTAAAATTTCGAAGCGGCAGACATTGGGGGCAACAAAGCTACAGACCGACAGAGGGCGAAAGCGACTCTCTACTAACCAGGATGACCGTCATTTTATTCGAATGTCACTCAGCAACTGCAGGATGACATCAAGTGACCTACAAAAGGAATGGGAAATGGCAGCTGAGGTGAAGTGCACGGCAAGAACAGTTTGTAACAGGCTCCTAGAGGAAGGGTTCAAGTCATGTAAAGCTAGAAAAAAACCTTTCATCAATGAAAAGCAAAGGAGAGCCAGGTTGAAGTTTGCCAAAGACCATAAGGATTGGACCATAGAGGACAGCAGTAAGGTAATCTTCTCTGATGAGTCTAATTTTCAGCTTTGCCCTACACCTGGTCGTCTAATAGTTAGACGGAGACCTGGAGAGGCGTACATGCTACAGTGTCTTGCACCCACTGTGAAATTTGGTGGAGGATTGATGATGATCTGGGGTGCTTCAGCAAGGCTGGAATTGGGCAGGTTAATCTTTGCATAGGACGTATGAATCAAGCCACATACAAGGTTATCCTTTCAAAACACTTGCTTCCTTCTGCTCAGGCAATGTTCCCCAACTCTGAGGACTGTTTTTTTTTCAAGCAAAAAGCCCCATGCCAAACACAGCTAGGTCAATCAATGTGTAGATGAAGGAGCACGACATCAAGACCCTCTCATGGCCAGCCCAATCTCCAGACCTGAACCCCATTAAAAACCTCTGGAATGTAATCAAGAGGAAGATGGATAGGCACAAGCCATTAAACAAAGAAATGTTACATTTTTGTGCTAGGTGTGGCATAAGGTCACCCAAAGCAGTATGAAAGACTGGTGGAAAGCATGCCAAGATGCTTGAAAGCTGTGATTAAAAATCATGATTATTCCACAAATACTGATTTCTGAACTCTTCCTGAGTTTAAAACATTAGTATTGTTGTTTCTAAATGTATATAAACTTGTTTTCTTTGCATTATTTGAGTTCTGAAAGCACTGTTTCTTTTTATTACTTTGACGATTTCTCATTTGCTACAAATAAATACAAAATGTTTAGTTTTGAATTTCGGAGACATGTTGTCAGCAGTTTATAGAATAAAAGAACAATGTACATTTTGCTCAAAAATATACATATAAAGAGAAAAATTTGAGAAACTGAAAATTTTGCAGTGGTCTGTATTTATCTGCTTTGCTCAACCCTATCAATTGTAAAAATTCAGAATGGAACGAAGTATAATGCTACACTAAGGTACCTAAACATCACCCATCTCAGCCATCAGCTCTTCCCTGCAGTTCACCTCAACCCACAATACACCATCTTCATGTTTTTTTAACTTTCTTCATAAAAGAATATAGTTCTTTGCTGCCTGTCATGTTGTTGCCTATCTTAAGATTCCCACCTATCCCAATGTCGTCTTTTTGACTGGTCAGACTCTGGAATGGCTCTACCTTCACAGTCCATAGTTGGCCCACATCATTATTCTGTGCACACTCCTCCCCATGCCAGTCATAGTATGTCTGGGGTAATGGGACTACCAGGTCTCACAACCTGTATTTGGGTTTTACCAGGTGGTTTCTTTGAGCACCTCCTTCTTTTTGGGGTACAATCAATAGAATGAAATTACAAAAATGAGAGGCGCAATCTTGAATAATACCCGGTGGTCTAATGGGGATATATTGTTAGTGGCGGTAATCACCACTCACCTAGACTGGTTGTGCACAACCACGGTGTCAGCGTGTAGCTGCTGATTCCTATGTACGCTCAACGTCGCGCTCCAGCCCTCCTCAGGGCACGTTCGCTATGTCTTTAACCCGGTCTTGACATCAGGCAGTTCTTTAATTCTCTAAGTAAGCTTCCTCACTACTGTGCAGCTCCAGCCAGATCCCATAAGGGATAATGGTAATGAAAGACAAAATTCTGGTATTATTATTGTTGAAACGCGCGTAGTGGACAAACCAGAATAAACAGGTCTACTTTAATTATTGGTATTTGCTTCTCTTTACTGAGCGCTCCTAAATAATACCAGAATTATTGCCTTTCAATCAATGAGAATGGCATTTTTGCAGCAGAGGCACAACTTTCATCAGACACTTTGCCTGTATTATTTTAAATGAGGTATGAGGTTCTTCCCTGTATAGATACTGTAGGTCTTTACTTACCAGGTAGAATTCCTAGAGTTGGGCATTATGTCAACCTACTTAAGTAGGTTGAACATTGTCTAACTTTAGTTAACATTCAATCCATCCTTTATGAATGGTTACCAATGCTAGAATTGAAGTGTTAAATACCTTATGTATGAGGGGACCATTCCCTAAGCAACTTTACTGTTTTTTCCCCATTCACACAAAACGACACATACACAATCTTTGCTTTGAATGCATATAGAGAGTTAAAACTAAAAATAGCATGTATTCTCCTGATCCATAAAGCACATGCAGATCACTGACCCATGTGCAACTTCATAACCTACTGGCCATAAACATATGAACACGTTCACATGAAACCTCTCACATTGGATTGTTAAACGTGTTACCTGAGTATATCTATGTATAGGCAGAACTGCACTTACACCTAAAGTGTCTTTATGCACACACATGCAATTTTAGGATGGGTGGTATATCCAGCAATTTACAACAAACATAATATCATCATATATTTGTGTACAATAGGATTTCTCCCGTGCATCTGCTATACTCTGGAACTCTCTGCCCCAACACATCAGACACTCACCTACCCTGGGAACCTTCAAAAGAAACCCTGAAGACCCACCTTTTCCATCAAGCCTACAACCTGCAATGAGACCTGGTCCACCGCACCAGCTCATGATCGGCATTACCCCCTCCTACTGTATCCCTACCCGTCCCTCTTAGACTGTGAGCCCTCGCGGACAGGTTCCTCTCTCCTTCTATACCTGTATGACTTGATTGTCCACATATATTGCACTTGTCCTCGTCTGCCCTTTCCATATGTAAAGCGCCATGGAATCTAATGGCGCTATATAAATAAATAATAATGATAATAATAGTAATAATACAATATGTATATGTAATATGATATATTTCATATATACAGATAGTGTGGCAAGATGACTCATACGGCTGCAGTCAGAAGTAGACACAGGAATGGTGTTCGGCTGCAGGTATATTGGTTCAGCATAAACCCAGCAGACTTTGTCACAAAACTACTTAGCCTCACTGGCTTTTTTTTTTTTTTTTTTTTCTTCAATAAGTGTTTATTAGATTTTAGAAAATAATGAACAAACAATACAGGTATGAGTACAAGTAGAATACGTCCCCAAACAGTAAAGGCATTGATGTCTATCATCGAGTAATAACTGAGTTACCGACAATTGTTTCGATAAAGGGACAAACCAAACACGGGTAATCTTTATATATAATTCAATGCCGGTGCGATTTCAATGTCCAAGTTATCCAGGAACTCGAGTAGCCGTGAGGCGGGGTGGGGGGAGGATTAATAACATCAGGGGTTAAGAGGGAAGGAAGGGGAGTCAGAATCTTCCGGGTAGTCGGGGGGGGGAAGGGTGTGTGTGTGTGGGGGGGGGGGAATGATGGCACAAAAGCACTCATAGAGCGGGCGGGAGGTGGGCCTGTACTAGGAAAGCGGGGGGAGGGGAGGGGGGGGGGGGGGAGGGGAAGAGGGGGGTGGGTGGGAATAATTTAATGAGATAAGATAGGGGGGAGGGGTTAAAGGGTGGTCGCTCCCAGAGGGGAGTAGGGGAGAAAGAAAGTGAGGGGAAGGGATGAGGGAGTGAGCGAACATGAGAAATAAGAAAGAAGAATAGAAGAAAAGAGAGAAAGGAAAAGAGAAGGAAGAAAAGAAAGGTAGGAAGAGAGAAGGAAAGAGAGATGGAAAGAGAGAACCATGCACTGACAGAAATCTGCTGCTCAATTTAGAAAGGGATCTGGAGAGCCAACGGGTGAGCTGCCCATAAGTCCCATGCCTCTGCGACGTAACGTCTCGAGCCAACGTCCAAAGCGAGGTAGTACTCGTGGCAAAATATTGAGTTTAGTCGTTCTACCAAATCTGCCATGGAGGGTGGGGCGTCAAGTTTCCATTTTGCTGCTATGCAAGATCTAGCTGCCGTGAGAATATATGTAAGAAGGTGACGCGGAACTGGTGGGAAGTCCTCGCAACCGATGTGTAGGGTCGCCAGTTGTGGAGACAGAGAGATTTTAATCCCAGTAAGGGATTCTAGGAGACCTGATACCGTCTGCCAAAACGGGGTCAATCTGGGGCACCCCCACCACATGTGGGCTAAATCTCCTCTTTTACCACATTGTCTCCAGCACAGGGGGGAGGCACCTAGACCAAAGTTCGCCAGTCTGGAGGGGGGGGTATACCAGCGCAGGTGAATTTTTTTCAGGAGTTCCACATGGTTGATGCATCTGGTAGCCCTCATTGTGCATTGCACTGCTCCCTCCCACTCCTCCAGAGAGGCTGAGAAACTCAGGTCACGTTCCCACCTCTCCATACAGGGGGTCCTGAATGAAGAGGCGTCGTCTACCAAACCCCTATACAGAAGAGATAGGCCTTTAGTCCTCGCGGTTTCCATGGAGATATAGCGTAGTAAGGGGGACTGTCTCACTTGGGAGGAACTATGTTTGCACCGTTTGGAACTGAGGAAATGCGTGACCTGATAAAATTGGAGGAATGTATGTTCCAAGGTTGGGTGGGCTTCCACAAATTCTGAAAAGGACATCAAATCATTTTGTCGAAAGAGATCACTTAGGCTTCCCAGGTTGTGTACCTTCCAGCGGGTGAGGCTCAAGGAGGGGATGTGAATTTGGATTGCTTGTAAGGGGATCTCAGAGGTTGGTAGTTTAGTCCAACTATCTGTGAGACTTCCCCATTCCTTAAGAAGTACAGTCATTGACTGCAAAAGACCAGTCCTGTCCACCACTCCCAGAGACTCAGCCGCAAGGAGAAGTTTCAGTGAGCTCCCAGGGGACAAGTGTGTTTCTATTTGTCTCCACCCTGAGTCTACTTCCCCTCTCCACCACTCTCTAGCCGCTTCTAGGATCACGGCTTTAAGGTACATACTGACGCTTGGGACTCCCATTCCCCCGCCTGCCAGCCGAAGGTACATAGTGCCTCTCTTTACCCTATGCGGCTTTTTGGCCCATATAAAACTGTTGATTACAGATTGAAGACGTGCGATGTCCTTTGGTGAGTAAGTGATTGGAAGGCATCTAAATAGGTAGATGATTTTTGGGAGCCATAACATCCGCACGGCCTGCACTCTTGCCATCCACGACAAAGAGGTTACTGGAAAGGTCTCAAGTGCCCCACGCAGGTCTCCCAGAAGTTTAGTTATATTACGGGAGGCTATCTCTGCTGAAGGGCAGAGACAGATCCCTAAATATTGGATACCCTGAGGGCACCATTTAAATGGGTATGACCGCGATAGACATTCAGCCATTTCCTTGGGCACGTGGACTGGAAAAATCATCGACTTATTCGAGTTCAACTTATAGTATGAGGTTCGGGCGAACAGGTCAAGCTGTCCAATTATCCTGGGAAGCGAGGATGTCGGATCAGAGACGGAAATGATAACATCATCAGCATATAAGCCCACCACATGTGTCCTGTCGCCCACCTGAATTCCAGAGATCCTAGGATCCGCCCTAAGGGAGATCGCTAGGGGCTCCATCAATAGGGCAAAAATCAGGGGGGAGAGGGGACAACCCTGTCTAGTCCCATTTGAGATTTGAAAGGTTCGGGACAAAAAGCCTGCAGAAAAGACTTTAGCACAGGGGTGGGAGTATAAACCGAGGATTGCCGATAAGATGGGGCCCGAAAAGCCGAGGGAGCAGAGAACCTCCCGAAGGTATCCCCAGTGTATCCTGTCAAACGCCTTTTCCGCGTCAAGGGACAGGAATACACAGGGGACCCCCGTCTCTCACCCACCTCCATCAAATTCAACATTCTACGGGTTCCGTCTCTAGCTTGCCTGTTTAACACGAACCCCACCTGGTCAGGATGGACCAGGGAGGGGATCACCGTCGACAGTCTGACCGCCAGCACCTTTGCGAACACTTTCAAGTCCACATTCAATAAAGAGATAGGACGGTAGTTTTCGGGTCGATCCAACGCCTTACCCTGCTTGGGAATAGTCGTGATGGTGGCCTCCAGGGCCTGGCCAGGGATGGATCCCTTTAATTGCCAGAAAGAAAACAAGCGATGTAGGTAAGGTGCAAGGGCCGAGCGAAAAGTCTTATAGTACTCGTTCGCGAACCCATCCGGGCCCGGAGCCGAGTTGGATTTTAGTGAAATAATCACTTTGTCAATTTCAGGTTGGGAGAGAGGCTCGTTTAATTTGTTTGGGTTTTCAGGTGAGAGAGTGGGCAGGTCCAGGCTCCTCAGGAAGCTTTTAATCTCAGGAAGTGTCGGTTGGGGGGTGTCTGTGTCGTCTTTAAGATTATATAGTTTTTCGTAGTAAGAGGCGAACACTTCAACCATCCCGGGAGGATCTCTGACCACTCCCCCATCCGAGCGTCTCATTGAGGAGATCATAGTTCTAGCGTCTCTTTTTTTTAATCGACGGGCCAGTAACGAACCTGCCCTATCCCCCATAGCATAATATTTTGTTTTCAGTTTCCGTAGGGACTTTTCAAATTGTTGAAGGAGAAGAGCTCTCAGCTTGGTGCGGAGGGCTATAATCTGGGATAACAGAGAGGGTGACGGGCTCTTTTTATGAGCTGTTTCCAAGACCCCTATCTCCTCTATCCAGTCTTTTCTAAGCCGCTCTCTATGTCTTTTCATCTGCGAGGCTTTCTGAAGTAGGAGGCCACGGATGACCGCCTTGTGGGCATACCACAGCGTATCATCCGCAACCTCTCCATCATCATTTAAGGAAAAATAATCTTGTAATTTGGCATCCAGCTCCTCCACCACACGGGAGTCTGATAAAATGCCCGGGTTTAATTTCCAGCGGCGGGGAGCCCCAAAACCCGAGCCAACCGCAATCTCCAGTGTTATAGGTGCATGATCCGACCAGGTGATGACCCCCACCCCGAGGACCTACAGGCCTCCAAGGCGGCGTCGTTCACCAGGAAGAGATCAATACGCGAGTAGGAGCCATGCACATGCGAGTAGAAGGAATAATCCCTCTCCTCCGCATGCTGGTATCTCCATACATCGTGGATATGGTGCTCCCCGCACACGGGACCTAGAGTTCTTCCCCCCGAGAGGCGGGGGAGGAGGAGTCCAGTCGGTTTTCCATTATTATGTTAAAGTCTCCACAGATAACAAGTTTACTAGAGGAAATCTCTCCAAGCTTATTCAAAAGGGACCTAACAAATTTGAGTTGTCCCGTGTTCGGGGCGTAAACAGTCACCAATGTGTAGGCCTCACCTGCGATTTCACATCGTACAATTAAGTACCTCCCGCAGGATCTACAATACATTCCGTTAGTTGGAATTGAACGGATCCTTTTACCAGGATGCTCACTCCCGCCTTCTTTGTAACGTGGCATGCGTGGAACATATGAGGGAAAGAGGCATGCTGGAGCCTATGCGTGTCCCCCGTCAACAGGTGTGTCTCCTGTATACATATAATGTCTGCTGTTGACGATTTAATCTCCCTCCACAGGAAGGAACGTTTGGCTGGGGAGTTTAGGCCTTTGGCGTTAAGGGACAGAAGCCTGAGAGTCATGGTGAATGAAAGAAAGAAGAGAAAAAGAAAAGATTCGAGAAGAAGAGAGCAAGGAAGGAGGGGGGGAGGAGAGAAGGAAAAGGAAAAGGGACAATCAGGGGGGGGGGGGAGGCGGGAGAGGGAGGTTAAGAGCTGGGCAAGTACAGGGACCCTACACTCCGAGGGCAAAAAAGGAGAATGAGGTGCAACCTGGTTAGAGGACCAGGAGGGGGGGGGGGGAGCTATCAGGGTGGGGATAGGATCACACCGTAGCTATCAAGCTATACACAACAAACATGTAACAAATAATTAAACTGCACCTTCTCTCGAGACCAGTATGGCCAAGGGAGAAGGAAATTGGGGGGGAGGGGGAAAGGGGTTAGAATCCCTTTCCACCTCAAATTTCTACGGGAGGAAAACCAGTGCCAGTTCAGGGCCTAACCCGAACGAGTCAAGGCCAGGTTCCGACCGGCACGGTCGTCCAACAGACCACACAGTTCAGAGAGAACTAAGAGGGTGGTCCGAAAATAATAGAAATAGGAAGTCAATAAACAGAACCACTCATCCAGAGCCACTGAGAATTCGTTGGAACCGGTTTGGGCCCTCACGATGTCTCCGCTGCGGCCACTTCTTCACCGTCTCTTTCGCTCGAGTTTCGTCGTGGGGAGGGGCGAGCACTGGGAGATAACAGTCCCCATGATTTAAGCGTCTTCCTCAATACAGTGGGGGAAGGGAACGAATGCCTTTTTCCCTTGTATTTAAAGTTTACTGCCGTCGGGGAGCCCCAACTGTAGAAAATCCCGTTATCTCTCAGAATTTTGCAGCTGGAAGCAAAGTCTCTTCTGCGGGCCAGGGTCCCCGGGGAGAGATCAGGATACACCTGTACTCCCGAGTAGGGCTCCGGTAAGGGGGGTCCATTCCTCATACGGCCCATCAGCCGGTCCCTAATCCCTGACCTCCGCAGGAACACCAGGACATCTCTCGGCACCTCAGGGGGGAGTCTCGCCGGCTTAGGGATTCGGAAGGCCTTTTCAAAGTCCAGGTGTTCTGGAGGCGACTCAGGGAGGGCTGCAGTCAGAAAAGCCCTGGCCATCTCCGCAGCATCTCCCTTTTCTGAAAGACCCCGGAGTTTTAGGTTGTTTCTTCTGAGTTGGTCCTCCAAATGGCACATGTTAGAGGAGACCAACCCCACCTCCCTATCCAGCTCAGCGTGGCTGTCTGCGAGGCTGTTATGTGCGGAGGCGAAGTCCGCCATTTTCGCCTCCATATGCTCTGTTCTCCCAGCTAGCACTCCCATGTCCTCCCTCAGGGTGCTCATCAGTTCCTTCATATCTTCTAATATGGACAGTCTTTGTGCTGCCAGTAAAGCCTTAATAGCCCCTTGAGTCACTGGGGCTCTGTCATCGCCCTCTTCATCTCCCATAGCCTCCATGTTGTGCCGGGACCGCTGTGCAGCCGGGGAGGAAGGAGGCGGGCGCTCCGGCGCCATGTTGTGGGGAGAAGCTTATCCGGCTCAAAGTAAGCCGTTACCTTGGTCTCCGTGAAGCGTTTGCGGGAGGAGGTCCGCGGCATGCTGGGGGTCATGTAGAGCGGTATCGCCAGGTTTGTGGAGCCGCTGGAGGGTCAGAGGGGCCGGGAAGTGCCGATATAGTGGCTCTGTGTGTGGAGCTCAGTTAAAATGTGTCCGTCGCCATCAGCAGCTGGACACGCCCCCCTCACTGGCTTTTAAGGTAAAACAAAACAAAAACCATAATGGGTATACAGAGCCCGGATACGTACAGGTCCGCCTGTACTGCATGGAAGCAAACTCCAGCTACTCCTCTGCTGAACTCCACAGTCTGGAGGCTGCACACTCCAGTCTCTCCAACAACAGAAAAAAAAAAACAGGACTGAGCTTTGAATGTGGCTCAGCCACGCCCTCAGGGGAGGTAGGGGGAATGACCTCTCGCCCTCTTAGTCATTCCTCTAAAACCACTCCACTCTGGGGGTCTCCCTTTCTCTCTAGAGCCCAGACTTCTCGCATCGGGCGCCCTCTTTCAGGATCTCCTCCTGATCCCTTCTTCTTCCATCCAGATCGGTTTGAAACCGTCCGGGTAACCCTTCCACCTCGTTCCACACTCTTTCCAACTTTCCTAACTCCTCTCCTCTGACTGGACTTCTCTCCCGAAGACCTCCTTGATCCCTCTAGAGGTGAATATATCCCCTCCCGGGTAACCTCCCACCGCTCAGCTAATGTGGGAGTGCTGGGAATGGGTCCCTCCCACCATCCTAGGGTCCACCTGCAGCTGGGGCAATTACACCTCTTTTACGGGTGCAATACCCCATTTATCTCTTGGGAGAGCACGGCTCCCAACCCCACCTCCGAAGCATCTGTCTGGACCACAAACTCCTTTGTAAAGTCTGGTGTGACCAGGAGCGGCTGTTTGCACAGTGCTAGCTTCAACTGTTGGAATGCGGCCTCTGTTTCCTCCATGCATTTCACTATGGTAGATCTGGTGCCTTTTAGGAGATCTGTCAGTGGCGCGGCCATCATGGCAAAATTCGGGATAAACCGCCGGTAGTATCCCACCAAGCCTAGGAATGCTCTCACTTGCTTCTTGGTGAGCGATTAGGGCCAGGTCTGGATTGCCACCACTTTCTTGACTTGTGGCTTTATCTCCCCTCTCCCGATGACATAGCCCAAGTATTTGGCCTCCTCCTTCCCAATGGCACATTTCCTGGAATTTATAGTAAATCCCTCCTTCCTAAGAGCATCCAAAATGGCCTGAAGTTTAGGAAGATGACTAGCCCAGTCTGAGCTAAAGACTACGATGTCATCAAGGTAGGCAGCTGCATACTTATTGTGGGGGCTACGACCCGATACATAGCCTTTTGGAAAGTGGCTGGAGCCCCTTGAAGTCCGAACAGCATCCAGGAGTACTGAAAACATCCATCCGGTGTTGAGAAAGCGGTTTTCTCCTTAGCCGTCTGGGACATGTGGATCTGCCAATAACCCTTTGTCAAGTCAAGAGTGGTGATGTATCTCGCTGGTCCAAGCCTCTCAATGAGTTAGTTGACGCGGGGCATCGGGTATGCGTCACACTTCGACACCTCATTCTGCCAATGGTGGTTGTTACAAAACCGCCACTCCTCATTGGGTTTTGGCACAAGAATGATAGGGCTCGACTATCTGCTCTTCAATTACTCTATGACCCCGAGGTCTAACATCCTCTTCACCTCGGCCGCGATCACTTCCCGGCGTGCTTCTGGAATCCAATATGACTTTAGATTCACTCTTACCTGTGGATCCGTGAGTACATCGTGCTCTATCACCTGAGTATGACCCGGGAATTCCAAAAACAGCTCCTGATTCCGTTGTAGTAGTTCTCAACACTGTTGGTTCTGGGCTGGCGATAGGGTATTCGCAATAGTGACTTCCTCCACCCTGCCTTCAGGAGCTGCCTCCAAGCAAGAAGTTCCCACAGGTTCCCGGTCCGGGTTGAGCAAGTTCACTTGGTATACTTGACACGCCTTTCTGCGGCCAGGCTGGTGGACTTTATAATTAACGTCACTGATTTTTTCCACCACCCTGTATGGCCCTTGCCATTTGGCCAGGAACTTGCTTTCGACGGTGGGATTACCAACACACGGTACCCGGGCTGAAACTGTCTTAGTTTCACCAATCGGTTATACACCCTAGCCTGGGCTTCTTGTGTACGGAGGAGATGTTTCTGAAATTAACCCCGCATCACAACACGCTGGGAAACTGTTACAGGTTTTAGATCACACAGGCTAGTAACCTGCGTGATACGTACCTTCCCTCAACTACAAGGCCAGTGACCCCTTCACATACAATATATATATTAGTCCTAGGGTAAAGAGCTGAATTTGTCTTATGTCCTAAGACCCTGTTTCTGGCTGAGTTAATTTTTTTACTTCAATACATTTTTTATTGCATATTTTCAAAAAAGAAAACATATGAGCAACAACACCCCCAACATAGGGGTTTAAACAAGAAAAACATAAGCATAAATGCGCGTACACATAGATTGACATACTGTATAAAACAGAAAACACTTGGACACTTGCATGAACAAAACATATGATAAGACATATATCTTCAATGCAAAGGGACAGACCTCTGTTCCATATTTGATCAACCTTTTTCTTGGTAGCTGATGAGTGCGCTAGAGTTTGTTCATATTGACAATGTATACTGATTTTGCTCACCCCTTCTCTCATGGTAGGAAGAGACATCCCTTTCCATTTAGCTGCAAAGGTGAGCCTAGCAACAATCAGAATATGTGACACTATACCCCTGATATCTAAATGAAAATCAGTTGTCCCCATATGCAACAGTCCCATTGATGGTGTCAAGTTAACCCGAATCACAGTCACCTCCCTTAACAACATATGTATAGTATTCCAAAAACGGATCGCTCCTGGACAGGACCACCACATGTGGCTCAATGATTCCAAACCTCTGTGTGCCGCCCCAGGGTATATGGGGACTCGGTTATCTGGGCCCTTGCTGAGGTTGGAATGTTACTGGTGGCCTGCCCAGACCATGCCTTTGGGGCTATGCTTTTAAAAAAGGGGTAGTATAAATGGGAATTGAAATAAATTTTGTCATGACACCACCTGTGGTTTATGGTGACTGCACCAGCGCTGTGAGGGGAACCTCCAGGGATGATAGAGGGCAGCTAGGTGTTGAAGCTCCCCACAGGCGGAGCTGGATCACTGGGGAGTTTGGTAATGATGATGAGGGATGGAGCAGGGATTTGGCCAGGCTGTTAGGTAACGGGACAGTCTCTGTGGATGGCAGGGTCAAGGGTTGAGGAATTGACACTCACCAAAAGTTGTTTCTTTACCTTTACTGATGATATCGTAGGTAAGAGTCTGGTGTACTGTCGGGTGCTCAAGAATCACTTCAGGATCTCCACAGTGAGTGGGTATAAGGCCTCCTTGTCTCTTTTCCCGTGTGTGTGAAGTCCCTGCCCCGTGTGAAACTTGGTTGGCCTCCTCTGCTCTCCTATCACCTGTGCTGTTGTTGGGAAACCCACGATGGACTGCCGCTATTCCTCTCTCCGTGGTGCCTGCTCCCTTGTTGGTGGCTGCACAGATGCCTGGGAGACTGGAGTCTCCACGGTAAACCGGTGTTCTCTGCTGGGCTAGGTGCTCTCGGGCAGAATCGGACTCCGGTGTCCGGGATGCTTTCTGGAGTGAACCAAAGATGGCTCCTCAGTCCACAATTTACTGTTCCTCCGTTCTCTCCTCGCCTTCCAGACCCCACTCTTGGGCCATGCAAGGCTACTCTGAAGACCATTCAGGGTCACTGGCTCGGGCCTAGCGTGGACCGACTACCAGGACGTCTTCACAGCTCTTCTAGCACACTCTAAATAACTCCGCCCCCAGCACCAGTATTTATAGGGGATCTTGCCTAAGGGCAGCAAGTTTAGCTCCCCCTACTGTGCTGGGGTGGAAGGTGTTGTTTGTGTCTGTGTACCCACTGTGGAAACCCCTCGTGCTGTAGCTGAGTCTGTGGTTACCTGTAGCAGCAGGGTGCCACATTCCCCCCTAGTTAAAGATCAGTACTCCCAGACTGAGAAACATTTTTGGTTAACATGCATATAATAACATTTTCAACACAATAATAATGATTATATAATTACAGAGTCTCAAAAACCAAAAATGTACAAAAACCACTAAAGAAATGGTAAAACAGGTACAGTCCATATGGTGCTAGTCCATCCACTGCAGGCTGGAAAAAGTAAGTTTGCTGTCACACCAGTCCTGTGACTATGGTCCTTTTAAGGTTGTAAAAGGGGAAAAGTCTTTGAAGGGTCTTTACAGTATAGTTCTGTAAGCTTCGGGAAAAAGGGGTAAAGTCTTTCAAAGTCCCACACACTCAATAGAGTCCTTACAGATAAAGTCTCTGTAGTTCCAAAAGTTCAATATACACAACAACATTTACTACGGGTGCCTCGGCGTAGGAGTCCTAGGTACTAAAGGGGCCTCTACCGGTCATAAGGCCTCCTGGCCCTGGGGTCACCGATTGGCCACGATTTTGCTCTCCCTAGGCAGCTCCTTACGCCAACTCCACTCACCCCTTTTTCTGATGTTGTGTACCTGGTGTAACATGTTTTAGCCTACTCTTCACCCTTCTGTACAATACTATTTACATTTTATGTACATAGATTGTTTCTGTTTACATTTTGTACCTACTGTAACCAATCTCCATACCTGGACGGGGGTTGACCTTGTGTGCTATGGCTAGATCTACGCACTACTGGTGTGGATGTCTCAGGTGATGGGTCTGGAGAAGAGTGGAAGGTAGGTTAGTAGGTAAGTGTCTTCGTGGCCTTAGTCTCACTACAGGACTAGCAGGTGCACCGATTGCAGGATCCTCTGGTTCTCTGACAATGGGTGTTTCTTCCTGAATGCTTTGGGATGGTTTCTTGAGGTTTCCTTTCATGTTGAGGCCAATCATCCGGTAAATCTCCAAGTATTGTGGATATGACTTTCTCTTTTGGCTCTTGGCATGGAGTTGGGGTTAACAGGATTCTTTTTCTTCTTCCGGAAGGTCTTGAAGATCTTGGGTCTTCCATGCCTGTGGGCATTTCTTCAGATGATCTCTGGAGATTGTTTGCGTTGTTTTTCCTCCATTTTTACTGATGAGACAGACTTTGGTATTATCAAAGTTGGAGTTCAAAACAACGTAGGGTTCTCTCTTCCGATTGGTCATTGAATTTACGTCTTCTTCTTTTCCTTTTTAAGACAATACTTTCGGGAAGTATTAGTTCTGCTGGTGCACTTTAGTTGAAGTTTCTTTCTGGTCTTTGTCTGGATTATTCAAGACTATCCTCAACACAGGCTTGGACTTGTCTATACTGCTTTAGACGGTTAGTGTTCCAGTCAGAGTTGGAAGCATCTGCCTTTGGTTCAATGACTCCTAACTCCAAATCTACCGGTAGTTTTCCTGTACGTGCTCTCATGAGATACACGGGAGTACAGTTTGTTGAACTTACAGGAATGTGATTGTACATATCTACCAGATCAGGCAGTTTTTCTGGCCATTAGTTTCTTTCTTCATAAGGCAGTATCCTGAGCATGTCAATGATGATGTTATTCATCTTTTCACATAGACCAATGGACTGCGGGTGATAGGGTGTAGTACTGATCTTCTTACAACCATGGAGGTGACAGAATTCTTGGAAGATTTCAGCTTCAAATGCAGAACCTCTATCTGTTAGGACTTGTTCTGGGTAGCTGTTGCAGCTGTGAGATTTTTCACTGGAGCTACCATCAGGAATCTTGAATAGTGATCCACCATTGTTAAAGAATATGTGTAGTCTGTCCTGCTTGGAGTTAATTTCATGTGGTCCAAGGCTACAATTTGGAGTGGTTGCATTGTTAGAATGTATTGGAGTGGTGCCCTTTGACTTGCTTGGCCTTTCCTTCGGAGGCTACATGGTCCACAGTCTTTACACCATCTTTCTATGGATCCTCTCATGCCAACCCAATAGAATCTGTCTTTGAGCAACATCTCCAGCTTTTTCCACCCAAAGTGTCCTGTTTGATCATGGTAAGTGTCACGATGACTTAGTCAGGACCTGCAGCTCTCTGGGCCCCTTAGCCTGCTGGCCAAATCTGGTATTGCCAGAGGATAAGAAAGGAGCCCAGCTGCCCTAATTTATGTTGTCTACTGCGGCAGGTGATGTGACAGGATGTAAACATACCACCAGTTCCTGCTAGGAACGTATATATACCTCGATCCAGTCACCCTCAGGCCCACAATATCACATAAATACCAAAATTAAGCTGCCACCACTGATCTCTTTCAGGCGGATCAGAAACCTGTGCGATAGCGTAGAACAGTGAGGCCGTGAGAGCTCGTTCATAGGACAAAGAGAATCGAGACTAGTAAATTATAATATTTTACTCCAAAAAATATAGGCAGTGGTTATATAAAAGATTTACAGAATATTACATAAGAGACAATATACATGTATGCATAAAACAGTTATAAAAATAAAAGGAATAAAAGAGAACTTGCCAGACCTAGCCACGCATGGATATACGTAGTTCGTGGGGGGAAGGGGGAAGCTCACCAGAAAGGTATGATTCCACCATACAGCTGGTAGTGGCTATGTCCTTGCCCCTGAGTGGAATCAGCCCAAAAATGGCTTCTCTAGTTTTATTAATGCAGGGGAACCTGTGGCCCCCACCTCTTAGAGTGATCCCTCCTCGCTGGGATGGTCCTCGGAGACGCTCCTCTCTCACCAGGCTTAATAAATCCCCATTCTTCATATCTGGGGATGGGGTGGGCTCACAGCCATGCTATACAACTCATATTTACTTTCATGTAATTCTGAGAACATTGATACCAAATATGACCTATGTATGAGGTTTAGAAATGGCAGAAATCCATTCCCAGGTTCCTGAACATTACATAGTTATACCAAACATATCATTAAATGCGCAAACCGGTGAATAATCTAAAAATATGAATTATGTGTATGTGGCATGAACAGGTCTTCTTAAATCTGACATTCACAAAACTATCTCTCAGACAAAGAACCTTGGAGCGGAAAGCTACAACTTAACTCCTCTTTGCTTTGGTATTTACGATCCGTCGTAAATAGTTCTGATTGGGGGTTGGTGTGGACAGCAAGCGAGGATCTTTGTAACTTACTCACAAACCAAAAGGGTGGAGAGATGGGGAGCTAGTTTTGGCTGACTCTTCCAGCATCTTAAAAAATCATGAGCAATATTCATATATTCATGACACCTCCCCCTTTTTGATGACGCTATGGAAGACAGATCTCTGTGCTTTCTGCCATGCGTCAATTGGTGTTCTCTCCTTCTACCTGGATCCCATAGGACCTTCTTCAATTCAGGCTCAGAGACAGAGGTCTCTGCGGGGTCTCCCAGCACCTCAGGACTGTCATTTGCTGGTGTGACCGTCTGAATCCCCTGGCTAGAGATAGCCAGAAGGCGAGCGGAAGCCCCAACCTCACAGGAACCATCTTGGACCTGTTCTGGGTCGGCAGGTGGTCTGGTTATTTCTCTACAGGTTGAGGACCCAGAATGCAGTGCGGTCTCTGCATTCCCAGTACTCAGTCTGCGGGCGAGAGCACCTCGGAAGGCCATCTCCCCGGGAAATAACGCCACTCTCTCAGCTGCCTGGCTGGCCAGCGACCCAGCTTTCCCATCACCCTGACAAGCTGTGGACCGGGACTGTCCCTTAACTTGACCAGCTGTTGGGACTGCCATTACACTTTTCTGACAGGAGAGGGGGTTTGCTCTTCCATCTCCCTGGCAGACCAAGCGTACCAGTCTCCCATCCGGACAAGCCAGGGGTACCTCTTTCCCATGGTCCTGAACGCCAGGGAGGCGAGTTTTCCAATCAGTCGGATAAGCAATGGGCCCGATCTCCCCATCGTCTAGGCCGACTGTGGAGGGTGGTCTTTCACTACTCTGACAGGATATGGAGGCTGCTCCTCCATCGCCCTGGCAGGTAGTGAACACAGCTTTCCCACCAACCGGACAGATTATGGGCTCTGTGTTCCCATCCTCGTGCCCAGTTGGAGAAAGCACATTTCCCTCTTCTGGTGATCCCTCGGGATCCCTGCTAAGGATGGAGCAGCTTGCACCCGCCAAGTTACAGTCTGTTGTTTTGGCTGACTCTTCCAGCATCTTAAAAAATCATGAGCAATATTCATATATTCGTGACAGTAAGCATTTAGTACTACTTGGACTCCTGTTCCTGGTACCACTATCTGCCAAACCATTTCAATGGTCCTTGGATTCATATATCTTCTGCAGAGCTTTTCCTGGTAGATGAATAGCTTGCTTCTCTCATTCCACAGGTGTTTAGCCCCTGGTGGAGGATTTGGAGGTAGCTTTGCGGACTCCTGAGTTATCAGTTCTTTTACTAAACTGATAGCTGGGTCACTGTCTTGGGATTCCTTCCAACCAAAGTGTGATAATGGGTTCACTACTCTCTCAGGAAGTTCTGTATGGGCTTGTTGACACTGGGATATCCTCAACTGATGGAAGGTCATCCAGCTCATCCTCATCTGCTCCCATATCTGTTAAGTGAGGCATCCTGGATAAGGCATCAGCATTGCCGTTGTTGTGACCAGCCTGGTACTTGATGGTGAACTGGTAATTGGGCAATCTGGCCATCCATCTCTGTTCCATGGCACCCAATTTTGCAGTTTCCAGATGGGTCAAGGGATTGTTATCCGTGAAGGCAGTAAACTTGTTAGATGCCAGGTAGTGTTTGAATCTTTCAGTAACGGCCCAGAGCAAGGCCAGAAACTCCAACTTGAACAAGCTGTAATTGTCAGGGTCCTTTCTGCAGGGCGAAGCTTCCTACTAGCATATGCAATCACCCTTTCTTTGCCTTCTTGCTTCTTGGATAGTACAGCTTCTAACCCCACATTGCTGGCATCTGTGTACAACAGGAATGGTAGGTTGTAGTCAGGTTAAGCCAGGATCTCTTCACCTGTTAGGGCCTCTTTCATCCGCTGGAACGACTTTTCCTGTTCCTTGCCCCACCCGAAGGGGGGATCTCTGGACTTGCCTTTCTTGGGTTGGCCTACTAGGAGGCTTTGCAGTGGAGCAGCCTTCTTTGTGTACTCCTTGATGAATCTTCTGTAGTATCCCACAAATCCCATGTACTGACGTACTTCCTTGAGGATCTTTGGTTCTGGCCATCCCCTGATGACAGTGACCTTGTCTAGATCTGGGGCCACTCCTTCTGAACTGACTATGTGTCCTAGGTACTGCACCTTCGGCTTAAATAGATGGCATTTGGATGGTTTTAGCTTCATCCCGTACTTGGACAAGGCTTCAAATACCTCTGCTAGATGGCTTAGGTGTTCTTCATAGGATTTAGAATACACTATGATGTCATCTAGGTAAAGCAGTACCGTCTCAAAGTTCTTAAGTCCCAGGCAACACTTCTTTAGCCTCTGGAACGTTCCGGGTGCATTTCATAGTCCGAAGGGCATGCTGTTGAATTTACATAGACCCATGGGCATTGTGAATGCCGTCTTCTCACGGTCTTCCTCTGCAACGGAGACCTGCCAATACCCACTAGTGAGATCTGGGGTTGAAAAGTAATTAGCAGACTTCAGTGCAGCTAGTGATTCTTCAATGTGTGTTAACGGGTAAGCATCTTTGTGTGTTATGTGATTTATCTGCCTGTAATCTACACACATTCTCATGCTGCCATCTTTCTTTCTGACTAGGACTAGTGGAGCTGCCCAGGGACTACAACTGTCTCTTATAACCCCTGCGTCCTTCATGTCCTGTAACATGGCTTTTTGATAGTGTGGCTTTTTGATAGTGCGCAGGTGGAATAGGCCTGTATCGCTCTTTGATTGGTGGTTGTGTACCTGTGGGGATGTGATGGTGTACCCCTTTGATCCTACCAAAGTCAAGTGGATGCTTACTGTGTTACCTGTTCAAATTCTTGAACTACCCGATAGACACCTTGCTTCCTATACAGAGGAGTGGAATCAGTTCCTACATGGAGCTGCTGACACCAGTCCTCCAGTGGTCCCTTAGCGTTGTTATCCTCTACCTCTCTGGCTGGAGGCAAGGGTCCCACTGCTTGGATCTCATTGTTGTGCACAGTATACAACTTAGCAACAGTGGTATACCTGGGTAGTTTGACCTCCTCACTCCCACAATTTAAGATGCGGAAGGGTACTCTTCCCTTGTGTACATTAACTACCAACCCCTGCTGTCAAGAGTGTAGGCCTGTGTTCTGAGCTGATGGGCTCCACTACCACCTGATGGTCCTACCCTCTTAAGTCTATAGCTGCTAGACACCAAATCATTTCACTCATTGGAGGTATTACAATAGGAAGCGGGTCTGTTACCTGTGTAGTACCAATCTCACCACCTGTAAGTTTTACCTGTTGTTAATGCAGAAGTGCATCTTTCTCTGAAGAACCTTCTTCTGCCTAGGTTTGGCAGTTTCCGCAATGTGTTGAAGCACGAACAACACTTCACCCATGCAGTTGTTAACAACATTTGTACCAAGAATAATGTAAGGATCTCGGTAATTATTCTTTTCTGCCACCACAATAATCCCCTGGTCTGGTAATTCTACCCTCCCCACCTTTATTGGTACTTCTCTAACCTCCACTATAGTAAGTGGTTCACCATTAGAAGCATAGATGGTAAGGTCTAAGGCGGGTGGTCTGAGTTCATCACATGACCAGAATTGCTTATAAAGGATATGGGGGATGGTGGTCAACTGTGACCCAGGGTCCAGCAACGCAGGTGTTGATATGCCGTCCAGTATGATTAACAGGAATGGTCGCTGTCCAATGTAGGCATCATACCAGTTGGCTGGGCCCTGTTGAGCTACTCCTGAGGTTTGGCCCTGGCCCCCAGGGTTTGCTCGTTTAAAGGACAGTCTTATTGCAGCGACGACAGATGGGTTCTCCTGTGGAGCTGTAGCGGTTGGTGGTCCTCCCTCTGGGCGACGTGGTCTTCCCTCCTCTCATCCATGGGACGTCCTCTGGGCTGTCAGCAAGGTTGAACTTTAGGCTGTGGCTTTGGTCCCTGCTGCAGCTGTAGGGCTTCCATGGCTGTGGTCAGGTTTTTACTCATCTGGCGCATCTCTACGCATAAAGAGTCAATTCTATCAGAGTTGGTAGACTGATCACTGCTTTCAGCTGCAGGCACGGGTACGGGTGATGTTGTAGCTGAAGCCTTGCCACTGCGCCACCGCCAGATGGCAGCTTCAGGAGTCTCCACTGGCTGTAACCCCTTTATGGCCATGTCCTTTAAAGTATTGAAATCAGCATCCAGGTGGCTTAGGGAGCACCAGCGCAGGGCCTTGTTGTCCTCTGGTGATAATAACCCCTGGGTAAACTGCTCAATCAATAGTTTATTCTCATCAGGTACACTAGCAGGACTGACTTGCTTCAGGGCTCATAGCGCCTCCTGTAGGCGGCAGGCATAGGTCCGGATGTCATCCTCCGGTTGTTGATAACAGTGATAGAAGCGCATTCTATTGTCCGCTTCATTACAGTCCTCAAAAACAACTTTTAATTTGTCAAAGATTACAGATACTGATCCCCGTGGACCAGGATTCAGTCTCTCTTTCTGCTGCACCAGTTAACTGTCCCAATACAACAGCGGCGCGCTGCTTGCCAGTCATTGTATATATATCCAGCACACTGCAGATCTTTCTGTTAAAGGTGGACAAGGTATCAGGGCATCCGTCATACTGGGGTAACCACTTGGCACCCGGGATATACGGTAGCGAAATTAGCATGATAGGGGCTACGGCACTCGGTGGGTCGGCCGAGGTAAGCAAAAACAATATGCATGTACACTGTGCCATGAATATAGTTGCTGGAAGATGTTATGAATAATATACTGTGAAGATTTATGATGAATTGGGAATATTGATTAAAGTTATAGTTGAAGAGACTTTTTTGGTATCCGCTGAATTATGTGCGATGGCTACCGAAGCTGAGAAATGAAAGCCAGCTGCATCCAGCAGCCTACAAGTGACCAAGGAGATGGAGACAGTGGAGACCTCTGACCCATGTGTAAGTACTGTGCACCAGGTTTCCCCTCAGATCATCCCTTGCACTTTGGAGGTGGCTGGGGCGCGGACTGTTAATGGAGAGCTGCCCGGAGGTAGGACACCCCCCTCAACTACGACAATTGCTCTGCGCCATCCCCACACATACACTGCCTATATTAAGAAAGTATATGGCACTTGGATACAGAGTAAATACAGTACCTACAGTAAGCGAAGAGAGCATGCATGTAACACCTGAGTAAAGATTGCATACAGTGAGTGTGACACGTCCACTCCAGGGTTGGAGAAGATTAGGGAACCGGACGGTTACTCGTTGGTCTGCTTCACCTCTCTTTGGTTCTTTTCACGGGGGCAGACGGGGACCAAGACCCAGTCCCGTGACCCTGGCGATGTCATTTTAATAAAGGGGTTGATGTTAGGGAAAGTCGGAGGGGATAAGGGGTATTTATGACGCCACCTACAGTTTGTGGCCAGGGCAGCCGCCGCTGCTGCAGAACCTCTGGGAATAGTCACCAGCAGCATGGATGGCATCGATCCCTGCAAGTGGAGCATAGTCTCCAGGGCAGTGGAGTGGTTCCTCGGGCTCGTACCTTAGCAGATGTTCACTCCGTCAGCAGTACCCTCAGTGTTTCGGACAGCCTCTGCGGCTTGTGGTCGCCGCTCAAGAAAGTCACACAGACACCACAGCTGCAGTTCTGTTTCTTTTACTTAGTGTTAAAACATGGCCACCGGGTACTTTCCATGCCACTCTCTGATACAGCTCTTTCTCCAGAGTCATGGTTATTGCCCTTTCTGTCCTCTCTACATGTCTCAGTCTCTGGTGGATCTATGTTCTCTAACAGCGTTCTAAGGTGTAGTTCTCATCTGAGGCGAGCGGGTCGTTGCTCTGCCCCCAGGCACGCAACGCTTTCCACAGCACAGAGCTCATGTACCGACAACCACGAGTGCTGTTGTGTCCCGGGCACCATTAGGTTCCTCTCCCAGGCACTGCTCCCTAGTTCAGCCACCTTCAACAAGATGTCAGGTGTTCGGCCTCCAGCTCCTGTTATAAGTCTGAGGCCTCCGGTTTCGGCTCGGACTTGAAGATTCCGCACCGTCTGCAGGGCCGGTCCCTGTGTCTTGCACCAACTCCCCTGTCCCATCAGATTCAGGTGTATGGGGAATCAATGTCTCGTCCACACCCTTAGGGCTCTTCTATCTCTGTCAGTCAGGCTTTCCCTTCTGTGGGCAAGCGGGGTGGCATTGCTCCAACCCACGGGAGTCGGCACCACACCACCTTGACTACTTACTACTCCTCGACAGTTGATGTTACTCATCCGGTCTCCTTCTACTGTCTCTACTGTCTGTCACTTCCTGTTTCCCCTTTTTGTGACTTAGGCCCTCCCTCTGGGTCCTCCCATTGTCCCAGGGCCTGTCGCTGTGTGTGTGTTCTTGTTTTGGGCTCAACTGCACCATCCCAGCACCTGGATAACAGGGGCACTTCACTCCCTTACCACGGGAATGCAGTACTTCTGGTGGCGGCTTACCCGGTGGGGCGCCACATTCCCCCTTGGCAGAATAAGCTCGTCCCTGAGCGACCCGGCACCTCGGACACTCACAAAAATTTTTTATATGCATGTATTTCAACAATAACATTAATCAGCTTTTTTCTTCCCTTTCGGGAGGCATGGGTTCTTAAACGTTGCATAATAAAGTCCAGTCGTATAAAAATATAAAAACTTGCAAAAGTAGTAAAAATAAAAAGTGCTCATTCAGAAAAACAAACAAGTCCACAGTCTCATGAGCATTACCCCGTACCAGGGCTCAAAACAAGTCCTTGTCAATGTCCTCTGCCCAGCTGTACAGATTCCATGGCGGGTAAATATGTACACACTATAATTTACATCTGTACATTTTCCAGTACCTAGCTAACTCTTTATTCACATTATTTACACATGCTAACTACTATATACAGTGACTTTCATGGTCTTACTTTAGAGGTTAGGGCCTCTTGCCCGCAAATCGTCCTCTCCTCCAGAAAAGTCTTCAAGGCCTCACCCTTCAATCATCGTCTCCTCCTCCAGGCAGGGTCAACAACTCTCGATAGCAGGCCCCCTTGGCTTTTCTTTAGTACTCGGGGCGGGCCTGCTATTTTGCGCCTTCTGCAAGGTCCTTCCTATGATGAGGGCAAAGACACACTCATGGACCTGCACATGGCGCCTGTTCTCTTCCCTGCCGCCATTTTGCGAGCCAGTTCTTACACAGTTTTTACAGTTCTTAAGGCGCACGAGACCCTTTCTTTCAGGGCCGCTCACATCCTGTTCGTGAAGCCACATTCACACGCCCACTCCAGGGTCGGGGAAGACTCGGGAAACGGGCGGTTATTCGCTGTTCTGCTTCACCTCTCTTTGGTTCTTTTCACGGGGACAGATGAGGGCCGAGACCCGGTCCTGTGACCCTGGCGGTGTCATTTTAATAAAGGGGATGATATTAGGGAAAGTCGGAGGGGATAAGAGGGTATTTGTGACGTCGCCTGCGGTATGCAGCCAGGGCGGCCGCCACTGCTGCAGAACCTCTGGGGATGGTGACCGGCAGCTTGGATGGTGTCGCTCCCTGCAGGTGGAGTGTAGTCCCCAGGGCAGTGTAGTGGTTCTCATGGCTCGTACCTTACCAGATGTTCACTCCGTTAGCAGTACCCTCAGTGTACCGGGCAGCCTCTGCAGCCGGTAGTCACTGCTCAAGAAAGTCACACAGAAACCACAGCTGCAGTTCCGTTACTTCAGTGTTAAAACATGGCCACTGGGTACTTTCCTTGACACTCTCTGGTACAGCTCTTTCTCCAGAGCCGGGTTAGTGCAGTCAACCCAAGGTTGGTGCCCTTTCTGTCCTCCCTACGTGTCTCAGTCTCTGGTGGATCTACGTTCTCTCACAGCATTCTAAGGTGTAGTTCTCATCTGAGGTGAGCAGGTTGTTGCTCTGCCCCCCAGGCTCTCAATGCTCTCCGCAGCACAGAGCTCAGGTACCGACAGCCACGGGTACTGTTGTGTCACGGGCACCATTAGGTTCCTCTCCCGGGCACTGCTCCCTAGTTCAGCCACCGTCCCCAAGATGTGTCCGGTGTTTGGCCTCCAGGTCCCGTTAGAAGTCTGAGGCCTCCGGTTTCGGCTCGGGCTTGAAGCTTCCGCACCGTCTGCAGGGCCGGTCCCTGTGTCTTCCACCAACCCCTCTGTCTCATCAGAGTCAGGCGTACGGGGAATCGATGTCTCGTCCGCAACCTTAAGGCTCTTCTCTCTGTCAGCCAGGCTTTCCCTCCCGTGGGCGAGTGGGGTGGCATTCCTCCAACCCACGGGAGTCAGGACAACATCGCCTCAACTACCACTCCTCGACAGTTGATGTTACTCCTCCAGTCTCCTTCTACTGTCTCTACTATCTGTCACTTCCTGTTTTGCCTTTTTGTGACTTAGGCCCTCCATCCGAGTCCCCCCATTGTCCCAGTTCCTGTCGCTGCGTGTATTTGTTCTTGTTTTGGGCTCAACTGCACCATCCCAGCACCTTTAGAACAGGGGCACTTCACTCCCTAATCACAGGAATGCAGTACCTATGGAGACAGAAAAAAGAGAATGTTGCGCCACACTGTGTGATTAGGTGAGAGAAGGTAGGTGAACAATTCCCTGCTCACCTGGTTCTGTTGTGCCGACCGCACAACAGGTTGATGAGCTGTGGTTATTGCGCTGGTCTCCACGTTGATTCAAGGCTCGATGTGATCCACGTGAACCGCCGGTGTCCGGTGCACGTGACCGCTGAAGGGGAGTGTTGGTGTTACGTCTGAGAGGTCCTGGGTGCCGAGCTGCAGCTTATCACGCTTCCCATAAGGGAAGAAGTGAGTGACCGAGAATAGAAGTGATATTGAATCAGCGCTCGAGGCAGGGACCAGGACACCACTCTAATATAAATTACCTTCAGGCTTTATTAGTACTGTTAGGGAATCCAGTCTCCACAACGCGTTTCAACGCACTAAGCGTCTTTATCAAGTGATCACTTGATAAAGACGCTTAGTGCGTTGAAACGCGTTGTGGAGACTGGATTCCCTAACAGTACTAATAAAGCCTGAAGGTAATTTATATTAGAGTGGTGTCCTGGTCCCTGCCTCGAGCGCTGATTCAATATCACTTCTATTCTCGGTACCTATGGAGACGGCTTACTCGTCGGGGCACCACAAGTGTTCATATAGAGAGTACATATGGCACTTGGATACAGAGTGAATACAGTGCCTACAGTATATGACAAGAGCACGTAACACCTGAGTATAAATTGCATACAGTGTTTATATAGAGTGCATATGGCATTTGGATAAAGAATGCATGCAACACCTATACAAAGAGTGCATACATTGCCTATATAAAGCATATGGCATCTGAATAAAGAGTGCATATAGTGCTAAAAAATAAGTTAATTTGACACTTTGATAAAAGTGCATACACAAAACCTGGCTAAATAGTGTCTACCTACACTGGTGGGCAACTCCAGTCCTCAAGGGCCGCACACAGTTCAAGTTTTCAGGATTTCTGTAGAATTTGACAGTTGGTAATTTGATTACCAACTGTCAAATGCTATGGAAATCCTGAAAACCTGGACTGGTTGTGGCCCTTGAGGACTGGAGTTGCCCAGCCCTGAACTACAGTGTCTATATTATGCTGTGGCCACACAACCATTAGTGAGACAGCTTATATTTATTCCCATTTGTGACATTTGAGATGTGAAAGCCATCTTTAAGGGTGGCTTCCCACCACAGTAAGGTCCAATCCGGGGCTGTCAGGGATGAACCTGACAGCCCCGGATCGGATCAGCGCACAGAACCGAAGGGCTAATATGCCCTCCGGTCTAGTGTGCTGCCGCACGCAGCTGCAGATGAATTAGGACCGCGTCTCGCAGGGAGCAAGCTGCGGACCTGAAACAACAGCGGCGTGCAGCCGCAGATATCCGCTTCCCGGATCCTCCCGGACCAGGACAATCCGGCCCCATAGGCTTCCATGTTAGAGCAACGTTTTTGTCTCCGGTGAGAAAAATCCGAATTCTCCCAGATTCTTCCGGAGAGATGGAAACTGGATGGCAGCTCTCTGCCATCCGGTTCCATAGGATACTATGGGACCAAAATCCGGTCCGGGCCTGCCTGGTTTACACCGGACAGCCCCGGATCAGACCTTACCGTGGTGTGAAGCCACCCTAATACACCACTCCAAAGTTTTGTTTTTTCCAGTGCTAGAGTGGCGCTTTAAGTCGTAATCCCCTGCCCCTGTGCAATACTCGCCGTTCAGCAGCTTTATTTCCTACTGGTGCTGCTCCAGTCCTTCAGTGCCATCTTGTCACTTTGATTTCTGACTGGCTGGAAGTCTGAAGTAACGTCACAAGCTCCCAATGCATCTCTATGAGAGGTAGAACGAGGCCAGAACAAGGCTCTCATAGAGTTGAATGGAGTTGTGACCTCCAGTATGCTCCATGAAATACTGGAACTGCCACAAACGTAGATCTTAAGCACGACTCCAGCCACGCAACAAAAAAAGCCCTGGGGAGGTGCTTTAAGAGAAAGTTGCATATAGCTCCTTTGTGTTACAGGTTTCCAACATTTGTTTTAATTAAAAAAAGCTCATTTTTTTCTTTGGGGCTCAAAAGTTCCATCTTTCATCTCTTTGAGAGATACATCCAGATGGCTTACTAAAAGCGGAAGTGTAAGTACATTATGAGGTGTTGGGGGCAGTGGGAGGGTGTGTACCAGTATCTCAGGATATTCTAAATGGACTTCTATAGGTATTCATTACTACAGGTATTCATTTATACTAATGTGTATGATGAATAACATGTTTTCCTTATTACATTGTTTTTCTGTTCTGCACTGCTGATGCTTCAGAGACTCTTTGCCTCATTAAAGCCATTGTTCAACCCCTGTGCCTAAGTGATCTGTTCTTTAGATAGCAGCAGATGATCTCTAGAGATCTACAATAGATCTTTCTCACCAGAATTTGGCACATTATTTGTAGGGCTGGATCATTTCCATGTTTATAGGCTTTTATCCTGTGCCATGAACGAATTTATGCAAGATTGCTGCAAATCATAGTGACCATGTAGTTTTTCAGGCTCCAAAGTAGAGAAATATCAATAATTTTTGTAGACAGATATCTTGGAAGGGAGCACGTGTGAGCCTGCACTCCATGGTTTTAGTGAAACAATAATAACTGAAAATGACGTTGAATCTGTCCTATATTCATATTTCTAAAGGCCGCTTTACACGTCACGATATCGCAACGCAACTACGATAAAAAGTCACGTGGTAGGGGCGTTGCAGTCGATATCGTTCGTGCATTGTGTCGTGTAAATGGGCAACGCAACTCAAAATCGATGCAACTTCGATATCGTTTGCATGCTCTTCAACCGTGCAATATTGGCTTGACGATCTGGCAGGATTGTGCTGTGTGACAGCGCAACTACGATTTGGAGCGCAACTTCCCCTATTCACTCCAATGTTAATTGGTCGTTCCCTAAGTTGCTCAGACGCAGTGTGCAACAGGGGCGTACGACATCGCAGTTGCGTTGCCTGCCGATATCTCCCTGTGTGACATCTACTATGCGATTTTGCACAAATGCCAAAAACGTGCGCGCTCCCGTGAAGTTGTATGCAATATCGGAACGATATTGCGACTTGTAAAGTGGCCTTTAGGGTTTTACATGTCGCAACATTGCATGCAATTTTACTTGCAACTTACTGGTTGCAGTGAAATCATGGTAACTTTGTTCTATTTTGTTGCTGTGTACAGTCATGGCCAATGGTTTTGAGAATGATACAAATATTAATTTTAACAAAGTCTACTGCTTCAGTTTTTCTAATGGCAATTTGCATATACTCCAGAATGTCATAAAGAGTGATCAGCTTAACAGCAATTACTTGCCAAGTCAATATTTGCCTAGAAAATGAACTTTAACCCCAAAACACATTTCAACATCATTGCAGTCCTGCCTTAAAAAGAGCAGCTATACTTCGTTTTAGTGATTGTACCATTAACACAGGTGTGGGTGTTGATGAGGACAGGGCTGGTGATCAATTAGTCATGATTAAGTAAGAATGACACCACTGGACACTTTAAAAGGAGGCTGGTGCTTGGTATCATTGTTTCTCTTCAGTTAACCATGGTTATCTCTAAAGAAACACATGCAGCCATCATTGCACTGCACAAAAATGGCCTAACAGGGAAGAGTATCGCAGCTAGAAAGATTGCACCTCAGTCAACAATCTATCGCATCATCAAGAACTTCAAGGAAAGAGCTTCCATTGTTGTCAAAAAGGCTCCAGGGCGCTCAAGAAAGACCAGCAAGCGCCAGGACCGTATCTTAAAACTGTTTCAGCTGCGGTATCGGACTACCAGCAGTGCCGAGCTTGCTCAGGAATGGCAGCAGGCTGGTGTGAATGCTTCTGCACGCACTGTGAGGCGGAGACTGTTAGACGGAGGCCGTGGGTACCAAGGCCTCTGTCAGCCATTTTGTCTCTTGAAAATATAACTATTGAAACTTTCTCTGTTAGTAGAAATCTAAATGTCATGTCTTCTAGCTATAAGCAATGACCTAAACCTGTATAAGAAAACAGATGGAGTTAATTAGATTTGGTCTGATCATTTAGCAAAATTTATAATCAGTTCATAAGCCAGTTCTGTATTTTTCTTGATATTTCACGGTGTGGTGTATTCCTCTAGGCTAATATGACGTTTCTCATGATCAAGAACAGAGCTGATTAATGTCAATAAGTTGTGATTTGTGCTTGGTCCTAAAAAGGCTATTATGAGATAATTTATGTGAATAAGTTTAAGTGAAGTATATAGTTAGTAATGAAATTAATGTGCTCTTTCATGTCAATATATGTTGTATAATAATGTGAAGGGATCACTCATGACAGGTGAGGTAATCCTTTGTGTCCATAGAGGGACATTGGTTACAGTTATTCTCTATGGAGAAAATTGGTATAAAAACGCCCTGCTTTAGACAGGCGGGGCGACACTATTCCATCTTGTGTGCCAGGCGACACTATTCCATCTTGTGTGCCAGGCGACACTATTCCATCTTGTGTGCCAGGCGACACTATTCCATCTTGTGTGCCAGGCGACACTATTCCATCTTGTGTGCCATGAGACAAGGAGCCATTATTCTGAATCCATCATGAGTGTGACACCTGGGGTTCCGCGCCTGTCATTTAAGATTCCTGCCATTTATACTGCTTTTGCTGTACATCTCTGTGTATTTTGTTCCTGCCCGAATAAAACCCACTTTTGGTTCTGAAGACGCAGTCTATGGAGTTTATCGAACGAAGAAACTGAGTAGATTATTTCTAACAGATGGCGAGCTAGCCCGGATGAAAGGGGGGAGATGATCCCACATCCTTTCTGAAGAACCTAGAAGATTCCTGCAAGTAAAGCTGTGAACCAAAGGGGTGAGAGGGTGAGGAATGGACTTTTCTTTCTCTTTTTTTGCCTTTATTGATGAAAAGCGTGGCGCCACGTGAAATCGCATTAAGGAAATCAGCCGCTGAGAATCTCTCGTTTGCGCTCCTATCTACCCTGAGTAACCAAGACTGAGCCTCTACGTGAGTTATACAAGGACGTGATTAAAGCCGAGGGTACGGAGAAGGAGACGTGTGGCAACGTAACGAGTGAGGCTGATCATACGGCTGGACCTCTTTTGGTTGACCAAAGCCGGCACGTGTCTTCCATTACAGAGGTGTGAGTATCTAACTTTTGCCTGTAATTGCATTAAGTTGATACTAAAAGCAGTTTAAAAAAATTCGTCCTTGTGTTTCCACCGCTATGGAGTGGCTAAGGAAACAGACTGACAGGCACGCTGAAACCCCATAGCTAGAAAAAATTATTAGCAGAAAGGGCAGCCGAATAGCGGCTTTGTGTAAGTTAGTTATAGCTCAGATCAGGCTAGTGATAGCTTCAAAGACAGTACGTTAATGTAGTTACAAAGGGAGGGGCAGTGGAGCAGTGTATGGAGAGAACACAGCAGCTACTGATACAATGATGGGAGTAGTGTCACAAAGGGAGGGGTATGAGATACAGCGGCTGGAGGCAGACAGAAAGGAGGAAGCAAAAATCCATCCATAGATTGTAGCATCCTTTAGAATAAGGAAAGGAAATTATCTTAGAATTAGAAGAAGGGCTGCCTGGTGTGTAACGTTTGATAAGTATTTTTTGATAGAATAGATCAGAAAGATGATTATGATCTGATGGAATAGATTGTAGAGAATACTTGGAAAGGTTTTGCAAGTTAGGGATTTTACATAATGCTAAATTTGTGGAGGACAAAATTAGGGCATTGGTAACCATTGTTAGGGAAAATGCCATCCTAGACTAAGGGCGATGATACAGATGTTTTTGCATATCGCCCTGCCTGAATGGCATCTGCTGTGGATAGGAGACCAGGACTTCCTGGGGTTATAATCAACTGCCGAAAGCGGGCTGGTCCCAGTCGGCAGAAGCCCCTCGGAACTCCATGGGTCTCTTGTATGTTATCCTTGTGGGCAATCAGGGCATCTTAGACGTAAGTGTTCCCATTTAGCTCCCAGGGATGATCCACAGGTGCACCTCTACAATGTCCCGAGATCCGTATGAGGGAGCCAGTGCTCCAAATCCTGCTATTAAGAACCCTGGACAGCCAGCGGTTAACGGCCCCAAACCGTGCCAGCAGTACAATGGTCCTCAGATAGTAAACCCTGTTCTTCGGGAGCCTTTTGCCCCGTCACCCAATTATGCGACCCTTGTCCATCCCAGCAGACAGATCCATGCTGTGAGGAGAGCTCACCCTCCTCCGGGAGGAATTCCTCCCACCCTTATGCTCCACTGATACAGGAGCTGGGGGGGACGAGGAAATGGCTCTTTCAAGCGATCTGTCTGGCTCGGAGGTGACAGCAGTGGGCTGTAGAATTGCCTCTGGTGAGGTTGGTGAATTTTTTTTTGGGCTTCTTACTGCCAGACACCACAACTTTAGTGGGATTTGAGGGCTCCTGTATACAGGCGAGCATTCGGTGTGAACTTTGGATCAGTCCGCAATTAAAGTTTTTTATTAATGGGTCAAATGTGTTGTCAGCCATGGGTATCATTGTTAATTTGGGTATCATTGTTGATTTGTGTAATAAGGTCTTATGGCGTGACAAAGGAACTACTGTTTGTTCAGTTATTATGGATGCTGCAGAGTTGAAAATGTCACAGTCATAAATTAACCGTTGCTAGTTTGTGCTCAGTTGATAATAATGATGATGACATGCCTGAGATAAATTTTGCAGACACGGCTTTGAAACATGAATTGGTGCAATCTTTTTCTCATTTATGGGTTTCAAAATGTACAGATTGCGGACTGATGCAAATTTTAATTAAGATTGACAGCGACCGTCTACCACCCTTTCAGTGCCAATACCGTATTCCTGAGGAAGCAATTCCTTACATAAGGATTGCTGTCAGTGAATTGGAATAACAGGGCGTGATTGTACGAGGCAACCCCCCCCCCCGTGCAATAGCCCAATCCTGCCTGTAAAACAAAAGAGGATGGTAGCTATCGCATGGTCATGGATTTAAGACTTGTAAACAAATACACCCCTCAGCAACACATCTCGGTCCCTGAAGTGATGTCACTGCTGAGGAGTGAATGTCAGGTTTTTTTTTTTTTCTCTTGTTTGAATATTGCAACTGGCTTTTTCTGCGTGCCCATTACACCTGATTCGGCTCTCCATTTTGCATTTACCTTAGAAAATGTCCAATACCTGTTCACACGTTTGCCCCAAGGGTTTTATTCTAGTCCAATTTATTTCCATCAGGTGTTGGCACAGGTATTGGAACCCCTGGGGTACGGAGACAAAGTCCTGCAATATGTCAATGATTTCTTGATTTAAAATTTATGGACTCAAATTGTTGATGAAACTGACAATATGTGTGATGCATTGTGCAACTCAATATTAAATGTGAGTCGGACAGAGTACAGCTGAATGCAACCAGAGGTTAAATATTTGAATGTGTGTCAGTTTCAAAAGAGGGGACACTCATTCAAGTTGTACCTGTGCCAAATCAATATCACAGAACTCAGAAAGTTTTGGGTCTTGTGAATTTTTTTCAGAGAATTTATTGAGGATTTTGCTTGCTTGCTAAATCTTTGTACATTTCCTAAAAGGTATTGAGAATGAGTTTACCACGATCACAATAGAGGGAGACGCCCTGCAGGCTTTTGAAAATTTAAAACATGCACTTCAATTAGCTTTTCATCTTGATTCTGCAGACCCCCCATGTAACCTTAAAAACACTGCTTACAGGCAATGCTTGGGGTGTGAATTCTCAGAGAATGGCCCAATGGATTGTTGACTTTGAGACTAGGGATTTGCAGGTAGAAGTGGGAGATAAATATCACTTAGCACAATTGCTGCAATATGCAGGTCAGTCTCATGATTGCCAAATTGAACAGACTCATGTCGCCCCCACCCCCTTCCGTGCAGACTTTCAAACCAATGTCCCCTGTGTATACATAGATGGGGCTCGGTATTGGCACGATGGCAAATACGTCACAGGTTACGCTTTGTGGTTCCCTGACAACGAGAATTTATTGCAATATAAGCTTCCTGGACATTTTTCCGCCCAGCGGGCTGAATTAGAGGCAGCTTTGCAAGTCATTCTTTTGTGTATTGATCCCATGATATTTTCAGTGACAGTGCTTACGTTGTCTCCTCTCTGACATTGTATTTCAATGTATGGTCACAGAGGAAGATGGTAAATTCCCAGAACAAGCCGCTTCAGCATGCAGATATTCTCAAGCAAATTGTGCAGAGAGGCAAAGAATTTCCAAATTTATGGTCCTTCTGTAAAATCAAAGGACATCAAAAGCTCACATCTGACCCCCACATCGTGGGCAATGCATATGTAGATTCCGCAGCCAAAGAAGCCGCCATGATGGGCGTTGACAGATATCCACAGGCTACTATCTCTGCTGTCACGCGAAGACTCCGGGAGGAGCCGCTCCCTTCTGCATCTCAGTTCCACGACCTCTTAAAGGTACAGAGAGAACAAGGTGATGCATCTTTATTTAACTCCCTTGAATCAATACCCATTGATAAAGGACAATATCTGTATTACAAAAGGGTTGATGACAAATTGTTACCATATATCCCAACTATAATGATTAAGTCTCTGATTAAATTTAATCATTCAGTCTTTCAGCGCTCTTAAAGCTAGTACAAAGGAAAAATGTGCCATCCCCAGAGTGGCTGATGGTCCATGGTAGTCGATTCAAATTGACTTCATTGGTCCATTTCCTCCAGCAGAGGGAGGATTCAGGTATGCCTTGGTCATTGTTGATGTTTTCTCAAAATGGGTTGAGGCCCTGCCTGCCACCAACAATACTGCCCTGACAACGGCCCGCCTCTTGTGGAAAGATGTGTTTTCACACTGGGGCTTCCCAAAATTAATTGAAAGTGACAATGGACCTGACTTAGTGAGACAAATCATGTCCCACTTGCCTGGCAATAAGAGCTGTAGCCTCAAAGTCAACAGGATTATCTCTTTTTGAGCTGATGACAGGAAGACAGATGCCTGTCTTGTTGCCTAGTGACATTGTGCTGCTCAACCCGCAGCAAGCTGTGGTACAGTTGCATAGAGTCAACAGGAAATTATATGAGTCCAAATTTGTTGTGGGAGCTTAGCTCATGGTTAAAAATCTTAGGAAAAAAAGGAAAGTGGGATTCCAATTACAAAGGCCCATTTGTTATCACACAGGTGATAGGCCCAACTGTTTTGGGAGTGCTAAGGATTAGCAAGCCAAGAGAAAAGAGGTGTTAAATTGTTCATCAATGTAAGCTTGTTATATTGTCAGTTGAGAATTCTAGTGATGCTGGTGAGAACTGATACTGCGCTTTTATTTTATTTTTCAGGTCCCCTATTGGATCGGGATCCATGAATCCGCCTGTTTCCCTGGAGATGACATCTCACACCATCCAGTGGGACCCGGACAGTGTGATCGAGGGGGAAGACAGTGGAAGCTCCGAGGAAACAGAACAAGATCGAGAGCCACGGATCAAAGGACTCAGAGACTATTATGGGACTTGGGACTCGGACACTTTATGTTTTTTCACTTCTGTGATGATTTTTTTGTTTTGTTGTGTTCTTTGCTTCTTTTTAGGACTATTTGCCCACACCTGAACTGTGAATAGGACCTTAGGAGCCATGGAACAAAGACAATTTTTGAATTTTTTCTTTTTTTGAAAGATTGTAACGGGACTCATTAATACTTAAGAACTCTTACGTTGGTGATATTTACTGTAGATTTTTTGCTACTTTGTTTGTTTTTTCCTATATGTGTTTAATAGGTAGTAACCTAAAAGTCTAAAAGTTTTTTCAAAAAAGAATCTGGCTCATGTTGAGGAACTAAATAACTTTCAGGCCCGTGTAATAACACATAGTACCACTTTTATCAGACCATACTGGAGACTTGGTGCTGGTAGGGTACCTACTGCCAGACCACGCTCACTTGTAGGTTGTACACCTATTGTTAGGGCCCTTCTTCCAAGGGTACCTTCAGTCCCTTCCAACACTCCTACTGACCAGGGAGTGTACGAAATTATGCCTTCCCTCAATACCATATATGAGAATTAGGACTAGACTCATATGCCAATTTGTACTTAAGGGTAAATTATCAAATTACCATAAGTACAACAGAGGGATTTGTTAGACGGAGGCCATGGGTACCAAGGCCTCTGTCAGCCATTTTGTCTCTTGAAAATATAACTATTGAAACTTTCTCTGTTAGTAGAAATCTAAATGTCATGTCTTCTAGCTATAAGCAATGACCTAAACCTGTATAAGAAAACAGATGGAGTTAATTAGATTTGGTCTGATCATTTAGCAAAATTTATAATCAGTTCATAAGCCAGTTCTGTATTTTTCTTGATATTTCACGGTGTGGTGTATTCCTCTAGGCTAATATGACGTTTCTCATGATCAAGAACAGAGCTGATTAATGTCAATAAGTTGTGATTTGTGCTTGGTCCTAAAAAGGCTATTATGAGATAATTTATGTGAATAAGTTTAAGTGAAGTATATAGTTAGTAATGAAATTAATGTGCTCTTTCATGTCAATATATGTTGTATAATAATGTGAAGGGATCACTCATGACAGGTGAGGTAATCCTTTGTGTCCATAGAGGGACATTGGTTACAGTTATTCTCTATGGAGAAAATTGGTATAAAAACGCCCTGCTTTAGACAGGCGGGGCGACACTATTCCATCTTGTGTGCCAGGCGACACTATTCCATCTTGTGTGCCAGGCGACACTATTCCATCTTGTGTGCCAGGCGACACTATTCCATCTTGTGTGCCAGGCGACACTATTCCATCTTGTGTGCCAGGCGACACTATTCCATCTTGTGTGCCATGAGACAAGGAGCCATTATTCTGAATCCATCATGAGTGTGACACCTGGGGTTCCGCACCTGTCATTTAAGATTCCTGCCATTTATACTGCTTTTGCTGTACATCTCTGTGTATTTTGTTCCTGCCCGAATAAAACCCACTTTTGGTTCTGAAGACGCAGTCTATGGAGTTTATCGAACGAAGAAACTGAGTAGATTATTTCTAACAGAGACCCTTTGAGCAAGGCCTTGTTTCAAGGAGGGCAGCAAAGAAGCCACTTCTCTCCAGAAAAAACATCAGGGACCGACTGATATTCTGCAAAAGGTACAGGGAGTGGACTGCTGAGGACTGGGGTAAAGTCATTTTCTCTGATGAATCCCCTTTTCAATTGTTTGGGACATCTGGAAAACAGCTTATTCGGAGAAGAAGAGGTAAGCATTACCACCAGTCTTGTCTCATGCCAACTGTAAAGCATCCTGAAACCATTCATGTGTGGGGTTGCTTCTCAGCCAAGGGAAGCGGCTCACTCACAGTCTTGCCTAAAAACACAGCCATGAATAAAGAATGGTACCAGAATGTCCTCCAAGAGCAACTTCTCCCAACCATCCAAGAGCAGTTTGGCGCCCAACAATGCCTTTTCCAGCATGATGGAGCACCTTGCCATAAAGCAAAGGTGATAACTAAATGGCTCAGGGAACAAAACATAGAGATTTTGGGTTCATGACCTGGAAACTCCCCAGATCTTAATCCCATTGAGAACTTGTGGTCAATCATCAAGAGACGGGTGGACAAACAAAAACCACCAATTCTGCCAAAATGCAAGCATTGATTATGCAAGAATGGACTGCTATCAGTCAGGATTTGGTCCAGAAGTTGATTGAGAGCATGCCAGGGAGAATTGCAGAGGTCCTGAAGAAGAAGGGTCAAATCTGCAAATATTGACTTGCTGCATTAACTCATTCTAACTGTCAATATAACCTTTTGGTACTCATAATATGATTGCAATTATATTTCTGTATGTGATATAAACATCAGACAAACACAAATAAAAAACAGAGGCAGCAGATCATGTGAAAATATCATTTTGGTGTCATTCTCAAAACTTTTGGCCATGACTGTACAAATGGAACAATGTGACCATGATTTCACTGCAACCAGTAAGTTGCAAGTGAAATTGCATGCAATGTTGCGACATGTAAAACCCTAAAGGCCGCTTTACACGTCGCAATATCGTTCCGATATTGCATACAACTTCACGGAGCGGCACGTTTTTGGCACGTGTCCAAAATCACATAGGAGATGTTACACAGGGAGATATCGCCAGGCAACGCAACTACGATGTTGTACGCCCCTCTTGCACACTGCGTCTGAGCAACTCAGGGAAGACCAATTAACATTGGAGTGTATAGGGGAAGATGCGCTCCAAATTGTAGTTGCGCTGTCACACATCACGATCCTGCCAGATCGTCAAGCCAATATTGCACGGTTGAAGAGCATGCACGATTCACAAACGATATCGAAGTTGCATTGTTTTTGAGTTGCGTTGCCCATTTACACGACACAATCGCACGAACGATAACAACTGCAACGCTTGTACCACGTGACTTTTTATCGTAGTTGCGTTGCGATATCGTGACGTGTAAAGCGGCCTTAAGTAGCGTTTAACAGCTCCAAGTAAGTGCAAATTATTTTCTTTAGTGAATACCTTTTATGTCAATTACAAACATGTGCCATGGGGTAAGAAATGTTTTTCCACCTTTACTGGATAATTATTAAAATGTAATTAAAATATTTATTGCGTGAATCTATGCATGGTGTATTTTAAATTATAAGATAGTGTGGGCTGAGACGTGCCTGCCAGATATCATTTCACAATTCCTTATATTTATGCACACCCTCTGAGAGGTCATGTTATTTTATTTTCCATTTGTATGCCTCACTATCATTATATCTGTCTACAGTGATATGCTTGATTGTGCAAAAGTTAGGTGTGTAAAAATGCTGCAAAATAAAAATGCTTTTAAAATAGAAGTATCGTATTCAAGCTTTATTGGTATTAATTAACAAAATGAATAAACTAAAGAAAAATTTAAATCAAATAAAAAAAGAGTGGGAGAATCACAGCTTGTATAAAAGATTAGATGGGAGCCTGATGCTATCGCATCAGGTGGGCGGTGACATCACAATGGGGACAGGCTCTATTGCCCGTTTTTTCTCATATGGCTGCATGGAGGAAGGTGACGGCTGCCTGAGGAGCTGGCGCAGTTCCTCATTCAGCGGGCTTTGGGGTGAGCAAGTTGCGGGGTGAATAAGCTGTGAGGTTACCTGGATGTTGGGTGAGCGGGCTGTGGGGTGACCTGGCTGTTGCGTGAGCGGGCTGTGGGGTGAGCGGGCTGTGGGGCCAGCGGGCTATGGGGTGAGCAGGTTGTGGGGTGAGCAAGCTGTGGGGCCAGCGTGCTGAGGGGTGAGCAGGCTGTGGGGTGAGTGGGCTGTGACGTGAGTAGGCTGCGGGGTGAGTGGGCTGTGGGGTGAGTGGGCTGTAGGGTGAGCTGGCTGTAGGGTGAGCGGGGTAAATGTGCTGCGGGGTGACTGAGATGAGCAGGCTGCGGGGTAAGCAGGCTGTGGGGTCAGCGAGCTGTGCGGTTAGTAGGGTGAGCAGGCTGTGGGATGATCGGGCTGTGGGGTGAATGAGATGTGTGGTGAGTGGGCTGTGGAGTTAGCAGGTTGATCATACTCTGGGATAAGTGGGGTTAGCAGGCTTCAGGGTGAATGTGCTGTGGGTTAGTGAGGTGAATGGGCTGTGGGGTGAGTGGGCTACATAGTGAGCAGGCTGTGAAGTGAGCAGGCTGTGGGGTGAGCGGGCTGAGGGATGAGCGGGCTGTGGGGCAAGTGGGCTGTGGGGTGAGTGGGCTGTGGGGTGAGCAGACTCTGGGGTGAGCAGGATGAATATTGAGCAGGCTGCACGGGATGAGCAGGCTGCGGGGTGAGCAGGCTGCAGGGTGAGTGGGATGTGGGGTGAGTGGGATGTGTGATGAATAGGCTATGGGGTTAGCAAGGTGATCGTGCTCTGGGGTGAGTGTGGTGAGCAGATTGCGGAGTGAGCAGGCTGTGGGTTAGTGAGGTGAATGCGCTGTGGGGTGAGTGGACTGCAGAGTGAGCAGGCTGCCCAGGCTGTGGGGTGAGCGGGCTGCAGGGTGAGTGGGGTGTGGGGTGAGTGGTCTGTGCACTGAGTAGGGTGATCATACTCTGGGGTGTGCAGGGTGCGAGGTGAGCGAGCTGTGGGGTGAGCGGGATACAGAGTGAGCGGATTGCTCTATGTGACAGCTGGGAAACAGTGCATTACAGGACCTGTTGTCATATCATGGTCATGTGATCACTCACTTGATATTGGCTCTGCCCATGCACATGACTGTGACATCACCACATGTCAGGTCAGTCAGAACAGTGGTTCGGCGTGTGCGTTGGAGAGGAGGGTTCGGGGACGGGAGTAAGTGCATCATATGTGGCGTTGGCTTCCTAGAATCTGTTATGGGTCTTGCCACTGTCGTTTCACTGTGACACCGCTAGCAGTCTTGTACAAGAAGCCAATACTGCTAGTGGGCACCATATTTGCACACCCATTATTTGTGCAAATATGGCAGGCGCGTCAGAAGTGGAGTGTGCGTGACAGGAGAACATTAGATGTCGATGTAGGATGGGATAGAGCGATTACGTAAGTAGATTAGAGCCAGGCAAGCAGAACTATTGTATTAGTGATGGGCAGTCTGTGTCTTTTTTGTGATCCAGCTACTTTGACTCCTCTCACCAAAAAGAGGCAGATCTTTTGGTTCCTAAATGGATCCCTATTAAATATGTGTTCACCCCAGGCAAACTCATATTTATAATAATGTTGATGCAGACAAAACCTCAGTACTCATGGCCAACACCCCACCCACTTGCAACATACTAATTATATTGAGTGGGTGGTGTTTTGTTTAGATGGATATGGTTTTGTCCACTGAAAACCGGAATTCTATCCAAAGTGAGAGTCATGAGAATTTAGTGGCTCTCACTGGGGTGATGGCTCCCGTCATTCACAGCAGAGAGCCCACTCTCAAATGTGAAATAATGTTCACAATTAGTGATGAGCAAGGACCGTAATATTTGTAATAGTTATACAAGTTTCTACTTTCAAATAATCGCGTATTCGTTCTGAATAGCGAGTACAATGTAAGTCAATGGGAAACGTGACTAATTTTCTGCTGGACCCTAAAAAAGGGGTCTGTGGCTCGAGGAAAAGGCTGAAATGGGTGGAAGAGCAATTAAACAGAGTGGGTAGAGCCTGGAGAATATGCCTGCATGCATTTCTGACTCACATATGGTTTGTGGGAATAGCTTTGTTGCAGGATTACGCCACTGTTAAGGCCACGTTACACACACAGATATCTGTTCAGATATTGGTCATAGATCTCTGGTTGCAGTGAAATCATGGACACATTGTTCCATTTGTACACAGCCACAAAATGGAACAATGTGTCCATGATTTTACTGCAACCAGAGATCTGTGACCAATATCTGAACAGATATCTGTGTGTGTAAGGCTGGGTTAACATTTGTGGACCCCTCCGCAGCGTTCTGCGGAGGGGATCCGCAATGTGACCGCAGCGGCCGCGAGCTCCTATCTTTATAATGGGAGCACACGGTGCTGCGCTTGACCGCACATGACCGTGCGCACCCATTCACTCCCATATGTGATCTGTGCGCAGGCGGATGCCTGCGCACAAATCACACAGTCTCGTCCACACCAGGGACGCGACATGTTGCATTCCTGGTGCGGACAAGACTGTGTGATTTGTGCGCAGGCATCCGCCTGCGCACAGATCACATATGGGAGTGAATGGGTGCGCACGGTCATGCGCGGTCAAGCGCAGCACCATACACTCCCATTATAAAGATATGAGCTCGCGGCCGCTGCGGTCACATTGCAGATCCCCTCCGCAGAACGCTGCGGAGGGGTCCGCAAATGTGAACCCAGCCTAACATGGCCTTTACAGATACACAAAAAGAACTACCAAATCTAACCTAAATCGCATTTAACAGGCCAAAAAGGTTCACAAACAGTTTTTCATGCATAATCACTAGTATACAAGGCTAAATAAACCAGAGAAACAAAAAAATATCACTTTTAGCATTTGTGCACCCGTACTGTTGTAGCTTTTTTTCGCCTTTTACAATTGCAAGGGCCCTGACTCATACATTTTATAGGTCCCTCTGTCATACATTAGTTAGCTATTCCTCAGCACTTTAAAAGGCCAGCTACAACGTACCAGTAGTTATGGTGATCTTTAACCTCAGAGGCCTCCGGTGGTCCTGTAACATAAGTTTTGGAGGGACCATTCTTACTTCGACACATGGGTGGTCCCTCCCTCATTGACGCTGTGATGGCGGAATACATATTCCATACCACTTTACAATGTGCCCATTCTAGCATTGGGCAAAATCCTCCTCCTTCTCCTCCACCTCCATGACATTTTCGACCCTAAATTCAAATGTTCAGAGGACCTGCAGTAGGCAGGAAACCTGAGATTGCTGAGGGCCCAGAGATGGCCTTCTAACGTACGTTTTGGAGGGACTGCTCTTACTTAGCCATTTGGGGGGTCCCTCCCTCATTGTTACTAGGACAGTGGAATACATATTCCATAGCACTTTATAATGTGCCCATTGTAGCGTTGGGCAAAATCCTCCTCCTCCTCCTCCACCTCCATGACATTTTGTGGCCCTAAATTCAAATGTTCAGTGGGCCTGCACTAGGCAGCAATGCTGAATTTAGTGAGAACCCTTATTTGGCTCTGTTACATATATTTGGAAGTGCCCTCCTCTAGAAATTTTGGAGGTCCCTCTTGTGTACATTTGAGAGTGCCCTCACTTATTCATATTGTAGGGGCCTCACTCTACTATTTAACTCATTTAATGGCAAGAGACTACCTGGTAAAAGAGCAAGAGACATGAAATCATAGAAGGTAGCAGTGAGTGTGGTCTGCAATCCTCAGGTCTGGATGAACTCTGTGAACCAGAAAAATAAAGCTGAGGTAGTCAACTGGATGATGAGCTGAAATATATCTCTTGTGCAAGGCAATGGACAAAGGATATATGGTGCTCCCCTCCAAGATGGGTTGGAAAAGTTTCTCAAAATGGCTCAGAGATAGTCATTGACAATATCTCCCAGATTATACAGAAAGTGAAGACTTCTTGATACTGTACTACTTGGTCCATTGCAAAATGTGCATTGTATTTCCAAAAATGACCCCTGCGGGCTGTGTCATAGGTGCAGGAAGACACCCTGACAAGGGCCTCCAATCGTGCATACTAGTTAGGCTGGAGTAGGAATAGTATCCTAGTTTGTCCACTGCACTATGTGCATAGGGTTTCCAAAAATTAGCCCTATGAGCTGAGTGAAGGTTGATACAGGAATCCACCATCCCAAGGGCCTCCAATCACACATACTAATTAGGCTGGAGTAGGAATAGTATCCTAGTTTGTCCACTGCACTATGTGCCTAGGGTTTCCAAAAATTAGCCCTGTGAGCGGAGACATGGTTGACAAAGGAAGGAAATGGGTTTTTATGGGAAGGGGTTGATGTTAACAGCAATAGCATGAAGAATCAGCATTTTTGGTGAATTTAGGATGGCTTGAGGTCATCTGGAGGTATTAGAAACTGTGGAGATATCCAGTCCTTGTTGAATTTAATCAGTTAGGCTAGGGTCACACTTGCATGCGTTTTTTAAGGTTGCTTTTTGCAGTCTGCGTTTTTGGGCTGCGTTTTTGCTGTTAGGTCTGGAGCAGCCTTAAAAAACGCATGCAAAAACACATGCGAAAACGCATGGCACCATTTAGTGCCATGCGTTTTTGCATGCGTTTCTCATAGGGCCCCATGTTAAAAAAATGCATGCGTTTTTAAAAAGCACCAAAAAATGCAGCATGATGCATTTTATGGTGCTGAGCCAAAAACGCATCCCTAAAATGCATGGCACTTTAACAATGCGTTTTTGGCATTAGGGCATATGTTTTTTGCATGGGTTCCTATGGATGTGTTTTTCACAAAAGACAAGTGTGAAAAACGCATGGAAAATCGCAGCCAGCCCTCAAGTGTGACCCTAGCCTAAGTCTATTTGCATTTTCTGTTGAGAGGCGTGTGCGCCTATCAGTGATGATTGACCCAGCGGAACTGAAAACACCTCTGACATCACACTAGCAGCCGGGCGGGCCCAGCACCTCCAAAGCTTATAAGGAGAGGTCTGGCTAAGTGTTTAGCTTGGACACCCAATAATTAAAGGGAATTGAAGTGCCAGAAAGGACGCACGTATGGTCACTTAAGTACCCCTTAACCATGTTCTGCAACTTCTCCCTCCTTGGCATTGTTAGAGGCACAGATAGCTATTGTTGTTGTGCTGGTTTATTGAAAATTTCCCAATTTTAGCACATTTTCCCCACCTCTGTTGGACCTGGTATTCGTATCTCTTTCCATTATCCCTTGGTGTTGAAAACAGCCGGTATCTCTGCCACAAGCATTGTCTGAAGCTTGGGTTGGGTGTGCTATCTGTAGCATTAGAAGTCCCCTCGGTAGCACACTAAAACAAGTTCTCTTCCTCCTCATCTTCCTTCGCATCCTCCAATGTTGCCTCAGAATATTGGCTGGGTAGTATCACCCATCTGGAAATGTGGCTCCATACCAACATGCTGGCCACTCAAAGCTTCATCTTTGAGATTATGCAGTGTGTTTCAGGAGACACAGCAGCGGGATGGTTACACTGATAATAGCCTGATGACTGCTCACGAGGTTGGTGCAGTACTTAAAGCATCAACAACCTCACAAATGTCTGCGATCCACACGCACTCTACAGTTGTTATGTGTGGTGGCTGACTTTCAATCTGACGGGCAAGTTGAAGCTGGTACTCAGCTACTGCTCTCTGCTGCTCGCTAAGCCTCGCCAACATATGATAGGTAGAGTTCCACTGTGTGGGCAAGTCGGTGATTTGGCAAATTCAACTACTTTTGCAGCCCTCCAACAGCAGCAAAAGCAGTAGAGGAATGGTGGAAATGGGTGCTAATACGGCGCATTTTCTAAAGGAGGTATGGCAAGTCACGGCAAGTCTTAAGAAATTTCTGAATAACTAGGTTCAGCACGTGAGCCATGCATGGCATGTGTACCAGCTTGCTGACCTTTAAAGCCGCCACCAGGTTACACCAATTATTGCAGACGACCAGACCAGGTTGGAGGTGCAGCAGGAAGAGCCACTGATCGTCTTTTTGTTTTAAAGCTTGCCACAGCTCTGCTGCAGTGTGTGGTTTCAGACCTAAATAGATCAGCTTCAGTAGAGCGTGTTGCCGTTTTGCCGATGCGCTGCTGCACAGGTCCCAGCTTGGCTGATGAGGAGGGTAATTCTGTGGAGGATGAGGAGCAGGAGGAGGGGAGAGAGGAACTGGAATATGAAGAGGCAGAAACCCTGAAAGAAGTTGGGCCCACTATTCTTGGCGTGGGTAGGATGTGCGATGTCCACTTTGCACCTTTGTCCCCACCTCCACCAAGTTCACCCACTGTGCCATGACAGAAATATATCGTCCCTGTCCACAACAACTTGTCCAGGTTTCTGTTGTTAGGTGGACCTTCCCGGTAATGGTGTTGGTGAGAGCATGGTTCAGATTGTTTAACATGTGCTTGAGTAACGCAAGGGCGGCACATTGGGCAAAATAGTGGCGACTGAGAACACTATATCGTGGGTCAACTGCAGCCAAGAGATCACGGAAAGATTGTGTTCCCACAGGCCTAAACGGCATCATCTTCACAGCTAACAATTTGGCAATGTGGGAGTTTAGTAATTGTGCCTGTGGGTTCGTGGCTGGGTATTTACGTTTTCTTTCCAAGGTCTCAGGCACGGACAGTTGGACACTTCGCTGGGATAAGGAAGTGGATGTGGTTGATGTTTGTTGTGAGTGAGAAACCGCAGCTTGTGGGCAGGAGGTATGAGTGTCAGCTTCCTAAACTGCAGATTCTCAAGGACGTTGCCCAAGCGACATGGCAGTGGTTTGACCTCCAGAAACAGATTTGGTATCCTGGTGTTCTGTCCACCTACTGGGGTGTTTGGCTGCCATGTGGTTTTGCATACTGGGGGTGCTGAGGTTGCCTTTGCCCTGGCCTCTGCTCTACTTGGTATGGCAGATGCTACAGACTACAATGTTTTTCTCTGAAGGACATTCAGAAAAAAAGTTACACAGCAGTGAATGCCCCCTTGCCCTGACTTAGCCCACAGCGAGGGTGGTCTTGGGAACAGTGGACCCAGTTGTCACTCTGTGCAAACCCACAACAACCCCTTGGTTCCTGTGTGGGTGCAACATATCCATTTTCCGCTGTGTTGCTGTCATGGATATGCGTGCCAACGGTCAAGGTTGGATCAGTGGACTCATCATCAACCACCTCATCTTCCATCTCATTCTTCTCCCCAGTTGACATTATAGGCTGACCTGATGGCAACTGTGTCTCATCATCATCAGCCTCCACCTCTGGAGACAGTAAATGACGCTCCCAAAACTGGCTTTCTTCTGGCCTATAGGTCCTCAAATACTTGAGCATCATGCGCGACATCTTCTCATGGGTCTCTTCGATGCTGCATGATTATACGCCAGAGCCAATCAAACGATGCATACAAAAAAGATCCTTGGAGTGGCCAAGCTTGGGGGTCTCTTGTGACTGATAATGGGGGGAGTAAGGAGAACCAGCTTCAGGATTGGATGGGCCGGCCTTCTGTGTATCGACATTAGACTGTGTGGTCGTGGAAAATTTGTTACTGCTTGATAAATGCGTAAAGGCCGTGTCTGCTATCCAAGACAGAATCTGCTCTCGCTCTTCTGGCATCAACGCATGTTTGCATTCCAGACTGGGATATTTTTCCAGGAACAGAGTGGATGAATGCTTCTTCTTCTGACCTGACACAGACTCAGTACCTTCTGCCACACCACTGACATCACCACGTCCACGTCCCTGTCCCTTAACAACAGGCTTTTTGGGCATTTTGTTTTTTGTTGACAGATTTTGGTGTGGATGGCACAAGCCAACCTAGCTGTCACAGCCAAAATAATGGGTTAAATGGCTTGGTGTGAGGTCTGTAGCAGGCAGTAGGAAAGTCTGGAGTTCTGCTGCTTTACGTTGGGCAAACCACGTTTTTAAAATGTGGACAGAAGCATCAGCGGATAAAATGCACTGTTGCGAGGTTAGTAGCAGGTGGTAGGAAGTTTTGAAGTACTGCTGCTTTAAGCTGGGCAAAACGTCTTTTTAAAATGTGGACAGAAACACCAGCGGATTAAATACTACTTCCTGCTACTAACCTCGCAGCAGTGTATTTAATCCACTGGTGCTTCTGTCCACATTTTAAAAAGGCATTTTTTCCCCAACTTAAAGCAGCAGTACTCCAAAACTTTCTACTTCCTGCTACTAACCTTGTAGCAGTGCATTTAATCCGCTGGTGCTTCTGTCCAGATTTTAAAAAGGCGTTTTGCCCAGCTTAAAGCAGCAGTACTTCAAAACTTCATACCACCTGCTACTAACCTCGCAGCAGTGTAAGTTTTGTAGTTCTGCAGTTTTGCGATGGGCAAACCGCCTTTTTAAAATGTGAATATGCTAATGGAGTCCATGGAGCCTCGATTAAGAGTCTCAAACACGGGACTAGCCAGATATCCCTCCAGGGAAGGACCTAGCCCTGGGGTGGAATCCTTGCGGAGACCACCATATTAAGTGGCCCTTTTAGTCAATATCCCACTCAGTTACGAGTTAAGGATATGACAAGGGCCAGGTATCCATCCACAGGCAGCTGTTTCGGGGTATTGCCCCTCATCAGTGTGGAGTAGGATTCTGGCTAGGTGGGAGCAATGCCTGGTAGACCAACATCACAAAGCAGTCACTGATCTCAGGGAGACCAGTCAAGGAAAACACTGCGGGCAGCCGGCTAAAGCGCTCAAACACAGTGAAATCCATGATGCATTGCCCCCTGGGAATTTGAATATGCAAATGGAGTCCGTGGAGCCTCGATTAAGAGTGTCAAACACGGAACTAGCCAGATATCCTTTTTAAAATGTGGACTGAAGCACCAGCGGATTAAATGGCCTTGTGCAAGGTTAGTAGCAGGCAGTAGTAAGTTTTAGAGTACTGCTGTTTTGCATTGGGCAAAATGCCTTCTATATACATAATCACCAGTTTTGCGCTTCCGGCCACTGTGCCGATATCACGCACTGCGAGCGATGGCGCGCATGCGCCATCGCGAGCTGCCGCCACTGGCCGGAAGCGCAAACATGCTGCCGCCCGCTCCACGCACCGCCCGCCGCTCCCCGCCACTTCCTTCCGCTCCGACCCACGCTCACCCGCCCCCGCTACATCCTCATGCCACATCCTTCCGCTCCCCCGCTGCTCACACCAACATTCCATGACAGGGGGGGCGGAGCTAAAACTAAGCCCCTCATAATGGGTGTGACCGAGGACACTCCCACCACATAACACCAGTGTCTCAGTCACACCCATTATCACGCCCCTATTTCAACTCCGCCTCCCTCGCCCATTCATTTTTTCGGCTTCATGCTGCCAGCAGACAAATGCGGCGCTCTGATGCACCATCCAACCAACTGCTAATCACCCCCTACTCCTAATCAACCCCTACTGCCCTTCTCATGCCTCTAATTACCCCCCCACTCAACCACACTGACCCTACTTACCCCCACAGTGCCCCTGCTCACGCCTCTTACCCCCATATGCCCTCACTCCCAAAACTGCCCCTGCTCACCCCCCTACTCACCCACACTACCCCCACAGCCCCTGCTTAGCCCCCACTTACCCACACTGCCCCTGCTTACCCCCACACTGCCCCTCCTTACCCTGTATGCCCTTACTCCCCACATTGCCCCTCATTACCCCCCTAATCACCCACACTGCACCTGCTTAGTCCCCACCACTCACCCACACTGCCCCTACTTACCCCCACACTGCCCCTGCTCACCCCTCTTACCCCCATATGCCCTCACTCCCAAAACTGCCCCTGCTCACCCCCCTACTCACCCACACTACCCCCACAGCCCCTGCTTAGCCCCACTTACCCACACTGCCCCTGCTTACCCCCACACTCCCCTCCTTACCCCTGTATGCCCTTACTCCCCACATTGCCCCTCCTTACCCCCCTAATCACCCACACTGCACCTGCTTAGTCCCCACCACTCACCCACACTGCCCCTACTTACCCCCACACTGCCCCTTCTCACCCCTCTTACCCCCATATGCCCTCACTCCCAAAACTGCCCCTGCTCACCCCCCTACTCACCCACACTGCCCCCACTTACCTACACTGCCCCTGCTTACCCCTCTCACCTCCCCCACATGCCCCCACTCACCCACACTGCTCCTGCTTACCCCCACCACTCAACCACACTGCCCCTGCTTACCCCCACACTGCCCCTGCTCACCCCTCTTACCCCCGTATGCCCTAACTCCCCACACTGCCCCTGCTTACCTCTCTCACCTCCCCCACATGCCCCCACTCACCTACACTGTCCCTGCTTACCCCTTCACCTCCCCCACATGCCACCACTCACCCACACTGCTCCTGCTTACCCCCCAATCACCCACACTGCCCCTCCTTACCCTCCTCACCCCCCTACTCACCCACACTACCCCCACTCACCTACACCGCCCCTGCTTAGCCCCCCACTCACCCCCGTATGCCCTTACTCCCCGCATTGCCCCTCCTTACCCCCCTAATCACCCACACTGCCCCCACTCACCCACAATGCCCCTGCTTAGCCCCCAACACTCACCCACACTGCCCCTGCTTTCCCCCCAATCACCCACACTGCCCCTGCTCACCCACACTGCCTTGCATACCCCCCAATCACCCACACTGCTCCTGCTTACCCCCCACTTACACATACTGCCCCTGCTCACCCCTCTTACCCCCCATATGCCCTCACTCACTCCCCACACTGCCCCTGCTTACCCCCTAGTCACCCACACTGCCCCCGCTCACCCACACTCCCCCTGCATATCCCACCCCACTCAACCACACTGCCCCTGCTTAACCACCCCCACTCATCCGCACTGCCCCAGCTCACCCCTCTTACCCTCCCACATGCCCTCACTCCCCACACTGCCCCTGTTCATGCCCCCACTCTGTCCCTGCTTACCCCTCTCACCTCCCCCACATGCCCCCACTCACCCACACTGCTCCTGCTTACCCCCACCACTCAACCACACTGCCCCTGCTTACCCCCACACTGCCCCTGCTCACACCCTCTTACCCCCGTATGCCCTCACTCCCCACACTGCCCCTGCTTACCCCCCTACTCACCCACACTGCCCCCACTCACCTACACTGCCCCTGCTTACCCCTCTCACCTCCCCCACATGCCCCCACTCACCCACACTGCTCCTGCTTACCCCCTCAATCACCCACACTGCCCTCCTTACCCCTCTCACCACCTCACATGGCCCAAATCACCCACACTGCCCCTGTTCACCCCCCCGCTCACCCACACTGCCCTTGCTTACCCCCCCAATAACCCACACTGCTCCTGCTTACCCCCCACTTACACACACTGCCCCTGCTCGCCCCTCTTACCCCCCATATGCCGTCACTCACTCCCCACACTGCCCCTGCTTACACCCTACTCACCCACACTGCCCCCACTCACCCACACTGCCCCTCCATAGCCCACCCAACTCACCCACACTGCCCCTGCTTACCCTCCTACTCACCCACACTGCCACCACTCACCCACACTGCCCCTGCTTACCCCCCAATCACCCGCACTGCTCCTGCTCACCCCTCTTACCCTCCACATGCCCTCATCTCCCACACTGCCCCTGCTTACCCCTGCCCACTCACCCACACTGCCCCTCCTTACCCCTCTCACCCCCCACATGGCCCCAATCACCGACACTACCCTCCTCACCCCCCACTCACCCACACTGCCCCTGCTCATGCCCCCACTCTCTCCCTGCTTACCCCTTTCACCCTCCCCACATGCCATCACTCACCCTCACTGCTCCTGCTTACCCCCCACTCCCCCTCCTTATCCCTCTCACTCCCCCACATGGCCCCAATCACCCACACTGCCCCTGTTCAACCCCCCAACCACCCACACTGCCCATGCTCATGCCCCCACTCACCCCACACTGCCCCTGCTCCCCCTCTTACCCCCCCATATGCCCTCACTCCCCACACTGCCCCTGCTGATGCCCCCACTCTCCACACACTCACCCTGCTCAGCACACACGCCTGCTCAGCACACACTCACCCCCGTTCAGTACACACGCACCTTCACTCAGGGCACCCTCACCCTGCTCAACACCCACTCACCCCTGCTCAGCACCAACTTGCCAAACCTCACTCCACACTCACCCCTCAGGTTGCCCATTCATCCCACTGCCCCACCACTGACGACCCTCCACTCACTCACCCTGCACTCACTCTTCCCCCTCACTCACTCTGCCCCCTCACTCACTCTACCCACCACCACTTCCTCCACTCACCCTCACCACTCACTGTGCCCCATGCTCACTATACTTGCAGTCTGCCCCACCACTCACTTTTCCTGCACTCTGCCCCAGCACTCATTCACCTCCGCACTCATCCTGCCTCGCGCTCACTCAGCCTACACCATGGTTACCCAGCACTCACCCAGCCCCGCACTCATTCAACCTACACCAGTTACTCCACACTCACTCAACCTGCACGCACACACCCTCTACTCACTCACCCTACCTGTTCAGCCTGCACTCACTCCACTCAGCTCGCACTGACCCCACTCAGTCTGCAGCCGGCTCACCGCACTCACCTCTCTCACCTCACTCACCCTGCGCCAGGCTGAACAAGGAACTGCGCCAGTTCCTCATGCCACCATCCTCTCCCGCCACATTACGCAAAGCACAGAGGAGGGGGCAGAGACCAATGGCCACAAATCACCATGCAGGGGACAGACAGCACAAGGTGAAGTGACAGCTGCTGCCCCCAGTGCCAAACAGCCCGCCCCCATCTCGATGTCACCGCACTCCCGATGCATTTGCATCGGGCCTTTTTACTAGTTTTAAAATATGGGCAGAAGCACCAGTGGATTAAATGCACTGCTGCGAGGTCTGTAGCGGGCAGTAGCAAGTTTTGGAGTACTGCTGCTTTACATTGACCCTACTGGGCACTGACCCTGCTCCAGTCACTCGCCCTTCCTGTAGTGTAACTCTGTACTGTGTCTCTTCAGCTCTCAAAAGAGCTTTTGTTTTGGTGTTATTATGCAGCTGATGAACAAATCCTTTCAACTCTCCCTGCTCCAATATCTCTCCCTTGCTATTCTACACTGTCACTTAGGTACACCTTAGGTAGCCCTTCAAAGGGCTTATGTGTTTTGAAGATGCCTAACACTCTCCCTAGCCGCTGAGTGTTCTCTCTCTATGCTTCTCCAAAGCAGGCTCTGCATACAATGTGGGTAAAATGGCGGCGGCAGGGCTTAAATAGACCCTATGAGTCATCTATGATGCTGGGCTGTCAGCCAATCACAGTAATGCCACAACCAAGATGTCTGCGGCATTACTGTGATTGGTTAAGAAACCCAGCATGATTAGTGGCTGCAAAGGAGGTGTCACAATGGGGTCACTTAAAGGGGAGATTTCCACTGTTTAGACATATCAGGGGCTTTGCAAACGTAACATGGTGTCCACTATCGGATTCCAGCTGATTTTGTGTTCCAGAAATCAAATGACGCTCCTTCCCTTCTGAACCCGGCTGTGGTTTTCCAGCAGATATATGGGGTATCCGTTTACGTAGGAGAAATTGCACAACAAATTGTATAGTGTCTTTTCTCCTATTCAGCTTGTGAAAAAGAAAAAAATTTAGGGCTAAAGTAACATTTATGTGTGAAAAAGTCAAATTTTTAGTTTTTCCTTCCACATCACTTTAACTTCTGTGAAGCACCTAAAACATTAATAAACTTCTTGAACGTGGTTTTGAGCACTTTAAGGGGTGCAGTTTTAAAAATGGGGTATTTTATGTTACTTAGGTCCCCCCCAATTCACTTCAAATGTGATAAAAATTGGTTTGGTAAAATTTGTTTGAAAAATGAGAAATTGCTTTCTAACTAGAGATGAGCAAACCATTCAAGGCCAGTATTTGGGTGCTTCACAAATCCAAAGCTCTCCAGTGAGCATCGATGTGCTCATGTAGCTTTATGCTTGGCACAATGCAAGTAAGTGACTTGTAGTATTTGATTGGTTCGCACTTGTGGGTAAAAGCAGAATTATCAGATGTAGTGTGTTTCTAAAATTTACAAACCCTGACCTCCCACCTCCAGAGTGGTTTGCTTATGGCTGGCTGTATATGGGTGGAGGGCAGTGTCTTCAAATGAGGTTCAGGTCAATTTTTGGTCCCAAACAGACCTTTATAAAGAGTCCGGTTGTACAACCAGAACCCGAACTTCTACAGGTCTACTTCTAACTTCAAAGCAAGAAAAAAATATGTTTAAAAAATGACGCTGAAGTATAGTAGACATGTGGTAAATGTTCTTTGTTAATTATTTTGTTTATATAACTCTCTGGATTAGGCTGGAATTACAGTGCCGTATGACTCGAGTGAGGATTGCATTGTACTGCTTGGACTGGCTGGTGGCTTGCCATGATGCAGCTGTTACTCTCAGGTGAGTATAGCTGTGACCCCCACTGGTCAGTTTCCTAAAATAGTTTGTGAACTCCATATACAGAGCTCCTAAGTGCCATAAGAACAGAAACTTCCCCCAAGTGACCCCAATATGGAAATTACACCACTTTGGGAATTCATTACAGGTGTAGTGATGATTTTGACACAATGGGTGTTTTCCAGAATAAAGCTGCAATGGATGTTACAGAGTGAAAATGGAAATCTGCCAATGTAGTGCCCATACATTGTAGTGCTCAGAACATTATGCCTTAAATGAGCTTCTGGAGACATGCCCCTCATAAATTAAATGAAAGAAATGCCACACATGTAGAAACTATCTGCAGTTTATCAGAAATTAAGGGACAGCCCATTCAGATGACTGCTAAAACCAAAGGTCTTGATTGAAAATAGGTTTAAAATAAGTGTTTTCTATACACTGTGTGCAGAATTATTAGGCAAATTAGTATTTTGATCACATGATACTTTTATATACATGTTGTCTTACTCCAAGCTGTATAGGCTTGAGAGCTATCTACCAATTAATTAAATCAAGTGATGTGCATCTCTGTAATGAGGAGGGGTGTGGTGTAATGACATCAACACCCTATATAAGGTGTGCTTAATTATTAGGCAAATGCCTTTCATTAGGCAAAATGGGTCAGAAGAGAGATTCGACGGGCTCTGAAAAGTCCAAAATTGTGAGATGTCTTGCAGAGGGATGCAGAAGTCTTGAAATTGCCAAACTTTTGAAGCGTGATCACCGAACAATCAAGTCTTTCATGGCAAATAGCCAACAGGGTCGCAAGAAGCGTTTGGGCAAAAAAGGTGCAAAATAACTGCACATGAATTTAGGAACATCAAGCGTGAAGCTGCCAAGATGCCATTTGCCACCAGTTTTGAAATAATTCAGAGCTGCAACGTTACTGGAGTATCAAAAAGCACAAAGTGTGCCATACTCAGGGACATGGCCAAAGTAAGGAAGGCTGAAAAATGACCACCTTTGAACAAGACACATAAGATAAAACGTCAAGCCTGGGCCAAGAAATATCTTAAGATTGATTTTTCAAAGGTTTTATGGACTGATGAAATAAAAGTGACTCTTAATGGGCCAGATGGATGCGCCAGAGGCTGGATCAGTAAAGGACAGAGAGCGCCACTCCGACTCAGATGCCAGCAAGGTGGAGGTGGGGTACTGGTATGGGCTAGTATAATCAAAGATGAACTTGTGGGACCCTTTTGGGTTGAGGATGGAGTGAAGCTCATCTTCCAGACCTACTGCCAGTTTCTGGAAGACAACTTCTTCAAGCAGTGGTACACGAAGAAGTCGGTATTGTTCAAGAAAAACATTATTTTCATGCAGGACAATGCTCCATCACATGCATCCAACTACTCCACAGCGTGGCTGGCCAGTAAAGGTCTAAAAGAAGAAAAAATAATGACATGGCCCCCTTGTTCACCTGATCTGAACCCCATAGAGAACCTGTGGTCCCTCCTAAAATGTGAGATCTACAGGGGTAGAAAACAGTACACCCCTCGGAACAGTGTCAGGGAGGCAGTGGTGGCTGCTGCATGCAATGTTGATCGTAAACAGATCAAGCAACTGACAGAATCTATGGATGGAAGGCTGTTGAGTGTCATCATAAAGAAAGGTGGCTATATTGGTCACTAATTTTTTGGGTTTTGTTTTTGCATGTCAGAAATGTTTTTTTCTAAATTTTGTGCAGTTATATTGGTTTACCTGGTGAAAATAAACAAGTGAGATGGGAATATATTAGGTTTTTATTAAGTTGCCTAATAATTCTGCACAGTAATAGTTACCTGTACAAACAGATATCCTCCTAAGACAACTTCCAAAACCATTAAGCTTTGATATTTGAGTCTTTTGGGTTGATTGAGAACATAGTTGTAGATCAATAATACAAACTAGCTGTAAGCCCGATTCTAAAGAATCGGGAATCTAGAATCTGTATATAATTTTTTTAAGAGTTTTAAATAATAGACTTAAACACCAGATATATGACTAAGTAGGCGATGTAGGCAAAACTGTGAGGGTAGCAATATAGTGGAGGTGTAGAAAGAGTTAATGTCCGACTAACAGGACAATAATAGAGTAGGAACTTATAATGATATAAAAATGTTATTGAAGGAGTGCGCTGTAAATTATATCCAAAATGGTGTTCAAGGGGTTAATGTAGCAGTGGCAGTAGTTATAAACACTACCAAATATGCAGTTAATGCTGAACTGGTATAAAATGGGTTAATTTCGCAGTGTCATTACAACTATACACTGTGTAATAGAAATAACAACAATAATGGAATATAAGGGGTTAATGTTCCTACTGGCAGTAGTAATAGAGACTACAAAGTATGGAGTTAAGGCAGAAATGGTATATAAGGGGTTAACTTCGCAGTGGCAGTACAACTACACACTGTGTTATAGAAATTACAGATAAAACGGAATGTAAGGGGTTAATGTTGCTACTGTCATGAGTACAATGAGAGAAGCGCCTCACTTCCCATTGAGATACATGGAGGACTTTGAGTTTCAAATTTAGCGCTGTAAGTGAGGCGCGAAGCTCATTGGTCGGTGTGTGCTGGCGCCGACCAATGAGCTTCGCGCCTCACTTACACCGGTAAATGTGAAACTCAAAGTCCTCCATGTATCTGAATAGGAAGTAAGGCGCGAAGCTCATTGGTCGCTGAGTGCTGGCGCCGACCAATGAGCTTCGCGCCTCACTTACAGCGGTAAATGTGAAACTCAAAGTCCTCCATGTATCTGAATAGGAAGTGAGGCGCGAAGCTCATTGGTCGCTGTGTGCTGGCGCCGACCAATGAGCTTCGCGCCTCACTTACAGCGGTAAATTTGAAAGTCAAAGTCCTCCATGTATCTCAATAGGAAATGAGGCGCGAAGCTCATTGGTCGCTGTGTGTGTAGCGCCGACCAATGAGCTTCGCGCCTCACAGCGGTAAATTTGAAACTCAAAGTCCTCCATGTATCTCAATAGGAAGTGAGGCGCGAAGCTCATTGGTCGCTGTGTGCTGGCGCCGACCAATGAGCATAGCGCCTCACTTACAGCGGTAAATTTGAAACTCAAAGTCCTCCATGTATCTCAATGGGAAGTGAGGCGCTATTCTCATTGGTCGGCGCCAGCACACAGCTACCAATGAGCTTCGCGCCTCACTTACAGCGGTAAATTTGAAACTCAAAGTCCTCCATGTATCTGAATAGGAAGTGAGGCGCGAAGCTCATTGGTCGCTGTGTGCTGGCGCCGACCAATGAGCTTCGCGCCTCACTTACAGCAGGTAAATTTGAAACTCAAAGTCCTCCATGTATCTGAATAGGAAGTGAGGCGCGAAGCTCATTGGTCGCTGAGTGCTGGCGCCGACCAATGAGCTTCGCGCCTCACAGCGGTAAATGTGAAACTCAAAGTCCTCCATGTATCTGAATAGGAAGTGAGGCGCGAAGCTCATTGGTCGCTGTGTGCTGGCGCCGACCAATGAGCTTCGCGCCTCACTTACAGCGGTAAATTTGAAACGGCTCGCATTGCCCGCTGCGCGGGCAATGCTTCACCGGTCGCGTGGGCGCCGCGCGCCCACGGACACGACGACGGTAGTAGCGCCGAAACGTACGGAAGTGCCTTAGGGGAATTATATATTAGATAATCCTCTACAATACAACTTACCTAATAATTCTACACACAGTGTAGTAGTATAATGGTTATGTATACAAATCTATATGGCTGGGTCTAATAGGCCCCCAAACCTGGCACACCAGGTGGTCATTGTTTGACTTATGGGTGCCATGACAACCATCGAGCCCCCGTGATTTCATCATGGGGTGCAGATGGAGGTATCAGTGGGAGTCCCACCCCTCTTACAATCTTCTAACGCCATGATCACTATCAATAGCAGCATTTCGATAAACTGTCAGAGGTTGTGCTGCATCATCCTTGGTCGTTATTGCAGGAGCTTGGCTGTCAGCTAAGCCAAGCTCCGGCAGTGATCATACAGGAAAGTACTGATATTTCATCACAATGTGACTGAGTGACATGATCAGGGTCCTGAAGGCACCAATCACTGCATCCTCTGGGATGAGAACATCACTGGAGATCACCGGGGTAGCGCAAGAAGGTGAGTAAATAGTGCAGCAGTATTCACACACACAAGGCTACGTTTTGTGAGAATCAGTTCTTGGTGCAGTTTCTGCATGAAAAACGGATCCTCATAAAACACAGCCAAAATGCTATGTGTGAACGTAGCCATATAGTAAGCTGTGAGGTCACCGTTGCCATGGTGCAATGACAACAGGACCTCACCGCTTACTATATGACAGTTCTGAGACCTGTGCTACAGATGAAGCCATGAGTCTGCGCAAAGCGAGAATCCATAAGAACGACTCCTGCTCTGCTATCAACTAGTACCAGTACAGTTTCAGTTTTTCCATCCACCAGCACTTTGGTAGACAGTGTGAACTGAGACTTAGAAAAGAAGGAGATATAAACCCTCTGGTCGTCTCCTTCCAAACGACCTGAGGTAGGTGGCGTCTGAGACTGCGTATTTGTCACGGAGCGATGTGGACAAACTTTGATAAAATGATCAGCTTGTCCACAGTAAAAACAAGCTCCACCCACTTGATTAACTGCAACTACAGAATGTTTAACACGAGGGCCTACTGCCCCCAACTGCATAGGTTCATCGCATGGTGCCTCCTCAATAGGGATAGCCACTGGGGACAAAGTTTGTCTCGGTCTCTCCCTCAGACATATGTCTACCCTGATAGCTAGGAACATCGCAGCCTCCAATGACTCAGGTGCGGCATACTCAACCAGGGTGTCTTGCAGTCTATCTGACAAACGCAGGCAGAACTGACTCCTGAGGGCAGGGTCATTCCACAGGGAGTCAGTCGCCCACCTCTGAAACTCCGAGCAGTATTCCTCCGCTGCTTATGACCCCTGCTTGAGTTTACGGAGGTTTGACTCAGCAAGAGTCACCCTATCTGGTTCACCATACACCTGAGCCAGAGCAGCAAAAAACCCATCCACCGACTGCAGCGTTGGTGAGTCGGTCAGGAGGGAGAAGGCCCAGATCTGGGGATCGCCCTCAAGAAGGGAGATTATAATCCTCACTTGCTGTTCCTCGCTCCCAGGTGAACAAGGCTGAGCCTGAAATAAAGTTTACAGGCCTCTTTGAACACCAAGAATTTATCCCTTCCCCCAGAACACCTGTCTGGAAGAGATATCATGGGTTTTGGTATGGCCTGGGCGTGAGCCGAGGCCAGATACCCCACACAACCTGATGCAGCTGGTGCAGCACCCCCTGCGTTCGCAGATTCAGCTGAGATGGTTTGCATCAATTGTGAAAGAGCATTTGCAGAGGATTTCTGAGACATAATGGCTCAGAGCCAAAGGCGGTTATAGGGCTGCTGATAATGTCACACTTAAGAGGTGAGGGAATCAGGTAACTGGATGGTGTGATGGGCGAAGGGATTCAGGGGGAGCTAAACTGACTATTACACTGGGGGTCCCTAGCTCGCCCCGCTCTTGGAGATACCTCTGATGGTGAGGAGGTCTGAATCTCCACCCTGCAGGCCTCTGATTGGCCGGAGGCTGCTGGCCTCTGATTGCTGCTATTCATAGCGTTGAGCCTGCGAACTCAGAGTGGTGACCGGAATACGTACAGCGGCGGTCACCTTGACAACAGCGGTAGGCTACATACGGTACAATCACAGCTGCATGTCCTGGTGTTGTGTTCGGCGGGCATGCTTCCCAAAAACACTTTGTTGGGTCAACCTTTCTAGGGGAAGGCCTTGTATTTAGCATTTCAGCAAAATCTCTAGTAGGTCTCATCTTCAGGGGTTGTCTTTTTTTTGGGGAAACATATATATATACGTATATATATATACATATATATTGGCACATCTGATTTGTTTACTTATTTTTATTCCTTGAACACAATTACATAGCACTTTATAGTACAAATAAAAATAGAAGAAGACCTTGCTTTATATATTTTAACATCTTATGCAGCTCTGAAGGATATCAGACAACCAGTGCACTCAATTCCACCAAATATGTTGCAGGATAACCTCGCATAGTAGTACACATGTTACTGAGCATCATTAAAATTATACTGTACATGTTTTTCTCTTAAAGATATTTTTCCGGGAAGAAACGACATGAATATTCTTCAGCCTGAACTCCTTTTATCTCATTTGTTACATAAGACTCGTTCACAGTTGATGTGCTATGTTTGTGTCCTCTGCAGAGCGTGTAACTGTCAGAGCAATGACTGCAGCGTGAGCGCGTTCAGCAGCCTCTTCTATGACACTGACCAAGCAACATCGTACACAATAACCATGCCATATTTTCAACAATAGTGCTGCTTTATTTATTATAACACAAGGGCCTCTGAATGCACAACAATGCCCCATTCTATTAGTGTTTCTGTCAGGCTCCAGGCGCCGGTCGACTTAAAAGAGGACTTCAGGAAAGATATTTATCTTCGTACACTATCATAATTTACTGTAGTTTATTAAAGGAAATCCATAAATGACTTGAGCTTCCATCACTTCCCTAAGGTCTTCCAATTTGGGAACATATATTGCCAGATCTGACAAAAACAGACATAAACAACAAATGTCAATAACAGCAAAGCATGACGTTACAAGAAAACAAACAAACCGTAATAGTGAATACTACATAGCAGAGAGGCCCCTACAGGCAGGCAAGGGTACTGGAAATAATATTAAAACAATAGTAAATACTAAACATAAAATAAAATGTATACAGATAAGTGACATTTTCTGCTGATTGATGCTGTGTGATGTCTAATTTACACTTTTGGCTTTTTCAGGTTACATTAGTGGTAGATTGTTAAAGATCTGTTAGTCAGCCCTACGAAAGACAGCAAATTAAAGGGACAGATCCAATCTCCTATGAGACAGCACAAAAGTATTGGAAATGTTTTTGCTACCACAGGATCAATCAAAGTATGCAAGTGCAATCATAATTATTGTCTCTGTATTTCTAAGGAGAGCACTCACCCAATGCTCATTTCACTTCTTAAATTCAGTTTGTTTAGTTCCATATAGTTTCATGCAAACGCTTTAGGGTACCATTACACGACGCAATATCGTTCCGTCACGGGAGCGCGCACATTTTTGGCACTTGTCCAAGATCACATAGGAGATGTCACACAGGGAGATATCGGCAGGCAACGCAACTACGATGGTGTACGCCCCTTTTTTGCGCTGGGTATGAGCAACCCAGGGAGCAAGCATTAACATTGGAGTGAATAGGGAAAGTTGCGCTCCAAATCGTAGTTGCGCTGTCTCACAGCACGATCCTGCCACATCGCATATACAATATCATATGGTTGAAAGGCTTGCACAATCTTCTTGCAATATCGTAGGTACAAATTTTTCGAGTCGCATTGCCCATTTACACGACACAACGCACAAACGATATCAACTGCAACGGCCGTACCACGTGATTTTTTGTTGATGTTGCATTTTGATATTGCGACGTGTAAAGGTACCCTTAGGGTTGTGTGAGCGAAAATGTTGCAAAGTAATAATGCTTGAAGAAATTGGAGTCTTAATAGTTTATTTTTATCAATTAACAAAATGTAAAGTGAAAATCCACCGTAAATCAAATCAGTATTTGGTGTGACCTCTTTCTGCCTATAAATCAGCATCGATTCTTGCACACAGTTAGGCCTCGTTCACACAGTACGAATTTTGCGTACATTTTTGCGTGCGCTTTTCCCCCCAAAGCACACCTGTGCCTGCCTTTCACAGCAAAGTGAATCGACTTTCACTTTTGCTGTTCACACGCAGCGCTTTGTTCGGCTGCGCTCTTATGGGAGAAAGTGCGCGCGTAAAAGAATGAACATGTTCATTCTTTCCGCCTTTTTGCGTGCGCTTTCTCCCATAGGCCCCATGATAACAGCTGGAATTACGCATCGCCATTCAGACGATGCGTAATTCCAGCGGGAATACGCCAGCGCTGATATCACAGAAGGGAGGAAGAATCCTGTTCCTCCTCCCCTCTGTGACATCTGTCACAGCACCATTTGATTTTGCAGTGTATTATACACTGCGAAATCAAATGTAAAATGTCATGACATGTCACATGACCGCGAGCGTCCAATCACAGCGCCGATGTCATTATGACATCATGCAAGGTCTTTGAAAGTTTAATACCTGCTCCGGCTCCCGACTACCGATCAGACAGCGGAGGGTAAGTATAAGAATCTTTATTATTTTTAATACATTTGTCAATATTTTACATGTATAATGCACTGCGAAATCAAATGGGGCTGTGACAGATGTCACACAGGGGAGGAGGAACAGGGTTCTTCCTCCCCTCTGTCACATCACTTAAGAAGTAGCTCCGTAAAAACACGTGGTGTGTGAATGCACCCGTGTATTTTTACGGGGCTTTTTTGCGCGGGTCAAAGTGCTGGAAAAAGCGCCCACGCAAAAAAGCGCAAAAAAAGCGCTGTGTGTAAACACGGCCTTAAGAATATTGTAAGTTTATACTCAGGTGAATAAGTAACCAATTATACCAAATAGATGATAAAATGTTATGTTACTTGAAAAACAGCACTGTAGAGACTTAAGGCCACTTCACACACACAGATATCTGAGTCCAATATCTGAACAGATCTCTGGTTGCAATGAAATCATGGATACATTGCTCCATTTTGTGGCTGTGTACAACATGGAGCAATGTATCCATGATTTCACTGCAACCGGAGATCTGTTCAGATATTGGACTCAGATATCTGTGTGTGTGAAGTGGCCTTTAAACCTTGCTGAGCAATACCAAACTTTGCTTCAGAGGTGAGCTTGTGAAAGACAATTTCATGTAACAGGTCATGCACTATGCCAAGACTGTGCAGGACAACAAGACACAAGGTAGTTATACTGCATATAAGCAAGGTCTCTCCCTGGCACAGATTTTAAATCAGACTAATGGTACCTTTACACGCAGCTACAGGTAACAGGTTTTCCACAGATAACTTACTGGCTGCAGTGAAATCATGGAGACATGGTTCCATTTGTACATAGCAACAAGATAGAACCATGTCTCCATGATTTCACTGCAGCCAGTAAGTTACCTGTGGAAAACCTGTTATCTGTAGCTGCGTGTAAAGGGGCCATAAGGCTGCTTTCACACTGCAGTTTTTTCACTGATCAGTGTCCATCAGATTTGTGTGCCAAAACCCAGAGAGGAACCAGGAGAGGAACTTGCAGAGAAAAACTATAATTGAAAGATTGACACCTGTTCTGAGTTTTGGAGACACTCCTGGTTTTGGCACACAAATCTGATGGACACTGATCAGTGAAAAAACTGCAGTGTGAAAGCAGCCTAAGATTTCAAGTAGAGGTGGGTGAACCTGCCAATGTTTGGGTTCGGCGGATCTGGTCAGAATTTTTTTAAAGTTCAGGTTTGGGACTAGACTTGACCTGAACTTGAGCCTGAACCCCAAACCCAGACTTTAAAGTTATGAACTGGTGACTAGGGAAGCTGAGGAGTTGTAAAAATAAGCAAAACAATGATTAAACATCAGTCTTATACTTACCGGAGACCGTGCACTTATACTTCCTGATTTCTTCACTGCTCTGGCTCCAACAGCCAATCACAGACACCCACTCTCCGTGACAGTGCCTGGGATTGGCTGCTGCACCACCCATCATTCACTGTGCTGGTGTCTGTGATTGGTTTCCCTAGAAATTGGCACATTCATTAGAACTGCCAATTCCTGGCGCTTTACTCGGCTCTTCCTGATGCCCTGTTGCAGTGACATAGAAGGGGTTAATGACAGCTAAATAATGACAGCTTGTCATTAAGCTCAGATTGATGACATTCAGGTCTCTATAAGACCCGCAGTGTATCAATCCTGTGAGTAAATAGTTAAAAAACACAACACAGAGAAAAATACTTTATTTGAATCATACAGACAACCTTTATTTTCCCATTTATTAACCCCAAACATACGACCCGATAATAATCCACAACAATAGTTCCATGAGCACATGATCCTTCATTCTTTTTATTCTCAAGGATATAAGCCACTGCCATACAGCAAAAATTAAGGGAACATGTCAGTCATTTCATGCTGCTGAAACCCCATGAAGTATGAATCAGCACGTTGCTGTTTTCACTTTGAAAATTTGCTGGAGCAAACACAGATTGAAAAGTCAGCTAGGGACAATAGGCAGAGATGAAACTAGTCGGATGCTGCCCCTGACCTGTTTCCCCCTCCCCACTCCAGGTGATCGACAGGTGTCTCCCATGTGTGTAAATAGGGAGGGACCTGTCAATCAATTGGAGCAGTGCAAAGAAGCATGCTTTTCAAACTATGCCCTGGCACTTTAAAGAAAAACATACCTGATTTGCAGTACCAGTACTTTGGGCAACTTAAATTGAGTGAAAGGTTCTCTTTAGGGATATGTGTGCACATCTTTTTCAAGTGCACTCTGCCTGGAATCCACCTGAAAAAGCACTGTCAAAGAGCTGATAAAAATAAACATATTCCACAACCATGTAAAAACAACATTGCTGTGTTGATGCTACTTCTTTTAACTGCTGAAGGGTTCAAACTAGTATGTGCACTGTGTGGGTGGTTTCCGCTATGAAGCTGCTTGACAAAATAACAAAAAAAACAGAACAAAGATGCAAATGATGCATCAACAACAAAGAAACTATGGCAAAGCCATCTCAAGATAGGTGGATCAAAAATCCACCCGCTCCTGTTCACCCATTAGATCGGGTTGTCAAACTCTGTGTGATTTAATGTGACGACCCACTTGTCTGTATGATTCAAATAAAGTACCCATATAAGAATGTGTAGTATTCCTGTGACTAGGGAATTGGGATGTCGCATAAGGGACCCTCACAGCACTCTTTCACACACACCCTAGAGCAGGGAACTGTGGGTGGACCTGCTGAAGGGAGGACCCAGTCCCATGGGAGGAGCTTAGAGGGGTAGAAAAGTGTGTGGGTGGGAGGAGAATAGGCCGGTGAGTGGAGAGCTCCGCTGGGGAGTGAACAGTGCAGGACGGTGGAGAAGCTGTCAGGAAAGAGAGAGATCCTAGGAAATCCGAACCCGTTATGTTTACCGACCAGAGGGATCTGTCCCGGAACAGAGGACTGGCTCTGAGCACGGTGCGGGAGTGTAGCCCCGAGCCGTCAAACTGGAGGCCCAAGCTTCTAGAGAAAGTCGTGGCTGAACACCCGGCGAATCCATAAAAAGGCACCGTATGGGGTCAGGGGGACCCAGAGAAGAGTCCTCCATTGAGGGCCCGTGGGGGCCAGCTTGAGGCTCTGTGCGCGGGAGCGCTTCAAGGGAGACTGGAGAGAGTGCAGTGAGGGACTGGAAAGGCAGGCACACCACCGAGGGTCCTAAGTGAGTCATTCCGGTTCCTTAGTGACTACCCAGCCCAGAAAGACCCGAAAGACTGTACCATCGGTAACCTGTCTGAAGTAATGCCAGTAAAACCCATGCAGAGTTAAAGACTGTGTGACATACTTTATTTGCCTGCGCCTGATGAGCCGCACACTTGCGTGACTGTGCCATGTGGTAAGCTGCCTCCCTGTGTAAAGACTGTACATAAATTTTTACAACTGCCCAGGGGAACCAGCTCCACCTACGGGGTCTGCGTAACCATCTTGCTGCTCCACCATCACCCCAGGGGACTGTCCCGCAGGGCCGGTAACATTACTGGAACCGTAGATGGTGTGACAAAACACTTTTATTTTATTTTTATTTACTGTTTTCCCCTTTTTAAGTGACCCCCAGGGCCACGGGACCGGACAACAGACCCCTGTGACATCTCCCGTGAACTAAACACCCGGTTACGAGTATCCCATACCCTGGGGTGGGTCATTAACATGCAGTGGCAGGAACCGTGCTATTCCCCGCCACCATCGGCGACCATGTGATGTTATCACGGGGGGGGTGCTGATGAGTTGCCATAACAGCGCATGGTCAGATGAAGGCCCCCGTCACTGTCATGACTCACTTTCTGTTAATGCTGCCTGAGTGCCAACGTTAACATGAGATGATAATTTCTGGTGTGCAAATCAGTGCATCACCCTCCTTTTGTCCCATTGGAAATACAACTATAAAAAAATACAGATATTAAGTTTCACCGCGTTTAGAAATGCCTGATCTATCAAAATATAAAATTAATCAGATCTGTAAACCGTGTAGTGAAAAAAAAATGTAAAAATGCCAAAATTAGGTTTTCCACTCGCTGCAACATTGCAATAAATGCAATAACAGGCAATTAAAACATCACATCTATCCAAAATTGGTATAATTAACAACATCAACTCAAGATGCAAAAAATAAGCAGTCACAGAGCTCCAGATCCCAAAAAATAAAAATGCTATGGGTCTTGGAAAATGACAACAAAAGTGAGGTTCTTTTTTTTCATAAACGTCTGAATTTTTTCCACCTCTTAGATTAAAAGTATACATGTTTGGTATCTTTGAACTCGGACCAACCCAAGGCATCATAGTGACATGTCAGATTTACCATATAGTGAACATGGTGAATAAAAGAAACATAAAACAATTGTGAAACTGCATTTTTTTTTTTACAATTTCACCGTGCATCGATTTCTCTCCCTGTTTTCCAGTACACGACATGGTAAAATGATTGATATCAACCAAAAGAACAACTCGTCCCGCTAAACACAATCCCTCATATATCTATATTCAGGGAAAAATTAAAAAGTCACGGGTCTCAGAAAATGAACCAAACTTGTACTGCAGGGAAAATGGACATTTAGGCTCTATGCACATGGAGTTAATCGAGCAGAAACTGACCGAAAACGATACAATCTCAAACCTCAGAAAAAAGACTTGATGGTATGTATACATTGAGCTCTTGAGCAGAAATGCTCCACACCCTTGTCCAAAACTTATAACTCAGCTGGCAGGCTTTTTTCTGAAGCGGTTTCACTTCACCAGCCTAATGGTGGGTTTACACACACCAATCATTGTATCCAATCTCTGAACCAATCTCTGGTTGCAGTGAAATCATGGACACATAGTTCCATTTTGTGGCTGTGTACAACATGGAGCAATCTGTCCATGATTTCACTGCAACCAGAGATTGGTTCAGAGATTGGATACAATGATTGGTGTGGTTAAACCCACCATAAGGCTATGTTCACATTGTGCGGTTTTGATTAGTTTTTTTTTTTTGCATTGAAAATGCAGTGAACACATCATTTAAATGGAATCCCAGCAAAGTCAATGGGTTTTCAAGTTTTGCTGTTGAATCTGTGCTTTCATGACCTGATGTGGATTTTCCCTTGAAAAGTGATCCTCAAAAAGAATGAGCATGTCAATTATGGCTGCACTTTTTAAATCCGCTTTTCCCATTCAAACCATTGCCGTCGTGTGTCATCTGGGTGCTGTCCAAAATATGCCAAGACAGGCAATGGAGAATATGGAGAAATGAATCTCTCTGTGTTCTCTGCACCTGTAAATGGATTCTCACATGCAAGATAATCAGATCACAGTATAATGCCACTTACAGCAGAGTTTGAGCCAAGTGTCATTAGCATACCGCATCCTTCCTTTGTGAACTTTGCACTGTGCCTCAAAAGTCGTTTTAGCTACCTATGGGGTATTGGCGGATTCTTGACAAATTGCGTCTTTAGTTTTCTCCTATTACATTACTCTTTTAAAAATTAAAAAAATTGGGGCAAAGCAATATTTTATTGGAAAACATGATAATTTTACATTTAGTCAGCCCAATGTTATACACTTCTGTGAATCACTTGAGAGCTAAAATTGCTCAGTACACCCCTAAATAGATTCCACAAGAGGTGCAGTTTCTAAAATGGGATTGCTGGTGCGGGATTCTGCTGTTTTTGTATGTCAGGGGCTCTTCATATGTGACACGGCATCCACAATCTATTCCAGTCAAAATGGCGCTCCAAAGCTCAAATAGCGCTCTATACCTTCTGAGCCCTGCCATGTGCTTAATCAGTAGATTTCCACCCCAAATAGTATATTGGCGTAATCAAGGGAAATTGCACAACAAATTCAATGGTCCATTTTCTCCTGTTCCCCTTGTGAAAATGCAAAATTTGAGGCTAAAGTAACATTTTTGTTGGAAAGAATTACATTTTCATTTTTTCCTTCCACATTGCTTTAATTCCTGTGAAGCACCTGAAGGGTTAATAATCTTCTTGATTGTGGTTTTGAGCAGTCTGAGGGGTGCAGTTTTTAGAATAGTATCACCTTTGGGTATTTCCTTTCACATCAGCCCCTCAACGTCACTTCAAATGTGATTTTGTACGTAGAAAAATTGGTTTTGCAAATTTTGTTGAAAAACTGAGAAATTGACGATGCGTTTTTAACCCTTTTAACTTCATAGCAAGAAATATGTTTAAAAATAATTCTGGTGTAAAGTAGACATGTGGGAAATGTTATTTATTAACTATTTTGTGAGACATTACTCTGTGGTTAAGGGTATAAAAATTCAAAGTTTAAAAATTGTGACATTTTCAAATTCATTGTAAAATTTTTGATTTTTTTCATAAATAAATGCAAATCATATAAATCTAAATTTTCCACTAACATGAAGGCCAATGTGTCACAAAAAAACAATCTCAGAATCGCCAGGATCTGTTGAAGCGTTCCAGAGTTATTACCTCATAGGGCCACTTTACACACACCAACTTATCTGTCCAACTTCTGAACAACTTACTGGTTGCAGTGAAATCATGGACATATTGTTCCATTTGTACACAGCCACAAAATGGAGCAATGTGTCCATGATTTCACTGCAACCAGTAAGTTGGTGTGTGTAAAGTGGCCAATAAAGTGACGCTGGTCAGAATTGTAAAAATTGGCCTGGTCAGGAAGGCGAAAACAGACTCTGCGCATAAGGGGTTAATCTGACAAACCAACATTGTGTTCATTTGTTGGGTGTCTGGCAGCACTTTAAAAGCCTCGTTACACACTTCGATATTGTGAACAATATCGTTGCAACATCACCGGTTTGGTGACATTGCAGCGATGTTGAAGTAACATCGTTGCGAGTGACACGTATCAACGATCAAGGATGAGTCAGTTGCTCGTTGATTTATGGCCAGGACCATAAATCTATCGTTGGTCTCCAGCTGGAAGGCGAGGATCAGCGCGGGAGACCAACGATAAACGAGCTCCCAGCGCCACATAGCACACGCTGGGAGCTGGTAACCAGGGTAAACAGCAAGTAATTAAGCAAAGCACTGCGCTTGGTTAGCCGCTGTTTATCCTGCTTACCAATGTTCCCGCTAGTCCTGATCGCTGGTGAGTCTGCCTGTTTGACAGCTCACCAGCGATCAGTTCACAATGTCCCAGCGATCCCAGCCAGGTGGGATCGTTGGTGGGATCGCTGGGACATTGAAGCATGTAACGGGGCCATTAGACAGGCTGATTATATGACCATTCCTAAGAACGCACTTTCCTGATATTCGTCCAATCTAAATGCACCTGTAGACATGAAATATTTCAATCTGAATTCATCCCAGTTAAAATTAACAGGAAATAGTCAGTTATATGCACAGAAATAATACATAGAATGCAGAAAAGTATCCGAAGAAATACTAACCCAGATGTTTGTGCAGAAAATCTAGTGAAGATGCAATGTGAATCTTCAGACAGTGATGTGGATTTATGGTTCCTTGTGGGCCTGCAATCCTGTTGGCCAGGTAACCAGTCAAGAAGGCAAAATCAGTTTGGCCTTGATGGACGCAGCCCCTAACAACAGTGAATTAGTTTTTAGAAATAGACAATACATTTTTCTGACTTTTATAAGACAGATACCTATTTAATTTCCAATGTAGACTCATTGATGATTCAGGTGTTGTCCACTTTCTCTTCTTAGTGCAGTTGTCCTCACAAATAACCAGCTGCTGATGGAGGAACCAGACAAGACCTATCCATGAGTCTTCTCCAACTGAAAACACCTCACATTAGAAAGCTGCTTTCCTATTGGAGGAGGCTGATACATGCTCCATGCTTCTGACCAGCAGCCATTATTTGAACAGAAGTCCTGGTAATTTTGTGAATAAAGCTGCTATAAGAAGGGAACGTGGACAACTCCTTGACGAGACAACTGTAATAAATGGCTTTAGCTTTCAAGCTTGGCCTCCTGGGAGTAGTCTGACTTGCACCTCCTGTCATCATGGACTTAGGCTGCTGATCAGCAGGACATCTCTACAAGATGATATTTTTATTGCAAAATATTTATAAATCACAAAGTGAAAAAGATTAACAGGTCAGAGCAACACATTTGTTTAGTCAAAAGGGTTTTCTGGGTAAAATTAACACTTTACAGGTGCCTTGATATATGAAAAAACAACAAAGGAAGTGATGCCTACCAGAACTTACCTGAATCCAGCGCAGGCTATTCATTTTTCCAATAGAAAGGAGACTTCACTGTTCAAGAAGTCGCAAAACCTCTGGAGCCTGTGATTGGCTACCACAATTTAGTGATTTCAACAGTGTACCATCGCTGATGTCACTGATGATGACCAAGGCGGCCAATGACAGGTCTCCAATGCACCTGTGGAAGCATGATGTGAGAAGCGGGATGGGCGCAGTGCTGAGTGTAAGAAGGAACCATAAGCCTGATTGCCCCAATGATCACCGAATCTTGTAATAGGGATTAAAAGCAATATGTAAACTGTCCAGTGAAGTGCTGTATATCATTTCTGGACTTCATTTTTATACTATAAGGTTATTTTTTCTAGCTACTTGTGGATGCTAATCCCCACAGTTCAGACTGGGTCTGTTTTATTCTGTTACCATATTGTGAGGTATGGTGCTGAACCTGGATTGACAAATGAAATATTAGGCAGATTGTTTTAGTATAGCTAATCGGCATATTATATACTGTCCTATATTTTACATACATGCTATAAACACACTTCATACATTTGTTGCATAAAAAGTAGGATCAAAGCTAAAACTTGAAGTTGTTAAGAGTCTCGGCACAAATGCTATTTTTACTAGGCTGTCAAATATGCTTCTAAATTATTTATAGCATGATTGTGCATTTTGGTAAATCCACAGACTTGACATGTTTGGAGACGTGTAGTGTAGATGTCTTTTTCTCAGGAATCACGGCTCTATCTGGTACACCAATATAATTCAGTGGGGTGTGGAACTCATCAAGTATTACTCATTATGTAATCCAGACAGTAACATAGGCATTGTTCGGTGTTTTTGTGTTTCCTATTATCATTTATTATAAAGTGGTCATATTTTCTTACTTCAAGCAGTGACCCTTCTATTTTAGGGTAATGTACAGAGTATTTGATCCCTTACTGATTTTGTAAGTTTGTCCACTGACAAAGACATGAACAGTCTATAATTTTGAGGGTAGGTTAATTTTAACAGTGAGAAATCAAATATCAAAAATAAAATTCAGAAAATCACATTGTTAAATTATATAAATGTATTTGAATTTTGCAGAGGGAAATAAGTATTTGATCCCCTACCAACTATTAAGGCCACTTTACACACACCAACTTATCTGTCCAACTTCTGACCAACTTAGCTGGCTGCAGTGAAATCATGGACACATTGTTCCATTTGTACACAGCCACAAAATGAGCAATAGTGTCCATGATTTCACTGCAACCAGCAAGTTGGTCAGAAGTTGGACAGATAAGTTGGTGTGTGTAAAGTGACCCTTAGGAGTTCTGGACCCTACAGAAAAGTTTAAAGGGCGGCTTCAACTCAATTTATATCTGTTCACTCTGACACCAACGCTCTGGTTGCAAGGATCGTGGTACATTGCCTCCATGTTGTACCGCACGCAGCCACAGAAATAGGAGCATGTCATCTCATGATGTCGCTGCAACCGGAGGATTGGGACAAGATTGAACAGATCAACATTGCAGTCTGTAAACCCCATTAGACGCACCTAATCAATTCATTACTTGCATTAAAAACAGCCTTCTTCAATTGCACCTGTGTAAAAGACTCTTATCCACACACTTAATCAGTCAGGCTCTAAGGGCCACTTTACACACACCAACTTATCTGTCCAACGTCTGACCAACTTGCTGGTTGCAGTGAAATCATGGACACATTGCTCCATTTTGTGGCTGTGTACAAATGGACATGTATCCATGATTTCACTGCAACCAGTGAGTTGTTCAGAAGTTGGACAGATAAGTTGGTGTGTGTAAGGCGGCCGTCACACGGATCGATTTCTTGAACCGATATCGTTTAATGAATCTGCTTTTTGATCGCTTAAGCGATATCGGTGCATGTACGTTGCGTATCAAGCGATTTTACGATGGGAAAATCGCTTGATCGTGACATCGCAGATATGAGGCCGGATGCTCATATCAAGCGATCACGTTGCATCGATCTAGCTTCATCGTGGTGTGATGACACCACGATGAACATCTCCCAGCGACAGAGCCTATGCTGGGAGATGGTACCTATGGTAAACGTCGGGTTAACTAAGCGACGCGCGGCGCCTAGTTACCCGATGTGTACCATAGTTACCAGCGATTCGCGGCTCCACATCGCTGGTGAGTCTGTCTGTGTGACAGCTCACCAGCGATGTGAGCGATATTGTTAGCGATGCGCGTGCACGTGATTGCTTACAATATCGCTGCGATATCTCAGTGTGTGACGGCCGCCTAAAGTGGATGTCAGAGAAAAGATCCTAGACCTGCACAAGGCTGGAATGGGCTACAAAACTATCTTTCTGGTTTTAACAATAAACTGTAATTTTCACTTTAAAACAAGACATATGGTCGTAGTTTGTTAAACACATATACGTATGTGCCTTAGGCGCGACTAGTCTTTTCCATGGATAGATGCCCCCTATTATAGTTGAGTCAAACATTAGGCATCCCTAATGAAGGTTTTTAATAAAACTATAAGTAAGATGCTGGTTGAGAAAGAGACAACTGTTTCCCCTAAAATAAGACAGCGTCTTATATTAATTTTTGCTCGCAAAGATGCGCCAAGTCTTATTTTTAGGGGGTGTCTTATTTGTTTATGAACAAGAATTTATATTTATTGTTGAACAAAAAAAAAAGAACATTTATCATCCCCTTGCGGCCCCCAATAAGGTATCCCCACCATCTCCTTGTGGCACACACACAGACATGCACAAACAGGCACACCCACAAGGACACCCACACACAGGGACACAAACAGGAACACACACAGGGACATGCACACATAGGGACACACACACACAAAGACACACACAGAGGGACACACACATGGACACACACAGGGATATTTACACACACAGGGACACGTCACTGGTCCCCGCTGCATTCTGGCGCCGCTCTCAGCAGCCCGCCACTGTCCTGGTGTCGCCAATGCAAGGAGAACGGCACCGCTCTCATCTCCTTGCCTCAGATGCCGTAAGTGTACAGGTCACTGTCCTGGCCAGTCACAGGCCAGGAGCCCCCTGGGCAGCCAATCACAGGCCAGAAGCTGAGGTCATGCACCAACTGGCCTGTGATTGGCTGCTGGGGAGCTCCTGACCTGTGATTGGCCAGGACACTGGCAGGGGGCTGGAAAAATAGAGTGGTGCCAGTGTATGTGCATCTGCGGCCCTGGGACAACGGAGAGCACAGGAACAATAGCAGGGGGCGGGGCTGGAAAAGTCACAGTTGCATGGCTCGGTCTTCTGATCGGTGGCATGCTGTTTTTGCAACAATAAAGGCATGCCTTATTTTTGGGTGGTGCCTTATATTTGCAGGTACACTAAACCCCCCAGTACCAGTGTGTCTTACTTTCAGGGGGGGGGAAGGGTGCCTTATGTACGGGGAAACACGGTAGTTAGAAAATGGAAGAAGTCTTACCCAGGGTTCTCTATCTTCTTCAGGTAACTCCCTATAAAGATTCCAGGCTCCTTTTTCAAGGAGTTCTCCTTCATTCAGATTGGGTTTATCTGGGCTAATAAACCAGCCAAGATTGGCCAGATCTTTGCTGTGTAGAAAAGAAGGCGAGAGGAGGCCTTGGTTTGCTGATCTGAAGACTTACTACCTGGCAGCCCACATGGTTAGAGTATTGGACTGGTGCAGACACGGGTCATTTAAACCTTGGGACCGTATTGAACAGAGCTTCTCAGAGTTCCCATTGACTGCTATGCCTTGGTTACCAGGCATTGCTGACCAGGGTTTGAGATCTCATCCAACCATAGGGGCAATGTTGCTCTGTTGCTCCAGAGGAAAGATTAGATCCCGACTCCTTCCTTACCCCTCCCCTCTGACGCCGATTCTGGGGTCACCTGACTTTAAATCTGGACTGACTGACCCGACTTTTAGATTATGGATGAGGAGAAGCTTGTCTAGGGCTTTGCACTGCCTGAAGAATGACTCTTGGTTGTCTCTGGAGGAGATAAGTAGTATTACTGATCCGTCTCCTTTGGATGAGTGGAGGGCCATGCAGATGAGGCATTATGTAAGATCTTTTCTGGGGGCGTCTCGATACCGAGGTACCATTACAACATTTGAGAAGCTATGCATGGACGAGGGTCCCCTGTCCCACTCCTTGTCAATAGTAAAGGCTATTTTGACTTTCTTGGAGGATCGCTCACCTCCAGGATACCTGGTGAAGTGGGAAGAGGATCTGGTTATCAGGCTATTGCTGGTACAGAGAGAGGGAATCATGTTCATGGCTCACAAATCCACAATTAGTTCTAATCTTCAGGAAGCGAATTTTAAGATTTTGACTAGGGTGTATAGCGTCCTTAAGAGCCTCCATGCGATGTTTCCATTGGTAGATCCTATATGTTGGGGCTGTGGTCAACAGCAGGCTTCCTTCTTACATATCTTCTGGGGCTGTGGTAATCTTGCCCAGTTTTGGGAGGATGCAACATCGACCATTAAATGGGTTACAAATACCAAACAACAACTTGGGCCAGAGTTGTTTCTGCTCCAGCTATCTATTCTCCTAGTAAAGACATATCAAAAATCGTTATTGCAATTTATGGTTACTGCTGCGAGAGTGTGCATCCCGCTTTATTGGAGATCTCCCTCCCCTCCTGGAGTGAGTATGTGAGTCAGAAAGATGAATGAATTGAGGCTAATAGAAGATCTGATGGCATCAATTGGGGACAGGTGTAAAGATTTTTACAGTACTTGGTATCAGTGGAGTGAATTTAAATCCTCCCAGGAATATTCCAACCTGCTTGCTCGGGACTCGAGCTTGTAGATCAAGTGACCATTTAGGGGCCCTCCGGCGATAGGGATTTCCACCCTCCTCTTTTTTTTTTCTTTCCTCCACTCCCCCCTTCACCCGATATAAGCTCTTTGCTCTTTTTGTCCTACTTCTTTGGGATTCATTCCCTTCCTCTTATACTATTAGTCCTATGCATAGAATAACTTATAAGTTCCTTTTCTGTTGGTTTAAAAAGGTTTCAAAATGTTAAAAACCTTCATCTCTATGCTACTGCAGTTAGTCTTTGATGGGATTCAGTTAATGTTCAGTTAATCAGTTAATGTTGACCTATATTAATGGCCTGTTTCTTTTTTTTGTATGGTGAATGTTGCCAAATAAAAAAAAAAAAAAAAAAAAGAAAATGGAAGAAATACAAAATGAGTGTCAATTCGATCTGGGGCGTCATGGAAAATCTCACCTTGTGGGGTATCCAGGATCATGAGGAAGGTGAAAGATAAGCCTCAAACTGCAAGGGCGAACTTGTTAATGATCTCAAGGCAGCTGGGACCACTGTCACCAAGAAAACCATCTGAAGTTTGCCAATGAACACCTTAGTGATTCTGAAAGTGATTGGGAGAAGGTGCTGTAGCGACCGGTGGTAAGGCCGCGGGTGTGTGTGTATGATCTTTCTCAACAGAATCCCCATACTCAGGTTTAACCGATAATAACATTTCTTTACTGTAAAACATATTTATCTCACAGTCAACCGAACTATATGCGCACTTGTATATATTAGAGTCTCTGGATCTTCACTTCTTCCGGGTACGCAGCAAGAAAAGAAAAAAACACAACAATGACGGTATCTTTCCCTAACTTTCCCTAAAATCACGTACCAGTCTTATCACAGAAGAAGATGTCGCTCCCACGTAGCAGGCCTGGGGATCTTCTCACTCTTCTTCTTTGGTCTCCTTCTGCGGGTAACAGTCTGTCTCTCCCAGTCTCACGGCACACAGAGGAGCAGAAGGGAGATCACAGCAGCACAAATGGCTCCCTTATGTCGGTCACGGCCCCTGCACATGTAATCCGGGTGCTCGGCGGGCAAGGTTTTGCAGAGCGGCCAGAGTCACAGCACCAAAGTCCAGTGGCCCAGGATCAGTCACAGGGGCTTCTGCGGGGTGATTTCTCCGACAAGGTGTTGCAAAGTAGCCCTCTTTCAACAGACATCCACAGGTAGATGTTCTCTTGTTCAACTCTGTGTCTGTACTGATCTCCCGCCCTCTCTCCTCCTCAGCACATGGCTGTTGGGGGAGGGGAGCAGCAATCAAAGCTGTTTTTTTTTCTCTGCAGTCATTTCAGCAATTGTCCACAAGGGGGCAGTGGCGGACTGTGCACAGCTCATTTCACTGTCAATTTCGATAATACAATCTGAATTGTACACCTCATTACAGTGCTGTGGTCAGATGAGACAAAAATTGAGCTCTTTGGCATAAACTCAACTCGCTGTGTTTGGAGGAAGAGAAATGCTGCCTATGACCCAAAGAACACCATCCCCACAGTCAAGCATGGGGGTGAAAACATTATGTTTTGGGGGTGTTTCTATGCTAACGGCACAAAGACTACTTCACCACATCACTGGGGCAATGGATGGAGCCAATGTTACGGGTGTGTCAGGAGGCACGGATGAGACTATAGAGGCCATTCACAGAAGGTCCCAGCATTTGGCAAAACAGTCAAAATCGTAAGAAAATTTCTCTGTCACTTTAAGAGGCATTCCCCTTTTAGTTAAAGCTGGAGCTCACTAGGACACAGCTGATTTCTTAACTTGAGCTGCCTATATATTTCCCTTGACTCCCAGGATGCACTGCTGGTGATAGCTGTTCAGATGTTCCTAATTGCATCCTAGCTCAAAGCAGTGATTCCTGGAGTCTGTTAGTTTGATGCTTGGACCTGCTCAAGCTATGTGTATCTCTTCTCTCTTTGTTTGTTTCCCTTGTGTGTTTCTTTAGTTGCTAGTCAGGCTGAATAGTGATCACCCGCTCTGATCCCTGTGTAGTGGTAGTCCAGGGACAGTGAGGGAATAGGTATCCTGGCGGCGACAGTTGCAGAAATAGCATAGGGACATTAGGGGAGCCAGGTGTCAGCACTAGTAGTTCTAGGGGTCAGCATCTCACCTTTGTGCCCTTAGCATCAGGGACTCCTTTACCCCCTGATGTTGTCCAGCGCTGGGTGTTTCCCTACACTCAGTGTGACAGCCATTGCCGTAAAATCCTGGGTGACAACCTCCCTCCCTCCGCCAGGACATTAAAAAGGGTCGTGGCTGGGTCTTCCGGCACAACAATGACCCAAAACATACAGCCAAGGTAACAAATGAGAGGCTCAAAAAGAAGCACATTAAGGTCATGGAGAGGCCTAGCCAGTCTCCATACCTTAACCCCATAAAAAACTTATGGATGGAGCTGAAGCTCCGAGTTGCCAAGCGACAGCCTCAAAATTTTAATGATGTAGAGATGATCCGCAAAGAGGAGTGGACCAAAATTCCTTCAGACACGTGAGCAAACCTCATCATGAACTACAAGAAAAGTCTGACTGCTGTACTTGCCAGCAAGGATTTTGCCACAAAGTATAAAGACTTTTTTGCCAGAGGTATCACACTTATTTCCCTCTGCAAAACAGGAAGATAAACCATTTGAGCATAATTACATTTTAACTCCTGGTGACGAATCTCACCTCTCCAGAGACCATAAGAGAATGTTTTGCTGCACAAAGATACTTCAATCAATTTTAAAAACCAAGAAATAAAGAGGAGTATTATGCAAATGACAGAAAGTGTATTCAATTTAAATCAAGTGACTAAGGCAGAAAGTAAAACATGGGTACTACAGATGCTGAATCCATAGATCTCATTAATTACATGCATAAAGAAAAAGCATAACATGGGTACAGTACAGTACACATAACCATAAGTTACCATGTTGAGTTTCGTATAATTCTGGGTTTGTGGCTCACAAAGACCAATAAAGGGTTGTTACCCATGTGGCCATTGCATTGCCTGCTCCAATGCTCAGTGATCCACCGACTGCTCATCCTCTGATGGCTCACGTGAGTTTTGAGATCAGGTAACGGATTTCTTGTGGTACCACACATGTGGTCTACTATGCTATCTGTGCCTGTTCTCTTATTTACATGGGCCTAACATCTAGGGAATAGAGGAGGAGGGTTAGGGAACATGTCCTGGACATTGGCGCAGCAAGAACAATAACTGATACAATGCAATTTAAAACTCTACCTTGCCACTTTAAAAAGGTACACAATTGTGACCCTTCTTCCCTGAGGGTTAAGGAGATTGGTGCGGTACATGGTGGCATAAGAGGCGGTGACCTCAAAAATTCCCTGGCTCAGATGGAAGCAAGGTGGATTTTACAACTGGATACTGTAACCTCCAAGGGTCTCAATGAAAATATAAGTTATGCATCCTTTTTGTGACATTGTGGGGGGTGAGCTTTCGCCATTTGGGGGTTCCTGTTTTTCTTATTTTTTTCTGTGTTTTTTTTCTATTTCCTTGGCCCTTTGTTTTTATTAAGGTTTTATCCTGTCACTATCATCTTGGATTTTTAATTGATGAAGAGACTGACTCTAAAAGGCCCGTTACACGCTTCAATGTCTCAGCGATCCGACCAACGATCTGACTTGACCTGGATTGCTGGAACGACGTTCAATGATCGCTGGTGAAGTGTCACACGTACAGATATCGTGAACGACACAGTAACGATTCCGCGACAAGCTAACGATACATGCAGTTGTTTGGTCGCCTACGTCTTTCAGTTCTGAATAGGCGAAGTCGTAAATGAGATCGTTATCACGGTGTCACACACGACTTTGCAGCAGATCGAATGTAAGATCAACGATTGATTCATGGTCGTGTTCATAAACCTGCGATCAACAATCAGCCGACTTATCGTTGGCCGTATCTACGTGTCACAAGCAATGACGTCGTTGCTCCGCCCCAAAAGCCATGATGTACCAACGATATAGTTACCTTTAGACTGACTTCCTTACCTACAACTGGACATCACCACCTTCTGTGATTAAATATTGAGGAAGAACCCATGGGATTGGATTAAAGATCTCTTATGACTATGATCAGAATTGTTTTATCAGGTTGCTGCAAGCGCTTAGGAGTGGGTACCTAGCCATATATATATATATATTTTCTCTTTTACTTCTTCTCTTTTATATATATATATATATATATATATATATATATATATATATACACCATGTTCAAAATTATTATGCAAATGTTCTTTTTCTTTGATTTTCCTACATGATCGGTGCAAATGATAGTCAGTGTAATAAAAGTCATCACCCGTTAGATTATACATCGAATTTTATTGAAAAAACCATCCAATGATAACAGTATAATCTTCGAAATTAAAAAAAACTCTAAATGCACTGTTCCAAATTATTAGGCACAGTAGAGTTTGTAAACATTTGATATGTTTGGAAGAGCTGAAAATGCTCATGTGTTGAATTTGCAGCATTAAGAGGTCACATTCACCGAAATAAAAAGCTATTTAACGCCAAAACATCCTAACAGGCCAAGTTACATGTTAACATAGGAACCCTTCTTTGATATCACCTTCACAATTCTTGCATCCATTGAACTTGTGAGTTTCTGGAGAGTTTCTGCTTGTATTTCTTTACATGATGCCAGAATAGCCTCCCAGAACTGCTGTTTTGATGTGAACTGCCTCCCACCCTCATAGATCTTTTGCTTGATCATACTTCAAAGGTTCGCTATAGGGTTGAGGTCAGGGGAAGATGGTGGCCACACCATGAGTTTATCTCCTTTCATGCCCATAGCAGCCAATGAAACAGAGGTATTCTTTGCAGTATGAGATGGTGCATTGACATGCATGAAGATGATTTTGCTCATGAAGGCACATTTTTGCTTTTTGTACCATGGAAGCAAGTTCTCAGTCAGAAACACTATACACTTTGCAGAGGTCATTTTCACACCTTCAGGAACCTTAACCCCTTCCCGACCTATGACGTTATACAACGTCATGGGCCGGTAAGGGGTGTTTGATGTGAGCTCCGGCGCGGAGCTCACATCAAGCAGCCGACATCTCAGCTGATATGATCAGCTGAGATGTCGGGCTAACAGCTCCAATCGGATCCGGGATCCGATCGGCGCTGTTAACCCCTTGGATCCCGCTGTCAATCACTAACAGCGGGATCCAAGGCGGCTGCGGCGGGGAACGCGATGTTCCCCGCCTGCTCCGGAGATCCCGCGATGGTATTGCGGGTTCTCTGGCGGACGTGACAGCCCGGGGTCCTGGCTAGACCCTGGATGCTGTCAGAGCACAGTTTCCTGTTGTGGTTGGCAGGCGCCACCAACCACAACATGTCCGCGATTCTGGGAGATACAGATGAGCTGTAGCTCATCTGTATCTCCCAGAAGCGATCAGCCTGTGCAGCAAGGTGCCCCTTAAAGAGGCAGTGTAAAAATAAGAATCAATGAAAAAAATAAAGTTTTTTTAAAAACCTGTAAAAAAAAAAAAAATATATAAAAGTTCAAATCACCCCCCTTTTCCCCCAATCACAATAAAAGTATTAAAAAAAGTATTAAAAAAGAAAAAATACACGTTTGGTATCGCTGCGTTCAGAATCGCCAGATCTATCATGGTAGTAAATCTGTTAATGAGAGCCGTAAACTCCGTAATGGAAAAAATGGTCCAAACGCCAAAATTCCGTTTTTTTGGTTGCCGCAACATTGCTATAAAATGCAATAACGGGCGATCATAACTGCGGATCACCCCAAAAATTGTATCATTAGAAATGTTAGCTCAAGACGCAAAGAATAAGCCATCACACAGCCCCAGATCCCGAAAAATGAGAACGCTACGGGTCACAGAACATGGCGCAAAAAATCAGTTTTTGGTTTTTTTTCAAACTTCTGAATTTTTTTTCACCACCTAGATACCAGTAAAGGTATACATGTTGGGTGTCTACGAACTCGTACCGACCCGAGGCATTACCCTGTCAGATCGGTTTTACCATATAGTGAACATGGCGACTAAAATACCCAAAAAACAAACGTGTCATTGCACTTTTTTTTGCAATTTCACTGCATTTAGAATTTTTTTGCAATTTTCCTGTACGCTATATGATAAAATAAATTATTGTATATGAAAGTACAACTCGTCCCGCAAAAAAGAAGCTGTCATATGTCTATATTGATGGAAAAATAAAAAAGTTATGGCTCTTGGAAGCAGGGGAGCAAAAAACGAAAATGAAAAATGAAAAATTCCCAGGTCATGAAGGGGTTAAAGGAGCCTACCAGCTGTTTCCCAATGACTCTGGCCCAAAACATGACTCCTCCACCTCCTTGCTGACGTCGCAGCCTAGTTGGGACATGGTGGCTATCCACTGCTCTATTCATGTGGACCATCCAGGGTTGCTCGGCACTCATCAGTAAACAAGACTGTTTGAAAATTAGTCTTCATGTATGTCTGGGACCACTGCAACAGTTTCTGCTTGTGAGCACTGTTTAGGGGTGACCGAATAGTAGGTTTATGCACCACAGCAAGCCTTTGAAGGATCCTACACCTTGAGGTTCGAGGGACTCCAGAGGCACCAGCAGCTTCAAATATCTGTTTGCTGGTTTGTAAGTCCTTTTTAGCAGCTGCTCTCTTAATCCGATGAACTTGCCTGGCAGAAACCTTCCTCATTCTCCCTTTATCTGTATGAACACGCCTGTGCTCAGAATCACCCACAAATTTCTTCATAGTACGATGATCACGCTTACGTTTTCGTGCAATATCTAATGCTTTCATCCCTTGTCCGAGGCATTGCACTATTTGTTGCTTTTTGGCAGCAGAGAGATCCTTTTTCTTTCCCATGTTACTTGAAAACTGTGGCCTGCTCAATATTGTGGAACACCCAGTTTCCTTTTATTGGGCTCACCTGACAAATTAATTATCACTGGTATCTGAGATTGATTTCAGTGATCCAAAGAACCCTCAGGCACAATACCATCAATGGGCTTCATTGAAAAAAAACAAAAAACCTATGACTCTAAAAACCAATTTGTATAATAATTTGGAACATTGTGTAGTATTGTACCCCTTAAAATGTGCCACCTTCCCCTGGTGTCTCCTTTTCACTCTGCTTGCCCGAAAAGTCTCCTGCGAGTGCGTGGTTTCCCCGGTAACATGTAACAAGACCAACATATGCGCACTAGAGACTTGGGCAAGAGCGAGGTGGTGACACATACAGTAATTTAGCGCAGCCACGTATTCCATTTCTGGCTTCAAGCTTCAGGTCCCGGGCGCCGAGGCCATTTAAGGCTGCAGGGAAGTGGTTGCACGGCATGGCTTTTATCTGCTCTACCCTCCTCCACCTGAGGAAGCCATGGGTAAATATAATACAAAAATAAGTGAAATGTACGTTGGGAAATGAGTGAGGGCCGGCCTAATCTTTTACTTCTCATGTGCACTCTCTTTCTGTGTCCAAATCTACATGAATAATTGAGTTTTGTAATCCACAAACCCAGAATTATACAAGTGTCATTGCCTGATTCAGGTATCTATTATGCACTAGCACTGTGCACTTGATAATCTCACAGCCCCTGTTGTAATTGCATTGTATTTGTATGTGTTGGGTAAAACTATTCAGTGTCATTATATGTAACACATATGAAGAATCAGCTTTGTACTGTACTGTTCCCACGTTATGCTTTTGCTTTATAAATGCAATTAATGAGATCTATGGACCTGTAGTGTCCATGTTTTACTCTCTGACTTAGGCCCCTTTCACACTGGCGTTTTTTTCAAAATGCGGCAGATCCGGCAGATTTACCGCATCTGCCACTCTTGGGGCAAGCCCCATGCATTGTCTATGGGGCTTGTGGCAGGTGTGGCAAGTGCCGCGATCCGCCACTTGCGGCTGCGGAAAAAAAACGTGGTCAGCGTTTTTTTTTCACGGCCACAACTGCCGGTAACAGCAGTTATACCGCACTTGCCATAAGCCCCATAGTCAATGCATGTGGATCGCAAGTGCGGCCGTTAGGCGGCACATACGGCAGATGCGTTTTTTTGTACGGATCCTCCGGATCCGGACAAAAACGCCAGTGTGAAAGGGGCCTTAGTCACTTGATTTAAATTCAATAAACTTTGTATCATTTGCATAATACTGCCCTTTTTTTCTTGGTTCTCTCTGCAAGACAAAAATACATTTATATCATTTAGACAATGTACTTGTCTGGATTTTATTTTTGATATTTTATCTCTCACTGTTAAAATTAACCTACCCTTAAAATTATAGACTGTTTATATCTTTGCGCAAACTTACAAAATCAGCAAGGGATCAAATAATTCTTTTCCCCACTGTACTAATGTACAGACAGGTTCCCAAATCTAGAGAGTGATTGTGCTTCGCTAGTAATTCGTTTCTACCCTATACAGTTAGGCTATGTACCCACAGGCGTTTTGGCTCCATTGTTGGTGGACCATTTTGGTGCAGCTTCTGTAACCAAGAGAGACCCTCTTTTTTTTTTTTTGCAAAAAAGCATAACAAACTCATCATCCGTTTATGTTTTCAAAGCAAAAACACAGTACTATTCTATAAAGGGCAGAGTGGACACACTCAGGCAGAGGCACACACACATTATTAAATTTGCAAAGATCTGTGGGGTCCAGCGATGGGTTACTTCCGAGTATCCGCCCGGTAACAGGTCACCTGACTGGTCTCATGGCCAGGTCCTTGTGAGTTTTCGCAGGTCCTGTTGCCTGGTGCCCGGAAGAAACACATCGCCAGAGACCGCTGTGGGATCGCCATGGAGGGTCAGTAGTTGCAGTGTTTGTGGTGTGGCAAGAGAACTAAAAAAGCATCACTAATGGACTGTGGAATACCAATCCTTTTGTGATGCTTTTTTTTCATTAGAATGGAGTAAGTGCTGCAGAAAAACAGAGCAATAATTGACTCTTATTATTTTCTGGATGCGCTTTCTGCACCACTAATGGCCACTTTACACACACCAACTTATCTGTCCAACTTCTGACCAACTTACTGGTTGCAGTGAAATCATGGACACATTGCTCCATTTTGTGGCTGTGTACAAATGGAGCAATGTGTCCATGATTTCACTGCAACCAGTAAGTTGGTCAGAAGTTGGACAGATAAGTTGGTGTGTGTAAAGTGGCCCTGACACAGCAGTCAAACACTGAACTCTCCACAACAAACTGAAAATCCTATTCACTTCGCTGGCAGATGCGGTGACTGATCCGTTTTTGATGCGGTTTAATGAAAAAAAAAAAAAGCAGCACCAAAAATGGATCACAAACGTACTAAAATGCCATAGGGTATAAATAATATCTCTATTAAGGGACTTAAAGGGAACATGTAGCCTCATTTAATGGGACACTATCACATGGATTTTGCTACCTCATCTGAAAGCAGAAAAGAAAAGTAGGAAAAGAAACTCTGATTCCAGTGATGTGTTTCATAGTTTTTAAGGTTGAAGGAAGACCTTAAGTCCATCTATTTCAACCCATAGCCTAACATGTTGATCCAGAGGAAGGCAAAAAAAAACCCATGTGGCAACACTAAGCTCCACATTGCGGAAAATATTTCCTTCCTGACTCCACATACAGCAATCAGATCTCTGGATCAACGCCCTATCAAAGAATCTAGTACCGTATATACTCGTGTATAAGCCGACCCGTGTATAAGCCGACCCCCTACTTTTGCCCCCAAAACCTGGTAAAACCTATTGACTCGTGTATAAGCCGAGGGTGGACCCAGCACAGGTATACAGGCCTCCCCATTGGTAGTATACAGCAGTCTCCCCAGTTGTAGTATACAGCAGTCTCCCCAGTGGTAGTATACAGCAGTCTCCCCCTGTGGTAGTATACAGCAGTCTCCCCCTGTGGTAGTATACAGCAGTCCCCCCCCTGTGGTATATACAGGCCCCCTGTGGTAGTATATAGCAGCCCTCCCCCCTGTGGTATATACAGGCCCCCTGTGGTAGTATACAGCAGCCCTCCCCCTGTGGTATATACAGGCCCCCTGTGGTAGTATACAGCAGCCCTCCCCCTGTGGTATATACAGGCCCCCTGTGGTAGTATACAGCAGCCCTCCCCCTGTGGTATATACAGGCCCCCTGTGGTAGTATACAGCAGCCCTCCCCCTGGGGTATATACAGGCCCCCTGTGGTAGTATACAGCAGCCCTCCCCCTGGGGTATATACAGGCCCCCTGTGGTAGTATACAGCAGCCCTCCCCCTGGGGTATATACAGGCCCCCTGTGGTAGTATACAGCAGCCCTCCCCCTGGGGTATATACAGGCCCCCTGTGGTAGTACACAGCAGCCCTCCCCTGGGGTATATACAGGCCCCCTGTGGTAGTATACAGCAGCCCTCCCCCTGGGGTATATACAGGCCCCCTGTGGTAGTATACACCAGCCCTCCCCCTGGGGTATATACAGGCCCCCTGTGGTAGTATACAGCAGCCCTCCCCCTGGGGTATATACAGGCCCCCTGTGGTAGTATACAGCAGCCCTCCCCCTGGGGTATATACAGGCCCCCTGTGGTAGTATACAGCAGCCCTCCCCCTGGGGTATATACAGGCCCCCTGTGGTAGTATACAGCAGCCCTCCCCCTGGGGTATATACAGGCCTCCTGTGGTAGTATACAGCAGCCCTCCCCCTGGGGTATATACAGGCCCCCTGTGGTAGTATACAGCAGCCCTCCCCCTGGGGTATATACAGGCCCCCTGTGGTAGTATACAGCAGCCCTCCCCCTGGGGTATATACAGGCCCCCTGTGGTAGTATACAGCAGCCCTCCCCCTGGGGTATATACAGGCCCCCTGTGGTAGTATACAGCAGCCCGCCCCCCTGTTCTATATACAGGCCCCCCTGTGGTAGTATACAGCAGCCCGCCCCCCTGTTCTATATACAGGCCCCCTGTGGTATAACACAGCAGCCCCCCCCCTCGTGCTATATACAGGCCCCCCGTTGCTGCAGCCGCACACCTGTAAAAAAAGATCTTTCATACTTACCCTCCTGTGACCGCGCGCGCATCCCCCGCTCTCCTTTCTGCTTTTACCCGGCATCCATCCACGTGACCGCGCGCCGGTAATGACGTCATTATCGGCGCGCGGTCACGTGGATGGATGCCGGGTAAAAGCAGGAAGGAGAGCGGGGGATGCGCGCGCGGTCACAGGAGGGTAAGTATGAAAGATCTTCTTTTACAGGTGTGCGGCGGCAGCCTGTATATAGCACGAGGGTGGGGGCTGCTGTATTATACCACTGGGGGGCCTGTATATAGAACATGGGGGCGGGCTGCTGTATAGTGACTCGTGTATAAGCCGAGGGGGGCTTATACACGAGTATATACGGTATATATAACTGGTAATATTATAGTTTTCAAGAAAGGCATCCAGGCCCTTCTTAAATGTTAGTAGTGACTCACTCATTACAACATCATGTGGCAGAGAGTTCCATAGTCTCACTGCTCTTACAGTAAAGAATCCACGTCTGTGATTATGATTAAACCTTCTTTCCTCCAGACGTAGAGGATGCCCCCTTGTTCCTCTTGCAGGCCTAGGTGAGAAAGATCATTAGAAGGTCTCTGTACTGTCCCCTCATATATTTGTATATTGTAATAAGATCACACCTAAGCCTTCGTTACTTGGGTACAGCAGTTGTGACACTCAGTTTTTAGATTAACATGTAGCAAAACTCAGAAAGCTAACCACAGCCACACCAGGGTCTCTGTGTACATTGACTATAGAATGTGAGCTTCCAATCAGTGTTGGGGTGTGCATGCACCAGGAGGCAATAGTGATAATCTCCTGCTGATAAACTGTTCATTATATGGAAACAACAGCACACAAGCTAATAAGTGACACATCCCTGAAATCAGTGACTCAGCCCTACCTCATGCTGCCCTCAGGTTACATAGCAAAAACCTGCTTGAAGATTACTTTGAAGGTGAGATATCTTATCCTTCAGTGGACACAAGTCATGAGTGACAATCTATATTCATCTTCCTCAGACTACATAACATCCTCTGCTAGTTTATGCTGGGAAAATCTGCATCTCACAATCGTAGGAACTTCACACATGCACAACTATAAAAACATAATTTGGGTGGATGAATTTGCTATGGTTATGATATCTGCATTTCTACCTACTGATTGTGAGAATATATCAGCTTGAATATACCGTATTTTGCGGACTACAAGACACACCCGACCATAAAAAGCACTCAGGTTTTAGAGGAGGAAAATAGGGAATTTTTTTTATAACTCTGTTATGGGGGTAATGTCCCCAAATTCTGCACTAATGTCCTCATCCTGTGCCCCTTCGAGGTATACATGTCCCCCATTTTGGTATATGTTCTCCATCCTGGTATACATCCACCATCCTGGTATATGTCCACCATCCTGGTATAGGGCCCCCATTCTGATATATATGTCCTACATCCTGGTATATGTTCCCTCATTCTGGTATATATGGCCCATCCTGGTATATGGTCCATATCCTGGTATATCTGCCCTATACTGGTATATGGCCCATATCCTTGTATATGGACCCCATCCAGGTATATGATACCCCATCTTGGTATATGGCCCATATCCTAGTATATGATCTCCAATCCTACTTTATGGCCCTTATACTGGCATATGTGATCCATCCAGGTATATGATCCTCCATCCTAGTATATGGCCCATAACCTGGTATATGAGCCCCATCCTGGTTTATGGCCCTTATCCTGGTATATGTGTCCCATCCTGGTATATGGCCAACATCCTGGCCTTTATCCAGGTGTATGTGCCCCATCTTGGTATATCCCATCATCCTGCCCACCTCTCACTGCTGAGAGATGATGGTTGGTGGGGAGCAGTGAATATTAAATTAACCTAAACAGCAGGCACAAGTGATTACCGGCAGGCGTTCTTACAACCTGTTCCTGCCTCCAGTGACTAGCTCCTGCCTCTGGTGATCCACTCCATCACTGCTGACACCCCCCCCACAGCTATGGACAAGTATTGCACACCTAGACTGTAAGACGCACCCCCATTTCCCCCCAAAATTTTGGGTGAAAAAGTATGTCTTATAATCTGGAAAATAGGGTACTCCTGCATACAAGATACATTATGGCACTATTGGTTTGTGATGTTATTTTATATTTTACTTTGTGTGTAAAAAATAAAGAACTGGTAATATGTACAGTTTACAAATTACAATAAGGCAGATTTATCTCTACCGTGCTAACTTAGAATAAACATAAAATGTGGCAGATTCATCATAGTGGTGCCTGCTATTTGATATATTTGCTGCATCTTTACTGTCAGTCTAAATTCACACCACCTATTATGTGGCTTCCACTCTGCCAGTAGTGTTGGTTCATGGCACTGCATGTTAGGCTATGCTAGCTTTCCAACAAAGCTATGCCCCCTTCATGGATAAGACACAAAAAGCAACTGAGTAAAAGACAATGAAACAAATTGACACATGGCAAAACAATTTGATGGTTCAAATCCTAAAAGAAAAAAAATCAGCATTATGTGCATAACATTTCAGATATCTCATTCCCTTTGCTGATACCATAAACTGCAGCATTTTTTACCTTTAAAAAACAGTGATTGAACATGACCTACCATACTTTCACTTACTTTACAGTCAAGTATTTCAGCTCCGCTCCATTTGAATTCATTCTCTTTATTTGCTCTATACTTTCTCTTGTCTGAAAAGTATCCGTATTGATTAACAATATTGGTTTCTGTATGCCTGGATAGCAAGAATCCTCCAGAGGAAACATCCAAGGATCCAAAACTACTGCACACCTAGAAGACAGGAGAGAGTAGCTGTAATGTCATGTGACGAATAAGATGCAGTCCAGTGTGGAGGATCACTATAGAGCATTAGTAGAATGGCATGCTCTGCTATTTCTCCAGCTCAATCAGTGCCAAAAGAAGAAAAAGAAAAAGGTTTGCAATTCTCAAGCTATCAAGACCCAGTAAATATGAGAGTGCATGGAGAAAGGGAGAAAGTTGCCTAAGAATGGGGTGTTGAAACTTCTTTCAAATGTATTGTACAGTACTGTATATTACTGTCAATTTTTGGTGTGGAAAGCAGACTGTGCTTACAAGAGGGAAGAGGACATGAACTCTGGCACCACTCGTGGCTGCAGCAATCCTAAGTGTCATTATTGACCCTATAACAACCTTTGCCACATAATTTAGGATGACAAGGAAGTATGGTTCCCCTTAAACCCCCAGTTAAAGGCCTCTCATTTAGTTAAATCAGATCTACTGCTTTGCACTGAGGAGAAGCAAACACTCCAAAACACATATATGCAAATGGAGTTTCCAGTTTGGCTTCTTATCCTAAGTCATAGGGCTGGGCTCTTTAAAAAGGTCAATATTGACTTTTAGGATTGCTAAATCCAATAGGTAGAGTTCAAGTTCTCTTCCTCTCTGAGAAGGCTATTGGTACATTTAAAGGAGATACACTTCCCCTTAAACCCCCGTCTGAGGCCTCTCCTCTAGTTAAATCAGGTCTCCGTCTTAGCACTGGGGAGGGGCAAACACCCTTAAACACATGCCTGCAAATGGAGTTTCTGGTTTAGTTTCTTATCCTAAGTCATGTGGCTAGGCTTGTTAAAAGGTTAATATTAACTTTTAGGATTGTTAAATCCAAGACGTGGCACCTCAGTTCAAGTTCCTCTCAGAGGCTATTTGCATACTTAAATTCCTAGAGAAGCATTGGATGGCCTATTAAGTCTTCTTATATAGACTTGGCACTTTCCACACAGAGAAACATTCCCCATTGGACACTCCATTGAAGTTTCTAACGCAGCCAAATAAGATCTCCTGATTTGCACTGAGGGGGGTAAACACCCCAAACATCTGTCTGTAAATTGAGATTCTGATCCTAAGTCATGTGGCAAGGCTAGTTAAAGGGTTGATATTGACTTTGCATTGTTACATCCAGTATATAGTGCTAGAGTTTAAGTCGTCTTCTTTTCTGAAGTGGCTATTTGTATATTAAAATTCCCAAAGGAGTATTGCATAGCTGATAAGTATCCTTACGCCGGCTTTGCACTCTTCATAAGAAATATGTTCCTCCTTAGATGAGGAGGGGGAAATCAGATTCAAGACCCCTGATTAGCTGTAGAAAGAGAAAGAAGTACAGGAATGAATGTGTGCGTTCACATAAGAGTTGGTGAAGTAAGAAGCATCCAGGACATACAGAATTCATATCAATTATTTATTACTTCAAGGGACGTGAAACTAAGAGCAGGTTTTTAAACTAAAAATCAGAAGGTTTTATACTGCAACCAGAAACTAAAAATATTTATTTTCCTAAATTTGCTATAATGTTTTTAAAAGTTGCTTTACATTTTAGATCTAAATTATACTGTAAGTACTTACCGGAAAATATTGTCCTTCACCAAACTAAGCAGTGCAGTGGCTCCCCCAAATGAATGACCCATGACAGCTACTCTACTGAAGTCCATTCTATCCTAAAAGTAAAGAAATAAAGGAATATGTATAATTAAGTGGTGTTCATCCATAAATCTATACAAAGCAAATCAGTGATGAGAAAATCGTAATGCTACATACAATTGTAATATCACAACATAAGACATGTCTGGGCATGTAGACATACACTTAAATTTAGCTATCACTCCGCTCACCGAAAGCCGCTCCTGCGGAACACTAGATGCTGCACGGGAGCGCACGCAAAAGAGTAGCACATCATTAACAGTCCAAATTCAGAAAAGAAGCTGCAACTCACCGCTGATGAATCTAATCCTGTTAAATGGGGCTTTCTGGGTTACATGAGTACAAGTGCAGGGAGGGGGTTCAGAGTCCTTGGACAAGGATCCCAAACCCCCTCCCTGCACTTGTACTCATGTAACCCAGAAAGCGCCCATTAAACATGACTTCATTCATCACCGGTGAGTTGCAGCTTCTTTTCTGATTTTGGACATACAATTTTAATCCCAGTGCACACAGGGATGGTAACATTTTGTTGAGTAATTATAAATTGTCATGCTAAGGATTATTTTAAAGGATTATCCCTTGGACACTGGTGACTATTTAATTTAATATTTTTCTCACTGGTTGGGACATGTGTATGGAGGAAGCCAAGAACTGCACTCTCTGATTATTGGAGTTTGCTACTTCAAAGGAGTTATCTGGGACAATTTTATTTTTTAACAATGATCTGTAGCAAAGCCAAGTATGACTGAGTTAATTTCTGTCAATACAGGTCTTATTTAGGTACACCTGGCAAGCTATGTCTAGTGAGCGAAGCTTGGTGTTCACTGGGCGGTCTGCTAAGGAGCTGAGCAGTCTGGTGTTAGCAGGAAAAAAATTCTGTTTAATGGTGAACAGTCACCCGGAGCCTGAGCAGTCTTGAAGCTGATGAGTAACCAGGGAAAGTATATATTGCACTGGGGTTTGTGTGGAACCTGATCAGCTGGCTGTGAGAGACTCTGGCATTGTTTTTCCTGCAGTGAAAGGTGGACATTTATGTGAATGGATGAGTCCCCCTTTGTTTGTATATAGACTGTTTATTTTGTACCTCCCTGTTTTACCAAGGAACTACAGTTATGTGCAAAATAATAACAGTCTAACTTCACAAATGGGTTTCAATTACTGTTTTTGGGAGAAATTATCATACAATTGTTTTGAACATACACACACTTGCATCCATGTAATGGAAAAGGGGAAAGACCTTTTACAGTGTGAAGACATGTCCGCACCCAACTAGTCCTAGTACAGGCTAGCAAGATCCTAGCCTCACAACTAACGACACAATCTTGGACCTGACTCCTTAATATGCAGTCAATAAGGTTTCTCGTACATCCTGAATGGTGAACACATATAAATCAACCCAGAATGTGATAGGGCAAACCACAAAAAGAAAATTAGTAAAACATGGAAAGGAGCAAACCAAGAAGGTAGAATAAAGACAATAGGAACTATTAGCATTTGGTCAGGAAAAGAAAAGGTAATAGCCCAGCAGCCAGAAACAAATTGTCACCATAACTAATCCCCAAACCGAGCCACGACAGTACTCCCCATTCTACGAAAACCATTGTACCCTTAGAAGACCATACTATGTGAGGTTGCTGATGAAACTCCCCCACCAGTTGATCCACATGAATATACTCCAAAGCAACCCAGGAGATATCTTCAGGACCATAATCTTTTCACTTCCCAAGATAAAGTAGATGGTGCATGACCCGCCTGGAAGAAAGCACTATCTCCACTTCCTACTCCTGATTCCCTTCCAAATCCCCCTGAAATGTCTTGAGGATGATGTGTCCCCTTACATTTTTTTTTAAAAGGGAAGAATACAAAGAATTATTGATTCTCCAAGCAGTGGGAAGTTGCAATTTAACAGTCACAGGGTTACGAATTTTAATAATTTTGTAAGCACCTAAAAATGTATGTGAAAACATCCTAGATGTGACCTTTAAGCGTAGACTCTTTGAGGACACCGGCACAAAATCATCACCTTAAAGTTAGGAGCTTTCCTATGTCTGCTGTTACCACCTCTTTTGGCCCGTTCAACAGCTACTAAGCGGATCCCTTTCAAACTCCTTCTAGACACCAAACAAGAAAATCTCTCCTCCAGCACAGAGAACTGTAAGGATATGTGCACTCAGTGCATTTTTCCTGCGTTTTTACCATGGTTTTATGCTAATGAATGCTAATCTAAACCTGAGTTTTTACTTTCCAGGAAGACCTATGTGTTTTATGGCGGGTTTACACGTCGCGATATCGCAGTACAATTTCAATCAAAAGTCACGTGGTTCGCTCGTTGGACCCGATATCGTTCCTGCGTTGTATGGTGTGAACGTCCAATACGATGCAGGAACGATGTCAATGCGATATCGGGGATCGAATGAGCGTGCTATTCAATGCCCCGATATTGCATAGCGATTGAAGCCGGATCGTGCTGTGTAAACGCCCAATTACGATGCGATTTGATACGTCACCCATTCACTCCCATGTTAACTATGCGATCCTGGGTTGGGAGGCGGAGACATCGCACGGACGTTGTATTTCGATATCGCAGCGTGTAAACAGTCAATGCGATGCGGGTGAAACGTGCACTAATTGCGCGCTCCCGCGCCATTGAGTTGCGATATCGAAACGATATCGTGGCGTGTAAACCCACCATTAGGCAAAAGCTGTGCACACACAAGGTTTCTGTTTCTATGCAGAAACTGAAACCTGTACAGGTTTTGCTGCATTTTGAAAAGAATGAGCATGACAATTCTTTTCCTGCATTTTAGCTGCAGTCAATGGCAAAAATGCAGAAAATACGCAGCAACCAAAACACAGCAAAAATGTGCAAAAAATGCAGCCAAAAATGCAGCAAATCTACCAAGATATCTAGAGATACTAGAAACCTGTACAGGTTATCCCAAAAACTGGAGGAAAACCCCCACAGCAAAAAAAAAAAAAAGGGCAAGGTCAAAATTTGGAATTAGTTTTTGCACATTACAGAATGTTTTTGCATGCGTAAATGGTGCGTTTTTTAGCGGTGTTTCTATCTGCCTCACTTTTACTTAGAGGTAGTTGAAACTGTGAAATCCTGTGGATATTTGCAGAGTATTTTCAAAATTAGAATAGGGTCTATGGTCTGCATTTTGCAAAGAAGTGACATGCTCAATGTTTGCAACATGCACAGGGCCGGCGTTAAGGGGGAAGGGGGCAGACTGGGCAGATGCCCAGGGCACCCACTCTGTTAGGGGCCCCTTTGGTCTACAACAAGAGCTACACTAAAAATAGCATTGAAAATATATAAAAATACACATATTTTGTATTGTTGCGTTCGTAAGAATCTAAGCTATCAATATATGAAGTAAATGAATCCATTTGGTAAATGGCGTAATGGGAAATAAATAAAAATGGAAGAATAATGTTTTTATGGCCACCAGAATGTTACAGTAAAATGCAATGACATACGATCAAAATATTGTATCTGCCTTAAAATGGTATTGGTAAAAATGTCAGCTCAGGGCGGAAAAAGTAACTCCTCACATAGCCCCATATTGCAAAAAATGAAAATGTTACTGTCTCAGAAAATGACGACTAAAGCAAATTTTTATTTATTTATTTATTTTGATAAAATTCAGATTTTTTTTTTATCATTGAAATAAAATAAAAGATAACATGTTTGGTTTCTGCTTGCTCACACTGACCTAGATAATCATCTTATGAGGTCACTTTTACCATGCTAAATAAAACTCAAAAAATACATTGTGGAATTGCACTTTTTTTTTTCAATTTCAAAGTACCGTACTTGGAATTTTTTTCTCATTCACCAGTACATTACATCCCGCAAAAAACAATCCCCATATGGCTATGTGGAAGGAAAAAGAAAAAATGTTATGGTTGTTGTAAGGGTGCATCCTCACAATCAGGAGACGCAGCGTTTTGGACGCAGTGTCTTTGCGCTGCATCCAAAACGCTGCGTCGTACAGTACTAGCATAGTGGATAGGATTTAAAAAAATCCCATCCCCACTATGCGTAACCCGCCAGCAGCGTCTTTGGAGCTGCGGTGCGGGTTTCCGGCAGTCCGCTCCTCCGCAGCATGTTTATTTCATGCTGCGGAGTCGGAAGCGGCTCCCATCGGGTGACTGAAGGGACAAGCCGCCCTGCACCCACCGCACACGGTGAGTACAGGGCTGTTGCGGTCTCCCTGCGGCCACCCGCGGCTTCCCTCAGGTCCGGAGGAGCTGCGTTCAACACGCAGCTCCTCCGGACCGTGTGCACACACCCTAAGAACTGGAGGAAAAAACAATAATGAAAAATTGCTCAGTGGTGCAAGGTATAAAAACCTTGTAATTGCCATATAATAACAGCAGGAGTGCCCCCCGCAGGCTTCAATCTTTACATGTTCATGATGGGAGTAATTAGAGTTTGGGGACCTCCTTAATTCTTACATTTGTAGCCAGATATCAAGCAGAATTTACAAGGCATTAAAGAGCATGTCCAGGATTAATAAAACTTTACTACATTCTTTCAAAAACAGCACCACCCCTGTGTACAGGTGGCATGTGGTATTACAGCATAGGCCCATTCCCTTCAATGAAGCTGAGCTGCAATATCAAACACAACCTGTAGACAGGGGTGGCACTGTTTTTGAAGGAAATCAGTCATGTACATAGGATTCTGGACAACTCCATTGGTCAACGTTTCCACTAGTGACCCCAGAACAACACAAGACATCCAGGATGGGGCTTAATGCAACATTAACTATTTTGTGTGTTAAAAAAAACTATGGTATGAAGAACATAGGAGATCTTTGCTAATGATTACATTTAGGTAGATGATCCAATGAAAGCATTTTTCTTACTGACTCTAGATTGTAAAATTATAGGTAATTTTTAATCAATACAAGGAGTCCTGTAATCAGAATCTCCATCTCTTGGTCAGAGTATAAGAAGTTAAAAAGATCGACTCTCCCCGGAGGAGACGTCCTGTATGAGACAGCTAGACAATAATGGGAATGGGTGTGTTTCTTTGTGTGTGCTCTCTATGTTTATATATATATGTGTGTGTGTGCTCGGTGTATACATATGTGTGTGCTCAGTGTATAAAGAGAAGAAAAGATGGAGTATACAATAATTAGGAACACTTTGTGGATAGCAAAAAAATAACAATGCTTTATTTAATCTACTATATAATCTCCTAATGTTCTCTGTCACGGAAATCACGCGCCAGCACTCATTGGCTGCCACCAGCCGCGTCAATCAATGAGCGCAGTGTATGTAAAACAGCTGCGCGCATTCAAAACGGGATTTCCGGGGGGCGTGTCCTGCTGCTAATGGCGCCGGGCGCAGATTAGAGGAGCTCCGGTGGAAGACCCCACAAACGGCACTAAACAGGCCCGCCTGCCGCGAGTAAAGAACCCCAGCTGACCGGTAAACATCACGGGAGTGTGCTGGGATGCCGCGGACAGCTCCAAGGAGACGCCAGACGGAGAACCGCCTCACAGATTACTTTGACTCAGAGCCGCGGCGCTCTGCCTCACCACCTAAAATGGCGCCGGCAGCCACACAGCGAGCCCGCTCACCAAGGAGCCCACACAGCCCTGGGAATCAGCCACACGCCGCTGCACACAGATCGGAGGAGGATGCCCCGGTCACACAGGGTATGTTGAAATCCTGCCTGAGCACCCTGAGAGACACACTGATGGCAGATATAACAACATTACTCTGCACACTTAAGGAGGAAGTGGGGGCACTGACTGATAAAACCACCCACCTGGAAGGGAAACTTGGAGATTTTGCACAGGCACATAACAACCTGGCCGACAGCCATGCAGATTTAGACAGAGAAATGGGGATAATGAATAACAAAATGTGCCATCTGGAAGATGCCCTCCGGCGTAATAACTTTAAAATAAGGGGTATGGCTGAATCAAACGACTCTGAAAATCCTCATGATCTAGCTGCGTCCTTCCTTGCCACGGCCCTTCCAGATTCCCCTCCCACAGACCTAGAAATTGAAAAAGTATACCGAATCCCAAAACCTCGGAACATGAGGGAAGACGTACCCAGAGACATCCTGGTGCATATGGTCCGATCTGGGGTGGCAGAGCGATTGCTGCGACGTATGCGCAAAGGTCCGGCATTACCCGACCCATACAGCCATATTTCTATATATCAGGATCTATCCCCAGGCACACTTGCTCGGCGTAGAGACTTTGCCTCATCGTGCAAGATCCTCCGTGACCGAGGTATCCCATACATCTGGGGTACACCAACAGCGTTGTTATTCAGATACGAAGGAAAACGGCATTCCTTTGCCTCCCCCACTCTCCTAAGGAAGGCACTACGCACGTGGCGTCTTGCCTCTTCCTCATCTCCGAATCCCCGGAACGACAGGCTGGAAGATCCCACTGAGAATAATCCCTCAACACCAAAAGACAATTGAGCGACATCCTACCTGGAACCGTTCTCACTACTGATGTCTACTGGACATTTGGGTCTGCCTTCTGTGACTCTTTTCTGCTCCTGCGGCATGTCAGGTGAGCCGCCCATTGTGGGCCACTCTCCACGAACGGGGTCACCTGAAATGGAGCCTTAGACCCGTGAGTTACCCTCTGTTTATTTTTGTACCAAGCTTGCCGGCACATTTTTCCCTCTCGCTGCGGGTTGCGCGAGTGGGATATTGGGCCGGATTCTGAAGTTACCCCCCAAATGACTTGATTCCTCTTAAATAAGCTTGGAGTCCTTAATACGTTTACATTATTGTTCATTTATGTTTAACGTTGTACGTTTCTAATCTCTCTCTACACTCCCCTATACGGTTCTTCTTTCTCTCTCTCTTCTTTCCCCTTCGCCACTCCCTTTACTGATCTCTCTAACCCTTACTTCCCACCTCGTTTTCTATCTTGTACCCCGTTCACCCCAGGGTTCAGTAATGTCACTGAAGGTCTTTTCCCTGAATGCTAACGGCCTCAATTCTCCGGCGAAACGATCTTTCCTCTGGAGAGAGGCCAAATCGTCAGGAGCTGATATCTTGTGCCTACAGGAGACACACCTCCTACAGTCTGACAATATACGCTTGCATCATAGAGACTATCCTCATAGCTTTTTCGCCAATGCCTCACAGAAAAAAGCAGGGGTTTGCATTTTTGTCGGTCATAAGGTACAGTTCTCCCTTCTCTCCTCCTTTGTGGACGGAGCGGGCAGGTACGTTGGTATATGTTGCGAAATAAGTGGCATTCAGTACACGATTGTGAGTGTGTATAGCCCAAACGTAGGCCAACAGAGATTCCTCAGAGACCTGTTTGCTCGTTTACAGAGAGAGACAAAGGGAAGACTTTTAGTATGCGGAGATTTTAACTCAGTAATGGAGCCCCGCATCGACACCTCCTCAGGAAATCGCAGGGAGGGTGGAGCAATGGGAGACCTCTGCAGGGAGTTCCACCTCCATGATGTCTGGAGATATCAGCACGCAGAGGAAAGGGATTACACCTTTTTCTCTCCAGTGCATAAGTCCTACTCCAGAATTGATCTCTTTCTTGTAAATGATGAGGCACTGGGAAGGTGCTACTCATCGGGCCTGGGAGTGGTCACTTGGTCAGATCACGCCCCGGTCACATTGGAGTTGGGACTAGACATGGGAGGTGGAGCTCCCAGGAGATGGAGACTTCATGCGGGACTTCTGACGGACCTACAGATAAGCGAGGAAGTGGGAGAGGCAGTGACGGAGTACTTTGCTCTCAATGATCAAGAGGACATGAAGGATGATACCCTGTGGTATGCCCACAAGGCGGTAGTCCGAGGTCTTCTCATTCAAAAAGCGGCGATAGCAAAACGTCGCAGGGAGCAATTACTCCGCGACTGGACGTCAGAAATACAGCATTTAGAGACGACAAACAAAAAATCGCCCTCAGAGGCAATCTTAACACAGATCCATCTCACTCGTAACAAACTTCGATCGCTCCTTCTCCGACAACACGAAATCGGCATCAGGAAATTACGAACAAAATATTACGAAGCGGGAGATAGAGCGGGAAAAATTTTACCCCGTAGACTAAAAAAGGTTGCAGTAAGACAAATGGTCACGGCCCTTAGGAATAAGGGGGGAGTTATGGTCAGACACCCTTCCGAAATAGTCGAGGCCTTTGCGGCGTACTATGAAGACCTATATAATCTCAAAAATGACCAGCATACTCCACAACCCACAAATGAAGCCATTGTGGACTTCTTGGGAAAATTGGACATCCCCACCATACCGACGCATATTCTAGAGACACTAAATTCTCCCTTCACCTGCTCCGAAATTGATAGAGCTCTGAAGGAGCTCAAAAGCAATAAAGCTCCGGGACCGGATGGTCTGATTAATGAATACTATAAACTCTTCGGGTCCATCCTGGCTCCGTACCTACTAAGGTTGTTTAATAGGTGGCAAGAAACTGGTTCCATCCCAGCAGAGGCTCTTGAAGCTACGATATCCACCATTCCGAAACCAGGAAAGGTGCTGGATCACCCGGAGAGCTTTAGGCCAATTTCACTTCTTAACACCGATGTTAAGCTATACGCAAAATTATTGGCCACGCGCCTCAATGATGTGATCCCTCTCCTGGTGCATCAGGATCAAGTGGGGTTCGTGCGGGGCAGGCAAGCAAATGATGGGACTAGACGGATGCTAGACCTGATAGAGGTGGCGGAGAGGAGAGGTATACCAAGCGTCTTCCTGTCACTGGATGCAGAGAAGGCGTTTGACAGAGTCCATTGGGGCTACCTCCGGGAGGTCCTCTCCGCCTTCGGATTTTCTGGCCCTATCGTCTCAGCGATCCTTAGTCTTTACTCCCATCCGTGTGCCAGAGTTCTCTCCTCTGGCTACACGTCCAGGCTTTTCCGTGTCTCTAATGGTACCCGCCAAGGCTGCCCATTATCGCCTTTGGTTTTTGCCCTTGTTATGGAACCATTGGCGATCTCTTTGAGGGCAGATCCAAAAATTCCAGGGATCTTGGTCGGAAAAAACCAAACACGTGGTTGGTCTATACGCGGATGACGTCATTATTGTCACGGAAAACCCCCAATCTTCCCTCCAGAGCATTATGGATCAGCTTGACTGCTTCGCACGGATCTCCTACTACAAACTCAATGTGAGTAAATCAAGGCTGTTGCCCATCGGTGTCTCAAATGACACCACTGCTGCTCTTGCCGACTCCTTTCCCTTCGCATGGACCCCAGAGGGGATCCCCTATTTGGGAATCATCCTATGCCCAACTTCGGGCGTAGCACTAAAAAATATGAACCGTCTCTTGCAAGATCTTGAGGGTTCTTTAGGAGGACTCCCTCTGGGTTCCATGTCCTGGATGGCGAGGATACAATCGGTAAGAATGTTGTGGCTCCCCAAGATTTTGTATCTATTCCGGTGCGTCCCAATACACTTCCCCAAAACACTCAAATTGAAATTACAGACTATGATCTCTAAGTGCATATGGGGCGGAGCACCGGCCAGAGTAAAGGGATCCTTGTTATACAGACACTTAACTAAGGGAGGCATGGGAGTTCCAAATGTTGAGCAATACCGCAAAGCAACAATTTTAGAGGCGGCTGGGAAATGGTGGCGGGATGGGGATGGACAGGGATGGAAGCAAATAGAGGAGGATACTCTTCCGGGAAGTTCGCTGCGATCTCTCCTTGCTGCCAACTCAATGGGGAAGATCGCTAATTCCGGCCTTTTGGGCTCAGTGAATGAGCTCCTAAAGGTTTGGAGATCGGTCTCCAATGAATGGACCAAACTTCCCATTGAGGCTATCCCTCTGGATGCTTTCTGCTGGCTGATACCCAATATGTCCTTGTCCCCTTGGAGACATCATGGACCAAAAACCTTAGCAGACATTACCCGTAACCAGACTTTAATTTCTCTGGAAGACTTCTTGACCAACTTCCCGACCCTTAGACCAACCTTCCTCTACTTTCACCAGATTTCGAACTTTGTGCGCTCTCCCGCCTTCTCCCACGACTTACGACCCTCACGAACCCCATCGGCCTTGAGACGCTTGCTGTTGGCTGAACCTCGACCAACAAAGTCACTTTCTCAAATTTACTCCGATATCTTAGACCAAGATATACCCTCCCAACTGTCATATGCCATAAAGTGGCAAGAGGAATTAGGTTTCCAAGCTTCGGAGAGTGACTGGGAGGATGCGGTCCACTGCGTAAAAGAAGCATCTAGATGTCTTAATCACATAGAAATGCTCAAAAAAATACATCTCCGTTGGTACGCTACCCCCGCCAAACTGGCAAGATTCGGTAAGGGAACCTCATCTCAGTGCTGGAGGCAGTGCGGTTTTAGGGGCGACTTACCACATATGTGGTGGGGGTGCCCCAGAGTCGCTCAGTTCTGGCAGCTGGTCTCAGGTCTTATTGACTCTGTAACTGGGTCCTCGATGCCATTGGAACCACAGATGGCGGTGCTCCATGTGGGGGTCATTGTTTTCCCACCCGAGTTACGACATCTATTGACATACATTTTGACGGCTGCAAGGATATGTGTAGCCGCGAAGTGGAAACAAACGGTCCCTCCGACGATGAGTGACCTTACGGATAGAGTTAACTCTATTTTCTGCCATGAGTACTACCTAGCCCAGGACCATGGTGCCAGACGCTATGTAGCAGATGCCTGGAACCTGTGGAGTGTCCACCCGCTGGCTATGAAAATTCCCATGTGAGGACAGAGCCCATTTTCTGGTCTTCGCTATGGAAGCTGATGCTCCGTTTGAACCCTGGGGCGAATATTCCTACCCCCCCTCCTCTAGGTTCCCTCCTTTTCCTCCTACATATTTTTCTTCTCTTTCTTTTCTTCCTTCACTTCTACCTTATCGACTCCCTAGGCCTGTGAACGGTTGTGCCGATGATATCGCTCATTATGTATGGTACGCGATTATGTCGCAGACAATTGTCCTGGAGTTATACTAATGCCACCTGTGTACTGTCTGTGGCCATGATTGTGCAACTAACCACACGAAGAAATACCATCTCTGGAGACGGAAAATACAGCATATATAAGTGCAGTATATGCCACTAGAGTGACTATTTACGACACGGACGACTGGAGTCGAAACGCCCGCTCAAACACGCCTATTCGTTTGTTATATGGAAACTATACAGTTTTACCAAACATCTTTCTATGTGCTTCGTCTTTGTTTTGTTATGTAATGACATGTCTTTGATTTTGTTTGATGATAACCAATAAAAATTAATTATGACAAAAAAAAAAAAAAAAAACGGGATTTCCGCGACATATTTGGTAGATGTAGGAGCTGCACATTAAGGAGCGTCTTCCAATACACAATACTACTACAAACGCACAGTAGCTCTGTACAGCGGAATACAGTACCACACCTCTTCTAATGGTTCACCATAGTTAGTAGTAAGCCCTCTATGGAGAATAGCTGCTATAGGCAGCAGCCCTTTACATTTCGTCTCCTGCACCTCGCCTCCTTACATAGCAGGGCTTTCCTGTAACTTGCACACGCTCCCTTACCCAAGGTCCTCTAGGCTTCAGTAGCCCAGGCCGAGCACAATGGTGACATTGGGTAACATGATGTGCCCTCCGCTACACTGCATCCTACCTCCGTGTGGTGAGTGATAGGGCACAGGGGAGGTTGGCAGCCTATCATGTGCCCGTACTGCAGAGCATCTTGCCAGCTGATGCAACTCCTAGAGGACCTGGCAGGCTGAGGATGAGGGATCAAGCTCAGGCAGCCATTGTATAGGCAGATGTGAGTGAACTACCACCCTCAGCATGCCCTGACAGGCTGAGGATGAGGGATCAAGCTCAGGCAGCCATTGTATAGGCAGATGTGAGTGCACTATAACCCTCAGCATGCCCTGACAGGCTGAGGATGAGGGATCAAGCTCAAGCAGCCATTGCATAGGCAGATACTGGTGCACTACAACTCCCAGCATACCCTGACAGGATAAGGAGGAAGCTCTGGCAGCCATTGTATAGGCAGATGTAAGTGTACTACAACTCCCAGCATGCCCTGACAGGATAAGGAGGAAGGTCTGGCGGCCACTGTATAGGCAGATGTGAGTGCACTACAACCCTCAGCACGTCCTGACAGGTGAGGATGAATAATCAAGCTCAGGCAGCCATTGTATAGGCGGATGTGGGTGCACTACAACTCCCAGCATGCCCTGACAGGATAAGGAGGAAGCTCTGGTAACCATTGTACAGGCAGATACTGGTGCACTACAACTCCCAGCATGCCCTGACAGGATAAGGAGGAAGCTCTGGCAGCCATTGTATAGGCAGATGTGAGTGCACTACAACTCCCAGCATGCCCTGACAGGATAAGGAGGAAGCTCAGGCAGCCATTGTATAGGCAGATGTGGGTGCACTACAACTCCCAGCATGTCCTGACAGGCTGAGGATGAATAATCAAGCTCAGGCAGCCATTGTATAGGCAGATACTGGTGCACTACAACTCCCAGCATGCCCTGACAGGATAAGGAGGGAGCTCAGGCAGCCATTGTATAGACAGATGTGGGTGCACTACAACTCCCAGCATGCCCTGCACGCTGAGGATGAAGGATGAAGCTCGGACAGACATTCTATAGGCAGGTACTGGTGCACTACAACTCCCAGCATGCCCTGACAGCATAAGGAGGAAGCTTTGGCAGCCATTGTATAGGCAGATGTGGGTGCATTACAACTCCCAGCATGCCCTGACAGGATAAGGATGAAGTTCAGGCATCCATTGTATAGGCTGATGAGGGTGCACTACAACTCCCAGCATGCCCTGACGGCAAAGGATGAATAATCAAGGTCAGGCAGCCATTGTATAGGCAGATGTGGGTGCACTACAACTCCCAGCATGCCATGACAGGCTGAGGATGTAGCTCAGGCAGCCATTCTATAGGCAGGTACTGGTGCACTACAACTCCCAGCATGCCCTGACAAGCTGAGGATGAGGGATCAAGCTCAGGCAGCCATTGTATAGGCATATGTGAGTGCACTACAACTCCCAGCATGCCCTGACAGGATAAGGACGAAGCTCAGGCAGCCATTGTATAGGCAGATGTGGGTGCACTACAACTCCCAGCATGCCCTGACAGGCTGAGGATGTAGCTTTGACAGCAATTCTATAGGCAGGTACTGGTGCACTACAACTCCCAGCATGCCCTGACAGCATAAGGAGGAAGCTTTGGCAGCCATTGTATAGGCAGATGTGAGTGCATTACAACTCCCAGCATGCCCTGACAGGATAAGGATGAAGTTCAGGCATCCAATGTATAGGCTGATGTGGGTGCACTACAACTCCCAGCATGCCCTGACGGCAAAGGATGAATAATCAAGGTCAGGCAGCCATTGTATAGGCAGATGTGGGTGCACTACAACTCCCAGCATGCCCTAACAGGCTGAGGATGTAGCTCAGGCAGCCATTCTATAGGCAGGTACTGGTGCACTACAACTCCCAGCATGCCCTGACAAGCTGAGGATGAGGGATCAAGCTCAGGCAGCCATTGTATAGGCAGATGTGAGTGCACTACAACTCCCAGCATGCCCTGACAGGCTGAAGATGAATAATCAAGCTCAGGCAGCCATTGTATAGGCAGATATGGGTGCACTACAACTCCCAGCATGCCCTGACGGCAAAGGATGGAGCTCAGGCAGCCATTGTATAGTCAGATTTATACCCAGCTTCGCATTGAATTATTCTTAAATCTTCATAACTACACTACATACATATTCTAGAATACCCGATGCGTTAGAATCGGGCCACCATCTAGTTCTATATAAAAGAACAATACTGACACACAATAAAAACAATTAAAATAGCAAAGGCTATATAAATAAACACGCTGGTATGTGTAATAACATCACCAGCCACCTTAACACTTTATACAGCAAACTTGGAAATTCCAGGTGAAAATGATACGCCTTAAGGCCCCGTCACACACTACGATATTGATAACAATATCGTTAGTACGTCACGGCTTTTTGGATGGAGCAACGACGTTGTTGTGTAGACAAGTAGAAACAATCATCGATAAGGCCAGCTTCACACTGCGGCATGATCCGGTCCGGGGCTGTCCGAGAGGACCCAGACAGCCGCGGACTGGATCAGCACACAGGACTGGGGGGCTAATATGCCCTCTGTCCGGTGTGCAGCGCACGCAGTTCACGCTGCTGATAAGTCAGGACCGGGAGCCGCGGTCCTGACCTGTCAGCTGCTGCACACCGGACCAGAGGGCATATTAGCCCCCCCAGTCCTGTGTGCTGATCCGGTCCGACGGCTGTCTGGGTCCTCCTGGGCAGCCGCGGACCGGATCACGCCGCAGTGTGAAGCCGGCCTAAGTCGGCTGATCATTGATGGGAGGTTTTTGAACTGGATCTTAAACCAAATGATGATCGTCCGTTCAACCTGCAGCATTGGTGTGTGTGACACCTTGATAAAGATGTTGTTAATGACTTCACCTATTCAGAATTGAAGGACGTAGCTGATCCAACGACCGCAAGTATCGTTCGCTTGTCGCAGAATCGTTGCTGCGTCGTTAAAGATATCTTTACATGTGACATTTCACTAGCGATCATTGAACGCCGTTCAAGCGATCTAGGTCAAGTCGATCGTTGATCAGATCACTCGGATGTAGAAGTGTGTGACGGGGCCTTATGCAATACAAATATCCAAACGTATATATTGGTTCAGGTGATGTAACAATACGCTTGTGTGTGCACCACCATCCACATTTATAAATCCTGGCAGCACAGATGAGAGTTCATAGGTGTAAACATATCGAAAATGACATAAGGAAAATGTTGCTTATTCATCAGATGACTGGATGTTTATGGAGGAACAATCATTGGTCTCGGCAGCATATTACCCGATGCAAACTGCTGAAGAGCTGCTGAGAACATGATAATGTAGAGAACAGATTGATATACTAGTGATCGTTCATTGCCCATCATCTTATGAAAAAAGGCTGCAAACAAGTGCTGAAGGACTTAAATATTGTTGATCGCGCTCATTTAACCCCTTCCCAACTCTTGACGTAATATAACGTCAAGAGGGGGGTCCCGGTGTTTGATGTGAGCTCCAATGCGGCGCTTACATCAAACACCCGACATCTCAGTTGATCTCATCTGCTGAGATGTCGGGCTTCCAGCACCGATCGGATCTGGGATCCGATCGGTGCTGTTAACCCTTTGGATCCCACCGTTATTCAGTAACAGCAGGGTCCAAAACCACCACCTGCACGGGAGATCCTGTAATAATATCGCGAGATCTCCAGTGCTCACGTGATAGCCTGTTGTCCTGCCGAGACCCTGGAAGCTATCACTGATCACTTCCCGTGAGTGGTTGGCAAGCGCTGAAAACCACTCACAGTGCGCATTTGTGACAGGTCCCGATGTGCTGCAGCTCATCGGGACCTGTCACAAGCGAGCAGACTGTGCAGCAGTGTGGTGCCCTATGGGGGTGTGTAAAATAGAATGAATTAAAAAATAAAGTTTTTACAAACATGAAAAAAAAACACATTCAAGTTCTTATCACCCCCCTTTTCCCCCATTCAAAATAAAAGTATTAAAAAAATAAAAAATTACACATATTTAGTATCACCGTGTTCAGAAATGCCCAATCTATCAATATATAAAATCAGGTACTGAGAGCCGTAAACTGTGTTACGGAAAAAAAGGTCCAAACGCCAAAATTATGCGTTTTTGGTCACTGCAACATTGCTATAAAATACGATAAAGTGCGATCAAAACAGCGCATCCACCCAAAAGGGATGGGATCATTAGAAACGTCAGCTCAAGACGCATAAAATGAGCTGTCACACAGCCCCAGATTCCAAAAATAAGAACACTAAGGGTCACAGAACATGGCGCAAAAAGTGTGATTCTTTTTTTTTTTTCAAACATCTGAATTTTCTTTCACCACTTAGATACCAGTAAAAGTATACATATTTGGTATCTACAAACTCGTTCTGATGAAGAATCACACCGTCACATCCATTTTACCATATCGTGAACATGGCGACTAAAAAGCAAATGTGTAATTGCACTTTTTTTGCAATTTCACTGCACTTGGAATTTTTTTCCCATTTCCCTGTACACTGTATGGTAAAAATAAATGATTGCATCTGAAAATACAACTTGTCCAGCAAAAAAACAAGCCATCATATGTCTATATCGACGGAAAAATAAAAAAGTTATTGCTCTTGGAAGCAGGGTAGCAAAAAACGAAAATGAAAAACGAAAAATCGCCGGGTGGTGAAGGGGTTAATGGTCTGAACTTAGCACATGTAAATTTAACCCAAATGTTTGAGTGTGATGGTGCAATATATGAGCATTTAGAGCCCCACTTTAAATTTTTGCCCAGGGCCCCACATTGTCTAAAACCGGCCCTGAACACACAGCAGAACCATTGACAACCGCAGTGTACTTTCACTTTCACTTCACAATGTAAACCAATGTGTATGGATAGCATTTGCTGTTTCACATTGGTTTTACACGACATCAAAAACGCAGCCTTAGATCTACATAAATTTACATAAAACCATACCAAAATGTGTGAACACAGCCTGGCTAACATAACATTGCTGGCTTCAGAATAGAAATGCAGATTTTGATGTAGATTATTTAAAAAATGCAAAACAAAATGCATATAAATATACAGCATGGGCAGTGGTGTAACTAGAGTCTGTCGGGCCCTGGTCCGATATTTAGACCTGGACCCCCCCACCCCCATCCCGCGCCCACATGTCGGTCAGATATTAAATACTAAATACTTTAAAGACTCACAGATTTACCCCTCTCCCCCTTCATTATGTCTTAATGTCCCTCATCTTGCAATATATGGTCCTCCTACTAGAATATTGCCCTTATCGTGGTATATATGTTCCCTGTCCTGGTATATATAGTCTGTTTCCTCCCGCCACTCACATGGAAAGCAGAAAGTGGTAAGAGGAAGCGAGGGGTTGGAGCTGCAGCACTAGGAAGCGGGACGCTCCCCTCTTCACCCCTCGTGTCCTCACCTCTCCTGACACACGGGCCCCATAGCTGTGTGCAGCACGCTGCCGCACAGTGCCACACATCCACGTGAAGCAGGCACCCAGAGCAGGGATCAGTGGTCGCAGGGGCGGTGCGGGACCCTGTATGTCTGGGTCCCGTTGCAACCGCGACTCTTGCGACCGCGATTGTTATGCCCATGAACATGGGCATGAGGCCTAAATCTGCAGCAAATCTGCAAAGAGAAAATACTCAACTTGTGCATTGGATTTTATGCAAAAAAGAATAAAAAATGTGATAATAATATGTGCACACAGCCTAAAGGTAGTTTAAAGTTCGAAAAAGTGTGTTACAAATGAAATTACTGTTGTTTCTTGACACGTGTTTACATTTGGGACAACTGTCTCAGCAAGTCTCTCATTCTACTCTCACAAAATTACACATGAAAGGAAAGGTGGAGAACTACGGAAGACCACAGTCCTGGTTTCTTCCTGTTGGCTGTGCTGTGAATGTAGTAAAAGGCATAACACAGAGATGGTAGATGTGATAAGCCTATCACAGTTTTCCTCCATGCCCCGGCTGTAAAGTTATATCTGGGGCATGGAGATGTTAGCACTGTTTACAATGTGGTTTTATTTAAAAGTTGTTACGGTACTTATGTTTCTACAGACATGACCTGTATCACAAATAACCTCTGTTGGTAGGGAGAAAGGCTATCATATGTGAAGAAATATATCTATTCCTCACAAAGCACAACAACAGGGTTATCTCCTGGGTCATTTTCAATGTTCATTAGTTTTACAGTTGTGCATAGTCAGTCTCCAGTACATTACTATAAAATTGTCAGACTGACAGGGGACGGGAATAAAACTCGAGATCTCGTCAAGCACACCAAGGGTTAAAACATGTTTCTTCACACATCACATATGCTTCTGGACGCCAACTCAGTTATGTGTGATACAGATCTTGTCAGTTGAGACACAAGTTATGGGAGCGGTATGTCTTTAGTCAGCAGCCAGTAGTGACATGTGACTAGGACTCTGCTGCTCTGCTTATGCTGTCCTCTCAGTGTTTCACTGACAGGTAGCTTATCAATCCTCCGTGGGATTTGATAGCCTATAGTATATGAAAAGATATACAGTGAAGGAAATAATTATTTTGACATGCCCCCAGGGCTGTGGGGTACTCGGAAACAGGAAAACAGTTCTACTGGGGGAGTCATGGGGTAGAAACCCGGCTTCGTGGCCCTGGCGGTGTCAATAAAAGTTCGAAGGTGGAAACGGGTTTAGGGATTATTGTCGTGACGCCACCCGTGGTATTCAGCCGATGCTTCGGTGTGGGACCTCTGGTGATGATGGGGTGCAGCTTTGGTAGTTTCACTCCCCACGGGTGAAGCGGTTCCCCAGGTTAACCGGTAAAGTCTATAGCAGTGGTGGGCCGTTGGGGGTGCAGGACTGAGGGTTCAGAATAACCGACAGACACACAGTACGAGGTCTCCATTACCTTTACTGGCAGTAGTAGCAGGTTTAGTACAGGGTACCATCCACAAGTGATGTTGGCAATCCGGGTGGCCTGGAAGCAAGTTGGGGATCTCCTCACCCGGTGAGTCCTGAGGCCTCCCTGTTGCGCTACTCTTGGCTGGTCCTGGCTACCTGTAGCTACCTGCAACCCTCTCTTTCTGCGTAAAGTCGCTCACCCATATGGCAGGCAGCTCGAGCCCTTCCCGGACACCGTTCCTCTGGTTACTTTTACTGAGCTCTCTGGCGCTGCTTTGCCTCCTAGGCTTTGTCATGGCCGGGAGACTTGGAATCTCCCGCCCTCCAGCTTTGGCTGCTGGGCCTGGAGTACCCTCACAACCTTGGACTCCGGTGTCCGTTTCTGGTGCTCTGCACTGGGGTGAGCCAGATCACTGACTCCACTCCCCAGGCCTTCTTCTCTCCTTCCTCAGACCCTCTCCTACGGATTCCTCATGCTTGCTAGTCTCTGTCCTGGGACAAGCCTTACTCCGCTCCAATCCAAAGGACCTCTTCACAGTCCTCCTAGGAACTGAACTGACTAACCCCGGCCTAGGCCAGAATTTATAGGGAGCTCCCCTGAATTCAGGTTTCAGAGCTCCCCCTTCTCTCTGAAGTCAGGAAAATTGTTGCATGCTGTGGGCTTACCTGGTGTGAATACCCCTTCCTGTTCCAAGCACGACATCACCCCACGAGGGGGGCAATGCCGTTGTGGCTACCAGACCAAATCCCGTGCTGATTTTGCAAGTTTGCCCACTGACAAAGACATGAACAATCTATAATTTTAAGGGTAGGTTAATTTTAACAGTCAGATATAGAATATCAAAAATAACTTCTGAAAATTACATAGTCTAAATTACATTAATTTATTTGTATTTTGAAGGGAGAAATAAGTATTTGATCCCCTACCAACCATTAGGATCTCTGGATTCTACAGACCATTTAGACGATCCTAATACACTTGTTACCTGAATTAAAGACAAACATCTTAAATTGTCACCTGTATAAAAGACACCTGTCCACACACTCAATTAATTAGTCAGACTCTAACCTCTACAACATGGGCAAGACCAAAGAGCTTTCTAAGGACGTCAGGGAAAAGATCCTAGACTGGCACAAAGCTGAAATGGGCTACAAAACCATAAATAAGACGCAGGGTGAGAAGGAGACAACTGTTGGGGAAATAGTAAGAAAATAGAAGAAATACAAAATGAATGTCAATTGACATCTATCTGGGGCTCCATGCAAAATCTCACCTCACGGGTATCCAGGATCATGAGGAAGGTGAGAGCTCAGCCTAAAATTACACAAGGGGAACTTGTTAATGATCTCAAGGCAGCTGGGACCACTGTCACCAAGAAAATCATTGGTAACACATTACGCCATAATGGATTACAATCCTGCAGTGCCCGCAAAGTCCCACTGCTCAAGAAGGCACATGTGCAGGCCTGTTTGAAGACTGCCAATGAATACCTTGGTGATTCTGAGAGTGATTGGCAGAAGGTGCTGTGGTCAGATGAGACAAAAATTTAGCTCTTTGGCATAATAATAATAACAATAATAATAATAATAATTAACTCAACTCATCGTGTTTGGAGGAAGAGAAATGCAGCCTATGACCCAAAGAACACTGTCCCCACTGTCAAGCATGGTAGTGGAACCATTATGTTTTGGGGGTGTTTCTCTGCTAAGGGCACAGGACTACTTCACCGCATCAATGGGACAATGGATAGAGCCAACCCTTACACTTTGTCAATGGGCAAACTTACAAAGTCAGCAAGGGATCAAATAATTATTTCCTTTACTGTGACTGCAATGGTTGAAAAATCCCTCAATATTATGCAACTCACTGGAAAACTTAACCTTAATTATTTATTTCTAAATAACCAAGAGACATAGTACAGTGCACTCAAGTAACACAGATCCTAGACATAAGTCTTGTGTCCTGATCACACTGCACAGTATGTCAAATGGCACCACTAGGATGCCAGTCATTCAAAGTCTTGGACAAGCCCACAAAATGATGTTAAACCTGGTCTCATCTGATTGATTAGCGCAGTACTAATCAAATCTCAGATATCAGGATTCCCTAAATACACGTCACTGTGGACACAGTTCACACATCCAATAGTGAGTTGGAGCACACAGGGTGGAGGCACAACATTGCCAATTTTTTATGTACTGATTATGCTATCCGAACAACAACTAGCTTGACAGGCTTACAGCAGGAGAAGCAATATAGAGATATTATACTATATGAGCATTACCAGAATACAGTGGCGTAACTTGAAGCTCATGAGCCCAGATGCGAAAACTCTAACAGGGCCCCTAGTTATTGCAAATCTTTGATATCAATAGCCTTTTTCTATTGGCCAAAGTGACTTTTTGGGGCCTCCTAGGCTCAAGGGACCCAGTGCGATTGAAACCCCTACACCTGTTGTAGTTACACCCCTGCCAAAATGAGTCTATTAATAGTAGGAAATTACCAAGGATGCCTAAATGAAGTGGAACAGATAGAATTACAGAAATATGAACAAACAAGTGGAGGATGCCTAAAACATTTTGTATAGGGACTTATTGACTTCGTGCTTATGCATAACATTTTTCTCCTTGATGGGCTTGTCTTTCTCCTGCTCAGGGTTACTGTAATCGGGAGACCTTGTGCCCTATGCTAATTTATTTCTGGGCTGGTGGGACAGAATTGTATTCTCTGAGAGTTTAGGAAAACAGGCAGAGTACATAACATTGTGGTTACACTCCCCATTATCAACACATAGATACTATGTTTATATTTGTCAATGTTGTGCCTCTAAATCATGTGCTCTGACTTACTATTGTCTGTGAGAGCCATGTCCAAAATGATGCACAGTTGGGGAATAACGATTTGTGAGTTTTGTTTGGCTCTGCGGTAGCCAATCAGATGAGACTGTTTGACATCATTTTGTGAGTGTAAATGAATAATAGTAAAAATTTTGCTCAAAACAGAGGTGATTCTTTAGAGACCTTTAGCAGAGAGAAGCAAGCTATATAGAGAAGAGAACAACAGCTGCTTCCTCAATGGCCACTGAAACATTTTGTTACACCCTGAACTGCGGGGCCAATCTCTTCTGAGCCGAGAGGTCGGTGCCTGAGACGCAGCCCAGGGTGCACCTTTCGCTCACCCATGCAGCCCTCCAGCCTGGCCAATTACCCTGCAACGGTCCTGCGCTCTCTTCACCTCCTTCTGCTCTTGGGGCTTGTGTGCTGCTTGCTGAGCCCTATGGAGCCTGCTTAGGAGGCAAGCACCACCCACTAGTTAAATTTAAAAGGCCGGCACACCTAATCATAATTTCATCCTCCAGCCTACCACTGGAGAGCTACATTTATATAAGGCACCCTCCCTTTATGGGTGGTTCCTGAGCAACACTGCCTGTCCCTATTTGTTTTGCTTTCCTTCTGGTCCCTATCCCTGCCTTAGTATTTGCCTTGTTATAACCCATTTACTTTTACCTCTTGTCTCGCCTTAGAGCCTGCCATGTGTGGTTGAGGACTCTCCCGCCAGAACGCTACTCTCCTACCTGCAGTGCACCTGCCACGTTGCCTTGGAGCTTGTTATACCAGCACTTGCCTGCCCAGAAATTACAAAATCCATTGTGCTTATTCCATCGGCTTGAGTGCCATCTCTCCACCTGCGGCATATTGACTCCTGGACGACCTCTCAGTTGCCTCGCTGCCCTCAGCCTCGTGCAAGCTCCTCCAGTGATTGACTGTAACCTATCTATGTGAATCATTCTGACTGTACTGGCGAGATCTCTCATTATAGGAAATCTGTCAGGTCAAAAATCCATATATAACTGCTATCATTTTCTAATTCCTTGCTCTAATCTCTCTCTATTGATGTATATCTTTTATTTATATTTCCATCCTATCTTCTGTAAACTTCAAATAAAGAGATTGACAACAAGTGGGTGGTGCCTTATAACCCTCTGCTCTCAAACATTTTCCAGGCCCACATCAACATTGAATCTTGCCACTCTGTGAAATCAATCAAGTACATATGCAAATATGTCCAGAAAAGAAGTCATCAAGCAGTCTTTGAACTCCAGAAAAATGGACCTATTACACAGGTCAACAAAAAAAAATTTTTTTTCTGGTGTCCAAAATATTTTAATGAATTTGGGGTATTTTTGGGGTGCTGATTCTGAATATGCTATCAGTTTTGCCAGATTGGCTCAAGTTTTTGAGATTTTTGGTATCTTATTTATAGCACTTGTTGGTAAATGCGACGCATCATCTCATTAATTTCTTTGGATTAGTACTTGAACTGAGCAGTTCTCAATATAGTTTTGTGTTAATTAGTGTTCTAAAAGTTTGTTCATAGCTTGATTTTTGCACTAACTTTATGTTGTTGTCTGTTTTCCAGTGAAAAGCATGAACTCATCAAGAAGAAGTTGTCTTAACGATCCAGACTCATTCTGTTACATTTGTGGTGAATATACACTGACAAAACATAGAAGAAACATAACAGACTTCGTTAAAAAAGTGTATTTTGCCTATTTTGGGGTTATGCTTGGGGACCAAGACAAGTTTTGGGCACCACACATAGTGTGCAAAGCATGTATCGAATTATTACGAAAATGGAGCAAAGGACAAAGAACAAGCTTCAAATTTGGTGTTCCAATGGTGTGGAGAGAGCAAAAAAATCATCATGATGACTGTTATTTCTGTGCAGTGCAAGTACAAGGATTCAATAAGCATAAGAATCGAAAATGGGAGTATCCTAACATGGAATCTGCAAGAAGGCCTGTCCCTCATTGTGAAGATGTGCCTGTACCTGTGTTTACCATGTTACCTGACCTTCCCCCACCTGATGATGATGATGAAATGCAGGGTATGGAGCTAAGCATTAGTTCTGGAAGTGAACTAGAATATGAAGGAAGTTTCAGAACACCTACGCAATTTACCCAAGGAGAGCTCAACGATCTAATAAGAGACCTCAACCTCTCAAAAAGTGCATCCGAACTTTTAGCTTCAAGGCTAAGTGAAAAAAATTGTCTGACGCCTGGAACTAAAATTACATCTTACAGGACCAGAGAAGAAGCACTTCTTCCATTTTTCTGTGAAGATGACCTACTTGTATATTGTAAGGATATTCCTGGCCTGATGCTGCAAATGGGTTTACAAGTATATCGTCCTGTAGACTGGAGGCTTTTCATAGATAGTTCTAAAAGGAGTTTGAAATGTGTTTTGTTGAACAATGGCAATCAGTGTGCATCTCTTCCAGTAGCTCACTCAACTAAACTTGCAGAACAATACCAAAATGTCAAAATGGTCTTGGAGAAACTGTGCTACCATGAACATTCGTGGCTGATATGTGTTGATTTAAAAATGGTCAACTTTTTACTTGGACAGCAAAGTGGATACACAAAGTATCCTTGCTTCATCTGCATGTGGGATAGTAGAGCAAAACATCAGCACTGGGAGAAACTGAATTGGCCTCCAAGGGACACCTTGACAGTAGGAGCATCAAACATAGTGAACGAACCTTTGGTGGACAGGGAAAAAATCATTCTACCACCACTTCACATAAAGTTAGGTTTAATGAAGCAGTTCGTCAAGGCATTAGACAAAGATGGTAATTGCTTCATGTACATCTGCAGATCTTTCCCTGGTCTTAGTAGCGAAAAACTGAAGGCAGGAATCTTTGATGGTCCTCAAATTCGGAAACTCATTAAAGATTCAAATTTTCCTAAGGAAATGAATGACATTGAAGCTGCTGCATGGTGTAGTTTTGTGTTGGTAGTGAAGAACTTCTTGGGAAATCAAAAGGCAGACAATTATGAAGAACTGGTACAAAACATGCTATTGAGATTTAGAAATCTGGGTGTACACATGAGCATTAAATTGCATTATCTTCACAGTCACTTGGACAGATTTCCAGAAAACCTTGGAGATTTTAGCGAAGAACAAGGGGAGAGATTTCATCAGGATATTATGGTGATGGAGGAAAGGTACCAAGGCAGATGGGACAGACATATGATGGCTGATTACTGCTGGAATCTACAGCGTGACTGCCCCAATAGCTCACATAGAAGGAAATCATATAAAAAGCGCTTTTCCAGCGATTAAATGTCTATCTTTCATGTCTTGTTCATTTTTGAAGATTACTTTCTAAAACTAGTTAAAATAAACTAAAATCAACATTTACTTTGTTAAATTTATTGTATTCATGACAATATCAATAAAGTTAATGCGCGTGTAGCAAATTACGTCTTTTTTTTACACATTTTACGAAAAATCTCAAAAACTTGAGCCAATCTGGCAAAACTGATGACATATTCAGAATCAGCACCCCAAAGTTACCCTAAATTCAATGAAATTAAATTAACATTTGTTCACAGGATGCATCCCTACATCAAAGGTCATGACCTGTATTCCTCTTGTACACAGAATCTGAGACCCCAGGGGTACTCCTGAGAAGGCTCAGATGTTAAAGTATTTCACACCTCTGATGACTTCAGGGGAATCAACAAACAGTCAACAATGGAGAGTCTTGCATTCCATAGTTGCTGTGCGAAGGGAAGTGCTTTCAAAACAGGGCATTTGGAATGTAATGTGTTCATTGCTAAATTATCCATAGTCCAGTCAAGACCGGGTATTAGAATATTAAGATTAATGGCTGTTCTGGAAAATTCAACGCAGAATAAGCCTAGAAAAAGACACGCAGACAAAGAAAGATTGTTCGCAGATGGCAGTTAAAGTCCTGCTGTAATCAATATTTCATTTCTCCTCCCCCAGAAACAATATAACACTAGACTGAAAGTCAAGTATTTATGTATTTCTCCCTTTTATTGTATAACTGTTTTGCTTACCTGTATGTCTTTTTTATTTTTATCTTTTGATTATAAACCCTGTAATTTTTATATTAAAGCTTGGAACTTTTTGATTCTTGTATGCTCCAAAATAATCCATAGCTTTAGAGTGTGTAATCTGATTGTCAAACAGTAGTATTACATAGTATTTAAGGTTGAAGGAAGACTTTAAGTCCATCTAGTTCAACCCATATCCTAACATGTTGATCCAGAGGAAGGCAAAAAAACCCCATGTGGCAACACTAAGCTCCACATTGGGGAAAATATTTCCTTCCTGACTCCACATATGGTTTTTAGACTAGTTCCCTGGATCAACGCCCTATCAAAGAATCTAGTATATATAACCGGTAACATTATATTTTTCAAGAAAGGCATCCAGGCCCTTCTTAAATGTTAGTAGTGAGTCACTCATTACAACAGCATGTGGTAGAGAGTTCCATAGTCTCACTGCTCTTACAGTAAAGAATCTGCGTCTGTGATTATGATTAAACCTTCTTTCCTCCAGACGTAGAGGATGCCCCCTTGTCCCAGTCTCAGGCCTAAGAGTAAAGAGATCATTAGAAAGGTCTCTCATATATTTATACATTATTATAAAATCACCCCTAAGCCTTCATTTTTCCAAACTAAATAACCCAAGTTTAATAACCTGTCTTGGTATTGCAGACCCCTCAGTCCTCTAATAACCTTGGTCGCTCTCCTGCTCTAGTTCAGCTATGTCTTTCTTATACACCGGAGACCAGAATTGTACACAGTATTCTAAGTGTGGTCGCACTAGTGACCTGAATAGAGGTAAAATTATATTCTCCTCATGAGCATCTATGCCTCTTTTAATGCATCCCATTATCTTATTTGCCTTTGCAGCAGCTGCCTGACACTGGCCACTAAATGTGAGTTTGTCATCTACCCATACACCCAGGTCTTTTTCAGTGACAGTTTTGCCCAGTGTTTTACAATTAAGCAAATAATTATACCTTTTGTTTCCTCTGCCCAAGTGCATGACCTTACATTTATCCCCATTAAAGCTCATTTGCCATTTATCAGCCAAAAGCTTCTAGTTTACATAAATCTTCCTGTAATATAAAAATTGTCCTCCTCTGTATTGATAACCCTGCAGAGTTTAGTGTCATCTGCAAATATTGAGATTCTATTCTGTATGCCCCCTACAAGGTCATAAATAAATATATTAAAAAGAAGCGGGCCCAACACTGACCCCTGTGGTACCCCACTGTTAACTGTGACCCATTCTGAGTGTGTTCCATTAACAACTACCCTTTGTTTCAGGAACTCCTCACCCTCTGTGTTTGAGGAGCGGTGGCAGTGTGTTGTGTAGCTGAGAATGTGGTCTGTGTCAAAGTGTGATTTATGCTCCCTTTATAGACTAGAACAGGGATTGAGTAAGAGGAGATACATGAACCCTTGAAGGCGCAAGCCCAAATTATGTGCTGAGAAGTAAGTATGTGACGTTGTTCAATTGGAAAACTGTTAAAGGATTTTTTTTGACCAGTCAAGAGAGCAGCTTCTAACACATAAGACCACCCTCATGGAATTTTTTGAACTACATCAACAAGATCCTTTCGCAAAAACAATTCTCTACTTTGATCTACCAAAGTACTATTACGCATTCATAAAACCACTGGATCAGAGGAAACAGGGGCTTGATGTTGAAGACCATTCAGGAGTCAATGCAAATGAAACTTTTGGTCATTGCTACACTGTTTATTTTACCTGCGCATGTTACTTCATGTTGTCAAGGGCCCAACATCATTTTTGGACCTGAAGACTGCCAGAAGCCATGTCTATGAAATATTCAGGGAAGCTTGCCAAAGACAAGGACTTTTGGAAAATAACGGACACTGGGACGTGGCTCTCAGTGAAGCAGCAGCCATACAAACACCAAATCGACTAACACACCTCTTTGCTATTCTTCTAAAAATCTGTAACATTTCAAATCCCCTTGAGATCTGGACGAAGTACAAAACTGATCTCAGTAAAGACATCCTCATGAATGTTATAAAGGAAAAGGCTCAACAACTTATTAACTTCAGTTACCAAGTACCCTATTTTTATTTTCATACACTATTGCAATTTATTTACCGTATATACTCGTGTATAAGCCGAGTTTTTCAGCATAAAAATGTGCTGAAAAGTCCCCCCTCGGCTTATACACGAGTATATACGGTAATAATAAAAAAAAAATTATATATATACCGGCTGTATACAGCCCCCCGTGGTATACCGGGCCCCCCTGTGGCAACCTGTAAAGGAAGCGATGATTATACTTATCGGTCGCTGTCGCCGCCGCCGCGCTCTGTCACTCGTCACACGCGCTCCTCCTGGTCTTCATGCTTCCTTCACCGTCGCACAGGAAATGACATCATTTTCTGTGCGCGGTGAAGGAAGCATGAAGACGGGAAGGAGCGCGGTGACGGACGGTGACAGAGCGTCGGCGTCGGCGACAGCAACCCGATAAGTATAATCATCGCTTCTTTACAGGTTGCCACAGGGGGGCCGGTTATACCAGGGGGGAGGGCTGTATACAGCCGGGTACCGCTGTATACAGCGGGAGCTGCTGTATACAGCAGGGGGCTGCTGTATACCCCTCTGGGGCTGCTAAATACCCTCTGGGGCTGCTGTATACCCCTCTGGGCTGCTGTTACCCTCTGGGCTGCTATATACCTCTGGGGCTGCTGTATACAGCTCTGGGGCTGCTGTATACAGCTCTGGGTCTGCTGTATACCCCTCATGGGGCTGCTATATACCCCTCTGGGGCTGCTGTATACCCCTCTGGGCAGCTGTATACCCTCTGGGGCTGCTATATACCCCTCTGGGGCTGCTATTATACCCTCTGGGGCTGCTGTATACCCCTCTGGGGCTGCTATATACCCTCTGGGGCTGCTATTATTACCTCTCTGGGGCTGATATATACCCTCTGGGGCTGCTGTATACAGCTCTGGGGCTGCTGTATACAGCTCTGGGGCTGCTGTTAACCCTCTGGGGCTGCTATATCCCCTCTGGGCTGCTATATACCCCTCTGGGGCTGCTGTATACCCCTCTGGGGCTGCTGTATACAGCTCTGGGGCTGCTGTATACAGCTCTGGGGCTGCTGTATACCCCTCTGGGGCTGCTGTATACCCCTCTGGGGCTGCTGTATACAGCTCTGGGGCTGCTGTATACAGCTCTAGGGCTGCTGTATACCCCTCTGGGGCTGCTGTATACCCCTCTGGGGCTGCTGTATACCCCTCTGGGGCTGCTATATACCCCTCTGGGGCTGCTGTATACCCCTCTGGGGCTGCTGTATACCCCTCTGGGGCTGCTATATACCTCTCTGGGGCTGCTATATACCCCTCTGGGGCTGCTGTATACCCCTCTGGGGCTGCTGTATACAGCTCTGGGGCTGCTGTATACCCCTCTGGGGCTGCTATATACCCCTCTGGGGCTGCTGTATACCCCTCTGGGGCTGCTGTATACAGCTCTGGGGCTGCTGTATACAGCTCTGGGGCTGCTGTATACCCTCTGGGGCTGCTGTATACCCCTCTGGGGCTGCTGTATACAGCTCTGGGGCTGCTGTATACAGCTCTAGGGCTGCTGTATACCCCTCTGGGGCTGCTATATACCCCTCTGGGGCTGCTATATACCCCTCTGGGGCTGCTGTATACAGCTCTGGGGCTGCTGTATACAGCTCTGGGGCTGCTATATACCCCTCTGGGGCTGCTGTATACCCCTCTGGGCTGCTGTATACCCCTCTGGGGCTGCTGTATACAGCTCTGGGGCTGCTGTATACAGCTCTGGGGCTGCTGTATACCCCTCTGGGCTGCTGTATATACCACTGGGAGGCTACTGTATACTACCACTGGGGAGGCTGCTGTATACTACCACTGGGGAGGCTGCTGTATACCACTGAGGGGGCCTGTATACCACACTGCTGGGGGCTGTATACCTGTGCCCGGGTCCACCCTCGGCTTATACACGAGTCAATAGGTTTTCCCAGGTTTTGGGGGCAAAAGTAGGGGGGTCGGCTTATACACGGTTCGGCTTATACACGAGTATATACGGTATGTAATTATTTTAGCGTTTCTGATCATTTGTTTTGTTTTTTTGCTTTGGTTTTGCTGTTTTGTGGCCTGTGTGAATATGCACCTGCACACTGCATGCATATACTTGCATTTTCAACAAAGCCTTAATTTTGCTTGAAGACCAGATCATTGCAAAGAAGTCAGGACGTTAACCAAATGTACACGGAGATATTCATAGAAACAAACTACAACACTGATGAACCCACAGCATTTGTCTCTCACAATGAGCCACTGTTGGTACCAGGCCAAAGAGACGCCTCCAACTAAATTTTAAGTTTGACTGCAACCAACAAAAGTGGGATTGTCTTCTTGAATGCTCCAGGTGGAACAGGAAAGACATTTTTAATTATATTGCTCCTGGCAAAATTTCAGCAACAGCAAAAGATTGCACTTGCAGTGGCATCTTTTGGAATTGCAGCTACACTTTTAACTGGTGGTAGGACAGCATTCAACATTCAAGCTACCACTTAATCTGTTTTACAGTGACAGTCAGGGCCGGCTCCAGGTTTTTGCGGGCTCCGGGCGGAAGAGTCTTAGTGGGCCCCCTTTAACATACACTGCTCTGTGTAAATATATCATATTATAAACATTGCACTGCAGACTGCCGCTTCAACGGGTCCAGTCCGTCGTCCACCGACCCTCACATCCCTCTCCCCGCTGCATTCATCTTTGCCGATGTATTAAGATGAAATAAAGGACATTATCAGCTAATGGTGTGCGCTGCTTCTCTTTCTATCTACATACGGATAATATTGATTACTATTGAAGAGTGCAACACCTGCTGAATTGGTGGTGAATATAGGTGCACCACACAGTAATCACATTAACCTGTCAGTGCCCAGTTTTCTACTCCTCTTTGGATATATATACACACACACACATCTTCCCCCACAGATATAATCCCTCTTATACAGTCTCTCCCCCCCGTGTGCTGTGTCTCCCCCCCCGTGTGTACCGTCTCTCCCACTCCATGCATATCTTTTCTCCCTGTGCACTCTCTCCCCTCCTGTGTATGTCTCCACCTGTGCGCAGTCTCTCACCCTCTCCCTCCGTTCACTCTCTCCCTGCACACATTTCCCCCCTGTGCGCTGTGTCTCTCCCCTGCACCCATTTCCCCCCCGTGCGCTGTCTCTCCCCTGCACCCATTTCCCCCCTGTGCGCTGTGTCTCTCCCCTGCACCCATTTCCCCCTTGTGCGCTGTGTCTCTCCCATGCACCCATTTCTCCCCTGTGCGCTGTGTCTCCCCAATGCGCGCTGTGCACTTATCCCGTGACAGGGGGGCCCCTGAGTGATGTGCTCCTGACAGGGGGGGCCTGTGTTTGTGATGTGTTCCTGACAGGGGGGCCCCTGTGTGATGTGCCCCTGACAGGGGGGCCACTGTGTGATGTGCCCCTGACAGGGGGGCCCCTGTGTGATGTGCCCCTGATAGGGGGGCCCCTGTGAGATCTGCCTCTTGCTTTGGTCCTCTTAGTGCTGTTTTTCCACTCCCCTTCTCTCCCTCCTAATCTGAGTCGAGCAGCAGCAGCAGCAGATCTCTGACTCTGTCTCCTGCATTATTGCTGTGTAGGAAGTAGAGATCTGCTGCTGACGCTCGACTCAGATTAGGAGGGAGAGAAGGGGGGTGGAAGGGGGTGCAGTGTTCAGGTGCCCCTGCAAGGGGAGAAAACATACACAGCTACCAGGGGGCCTACCTGCCAGACCAGGACCCCGGGTGGCGAGTGCTGATGACTGGAGCACATGGAGGGTGAGTGATCTTCCTGCTCCTGCTCCACACTGTAGACCGCAAAATAAGAGGAAAGGAGGAGGCAGAGCAGGGGCGGCTCTTCTATGCGTTCCAACTGAGGAACGCACAAAGGAAGCAGAAATGACGGGCCGGAAGCGGGGGCGGAGCGTGGGCTGGTGGCTAGCCAGCCACAGGTTTCAGTTAAGACACCGTACCAAACCACCGGTAAAATAACAATACCGGCGCGATGCGGGTGGGCCCTTGAGTCACGCCAGGGCCCCGGCATTTGCCCGGGTACGCCGGGTGCTGACGCCGGCCCTGGTGACAGTCCAGTGTGTAACAAGAGATCAAAACAGGCCAAACTGCTTCCAAAGTGCAGTGCCATCAGTTGGGATGAATGCACCATGTCACACAAGAGGGTCCTGGAAGCAGTGGACAGACCTGCCGCTAGACTTCACATCACAATTTTTTTCCTGTCCGTGGGGATCCTGTTTTTTGCAGGACCCCACGAACAGGAATGGTCAGGATCGGATGTGTGCCTTCGGATGCTATTTCTGTGTACGGATTCGTGATTTTCACGAATCCAGACACAGAAAGAGCTGGGAAGAGCCCGAGCCTGCAAAGCGCAGGAAAGGGGGGCACTTTCACTTTCACAATGTTTATACATACATTGCGGAAGTGAAATAAAACAAAGCAAGTGTTAAAAAAAGAAAAAAAATCCTCACCTCTCCGGTGTGTGTCCCGCGATGTGCGCCATCCAGCTCCGAGGGTTTAAGGACCTAGATCAGCTGACCAGGTGGGGCAACCCGATCAGCTGATTGGTCACATGATCACATCAGCTGAGCTGTTTAAATTGCGTGCCCAGCAAAACCGATCGGCGGGCGATTTAAACCACGTTGATATGGTCATGTGACCAATCAGCTGATCGGCTTGCTCCTGCCATTCAGCTGATCTAGGTCCTTAAGCTCTCTGAGCTGGATGGCGGGACACACGCCAGAGAGATCAGGATTTTTATTTATTTTTAACACTAGCTTTGTTTTATTTCACTTCTGACATGTATGTATATACATTGCGAAAGTGAAATACCATGGGAACAGAGCAGTTTTAGCGTACTGAGCATGCATGGGTCCAGGAAACAATCCGATGGTTTCTCGGACCTGCGCTCCATAGGCCCCATGTTATTTGCAGCGGATCGCGCCGGATTCGATTGTGTCTGATTTGGTCCGCTGTGCCCAAAAATAAAGCAGTCTCCGATTCTAAGTACAGCAAAAAATCAGACACAATCAGATCCGTGACAATTTGGCCACAATCGGATGGCCATACAGGACCAATCCGTGCTCATAGGGATACTTGAGGACCAAATTGCATCCGTGACTATCCGTTTTACAACAGATAGCCACGGATCCACAAAAATCGTGATGTGAAAGCAGCCTTATATTGGAAACAATTCTATCAGCTGATTCAGATCCTTGCAGCAATTGGATGCCGTTCCTGGGACACTCTGCGGAGAGGTGAGTATTTCATTTTTTTATTTTTTAAACCACTGCTTTCTTTTATTTAGCATTAGCAGTGTATGTTCATTCACTGCTAAAGCGAAAGTACACACATGTCACATGGGAACAGGATTATTCCTGCCCTCATGTGACATCACTTCCTCCTGCGCTTTTGAGGGAAAAACTGAGCCATAACAAAGCGCAGTGTGAACGCAACGCATTTCTTTACCAGCGCTAAAAAGCGCGGCCACAAAACGCAAGATAAAACGCCTGTGCAAAAATAACGCAGCAAAAATGCGGCATGTGAACGTAGCCTTACTTGAGTGCACTTTTGTAGTATGTCCAATTGTTATTTATAAATAATAATAAAAGTTACATTTTATCATCTCTTTGCAGCAAGTTGGCTATAGTGTGTGGCCTCTAATTGCCATAGCAATCCATCTGCATCCTGCAATCAGACTGCAGTGCTGCTGATGGTCTGACAGAGACATAGCTATCCCTCCTGCAAACTCCTTATTCTTAAAACAGTATATAAGAGATGAAACTGCTATGGGGAGGCTGATCCTAGCAGTAACAGCAGGAGCTAGGCTCAGATTCTCAGGTTCCTGCACAAAGTGACAAGTGCTTATGACCACCCATGTACTTTAGAAGTAGCTATGGGGATAACAATGAATGTATATAAGAATTATATGGTTATCCTGATGTACACTATATAAACAATAATATGGAAAATGTAATCAGTGTATGCATTATTTCATAAAAAGTGTCAATTAAAGCTCAGTGGGCAGAAGCTATATGATGTGATTACTTTCTAGCGCGCTGAACTGCAAAATTCAACAGATGTCATATAAAGATTATCCACACAATCTTGTTAGTGAGCGGGAAAAGTGAGAGATTATGTATTTACACATGAGGTGGAGTGTTTCCTGCCTACAATTTAGCACCAACGGCCTGAAATACTATGCCACAGCTGGCAGAGCTCACTTCTTACTTCACACTGCAATAACACAGAACAGCAATGACTTACAAATGACATCTGCTCATAACTAGTGTGGTCCTCTGTTACAGCCTAAGTGACATTATATTGAATCAAACAATGGTACAGAGGCTCTGTGTTCGTCACCTGGTAATTCTACATAGGGCTTCCACAGACAAGCTTTATGCTGGGTACGTCAACTCTCATATCCAAGGGCAGCCCTCACTTTCATCCCTTAAAGGGAACCTGTCACCTCCTAAAAGCCACCTAACCTATCAATACATGTCCCCGCACCTTCCTATTACCATTATAACTATCCTTCTCTCTGCTAAATGCTTGTTTTCAATGTTGTAAAAAACGTTTTTATACTTACTCATTAGGATGATAATGAATCGGTGGCTATATGCAATAGCCCTCTGGGCATGTTGTTTTGCAGCCTCCATGATCCAGCCTCTCTCTGTGCTGCTTTGCTTGTGCAGGCTTTGCCCTCCCCCTCTCTGTCACTCACAGAATGCAAATCATATGTCCTGCCTTCAGCTCCACATCACAGCAGAAGCTGCACAGAGTGGTTGGATCATGGAGGCTGCAAACCAACACACCCAGAGGGCAATTGTATATAGCCCCTACTTCATTATCATCCTAATGAGTAAGTATAAAATCATTTTTTTTAGCAGATTGAAAGCAAGCTTTTAGTAGAGAGAGGGATAGTTATAAAGGCTTTTTGGAGGTGACAGGTTCCCTTTAACCTCTATAAAGGGATGTGGAAGCTACAATTAAAACCAAAAGTTTACATACACTTTATAAAAAGACACATATGCATGTTTGTCTCACATGATATCAGAATAAACCTTTCCCATTTTAGGTCAATTTGGATTACCATAATTCTTAATGTTAGCTAAATGCCAGAATAATGAGACAAAGAGAATGATTTGACCTTACTGACCAGGCCATTTTTTACAATTCTGACCAGTGCCCCTTTATGAGGTAATAACTCTGGAGTGCTTCAACGGATCCTAGCGATGTTTTTTGTGACATATTGGGCTTCATGTTATTGGTAAATTTAGGTCGATAAATGCAAAAATTATTTGTGAAAAAAATCGGAACTTTCGCAATTTTCAAATTTTGAATTTTTATTCTGTTAAATCAGAGAGTTATGTGGCACAAAATAGTTAATAAATAACATTTCCCAAATGTCTAGTTTACATCAGCACAATGTTGGAAAGAGCATTTTTTTTGTTAGGATATTGGAAGGGTTCAAAGTTCATCAGAAAGGTCTAATTTTTCCAACAAAATTTATAAAACTATTTTTTTACTGACCACATCCCATTTGATGTGACTTACCCAATAAATACCCAAAAGTGACACCATTCCAAAAACTGCACCCCTCAAACTGCTCAAAACCACATCCAAGAAGTTTATTGACCCATCAGGTGCTTCACAGGAACTAAAGCAACATGGAAGGAAAAAATTAACATTTTCATTTTTCCAACAAAAATGTTATTTTAGCCTCAACTGTTGCATTATTACAAAGTTAACAGCACAAAAAGGACCCTAAAATATGTTGTTGAATTTCTGTTGAATACGCCGATACCTCATATGTGGTCATAAACCACTGTTTGGGCGCACGGCAGGGCTCAGAAGGGAAGGAGAGCAATTTGACTTTTTGAATGGAAAATTACCTGCAATCGTCAGCGGACACCATGTCATATTTGGAGCCCCTGATGTGCCGAAATAGTGGAAAGCACTCATAAGCGACCCCATTTTAGAAACTAAACCTCCAGAATTTTCTCTACCATGTTTCTCTGAAAATAAGTCAGTTCTTATATTAGTTTTTACTCCCAAAGATGTACTATGTCTTATTTTCAGGTGATGTGTTATATTTCATAATCCTTATCCCACTGCGCCTCTATGACCCATCATCCCTTGCAGCTCCCATCATCCCACTGCATCCCCAATATCCCCTGCAGCCCCCATCGTCTCCCTGCAGCCCTCATCATCTCCCTGCAGCCCTCATCGTCTCCCTGCAGCCACCATCATCTCCCTGCAGCCCCCATCATCCCCCTGCAGAAACACACACTCTCACACACTTACCGATCCACCGCTGCATCCCGGGCCACCGGGCGCTGCACTGAGGTCTCTCAGTTGCAGTACAGTACAAGAAGCAGCAGCCGATCAGATGCCAGCAGCTGCTGGCGTCTGATTGGATACTGGTGCCTCGTACATGTACTATGGCTCAGACCTCAGTACGGCGCAGAGTAAATGCCCTCCTCTGTAACCCCCACTGCCCGCATTGGTGGGCGGCGCAGCGGGGACAGTGGGGGTCGCAGAGGTGGGCAGGCAGTGGGGAACGGGGTATGACTGCAGGGCAAGGGGGTGATCGGAGGGCAATAGGGCGCTGCAGGAGCTGGCAGCAGCAGATTGCAGGGTATGGGGGGAGAGGGGGTGATCAGAAGGGGGGGATGGAGGCCGGGGGTGATCGGAGGCAGGTGGGGTGATCAGAGGGGCAGGATGGGTGACTGGAGGGCTGGGGTGATCAGAGCGCAGCGGCGGTAATCGGAGGACAGGGGCGGTGATTGGAGGTCGGGAGAGTTATCAAAGGGCAAGGGAGTTAGTGGAGGGCAGGGGGATGATCGCACGGCAGGGGGGGATCACAGGGCAGGGGGGATTACAGGGCAGGGGTGATCACTGAAGATCAGTGGCAGCAGCAGTCAGGCAGGTAGTGGCGGCAGCGGATTATAAGGCAGCAGGGGACTTCTTTTTTCAGCCTCACAGGCGGGTTGAGGCTGAGGAAGGAGAACAACAACAGGTGACACTGCCCCTCCACATTTGATTGGAGAGATAGCATCACATGGACCCTAGCTCCAATCAGATCTGGAGGGGGGGGACACTGAGGTCACTTAGCTCCAGCCAATGGTTGGTGCTATTGCAATACTGACCATGGCTGGATTGCAATATTTCACCAAATTTCATTGGTGAAACATTACCATTGCTGTGATTGGCTTTTCGAAGTTAAACAGCCAATCACCGCGATCGCAGATGTGGGGTGGCAACACCTCGGGTCAAGCAGGGTCCCCTACCTGTACCTCCAGTGACTTTTTGGTGACCCCGGTCACCGGGACTACAGGACCGCTATCCATGATGAATGGGTACGTCACAGGTCGGGAGGTACCCGAAACCCATGATGATCCACAACGTCACAGGTCAGGAATGTGTTAAGGCCTTTTAATTACTTTCTGCAAAGTCTCAGCTTTACATACATTTCATTAGTTAGTACCATTCCCTTAAACTGTATGACTTTAGTCAAATGTTTTAGTTATCCTTCCACTAGCTTCTCACAATAGTTGGTAGGAATTTGGGCCCATTCCTCCAGCCAGAACTGGTGTAATTGAGCCACGTCTGTAGGTCGCCTTGCTCACACCTACTTTTCAGCTTTGCCCATAACTTTTCAATAGGATTGAGATCAGGGCTTTGTGATGGCCACCCAAAACATTGACTTTGTTATCCTTAAGCCACTTTGTAACCAGTTTGGCAGTATGTGTAAAATGTATTAATATACTGGAGCCAGCGTTGCTGCCTAGAGATTAGGGGGTGCCACGTATATCCCACCTGAATTTTATATATAGATACCAAATTTATGTGACAGCTCGGCGCTAACGTTATAACAATGGCGACAATAATAACTAAAACAACATGCAGCAAAACAACCCCACAATAAGATGGGGCCACCCCCATGTTTCACAGTTGGGATGGTGTTTTAGGCTTCCAAGCTTCTCCCTTTTTCCTCCAAATGTAACGATGGTCATTATGCCCAAACAGTTCAATTTTAGTTTCATCAGACCACAGGACATGTCTCCAAAAATGTAGGCCTTTATTCCTGTGTGCATTTGCAAAAATTAATCTGGCTTTTTTATGTTTTTGTTTTTTTGTGGAGTAATGGCGTCTTCCTGGCAGAGTGGTCTTTCAGCCCATGTTATACAGTACTCGTTTCACTGTGAATAATGACACAATATTACCAGCTTCCACAATCATCTTCACACGCTTTTTTTTAATTTGTACTTGGTTGATATGCACATGTTGGACCAAATCAAATTCATTTCTGTGGCACAGAACCCATCTCCTTCCTGAGTGGTATGATGACTGGACATTCCCATCCGGTTTGTACTTGCGTATAATTGTTTGTACAGATGAATGGGGCATCTTCAGGTATCTGGAAATTGTACCCAAGGATGAAGCACACTTGTGCAAGTCCACTATTCTCTTCCTGATATCTTGGCTGATTTCTTTAGACTTTTCATGATCCCATGAAGCAGTGTGTTTCATGTGTGCATTAAAATACATCCACAGACGTGTCTCTAATTAACTCAGATGTTGCCAATAAACCTATCAGAAGCTTCCAAACACATGACATCATCATATGGTCTATCCCAAATAGTTTAAAGACATAGCAATTTTAGTGTATGTAAACTTGTGGCTTTGCATGAAGCAATAAAAATGCCTTAAAACATTTTCTCTCCCATTATTCTGGCATTTAGCTAACATTAATAATTATGGTAATCCTAACTGACCTTTAACGGAAAAGGTTTACTCTGAATTCATGTCAGATAGTGAGAAAAACCTGCATATGTGTCTTATTATATAGTGTATGTAAACCTCTGGTTTCAACTCTATGTACAGTAATTACAATGCCACTGATTGCACAACCAAAGCAATGTGACTCTGACTTGTTAGTGTACTTGGAATGATGAATAAAACAATAATCGCCTATCATGTTCACATTCCATCTACCTTGGTATCATCGTTCCATCCCTTGTTATCCTGATGAACTCTTTCTTCTTGCTCTTGGGTAATAACACCATGATTTTCAGGAGAGTAGCCCAAATGGGAATGTAAAAAATGTAACTTCAAATTCATCAGACAACACAAGATTTTGAAAGGTTTTAGCATGTTCTCCATGATGTACTTACATATTGGATCTTTGCTGTTACCTAGAAATTTCTTCACTAACTTTTGAAAAGAACCCATGCCTTTTTCTCAACATTTTTTATTTTTGTTTCCAACACGTCCTCCTTCATGATTTAGAGATATTTGGACACACAAAAATGCCTTCCTTCAGTTTTGCAACAGTCCCTGAAACTTAAAGCATAGGTACTTAAAAGTCTCTCCTTTCAGTAGAGCTTTCACAAAGTGCTTCATCAGTCCAGTGTAATGTGGAGTGGTGGGAGGAGAACTTTATTGGGATCAACAAAACTTTCCACAACTTTGTTCTTGAGTTCACAAAGCAAAGATGTTCTCGTTGGCCAACTTTTTTGGCTCCAGAGCTGAGTCCTATCGCAGCTGTCCTATTTATAATAAATAAGCTTGGGTACTGCAAGTATCCTCTGCTACCCAAGGAGCAAAGAGAGAACTTTCAGATCACCACATATCCTTGATCTGATTATGTTTCTTGAGAATAAAGTTTAAATTCTTATGGCTTTCCTTTAAGTGCAGAGCATGCTGCCAATGTGCAGTAGCAAAGTCTTCAGACTTTTTTTTTTTTGGATGAACCAAAAAAAATCTCCACTTGTTCACATTGTGCTTAATGTTACCTTCTTCCATCAGCCCAGGAACATCACTGCAATACACTACCGCACCGTCTTGAGAAAAATACTGAAAGAATTCCTATTCTATGATTATATACCATGAAAAACAGGTACCAGAAGCAAGCAGGTTCTTTTTCCTTAGTCTGGGGCCTAAAAGTTCTCCAGAATGTTTAGGAAGGTACAAATGCTTGACAAAATCATTTAATTCAAGCAATGGAAAAAGCTGTGGCTCATTGGGACTTACGTGAAATTCTTCATAGAATCCTGCAATTTATGTTCTGAATCTTTTGAATCAGGAGTGTCTTCAAGTTTCTCCAGAGGCGACTTGATCTAGCCACAATTCCTTCTTATGTGTTCCTCTTGTTTCCTATTATTTGTTTAACTTTGCATTATTGTTGAACTGTTACTGTAATGTTATTATAATTGAAATTTCCTAATAAAAAATTAATGGTTAAAAAAAAAAGTTTCTTCAGAGGTGAAGGGACAGGAATTCCTGGACCATGGGGCACAGGGCGAATCGCTGACAGGAGGTCTGGGTATATAATTTCCTTCTTATTTTTAAGGTTAAAGAGGACCTGTCACCAACCACACATGGTGGTCTAATTACAGCACTGAATGCAACATGTCTGCTGCATCCAGGCAAGGGGTCCTTCAGCACTTGAGCCCCCTGTACCCTGAGATAATGCACTTTGAAAACTTACATAGTGGAGCCAAATAGGAGGTGGCTTGTGGCTGGAGCCAAAGGGCAGTTTCACAACCCATGTATGTTTAATCTGCCCACCGCTGCCTCCGTGATGCCAATCATTGTCTCTAGCTGGGGGACCCCTTGCCTGGATGCAGCAGACATGCTGCATTCAGTGCTGTAATTAGATCACCATGTGTGGCTGGTGACAGGTCCTCTTTAAGGTACATTACACACTGGGCTGTGGAGTCAGTAAGCCAAACCACCGACTCTGACTCCTCAATTTCCCAGACTCCAACTACCTCATACATGCCTCAAGTTTAAATAAAAAATTTATTGTAGTACAATGTGAACATCAGGCTTTTAATCATTAATATGATAAAATAATTATATTTGGATAGAACATAATAATAATTCACAATAATATTCAGCACGTACTGCATCGAACTACTGTACTCAATTTATCATATATTGTAGGAGTCGGTGTCGGTCCATTTTATACTGTCTCCAACTCTGACTCCACGACTCCGACTCCACAGCCCCGATTACACATACAAAAGTAGCAGTCATCAGTATTGTTTCACAGTTCCCTCCAGATTATAGGCACCAAAATCTCTATCTTCCCTTAAGATCACTGTCATAGTTCTTCTACACAAACAGAACACACTACATTTGGAGCCCATGACTTGTCCTGATCACCTAGTTTGCATGGAGGAGAGAAGACATGGCACATTGAGGGAGCAACACACACGAGTAGTAGAATATTGAGAATTATAACTTTATTAGTGCAATAAACCAAACAAGATTAAAAACATTTAAAACCATAGGGTGCCACTGCAGAACACACCGTTGAACATATGTACAGAATACAATGCTGACAAAATATGAGCAGGATATGACACAATATCGGTGATCAAAACAGGTTTGACAAAATACAGGATTGAGTTGTAGGGAGAAACCCGAGGGTGGGGGATGAGAGCAGGTACGAGTAGTACTAGTGCTCCTTCACCACAATATTTCACATAAATGCGCCTGTTAGCCCAATTTAGCAGTGTGTTCTGCAGTGACTCGTTCCTTTTAGAGCTACTGAATTTTGTACTCACACATAACTTTTTCATTTTCGATCGCCAATTTGCGCACCTTCATTCGCCAACCTATTCTTAGGTTGGTGGGAGGAGAGGGTGGTCTTCCCCTCTGAATCCTATGCCAAAAACGTAACCCATTGGCATAGGTTCATAGATGATGTCTTTTTTGTGTGGTCGGGACCTGAGCTGGAGTGCAGAACTTTTCTTGACAGTTTAAATAACAACCAGCTGAACATACACCTAACTCACAATATCTCAGCCAATTCCGCCACCT